>CM066041.1:36819648-37444648 GCA_033557465.1 Ichthyophis bannanicus | reverse complement strand
CTAGATTGGCCACTGTTGGAAACAGAATACTGGGCTTGATGGACCTTGCTCTGACCCAGTATGGCATATCTTATGTTCTTATGTTCTTATGGGATAGTTAAAGAGTGGGTGGCATTTTCCCTGCATGTTCTGTTGTTTGTTGGGGTGTGGAGGAGGGTTGAGAGGAAAGAGGGTGCAACATTGTTGATGAGTTTGAATGATGCTACAAGTAGTTTGTATCTGATCCGGCTTTCTATTGGGAGCCAGTGTAGGGTATAAAGGAGGGGTGTGATATGGTCAGTTAGTCTGGCTCTGCAGGTGATCTTGGCTGTGATATTTTGCATTCATTGGAGTATGTGTAGACTCTTTGTCGGTAGGCCCTGCAACAGTCATCACCCAGTCTCTCTCTCCTAGCCTCCCCCTAGCCATCACCCAAGTCTCTCTCTCTTATAACCCCACCACAGCCATCACCCAGTCTCTCTCTCTCTCTCTCTCAGCCTCCCCCTAGCCACCACCCAGTGTCACTCCCCCTTTACCTGTTGTCTCTTTCTCTTTCATAGTGCCCCCCCCCACTATACAACCTTCACCCCATGTCTCTCTTTCTCTCTCTCTCTCTCTCATAGTTCCCCCCCAGCCTTTACTCAGTTTCTCTCACCCTTCTTCCAGCGTTTTATTTCCTCCACCGCAATTGGTGATCGTCTCTCTGCAAGGAGCTTGAGTCGTGCGGTGAAGGAAGTTCAGGCTCATCTCACGGTTTCAAATCATGTGATCAGCCTGAACTTCCTCCACTGTGTGGCTCAAGCTCGTTGCAGAGAGCCGACCGCCGATCATTGTGGAGGAGATAAGCAGCTTGACTCTGACATATATTTATTTATTTAACTGTATTCATATCCCGCTTTTCACCGGGTCAAAGCGGTTTAACAAAAAAAAGGGGGGGGGACAGTAATCAATTCATAGAGAGGGGGGCCGTCACCCAAGGGAGCCAACATTGATGATCTAAACAGACAGTAAAGACTTAGACAATAGACGTAGGTCTCTGAGTAAGTAGTTCTGGGGATATGTTAGAAGGTCTAGAGGAGTATAAACAAGAAATGCTTTCGGGTGCATGAAATCCTGGGTGCCAAGGTGCAATTTCTAGGCACCATGGCAACCTGACACCCAAGATTTGTCAAGCCTTGACTTAAAGAGTATTAATGAACAAACAAAATGTTTTCAAAGATGGGGAAGCTGTAGAACTAGAGGACATAAAATGAAGTTGCAAGGAGATAAACTCAAAAGCAACATCAGGAAATACTTTTTAATGGAAAGGGTAGTGGATAGCTTGAATGCTCTTCCCAGTGGAGGTGGTGGGGACAAAACAGTGACAGAATTCATAAAGGCATGGGGCAAACACATATGATCCTTTTCTAACAAGAGGGTGGATCAAAGCAAACTTAACTTTGACACTTCAAAAGATAGAAGGGAATAACCTGCATAGAGCCACAGGTACAATCCTAAACAAAGGCATCTGGGGGGGGGGGGGGTAATCTGTACAGAGTGAAAGGTACAACGCTCGCCTCCTCATTGGGCCATGCTGGTCTTTATCTGTTGTCATTTCCCATGTTCACAAGTACCGTGCAGCAGGACACACAGCGTCACTGGTCTTACCCCATCCTCATTCTGTACTGTCATGATAAACATATTATATGCTTTAAGAAAAAAAATGGATGCAACCTGCACATTCTATGTACAAACTGAAAGCAAATTAAAGAAGAAATTGCAAACGGAAACATTACACTTGGAATATTCAGGGGTTTACAGCCTATACTGTCACATGATAGCCTTTAGCAAACAGGCCCCTTAATTCACACTCTGTCCAGAATGATAACCTGCTAGACTTGGCATCAAAGTTGCTCAGTAAACTGAAATGACTCCTCCTTACCTCTCTCTGCCATCAACCCCCCCCCCCCCCAACCTATTCTTCTGTCAGCTGGCAAAGGCAGTCCTACTGTCAGAAGACTACAGAGGCAGCTTTTCCTTATTAAATAACTTCAGAGAGACCCGTTCCTGCAACTCCATACCCCACACCACGCTGTGAGATCAGCCAATGTCAGACATGCTAGGCCAAAGCCTGCCACGACTTAGATGCGAGGTGCCTTACGGTTCATCGTCCAAATTCTATGTTTGCACATACAGTTGAAAATAAAAAGAGGGATTGTGCTATTATCAAAATTGGAGGAGATTATGCCCGAGGAGGGCTAGGAATTCAGAAATCTACCTGACACCTCAAGACAACCACAACTATCAGTTAGTTACCAATGAAAAGAGAAACTCAGGGAAAGAACATTTCTTGCAGGCAAATGACATTTTGGTCAAGTGCAATGAGAATAACATGGCCACATGGTCAACTCTGATCTTAATGTAAGTATGAGTCTCTACACCCCTAGCCCTTGTGGTCCTGGAAGAACAAGTACAGCAATATTTTTTGAATCTGTTTGTGTTGGATCTACAAAGAAGCGTCTTCATTGTAAGGAGCAGAAGTCAGTGGCAGCTCCCCCTGATTTGAAGTGTGGCTCCCTCACTCTTTTACCTTAACAGGTGCGCTCCTCTCCAACCCAACCCCTCCCCCCCCTTCTCTGGGAGCTTGCAACTGGTGTTGTCTTTGAAAAAGCTGTTCGGTTCCTGAACTCTCCCTTAAGAATGTGGGACTACTGCATCCAGAACAGCTGTTCTAAAGATGGCAACTGGCGGCGAGCCTCTGCAGAAGGCGAGAGAGAGGTGAATAAAGTGGGAGGAGGACAGCCAGTTTAGAGGGGAAGGGGATGGAGTCAGGATAGTTGAGGCTGATGAGTAGGAAAGGCAGGTGGGCATTAGGACTGGCTGGGATGGAGTTGGGGGAAAAATCATTGTGGAGAGGAGATGGGGCGAGAGAGAGAGAGAGAGAGTGTTGGGGAAGATGAGCTGAAGGAAGAGTCTTTAGGAAGATAGGCTGAGAGAGTCCGTGTAGGGCAGCAGAATTCATTTTCATTATATGGGTTGCTGAGTGTATATCTGAGCAGCGGGGTTGGCTGTATCAGTGGAGGGTCTTCTCCCCGCTTCCCCCTGCCCAGGGCATTGGCCGCTTTATCTGGTAATGATTCTGGCTCTCACATTGAAGATTTTTAGCCAAAGTGGCCCCTGCTTGAAAAATAGGGACGATATCACTATAAAGGCTATCACAACTTGCAGACTATGGAGGAATTCCAAGCAGCTCCTCTCCCGGCATAGAGAATCAGATCAGTTTGCAGGGATTAACTTGGTGCTTGAATGTTGCTTGAGTGGTTCTGCTCGCTCTTTAAGACCTGAAGGCGCTGTGGCCTTGCAGCCCTCACAGCTGCTCTGTACTTTGATCCCCAGTCTTGAGCAAACTGCATAATTGCACTGTGATGTCAACAACCCCCTGGTTCTGTTTTTGTAAAGATTAGAAGTAGGGATGTGGGAGGAGGAAGGGCTTGATAGGATACACATGGGCACAAGTAGCAGACAGGATAATGGATACGCACTCACAGGCACAGAGAACTTGCCTGGCCTGGCAGCATTAACGCTTTAAGCTAGTTTGAGGCCTCCGTGCCCAGTGCACACCACTGCTGAGGCATCAACTCCCAGTGCGGCAACTTCCCTGCTGTGTTGGTCACAGTACAAAAGTAAATAACAAAAACCAATTCATTGTGCAGAATCACAAGGCAGATCAGTGTCTGGGATATAATTATGTAAAGAACAGTCAGCCTGCTTGGAGCCCCCAGGAATGAGGGGACAGAAGCAGCTGTAGTGATCGCTATAGCCTTCGGTTGGAACTGCCGGACAGAGCTGTGAAGTTCCCTCTAAGAGTGTCTCTAAAAGATTTGCAGCGCGTGAGTCATCCAATAGCCCTTTCACAGTGGCCTGAGGAGCAATCTGTAGCTTCAGGCATCAAATGAAACAGTCAATATAATACTGGTGGAATTAACCTCCGGGGGCATTTTCTCTGACGTTTTCCTTCCAGAAAGTGGACCTGCTGTGTTGCTTCTGACCCGTTCTGCAGTCACACTGGCAGTTTTGATGCAATTACAGCAGGGAAATATTTTGCCAGCCTCTCGCCCCCTTTCTCCCTCTCTCCCCAGTGCATTCTGATATCAGAAAACACCAGAAAGTGATGGGGTAAAGGCCACAAGCGGTAGCAGAGGTTGAAATGAAAGGCCCCCCAAGCAAATTGTTGGAAAGGGCCCCCAGAACAGAGGGGATCTATCTCAGAAGATACAGGAACACCAACATCGCCCCCCCCCCCCTTCTTTCCTGGGCGCCCTGCACTACAGAGGCTGCTAGGGTGGAATTTGCACCGCGGTCTACAAGACCTTCCATCCTGAATTTATACACTGTGTAATATTGTCCTGACCTGAAGAAGGTTTTAACCTTCGAAAGCTAGTCCTAGACTGTGAAAGATGTCTCCTTGTTTTCCCTTTTGATTCTCCTTTTATCTAACTACCATTAAAGTGGACTAAGATGGCAGTCAAGCTGTTTTACCCTGAACTAAAGGAGCCTATTTTCCAGGATGGAAATGCAGCCACAATCCCAGGGCTGGATTTATGATTCTGGCACATAAGCAGCACTGGAGAGAGCAGAGATAGGGGAGTTTAAAATGGCAAAGACAGCTCCTAATTCAAATGGGAAAAGGCTCCTCGTTAATCTCAGTATTTGCCATCCTAGGCAGTTGCCTATGCCTAAATCTGGGCTGGCACAGTCCACACATATGCCTGGACCCAAACAAAATCACCCTGTCAGAGTTCTCATCCTCCCCCCCCCCCCATCCCCACGCACACTTGTCCTGAAAATTGGTGCGAATCAGATAGCAAACGAAATGTTGTTGGGGGAACAGACAAAGCCTTAGGTTCTTAAGGTCCTGGGGGAAAGAGATATAAACCAGCTCTGCTCTCATCACCTCTAAAACTATCAGCAAAAGTGTAATAACATAGTTGTTATCACTCTATGTGCTCCTGATAGAGATCTGCTACTGGAGTTTATGAAGTGCTGTTGCTCGTAACGGGTCCGTTTGGTGAAAGAGGCTGCTACAAACAGACTAAGATTCTGCCGTGCAGTTACCCAAGTCCTGCTTATGGGCTTAATGTCTAGATCCAGATTCTGCTGGCCTCACACATGTCAGAGCCGGTTGGGCTCCCTTAGACACCTTCGCCAACTAATTGATCCAGATGATTTCCGTACTGTCTACCAGGCTTTAATTATCCCACACTTTGACTTCGCAAATTGTATACTACAGGGGCTCCCCCAATCAACCCTCAACCCGCTTCAACTAGCATTAAACAGTGCTGCAAGAGTGCTCTTCGGGGTACCAAAAAGAGAACATATAACACCTCTCCTGAAACAATTACACTGGCTCCCTATCCAAGCGAGAATCACCTTCAAGACCCTGCTACTAGTCTTCAAAGCTCACAAAGGACCTGCTCCCTCCTCTCTATCAGAGTTGATCCAACCTATCCCCTCCAACAGGCTTAGAAGAACCTCGGAACTAAACATGCTTAAAGTTCCAAAAGAATCCTTAAAATACATCTCTGCAACTGTGAACCGATCATTCAGCTTATGTGCTCCAAAACTGTGGAACACCCTCCCACCACACATTAGGGCCATCTCTGATATCCCCCAGTTCAAAAAGGCCTTGAAGCATCACCTTTTCATCAAATACTTTCCAGAGAACACAATAACACAAGTTCATCCAAATAGCTCTAATCCCGTTCCTATCTAACAAGATGCCTTTTCATGTAATATTACTATCATATGTATATAGTTCAATGTCTATTATCCTTTGTTACAATTACCCCGGTTTTCCAAGTTTTTCTTCCTGTTCCATGTAAAAACAGATATATGTATCTTATCTGATGTTTTGTAGTTCTATGTAAACCGCGCTGATAATAAATAGTGCGGTATATAAAAATGTTAAATAAATAAAATAAATAAATAAAGTGTATCATGATCATTTCCCACTAGACTGAGGAGTTCAAGATTCACACTGAATAATCTCTTAGCCAGAATTTGTAAATGAATCAAATAATACCGTACAATTAATCTGCTTGATTGGGCCTGTAGTCAGGAAAGCATGCTTTGGTGTTATGAAAGAACTATACTGTATCTTTACAAGATCAGAGGTAGGGGATCCTTTTACCAAGCGTGTTAGGATTTTGCACCTAATGTGCGTTTAGCACAATCAAATGCACATTAAGTGCAAAACCTCCGCTGTAACGGTCAGAGGAGTGACCAGCCTGTTCCTGCTAGTTAATATGCAGATGAGGCATAGCGCAGGCACCACAGATGCGCCTAACTCCACCTACAGTATTTCACCCACCCTAATGGCCACATTGACGGGTCCCTCCCCCATGCTAGCTACAAAGTGCTGTCCACCCCAACTCTCTGCCCCTCTCCCACCCATTTAGCACCACAACACACAAGTGGCAGCGCACAAATCCCGCCCTGTGGTAACAGTTACCGTGTGTGACAATGTGCATTAACTTCACAGCACACTTTAGTAAAAGGACCCCATGACTCGGAGAGGGATTTCTCAGATGTGAAATGTATTCCTGACAAATATGGGTTTTTTTCCACCTTGCTGATACTACAACCCTACAGCATAAAGAAAAGACAAGAAAGGCCAGAGAGAGGTTGACTCTCCAGGCAAATAGCGGTAAATCTCATTAGGAAAGTAGAAAGGCCAGAAAGGCAGCAGAATGAGCTCAAGGTGCCAGGGTCTCTGTTTTGTTTTATTGGGGGGGGGGGGGAGGTGTCAGGATCAGTCCCTCCCTGCCTGGCTTGGGAGAGGGGTGTCAGGATCAGTCCCTCCCTGCCTACTATTCATCAGAATCAGATTCAAAAGAGTGCAACATAAAACACCATGACCCCAGGAGCGTGGGCCCGCTTTTCTGGCAGAATCTGTTTTTCATTTTACTGGAAATAGAACAGAGTCGGACCATGGACAACTCTCTGAAACATCTGTGGGACGGCGGAAGCTGCTGTTAAAAGAAAACAGTCGATAGGTGAAGCACATTCGACAGCTATAAGAGACCCAGTGCTGATACTCGTATTTAAGTGGCACAGCAGATCGCCTTAGTGTTTGAGCATTGGCCCTTTGGCTTTTGGTTTAATAATTTTTACTGTCTCATTACAGTTTTAGATATCTTAGCTGCTGTAGTATTGTACAAACTGTATGATATTATATTTGTTAATTTATTTTATGTTGCATATCAACTGGAGTCTTTTAGGGCTTCTGTGATCTATAAGACTAGCACATGGATAAGGGTCTGAAGCTCGTTTACCCTGAGTACATCTTTTGGAAGACGGAGGAGGATGACCCCGCTAAAATGGAGAAGGGGGGTGGGTAGGACTTAGCTGCCCCCTCATCCCTGGCTTTTTTTTCCGCTGAGGGGGTGGGGGGTAGGAGGAGGAATCAGATGCTCTGCTGGACCCAGGCTTCATTCTCCATTTAATGGGTAGACGAAGGAAGAGGCCTCTCTAACTTATTCTCCAGCATCTCTTTCCTGCTTTTACTTCTTCCCAACTCCTCTCTGCTACTTTGGTGGTCAGGTTGAGACAGCAAACAGCAGGCTGCTTCAGGGTAATTGATTGTCTTTATTTAGTGGTATTTAACTCATAGCTTTCCTGGCTAAATCTAAGGGCCTCTACTCTGTCCTAATCCTTCTCGACCTCTCTGCTGCTTTTGACACTGTCGATCACATACTTCTCCTTGATGCCCTCTCCTCACTCGGTTTTAAGGGCTCTGCACTATCCTGGTTCTCCTCCTACCTCTCCCAACGCTCCTTCAGGGTATGTTCTGGTGGCTCCTCCTCCTCTCCTACCCCGCTCCCAGTTGGAGTACCCTAGGGATCCATCCTGGGTCCGCTCCTTTTATCTCGCTATACCCAATCCCTTGGTGCGCTTATCTCTTCCCATGGCTTTCAGTACCATCTCTATGCCGATGACTCCCAAATCTACCTCTCTACGCCAAAAATCTCTCCAGCAATCCAGACCAAGATCTCTGCCTGCCTCTCTGACATCGCTGCCTGGATGTCTCACCGCCACTTGAAATTGAACATGTCCAAGACTGAACTCCTTGTCTTTCCCCCCAAAACCTCCCCTCCTCTCCCTCCTTTCTCAGTCTGTGTGGATGGCTCTACAATCCTTCCTGTTCCTTCGGCCCGCAATCTGGGGGTTATCTTTGACTCCTCTCTCTCCTTCTCCACACATATCCAGCTCGTAGCTAAGACCTGCTGTTTCTTTCTCTACAGCATTAGCAAAATCCGCCCCTTCCTGTCTGAACACACTACTAAAACGCTTGTACACTCCTTAATCTCCTCTCGCCTCAACTACTGCAACCTACTCCTTGCTGGTCTCCCTGTGAGCCATCTCCTTCCCCTTCAATCTATTCAAAATTCTGAAGCTCAACTAATCTTCCGCCAGCCTTGCCATGCCCACATTACTCCTCTCCTCAGGTCACTTCACTGGCTCCCTATCCGTTTCCGCATACAGTTCAAACTTCTCCTCCTGACCTATAAATGCATTCACTCTACGGCCCCTCAATACCTTTCATCTCTTATCTCTCCTTACAACCCCCCTCGGGAACTTCGCTCTTCTAACAAACTGCTCCTATCTAGGCCCTTTGCTTCTTTCACCTTGCTGCACCTTACGCCTGGAACAACCTACCTGTGTCTATATGCCAGGCACCCTCCCTAGCCCTCTTCAAATCCAGGTTGAAGACCCACCTCTTCACTGTCGCTTTGAGATCCTGACTTCTGTCCTTCGTCTTGCCCCGACTTCCGTCTTTTGTCCTGATTAAATTGTAAATGCCATATTTTGTTGTGCTCTGAATAGGCTATTGCTCCATGTTTGTCTTGACTAGATTGTAAGCTCTAACGAGCAGGGACTGTCTCTTTCATGTATATATGTACAGCACTGCGTGAGACTGGTAGTGCTATATAAATGCTCAATAGTAGTAGTAGTAGTAGTAATAGCTTTCCAATAGCAAGTCAAGGCGAGTTACTTTAGGTAATTCCCTGTCCTTGGAGGGCTTGTAATCTAGCAACAGAGGGCTAAGGGTACAAGGATTGCCAGTGGAATTTGAAGGCTGGTCTCTTTGGGCACATGGCCACTGCTCTGACCACTAGGCTACTCCTGCAGTCCTTGTGCACCCCCTCCTCATCTCTCAGTAATGTACCCTGCCTCACCCGTTGAGAACCCTTGCCTCAGCTGTGTTTCCAAGAGCTGTAATTGAAGCAGAGTTTCACCTCCCCTCCCCGCTTTAGATATCTCACTATCGCCACCTTCTAGTCTTCTCTGTATCACTCACCACCGTAGTCTTCAATGAAATCATAACTTGTATTACTTCCAGAATTAATCCATTAAAATAAAAGCATCTAATGTCTGTCCTCTCCCTGCCCCCCTTAATGAACTGATGAGCAGGAAGAGTTTTCTGAAACAGGTGCTTATTTCTGGCACAGGTACCCAAGAGATGCCACCAGAAAGTGCAGGGTGTGCTCTATCAGTGGAAGATGAATGTGCTCATGTGCTGGGCACAAATGGGGATAAAAGCGCCTGGCAGTACTTTCCTGCCTCCCTGGTTACCCCAGCAATCAGCCCTCAGACAGACAATGGGCAGGCTTTGCAGAAGAAACATTTTTGTAACTCCTTGGCCTCAAGTTCCTTCTGCAGCTACCTGGCAACCATGGAAAGGAAAGTTGGAGTGCTGATGGGGGGGGGGGGGGGCGGGTAAAGGGCAGCACCAACTCATATATTCTGTTGCCCAGACCAGCCCTCCGCACACACTTTTCCTAGAAAAGGGCAATGAATCAGGGGTCAGTAAGAACCCCACCTCAAGACACCATCGCCCCCCAAAACAGAGATCCTAGGAAATGCCATTAGGAACCTGTAGCTTAGACTACGTAAGACGGTGCCTACACCTGGGGAGGGGAAGGACTGTGCAATATTCCAGCCCTAATCAGCCCAACAGACATAATCTTATGGGAAACTGCAGGCTGCAAATCTTTTGGCAAGTGGAAGCCTAACGAAGATCTTGCAGGGAGTGGGAGCAATAAGAAAGAAAAATATTTTAAAAGCTGTTTTTAGTTGAAAACTAATGGAAACTCCTGTTCCACAGACTGAATGCAGCTTACAATATACACCCACCCCCCAAAAAATAAATAAAAGGAAGCACAGAGCACTGAGGTATATAATTTATCTAACAGTCACGCCGCTGAGATTGGGACCCTCACATCTGAGCGCACAATAATACAGCTAAGGGAATCCACTCTGGGGCTTGGAGCTCACCAACTTTACTTCGACAACAAAGACAGCCGGCTAAGATTAGCCTCTCAGGGGCTGATTTACTAAGGTCTTTCACTTATTCGGTGTCTTAGTCCAGTCTGGGGAATAAAGAATTATGAAATGGATGTAAAAAAAAAAGTGCATTTTGTTCAAAAGTAATAGATGAAAACGCTAAGATTGACAAGTCGATGCAAAGTGTGCTAAGCGCTCTGTGCAGGTTAGCTCAATGTTTGCGCTTAATTTTTGTGTGCTTCTAATTCCGAGAGGAGTTTTGTATGTGAGCTGTCTGCAAAGGCTTGAGCTGACAGCACAGCACAGCATATTTAACTCCATCCTAATGCAGCAATTAGTTTTTCAGTGTAAAAGCAGAGAGGTGCGCAAAAGTCCAGAAGGCTGAGCTCAACGCTGGGATTTTAACACAGGATCTAAGGAGGAGAAAAGTGCCGGTGAGGAATTTATGCCTGTTTCTTCTCTATCTTGCGCGTACAGCACCTGCAACTTTTTTATGGCTTTACTGAAGGAGTGGTAAAAAAAAATGGCAGGAAATGTGTGCCAGGATAATGCTATGCACACAGGCTGGAATGCTCATAAACATCAATATTATTCTGCGTTGAACTTCCATGAAAAATAATACTGAGGGTTAAGCGCCAGTTAGCAGATGCACACAAGTGCCAAACAGTTTCTTTTGCATACAAGATATAGGAATTGCTAATGCAGATGCGTCGGGCTTGCTCTCCTTGTTTAGTGCAGGCTGTGCATGCTCTACGCTTACAGCACCAGAGGGCAAAACTTTGGCGTTGGGAAACCTTGCGCTGAGCTTTAGTGCAGGACTCTTCTGCATCGACCCCTGAGCCTCATAGACCAATCCTCTGCTCACTGCAAGGCTCTCCTGCACAGCAGACTGGGTTTGGGAACCAGGTCTGTTACTGTCATGGTATGTGCAAAACTAACATCAGATTTGGTTTGAAAGTTAAAGTGGCAGAAATCTTGAGAATTATGCCTGGATCTGCTATTGCAAGTTCCATGTTAGCTGTTTCTTAAGGAGAAGACTTCAGGCATTTCCCAGTAAGCAATATAAAATCCTGAATTGTTTTAATGAGAGCATGTAAATTTGAAATGAGATAATTAAGTATTTTAAGAAGCATATGCAGTGTTGTAGTAGTATTTACTGCACTAATATACGACGCCTTACTGCTTTTACATAGTACAATTGAACAACGGATCCTGGACCTGTTGAAGATAATACACTGAATTGCTACTGTTTGGGTCACCTTTCAGTTTTGTTGACGGCCACTGCAGGTGACCTTTTGCTACTTGTTTTACACTTTTGGGGTGTCATTTTATAAGGAGACCCCAGTAATGCGTGTAAATATTGGCATTTTAGTAATTTACGTGCGGAAGTGGCCACATGCATGGTACGTACGTTCACTGTAGACATGCGCATGGGCAGCTTGGGTGGAGTGTGGGCAACATGAGCAAGTACGCCTGTAGATGATAACATTTACGTGTGCACTTGCGACATGTAGGGGCGCTCCTTTGTGCAAGCTCTAAGCCTTAATTTGAGGCGCGATTTCTGCCACTTGGTACTTTAGTATTTTCTAAAGATATTTAGGTGCTTGCTTCTCTTTATAAAATAGGCTTAATGGAGGAATGTTTAAAAGCGCTAATGTTAACAAGACACCCTGTTATGAAATTACTCTCCGCATGTACCATACTAACTCATTTGGGGACTTCTTAACAGAGCAGCAGAGAATTTATTTTGTTTATTTATTTATAGGCGCTTAATATACTGCCTATAGAAGCGGTTTACAATGACAACAGTAATGAACTCAGGCAAGAAAAGAACTACAAGCTGAAGCTGTAAAACTAGAGGGCATACGATGAAGCTGCAAGGGGTAAACTGAAAGGCAATGTCAGGAAATACTTTTTCACTGAAAGGGTGGTGGATGCTTGGAATGCCCTCCCAATGGAAGTGGTGGGGGCAAATACAATGACAGAATTCAAAATGGCATGGGACAGACACAGTGGATCCCTTTATAGCAACAGGATAAAATCAAAATAAACGTAACTATCTAATTTCTCAACAAACAGGGGTGTCCTACACGGAGCGGTGGGTTCATACCTAAAACAAAGACATGGGGAGGGGTGGCCTGCATGGAGCAGCAGGTGCACCTACTCTTGCCTCCTTCCTGGGCAGACTAGATGGACCATACTGGTCTTTATTTCAAGTGAGCCGTTACTGGCTTGTTTATTCTCTGGAATAATCTCCCACCTGCCCTCCAGTTAGAACTATCATTTCACTGCTCAAAACTCACTTATTCTCCATAGCATATAACCTTCCACCGGACCTCCCGTAATCCTACTTCCCTTCCTAGCTATGCTCTCTAGTCTGTTCTCTGATGTCCTGGGCTTCTTTCCTGTCCATCATTGGCATTCTTTTCTGTATATATTTATAATTTTGGTTTTATCTTTGTAAACCGCTCTGTTGTCCATCACTAAGGGCGGTATATCAAGTATTAATAAATGAAATGAAAATGTTAAATTTTATTGCTGTCAGCTGCTTTGAGTGGTATTTTTATACTAAAAAGGTGGAATATAATTGAAATATAAAATTGTATTGTATAAAATGAAATATTCTGGGTATAGTACTCCTGCTGGAATTCTGCAAACAAAATTCAAACGTCTGTGTCACAAGTCCGAATTATGCAAAATTCTGCATACTTTAACAAAATAACAAAGCATATTGCTTAATTTAAAATGTAATACAGAAAAGAATATCACAAAAATGTGCCGAATTCCAGTAGGAGCAGCATAGATATGGAAAGCAATGGTAGGAAAAGAGACAAGAGGTCGGGTAAATGATATGGGGGGAAGAAGGAGAATTTGTGCTGAGAATACTGCCTGAATTTTTCACTTAGGATTCTTTTCCCTGCGGCAGAGAGATGTAGCACATCAGGGAGAAGAAACCTAAGTGAAAAATTCAGGCAGAATGTGGATATGCATTTAAACTAGAAAAAGGGGGTGACGGATGTGGAAGGTCAAGATCTGCAAGCCACCCCCTGCAAAAGCAGAATAACATCAGAAACAGCCACACTTTTAAACTACACATCATAAACAAGTGGGAAGAAGTGGGCAGAACAAAATCAATGCTAAAGACACACAAGCCAGGTAAATGCTGGAAAGCAATGAGCACAAATGCTCGAAGCTTAGCCAACAAAGTTCCAGACCTGGAAGCCCTAATGGTGGAAACGGATTTGGACATTGTGGCCATTACAGAAACATGGTTTAATGAATCACATGATTGGGATATAGCCATAGCTGGCTATAATCTATTCAGAAGAGACAGAGAAAATGGAAAAGGAGGAGGAGGAGGAGTAGCCTTGTATGTCAAAGGCAATATTAAAGCCACTGAAATGCAGGGGACATGGGGAAAAGAAGAAGCGCTTTGGATCGTGTTGGAAAGAGGAGATGGCACTGTCGTCCATACTGCTGTAGTCTACAGACCTCCGACTCAAATTGAAGAGAGAGATAACGAATTGATTATAGATATTACCAAGATAGCCACAAAGGGGGAAGTGATCATATAGGGTGACTTTAATCTACCCAATGTGGATTGGATTACTCCTTCTGCAAATCTGGAAAGAAGCAAAAAAATTGTGGATGCTCTCCAAGATGCGTTACTTAGACAAATGGTGATGGAACCAACCAGGGAAAGCTTAACACTGGATTTAGTGCTCACCAACGGTGATAGCACGTCGAATGTCTGCGTGAGTGCCCCTGTGAGCAACAGTGATCATCACACGGTGTGGTTTGAGATAAAAGAGTGGAGGAGTAGCCTAGTGGTTAGAGCACTGGCTTGGTAACCAAGCAACCAGGGTTTGATTCCCACTAGCACTCCTTGTGGCTTTGGGCAAGTCATTTAACCCTCCATTGCCTCAGAAGAAAGGCCTGGCAATCTACTTCCAGTGACACTGCCAAGAAAACCCAGGAGCTTCTGGGTCGCCAGGAGTCAGGACTGACTTGAAGGCACACATTGTATTTGCCATGGTACAGGCCAATCATAGCAAGCTCAAAGTCCTGAACTTCAAAAACACTGACTTCAATAAAATAGCCAAGTACCTAAAGGAGGAGATGATGGGGTGGAAGGAGATAAGGGAAGTGGAATTGCAATGGGCTAAACAAAAGGAGGCAATAAAAGGGGCAACAAATAAATATGTAAGAAAAGTAAATAAAAACAAGAGGATAAGGAAACCTATTTGGTTTTCCAAAGAAGTGGCTGCTCAAATAAAGGCAAAAACCACAGCTTTTGCAAAATTCAAAAGCTTGCAAACAGAAGAACACAGAAATGAATACAGGATCAAACTCAAAAAGTCAAAAAGAGTAGTAAGGAAGGCAAAATCAAAGGCAGAGGAAAAGACAGCTAAAGATGTTAAGGGTGGCAACAAAACTTTCTTCAGGTATATTCGGGAAAGGAAGAAGATCAGAGTTGGAATTGCAGGACTCAGCTGGGAAAGGACTCGTGGAAAGTGACATAGAAAAAGCGAAATTGCTAAACAAATACTTTTGCCCTGTTTTTACTAAAGAAAATCCTGGAGATGGTCCAGCTGTGACTCCCAAATATAAAAATGGGAATGACGTATATACCATACCATTCACAGAAGATGAGGTGTTAGAAAAACTTGCTAAACTGAAAGTGGGCAAAGCCATGGGACTGGATGGGATACATCCCAGGATACTGAAAGAGCTCAGAGAGGTTCTTACAACACCGTTAAAGGATGTCTTCAACAGATCCTTGGAAACAGGAGAGGTTCCTCAGGACTGGAGAATGGCTGATGTTGTACCTCTACACAAAAGTGGTGACAGGGAAGAAATGTCAAACTACAGGCCCGTGAGCCTTACCTCAGTGGCGGGAAAAGTAATGGAGGCGCTCCTGAAAGAGCGAATAGTGAACTTTCTCAAAACCAACAGGTTGCAAGATAGTAACATAGTAACATAGTAAATGACGGCAGATAAAGACCAGCACCGTCCATCCCGTCTGCCCAGCACGACGGCAAGAGTAGGTGCACCCACCGCTCCGCCACCCCTCCCCATGTCCCTGTTTAGGGGTGAACCCACCACTCCATGTAGGACACCCCTATTTGTTGAGAAATTAGATGGTTCAGTTTATTTTGATTTTATCCTGTTGCTGTAAAGGGATCCACTGTGTCTGTCCCATGCCATTTTGAATTCCGTCACCATGTTTGCCCCCACCACTTCCATCGGGAGGGCATTCCAAGCATCCACCACCCTTTCTGTGAAAAAGTATTTCCTGACATTGCCCTTCAATTTACCACCTCGCAGCTTCATGTTCTGCCCTCTAGTTGTACAGCTTCCCCGTCGTTGGAAGAGGTTTGTTTGTTCATTATTTCCCTTCAAGTATTTAAAGGTCTGTATCATATCTCCCTTGTCCCTCCTCTCCTCCAAAGTGTACATGTTTAGGTCTTCAAATCTCTTCTCATAAGGCTTCTGACGCAGGCTCCAAATCATTTTGGTCGACTTCCTCTGAACAGTTTCCAGTCTTTTTACATCCTTTGCAAGATATGGTCTCCAAAACTGAACACAGTATTCCAAATGAGGCCTCACCAGTGACTTGTACAGTGGCATAAGTACCTCTTCCTTTCTGCTGGTGATTCCTCTTTGTATGCAGCCCAACATCCTCCCGGCTTTTGCCACCTTGAGATCTACAGAAATAATCACACCAAGGTCTTTCTCCTGATCCGTGCATACTAACCTCTTGCCCCCAATCATGTACATTTCCCTTGGAATTCTGCTACCCAAGTGCATGACCCTGCACTTCTTTGCATTAAATCTTAATTGCCAAGCATTAGACCATTCTTCCAGCTTTTGTAGATCTTTCTTCATGTTAACCATTCCCTCGGGGGAGTCCACTCTGTTGCAAATTTTCATGTCATCTGCAAAAAGACATACTTTTCCATTCAGTCCTTCAGCAATATCACTCACAAATACATTGAACAGTGCCAGGCCCAGGACCGACCCCTGGGGCACCCCGCTAATCACCTTCCCTTCATCCGAATGAGCTCCGTTTACCATCACCCTCTGTCGTCTGTCAGTTAACCAATTTCTGATCCAATTAACCATCTTAGGATCCATCCCCAAGCTACTGAGTTTATTGATAAGCCTCCTATGAGGAACAGTATCAAAGGCTTTGCTGACATCAATGTAGATGACATCCATCGCATGTCCCTGATCTAGCTCCCTGGTCACCCGGTTAAAGAACTCAATCAGATTTGTTTGGCAAGATCGTCCTTCGGTAAAACCATGTTGCCTTGGGTCTTGCAATCTCTTGGTTTTGAGAAAGTTCACTATTCGATCTTTCAGGAGCGCCTCCATTACTTTTACCACCACCAAGATAAGGCTCACGAGCCTGTAGTTTGACACTTTTTCCCTGTCACCACTTTTGTGTAGAGGTAAGACATCAGCCATTCTCCAGTCCTGAGGAACCTCTCCTGTTTCCAAGGATCTGTTGAAAACATCCTTTTAACGGCCCTGCAAGAACCTCTCTGAGCTCTTTCAGAATCCTGGGATGTATCCTATCTGATCCAAGGCAACATGGTTTTACCGAAGGACGGTCTTGCTAAACAAATCTGATTGAGTTTTATGACTGGGTGACCAAGGAACTAGATCAGGGGCATGCGATGGATGTTATCTACCTGGCTTTCAGCAAAGCCTTTGATACTGTTCCTCATAGGAGGCTTGTCAATAAACTCAGTAGCATGGGGATGGGTCCCAAGATGGTAAACTGGATTAGAAATTGGTTGACTGACAGACAACAGAAGGTGATGGTACATGGAGCTCACGTGGATGAAAGGAAGGTGATTAGCGGGGTGCCCCAGGGTTCGGTCCTGGGCCCAGCACTGTTCAATGTATTTGTGAGTGATATTGGAAAAGTCTGTCTTTTTGCAGATGACACAAAAATTTGCAACAGAGTGGACTCCCCCGAGGGGGTGGTTAACATGAGGAAAGATCTACAAAAGCTGGAAGAATGGTCTAATGCTTGGCAACTACGATTTAATGCGAAAAAGTGCAGTGTCATGCACTTGGGTAGCAGAAATCCAAGAGAAATGTACGCGATAGGGGGCGAGAGGTTGGTGTGCATGGTTCAGAAGAAAGACCTTGGTGTGATTATCTCTGATGATCTCAAGGTGGCAAAGCAGTGCGACAAGGCGGTGGCAAAAGCCAGGAGGATGTTGGGGTGCATACAAAGAGAGAGTACCAGCAGAAAGGAAGAGGTATTTATGCCACTGTATAAGTCACTGGTGAGGCCTCACTTGGAATACTGTGTTCAGTTTTGGAGACCATATCTTGCAAAAGATGTAAAAAGCCTGGAAACTCTTCAGAAGAAGGCAACCAAAATGATTTGGAGCCTGCGTCAGAAGCCTTATGAGAAGAGACTTGAAGATCTAAATATGTACACTTTGGAGGAAAGGAGGGACAGGGGAGATATGATTCAGACCTTTAAATACTTAAAGAGAAATGATGAACAAACAAACCTCTTCCAAAGACGGGGAAGCTGTAAAACTAAAGGGCATAACATGAAGCTGCAAGGTGGTAAATTGAAAGGCAATGTCAGGAAATATTTTTTCACTGAAAGGGTGGTGGATGCTTGGAATGCCCTCCCGATGGAAGTGGTGGGGGCAAACACGGTGACGGAATTCAAAACAGCATGGGACAAACACAGTGGATCCCTTTACAGCAACAGGATAAAATCAAAATAAACTGAAACATATAACCTCTGAACCATCTAGCGTCTCAAGAAATAGGGGTGTCCTACATGGAGAGGTGGGTTCACCCCCAAACAAAGACATGGAGAGGTGTGGCCTGCACCTACTCTTGCCATCTTCCTGGGCAGACTAGATGGACCATGCTGGTCTTTATCTGCCATTATCTACTATGTTACTATGTTACTATGTAATACATAGGGGAATTTATATGTGCATCTGCGCAAAATGTGGGAACCTCAACTGGGCAGACTGGATGGACCGTTTTGATCTAAAGCTGGAGTAATTTACTATGGGGTCTATTCTGCAATACAAATAGCAGGGATGGATGTCCCATTTGGACGTCCATCCTCGCTATTCGTCCCCCTTTCCTATCCCCGATAAAGCCTCCCCGTATGAACAAGGTGTTTGTATGGGGAGGCTAGACGGGGGCGGGAAAGGGGTGGTGCAGAGGCGGAGTTAGGATGGGCAGTGGACACTCCATGGCCCTGGACATATAGGGCCGATTCTGATGTCGGCCCTGTACCTCTGGGGCCAGCAGACTAGATAGGGGATGACAGGCCCAGGTAGGAGAAGGTGCAGGAGATTCCCTGCAGCCTGACCCTGGCCTTGGGAGGCCTGATTGGGGGTTGGGCTGTGAGGAAAGAAGAAAGTTGGCGGTGGCCAGGGATCACGGCTCCTGAATGGAGCCACATTGCCATGGCACCACGGCTCCATTCAGGAGCCTGAGTTAGCTGGGCAGCAGACTGTATGTGCAGACTGACTGGAATCGAGTCCCGGCCTGCACGTACAGGCTTACACACGATTCTGATCCCACAGAAGCTAAACGTGCCCCGTGGGATCAAAATCGCGTCTACCACTGTGTGTCCAGTTCCGACCGGACGCACAGTGGCCCTGGACATAGACATTGGAATAGGCCCAAGTGAACATATTAATAGGCATGGGACAAACATCCTGGCTCCTTAGAGACTCTGCACCTAGTCAGACCCTGATAGAATTAAACATAAACTTGTACAAACTAAAGAAAAAAGCCAAGTCACACCTGCACAGGATGGATTAGAAAAACATTGGCAATGTCTGAACCTCAAACCAGTTTGTTTTATGAAGGGCCACACAAACATTTGGCTAACCTGATCTGCTGGATTGTACAAGCTGTAATTTAATCACAATATAATAGAGAATGTGGGTAGACCAGGAAACAGGAAGAAATATCATATTAGGGCAGAGTGAAAAGCAGAAGTGTGTGTGTGTGTGTGTGTGTGTGTGTGTGTGTGTGTGTGGTGGTAGCTGTGGAGGGGGAGTTGAGGGGGGGGGGTTAAGAAATCACTTAGAATTCACAGGAGATCTCCAGGTGGGTCTGGCGATGAGGCTTCCACTGAAGATATTCAGTAATATTATTTAAAACAACTACAGTATCTTTACCTCTGCAATAAAGCTGTTGACAAGTCACCATGGACCTCCAATGTGGTTTTATCTCCTCTTGTGCTTCCATGGCTTTTTCGGAGCCCCCGGGTAAATCCCAAATGTAAAATGTTCAGGAACTACTGTGCCTTCCTTTGCCAGTAGATGAAAAAATTAGCCAAAGAAAATCAAACACTAGTCACTCCCATGTCAAGTGAAAGGTTACTTGGAAACTGTTGCCAGGTATTTGTAAAGTCCCATGAGAATAGTGCCCATGAAAAGAGGCCTATCCTACATGCTGGGCTAGAAACCATTCCTTTGGAAGGTCATTGCTCTTAACAAAACACTTTTATTAACCTTACCGCAGTGACCTCTGAAGCAGAGACCCACCCATGATCCAGAGATCATGTACAAACCTATCTTGGAATCACTGTAGGTTGTTGACTCAATACATGGTATCACAGCCTGCAATATCAAATCAACAACCTTTAAACAGATGTTCTCTGCTTCAGAGGTCACTTGTGTAGCTCACCTGCCCAGGAAACAGCACGAAGTTTAACAAGGGAGACCTACAGTGACTACCGCTGAAGAGACATCTCTGAACTGAAACAGGTTATGTCTTCCGAAGAAATTTTGGCAGATGCTGGAGTTTGACCATGAAACTGGGACTGGCATCCGAATTCTTCCAAAAGTGCCCTGAGAGCTCTCATGTTCACAGACTAGACAACACTTAGGTTTAAAACGTGAAGGTGTATCTCCCTCCCAACACCATACAAGGTTGGATCTGCTCTAACTGAAAAGGAGCGCCCTCCCAATTCCGATAATGCCTGTGTTCCTTGTAGGTTTGTTGTCCAGTTATTACATAGACCTGACCCTACTGGACGTCTGAGGTCTTATGGCACTAAAAGTCATGAATCATGATGGTATGGCTGCGGGCCATATAGATGGATAGAGATCAGGCAAGCTTTCTACATACACCTCTTCAAATAGTTTCAACACCATTAAAGGTCTAATTACTAGGGTGTGCTAACCTTATCACACACTATTTTGCTACAGATCCCACATTATTCAATGGGACCTCGTTACTAATAATGCAAGTTAATGGTGAATTAACACATGATAATGTTAGCACCTCTTAATAACTAACCCTCTTAATCCTTAGGATTATCATCATGTTTGAGTAACAACCATGAGCATATTTTATGAAGAACGTTGCTACATACGTGTAAATATTAAGTATTACTATTAAAGAAAACATTACCTGTATTTAATTTTTATCTATTCCTCACCCCCACCCCAGAATCTTCTCTTAGAAGCTGAAGGCTGCAGAACGAGCCCTTGAATGTCAGCATTCTTGCTATCCATGGCCTCCTCGCTCCACCACTGCGGGGGATTTCAGGAAGTATAAAAGGTCAGCTGATTTCATAGAAACATAGAAACATGATGACAGAAAAAGACCACATGGCCTATCTAGTCTGTCCTTCCATAACAACAACTACAACAGTCCACTTTTTACCTTTAGAGATCCTCTGTTTGTCCCATGCTTTTTTGAATTCAGTTACTGTCCTCATCTCTACCACCTCCACTGGGAGACTATTCCATGGATCCACTACTCTTTCCGTAAAGAAATATTTCCGCATATCACTCCTGAATCTATCTCCTTTCACCCTCATCCCATGTCCCCTCGTAGCAGAATTTGCTTTCAATTGAAAGAGGCTCTCTCCCTGAACATTTATGCCACGGAGGTATTTAGTGGACCTGGAAATGTCCACTTCAACAAATAAACCAGTGCGACCCACTGACTCATGTTCAGCATTAGCAAAGGACTGAATTCAAATTAGTGTATGACTCACTTGGAAGTGATGAGGCCAAAATTTCTTGGAGCACAACAGCTATTATACATCTGCTTCCTGGTCCATAAAGAGGCTTTCATATAGTAAGAACTTTGGAAATAAAAAGACTTCCTGAAAACTGCTCTTTGTTCTCCTCTAAAAACAGATCAAAGAAACTGGTTTGAGCTATGAAATGTTATATTTAACTGACTCTCTGACTCTTCCTTCTTTAAACCTAACCAGATTGAAAACGGACTCTTTGAACAAAGCACATTAATAGGATAATGCCAGCCAGTTTTTCCTTGTACAGTTACATAGCCGCAGCACCGGGTTTGATAGTCACCTTTTGGAACCTATGTAAAAGCTGAATCAGCGTTAGCTACTCTTAGGGACACACAGCCACTTTCAGTAACTTTCTCAGCTGTCTGTAAAAGAATGAAGCCACTGAGAGATTTGGCTCAGTCCAGATTTTCCACAAAGCTGCTGGATCTGTCAAGAAAGCAAACCAAGGAACGCAGGGGGGGCATCTTATTCCCTGTTGCAGCCTGTGCAGGGGGTCCTGCCGTAGGTAAGTCTATTGAAATGAGGCACATAATTCAGTAGCCAGTAGGGGAGGAGAACAAAGGTAAGACCCAGTGACTCAGGGGGGAGAGGTCATGAAGTGCCCGGGGAAATGGAGAATGGGCACAACACAGGCAGGGAGCCTCCAATCTACAACACCGAGAAAGGAGAAAAGGGGTGCTGATATCATCCAGGAAGCCCAACTAGTTCCTATGCATGGGCTGGGGAGGAGGTGCCATGTTTGCAAGCTGGGTACAGTCCATGATGGAGACATGCAGTTACCATTAACACACTTAGAAGCTTGCACAAGGCTAGTAACTAGGCCCCATAGAGAACCAGATACACCTTAATCGTTTAAAAGTGGTTAGTAAAGGCAAATGTAAGCTTGTACCTCATGCCAAGGAGAATTAAGTGACTTGGGCTGGCAGTGATGAAGTAAAGGGCGCTCATTGCCCCTTCAGTGATATCGCATGGCTGGATTTAGGACACATAATTACAGGATGCTGTAAGGATCCCTGGGTGTATGACTGTCTCTGCACTGAGGGAAGGGAAGGGACCCCCCTCCACACTCCCAGAGACTCTCTAGTGCAGGGAACAGCCTACAACACTGGGAAGGGGCAGGTATTGATTTTCCTCTTTTACAATCAAACCACTGTCCATGGGAAAGGATCTTTCCTTCAGCTCCAAATTTAATAATGGCGAATAGAAATGCCTCTGACTTAACAGACTATGTCGCCTAAAGGTTCGAGCAGAGGACTAAGGATCAGCGAAGCCCAGTTTGAATGTCAGTGACACTCCTTGTGACCTTGGGCAGCTCCCTCCACCCTGCATTGCCCCAGGGACAGGGAAATGAACCCTGAGAAAGGGGTGAGCTAAATCCAATGGCCCCGCATTTATTGCAGCAGACACAGGCTCGGAGGGTCGGCTGTCAATGACTCGGGGAGCAGGAACGGGCCCCCGAATAGCTGCCCCCCAAGTTCTCCGGATCTGGGGCTAACACGCTTAAGAGTGACTTCCAGGGAGCAAACGCCGGGAGCCTCCGATCTCTCTGGGACAGGGGGTAGC
Organism: Ichthyophis bannanicus; assembly: GCA_033557465.1. Classification (NCBI taxonomy): domain Eukaryota; kingdom Metazoa; phylum Chordata; class Amphibia; order Gymnophiona; family Ichthyophiidae; genus Ichthyophis; species Ichthyophis bannanicus. The sequence continues at coordinate 37,421,718 of CM066041.1, read as the reverse complement.
TGTCGCTCCGGCCCCCCCCTCCCCCACTCCATTCCTGGTCACGGGCAAGAGTGTGGGGGCGACTCCGTACTCCTGGGACACGGACAGACGGGGGACGTGCGGGATCGGGGGCGCTTTACCTTGCCTTCTGCTGGTTCCCACATCCACAGGCACACGGCTGTCATGACGATCCGGCGCAGGGAGTCGGGGGACAGAGGGCTCCCCATGATCGCTAAGCTGCGGAATGGATGGTCGAGCAGCTGCTCTTCCCCCGTCTGGACCCCTCTCGCTCTCTCTCTCTCTCTTCTTACTCTCACTACGACCCTCCTACTCTCGTCCCTCTGTGCAACTCACCCTGGGTGCTGTGCACCCTCTGCAGCCCTCTCTCTTCTGTGCAGCCCTTCCCTCTGTGTGTCTCTCCAGCCCCTCTCCCCTGTGTGTAACCCTTCCCTCTCTGTGTGTCTCTCCAGCCCCTCTCCCCTGTGTGTAACCCTTCCCTCTCTGTGTGTCTCTCCAGCCCCTCTCCCCTGTGTGTAACCCTTCCCTCTCTGTGTGTCTCTCCAGCCCCTCTCCCCTGTGTGTAACCCTTCCCTCTGTGTGTCTCTCCAGCCCCTCTCCCCTGTGTGTAACCCTTCCCTCTCTGTGTGTCTCTATAGCCCCTCTCCCCTGTGTGTAACCCTTCCCTCTCTGTGTGTCTCTATAGCCCCTCTCCCCTGTGGGTAACCCTTCCCTCTCTGTGTGTCTCTCCAGCCCCTCTCCCCTGTGTGTAACCCTTCCCTCTCTGTGTGTCTCTCCAGCCCCTCTCCCCTGTGTGTAACCCTTCCCTCTCTGTGTGTCTTTCCAGCCCCTCTCCACTGTGTGTAACCCTTCCCTCTCTGTGTGTCTCTCTAGCCTCTCTCCCCTGTGTGTAACCCTTCCCTCTCTGTGTGTCTCTCCAGCCCCTGTCCCCTGTGTGTAACCCTTCCCTCTCAGTGTGTCTCTCCAGCCCCTCTCCCCTGTGTGTAACCCTTCCCGCTCTGTGTGTCTCTCCAGCCCCTGTCCCCTGTGTGTAACCCTTCCCTCTCTGTGTGTCTCTATAGCCCCTGTCCCCTGTGTGTAACCCTTCCCTCTCTGTGTGTCTCTCCAGCCCCTCTCCCCTGTGTGTAACCCTTCCCTCTCTGTGTGTCTCTCCAGCCCCTCTCCACTGTGTGTAACCCTTCCCTCTCTCTGTGTCTCTCTAGCCCCTGTCCCCTGTGTGTAACCCTTCCCTCTGTATGTCTCTCCAGCCTCTCTCCCCAGTGTATAGCCCTTCCCTGTGTGTGTCTCTCCAGCCCCTCTCCCCAGTATGTAACCCTTCCCTGTGTATGTCTCTCCAGCCCCTTCCCTCTATGTGTGTGTCTCTCCAGCCCCTCTCTCCAGTGTGTAACCCTTCCCTCTCTGGGTGTCTCTCTAGCCCCTCTCCACTGTGTGTAACCCTTCCCTCTCTGTGTGTCTCTCTAGCCCCTAGCCTATTGTGTAACCCTTCCCTCGCTGTGTGTCTCTCTAGCCCCTCTCCCCAGTGTGTAACCCTTCCCTCTGTATATCTCTCCAGCCCCTTCCCTCTCTGTGTGTCTCTCCAGCCCCTCTCCCCTGTGTGTAACCCTTTGCTCTCTGTGTGTCTTGAGACCCTCTCACCTGTGTGTAACTCTTTGCTCTCTGTATGTCTCGAGACCCTCTCCCCTGTGTGTAACTCTGCTCTCTGTGTGTCTCGAGACCCTCTCCCCTGTGTGTAACCCTTCCCTCTCTCTGTGTCTCTCCAGCCCTCTCCCCTCTGTGTAACCCTTTGCTCTCTGTGTGTCTCGAGACCCTCTGTGTGTCTCTCCAGCCCCAGTCCCCTGTGTGTAATCTTTCCCTCTCTGTGTGTCTCTCCAGCCTGTCTCCTGTGTGTAACCCTTCTCTCTATGTGTCTTTCCAGCCCCTTTCCGCATTGTGTAACCCTTCCCTCTGTGTGTCTCGAGACCCTCTCCCCAGTGTGTAATTCTTGGCTTTGTGTGTCTCTTCCGCCCCAGTCCCCTGAATAGAGTTCTCTCTTTGTATAACCCTCCCACTCTCTTGATTTTATCTTGCTATCTGCTGTGCTTGCTCACCTTCACCTGAATATGGTGGACTTCGAGAGACTTCCTTAAAGTTCCTCCTTGTCTCACTCATTACGTTTTTATTTTTTTCTTATTTTACCCTAGTATTTTTCTTTCTTCTCTATAGTAGGACCTGCAGCATTTGGACAGTAGCAGGTACAAGCACATTTCTTTTCCTGATTCCTCTATCCCAGAGGTTCTCAATCTTTTCAGTTTTGTGGCCTGCTTATTAACGTCCAAAAAACTGAGGGACCCACTGTTTATCCCCACTGGTCTCCCTGGACCCTCTCCCCTCCTCTCAGTGCCGCTGGTCCTCACTAGCCCTCTATTTTCCTTCCACCCTTCTTGTTTCCTCTGGTCTCTCTCTCTCTTCCAAACAGTCTCCACCAGTCTCAGTTTTTCCTTTCTCCCTTCAGCCAGCCCCTACCAAACTCTCTGTTCTCCATATGCAATATTCACCAGCCTCTCTCTTTTCTGTGTCCTGTGGACACCCCAGGAATCATAAGGAAAGGAATGGAGAATAGAACAAAGGATGACATCATAATGCCTCTGCATTGTTCCATGGTGCAACCACACCTTGAATATTGTGTGCATTTCTAGTCACCATATCTTAAGGATATAGCAGAATAAGAGAAGGTACAGAGAAGAGCCACCAAAATGATAAAGAGGATGGAAGGATACCCCTACGAGGAAAGAATAGATGTAGTTCACCTGCTTGCTCTGGGGGATTGAGTAAAGGAGTCATATTGGCAGCAAGGGAGAGCAACCAATTCAGCATTAGCCCCCTCATGCCCATCCTAAACTACTCCTATGGAGGAAAGGCTAAAAGGTTAGGGCTCTTCAGCTTGGACAAGAGATAGCTGAAGGGAGATACAGTATGATAGAAGTCTATAAAATAATGAATGAAATGGAACGGTTAAACATAGATCGGCTGTTTATTCCTTCAAAAAGTAGAAAGACTAGGGGACATGCAATGAAGCTACAATGTAGCACATTTAAGATTAACTAGAGAAAATATTTTTTTCACTCATCGCATAATCAAACTCTGGAATTTATTGCCAGAGGATGTAGTAAAACCTGTTAGTGTAGTTGAGTTTAAAAGAGGATTTGACAAGTTCCTGGAGGAAAGGTCCATAAACCATTATTAAAGATGACCAGGGAAATCCACTGCTTACCCTGGGATAAGCAATATTGAATCTGTATACTTGTGACCTGACCTGGCCACTGTTGGAAACAGGATATTGTGCTTGATGGTCCATTACTCTGGCCCAGTATGGCATTTCTTAAGAACATAAGAACATAACATAAGATATGCCATACTGGGTCAGACCAAGGTCTATCAAGTCCAGTATACTGTTTCCAACCATGGCCAATCTACATCACAAGACCCTAGAGTTTCCCCAGAAGACACAGGTTCCACAATGCTTGTATTGGGACAAGCAGTAGATTTCCCGGGTCCCCTTTAATAATGGTTTATGGAACTTTCCTCCAGGAACTTGTCTAAAACTTTTTTAAACTCAACTACACTAACAGCTTTTACTACTTCCTCTGGGAACAAATTCCAGAGTTTGATTACATAATAAGTGAAAAAATATTTTCTCTTTATTATTCTTATATGGGTTACATTGTGGCTTCATTGCATGTCCCCTAGTCTTTCTACATTTTGATGGCATAAACAATTGATCTACGTTTACCCATTCCACTCCATTCATTAATTTATAGATCTCTATCATATCTCCCCTCAGCTGTCTCTTTTCCAGGTTGAAGAGCCCTCTCCTCATAGGGGTATCCTTCCATCCCCTTTACCATTTTGGTGGCTCTTCTCTGTACCATTTCTAATTCCGCTATATCCTTTTTAAAATACGGTGACCAGAATTGCACACAATCTTCGAGGTGTAGTTGCACCAAGGAATGATACAGAGGCATTATAATATCCATTGTTTTATTCTCCATTCCTTTCCTCATGATACCTAGCATTCTGTTTCCTTTCTTGGCCACTGCACACTGGTCAGAGGGTTTCAACGTGTTATCCACAATGACACTTGAATCTTTTTCCTGGGTGGTGGCTCCTAATGTAGATCCTTGCATTGTGTAACCATAGTTTTGGTTGTTCTTTCCTAGGTACATAACTTCGCATTTGTCCACATTAAATTTCATCTGCCATTTGAACGTCCAATCTTCCAATTTATTAAGGTCCTGTTCAATTTTTCGCAATCCTCTTGGGTTTTAACAGCTTTGAATAATTTTGGGTCATCTGCAGATTTGATTACCTCACTCGTTATTCCCATTTCCAGGTCATTTACGAATATGTTAAAAAGCAGCAGACCCAGCACAGATCCCTGGGGTACTCCACCATTCACCTTTCTCCAGTGGGAAAATTGGCCATTTAGCCCTACCCTCTGCTTTCTATTTTTTAACCAGTTCCTGATCCACATTAGTACACTGTCTCCTATCCCATGACTTTTTAATTTCGCCAAGAGTCTTCCATGAGGGATCTTGTCAAAGGCTTTCTGAAAATTCAGATACACTACATTGACCAACCAACCTTTGTCTACCTGTTTATTTACACTTTCAAAGAATATAAAAGATTAGTAAAACAAGATCTTCCCTGGCTAAAGCCATGTTGGCTGTCTCCCATTAAACCATGACTATCTACATTTTCAGAAATTTTGTTCTTAATAAAGTTTTTTTTTACCATTTTTCCCGGTATTGATGTCGGGCTCATCGGTCTGTAGTTTCATGGATCACCCCAGAAATCCTTTTTAAAAATTGGCGTTACATAGGCCATTCTCCAATTTTCAGGTATTACTGATGATTTTAAGGATAGTTCACAGAATACAAATAGTAGGTCTGCAATCTCATATTTCAGTTCTTTCAACACCCTTGGATATATACCATCCAGTCCAAGTGATTTGCTACTCTTAAGTTTATCAAATAGTTGTAATACATCTTCCCAGTTTATTGATATTTCTTTCAACTCTTCTGCTGCATCAACTTTAAATACAATTTCAGGCATGGGTAATATCCCTACATCTTATTTATTTATTTGAGCACATTTTTATACCACTCCTTCCAGTGATCAGCAGCGGTTTACATTTAACAATTAACTCTGAAAAGTTTAGCAGTTACATAAAACAGTAGGATCATAACATTGGAACATTAAAAGTGATATTGTTTAGTATAACTCAAAAAATAGCAATAGAAAAAACTAACTAAATACATGATAGAGGGGGAACATGTTAACATACATGAATTTGTATTAACTATATACATTATTTGTGTAGATAATATAAGTAGATTCATTATTTTGATTCTTCGTGGACTTGAGGGAACTAACTGGTAGAAGTGGAAGAATATCTCCCTTTAATTGTCTTCTTCAGTAAAGACCGAAGCAAAGAATTCATTCAGTCTCTCCGCTAGGGCCTGTTCCCCTCTCAGTGCCCCTTTTATCCTTCTATCATCCAGTGGTCCAACTGACTCTCACAGGTTTTTTGCTATGAATGTACTTAAAAAAGGTTTTATTATGCATTTTTGCTTCCACAGCAAGCATCTTCTCAAATTCTCTCTTTGCCTGCCTTTTCAATGCTTTGCATCTAACTTGCCAGTGCTTATGTTGTTCCAGTTTTCGTCACTTGGCTCCTTTTTCCATTTCCTGAAGGATTCTTTTTTGGCTACAACAGCCTCTCTGACCTCACCTTTAAACCATGCAGGCAATATTTTGGACTTCTCATTCTTATGACCCCTAAACTACAGGCTGCGGAACCACCACCCAATCCTCTTTCCAGTGTACCAGCTTAAGTTTACTCTTCTGGATTGGTTTCATATTTTGTATTTGGTGTTCTTTATGAACTCTTTATATTTCCTATTTATTATTGGTTCCAGCACTGTAGTGCTAAGTTTCTAGATTTACTATTTTGACTGGTTTTGATATAAAATTTCCCTGCCTATTTATTACCTGTTAATATTCTCTTAGATTTGAGTGTGCCCTCAGTTCACAGAAGATCTACTGATCAGGGACATTAAATTCCCACCCACCATATCCCTCACCCCACCCACCCCTGAGTTGCATTACCTATATAGTCATCATATAAATTGACAGCTGTCCTCCAATTAGGTGTAACACCCACTTTTTCTCCTTGTCCTAGAACTGCTTTATAACCATCTTAATCAGCATGTTGTGTATTCAATGCAATAGTTGTGGTGCCTTCATTCTAAGAAGAATCATTTGGAGCCTAAGTGCTTGCCCTTTATGTCTCAAGTTATCTACAAATTGAAAAACATCCACCACCACTCACACAAAGAATCAAGCAGCCCAGGAAGAAATGGATCACAGTGGGCTCTGGTAGGTTGCAACCTGTAACACGGAGACACCCTCTCCACCAAGAGATATCCCTGCATAACGCCTTCTCTGCCTTGGGAAATTTGAGTGCCCAATTAGTGGAAACTGAAGTGCCCTTAAACGATAAACTTAATCCCCAATCAACTGATAATGCCTTAAATATGAAGAAACTGACACAAAAGAGGAAATGACTACTACTTTGAGTTTCCATCATCACAGGCACCAACTTGGGAACACAGTTCAAAGGGGAGAAGATGGTCAAATGCCTGCCAGGCTCTTCAGCCAGCAAGAATATGAAGCAAATTTCTGCCATAGTTAGTGCAGAAAGTGACCACTACAAAACTGATGTTATCATCCACTTGGGTACAAATGACCTGGCTAGAAACAATGCCTCTACAGTTCAGAAGGATTTCCAGATTCTGGGAGAGAAACTCAAACCCATTACTAACACTATAGCATTCTCAGAAGTTCTAACTGTTCTTCGTAAGGGGGCAGAAAGGCTGCATCGCATAATCAACTTTAATACATGGCTCTAAACCTGGTACAAACAAGAAGGATTTAGATATATAGGCGACTGGGGAAATAGATGGAACAACAAGAGGCTAGACTGTGTTGAAGGACTACATCTCTCTGTTGCAGGGAAAAGGATCCTAAGTAAAAAAAATTCAGGCATTATGTGGACAGGCATTTAAACTAGGGAAAGGGGGTGATGCATGGAAAAGAACAAGTTCAGGACGTCACTCCAGCAAAAGCATAATAATATTGGAAACAGCCATAGTATTAACTCACACATCAATGCCAAGTGGGAAGAGGCGTGTAAAACAAAATCCATGGAAATTCAGGCAAGCCAGTGGAAAGCAATGAGCACAAATGCTCGAAGCCTAGCTAACAAAGTTCCTGACCTGGAAGCCCTAATGGTGGAAATGGACTTGGACATTGTGGCCATTACAGAAACATGGTTTAACGAGTCGCATGAATGGGACATAGCCATAGCTGGCTATAATCTATTTAGAAGAGAAAGAGAGGATAGAAAAGAAGGGGGAGTAGCCTTGTATGTCAAAAGCAATATTAAAGCTGCTGAAATGCAGAGGACATGGGGAAAAGAAGAAGCACTGTGGATTGTGTTGGAAAGAGGAGATGGCACTATCATCTATACTGGTGTGGTCTACAGACATCCAACTCAAACCGAAGAAATGCATAGTGAATTGATTATTGATATTGCAAAGAAAGCCATAAAGGTGGACGTAATCATATTGGGTGATTTTAATCTACCCTATGTGGATTGGAGTGTTCCTTCTGCAAATCTGGAAAGAAGTAAAAAAATGGTGATGCCTTCCAAGATGCGTTACTTAGACAAATGGTGATGGAACCAACCAGGGAAAGCTCGATACTGGATTTCATACTCACCAATGGAGATAGCATGTCGAATATGTGGGTGGGTGCCCTGGTGAGCAGCAGCGATCATCACATAGTGTGGCGGAGTCCAATCACAGCAAGCTCAAAGTCCTAGACTTTAAAAACATTGACTTCAGTAAAATGGCCAAGTACCTGAAGGAGGAGTTGGCAGTGTGGGAGGGGATAAGGGAAGTGGAATTGCAATGGGATAAACTAAAGGAGGCAATAAAAGGGGCAACAGATACATATGTAAGGAAAGTAAATAAAAACAAGAGGAAAAGGAAACCTATTTGGTTCTCCAAAGAAGTGGCTGCACAAATAAAGGCAAAAAACACAGCTTTCACAAAATTCAGAAGTTCACAAACAGAGGAACACAGAAAAGAATACAGGATCAAAATAAAAGAGACAAAAAGAGAAATAAGGATAGCAAAATACATGGCAGAAGAAAAGATGGCTAAAGATGTGAAGTGTGGCGACAAAACCTTTTTCAGGTATATTCAGGAGAGGAGGAAAGCCAGAGGTGGAATTGCAGGACACAAAAGTGCTGGGAACGGATTTGTGGAAAGTGACACTGAAAAAGCGAAAATGCAAAACAAATACTTCTGTTTTTACTAAAGAAAATCCTGAGAAGGACCACCTGTGATTGACAAATATACAAATGGGAATGGAGTAGATACCACACCATTCACAGAAGATGATGTGTTTTGACAGCTTGCAAACTGAAAGAGGACAAGGCCATGGGACTGGATGGGATTCATCCCAGGATACTGAAAGAGCTCAGAGAGGTTCTTGTAGGGCCGTTAAAGGATGGTTTTAATAGATCCTTGGAGAGACTAGAAGTTCCACAGGACTGGAGCAGGGCTGATGTGGTACCTCTTCATCAAAGTGGTCATAGGGAAGAAGTGACAAACTACAGACCAGTAAGCCTTATCTCGGTGGTGGGAAAAGTAATGGAGGCACTCCTGAAAGAGCGAATAGTGGACTTCCTCGAAACCAACAGGTTGCATGATCTGAGGCAACATGGTTTTACCAAAGGACGAACATGCCAAACAAATTTGATTGCGTTCTTTGACTGGGTGACCAGAGAACTAGATTAGGGGTATGCGATGGATGTCATCTACTTGGATTTCAGCAAAGCCTTTTATACTGTTCCTCATAGGAGGTTATCAATAAACTCAACAGCTTGGGGATGGGTCCCAAGGTAGTGAACTGGATCAGAAATTGGTTGACTGACAGACGACAGAAGGTGATGGTAAATGGAGCTCACTCGGATGAAAGGAAGGTGATTAGCGGGGTGCCCCAGGGTTGGGTCCTGGGACCGGTACTGTTCAATGTATTTGTGAGTGATATTGCTGAAGGACTGAATGGAAAAGTCTGTCTTTTTGCAGATGACACGAAAATTTGCAACAGAGTGGACTCCCCTGAGGGAGTGGATAACATGAAGAAAGATCTACAAAAGCTGGAAGAATGGTCTAATGCTTGGCAGTTAAGATTTAATGTGAAAAAGTGCAGTGTCATGCACATGGGAAGCAGAAATCCAAGGGAACTGTATGTGATAGGGGGTGAGAGGTTGGTGTGCACGGACCAGGAGAAGGCTCTCCAAGTGATTGTCAGGGTATGACAAGGCGGTGGCAAAAGACAGAAAGATGCTGGGTTGCATACAGAGAGGAATTACCAACAGAAAGGAAGAGGTACCAATGCCACTGTACCAAGTTGCTGGTGAGGCCTCACTTGGAATATGGTGTTCATTTCTGGAGACCATGTCTCGGAAAGGATATAAAAAGACTGGAAACGGTTCAGAGGAAGGTGACCAAAATGATTTGGAGCCTGCGTCAGAAGTATTATGAGAAGTGATTTGAAGACCTAAATATGTACACTGTGGAGGAGAGTAGGGACAGGGAAGATATGATTCAGACCTTCAAGTACTTAAAGAGTATTAATGAACAAACAAACATCTTCCAAAAATGGGGAAGCTGTAAAACTAGAGGGCATAGCATGAAGCTGCGAGGGGGTAAACTGAAAGGCAATGTCAGGAAATACTTTTTCACTGAAAGGGTGGTGGATGCTTGGAATGCCCTCCCGATGGAAGTGGTGGGGGCAAATACAGTGGCAGAATTTGAAATGGTTTGGGACAGACCCAGTGGATCCCTTTATAGCAACAGGATAAAATGTAAGAATCTTACTCATACACCCATCAGCGATCTCCTCAACAGCACACCAGATAATAGAACTAGGAGATCTACTTCGTTGAATAAACTTGAAGTCCCAAAAGTGTTGGTAAAATGTAAGAAATCAACAGCAAGTAAAGCCTTCTCCATTGCTGCACCTATGGCATGGAACGCCCTCCCAGCAGAAATCCGGGCCATCCCAAATTTGGCACTATTCCGTAAAGCCCTCAAACATCACCTGTTCCTACAATATTACCCTGACAGCATTCCCGACATTTACAATGCCCCCACCTCACCTCCCTGCCTAATCCGTCCCTCAGATCATCTTCCTGTAGATAATGGTTAACCACTATCTCTCCCACTGACCTCCTCGACCATCTAGCCAACCCTCTAGACAAAGGTCATATTTTTATTTACCGTAAGAGCATTATATTTGTTTACAATATGTACATAGTTCCTCCCTCGTTTTTACTCCATGTTTTACATTCCCTGTTCAATGTAAAAATCTTGATGTAGCTTGCTTACATTCTTGTATGTTCTGTTTCAAATGTAAACCGCACTGATTATAATAGCGCGGTATATAAGAAATATAAATAAATAAATAAATAAAATCAAAATAAACATAACTCTCTCTTATATCTCAACAAATAGGGGTGACCTACACGGAGCAGTGGGTACATCCCTAAACAAAGACATGGGGAGGGTGACCTGCACAGAGCGGCAGGTGCACCTACTCTTGCCGCCTTGCTGGGCAGACTAGATGGCCACACTGGTCTTTATCTGCTATTATATACTATGTTACTATGTCAGCTGTAATTAGTAGAGGGTCAGGAGTTTTTGTAGTGTTTCTCTGCTGTTCAGTTTGCATAAGCAGGAGTCAGATAGCAGACCATATGCTTCAGAATGGGGTGAGCCACATGGGCCCTAGCTCCAGCAAAACTTTGCCCGCCATCTACGATCGCGGCAGACTCCTGTCTCAGGAGATTGGATCCCTGCGGGCAGATGAGAGTCTTTGCCATGATCGCAGTGACCCTCCCCTCCTGCCCTTGGGGATCTGATCTTCAGCACGCAGACAAAAATAGTCTGCCGCATCTGCAGCCATTGTCTTCTCTTCTGCCTGTGAAAGATGGGATCTCTGAGGCACAACAAGAGGGGAAGGCTGTGGGGGGGCTAGGAGCGGAGCTTAGGGTGGAGTCAGGGCAGAGCTCCCCCTCCCTAATCGGAGAGGTGTTCCATGGCCCCTGTCACAGACATCTGCCATGTTCAGACTAATTGATGGCTAATGAAGTACCCCAGCTGTACGAAAATGGAGCAAGAACCGCTGCGGGTGAAAAGGAGCCAGCAGCAAAGACATGGCAGCCCCGTCACCCCAAAATAAAGTCCATCAGAAGAGGCCTTGGAAAAAGTTCAGTCCAATTACTAGCAAACATCATTTTCCTTGTCAGCTTTTAAAATCTGCAAAAGGTTATCATCATAAGGACTGAGTATAGGCAGGTCTGGATTTAGGCACAAGCAACTGCCTAGGCACCAAATCCCTGAACTAAACAAGAGCCGGATTCCACTTGCTTAAATCCTGTTTGGAGTATAGGATTAGATGTTTTATTTCCAAAATGGCTTATCATCCTTCTAGACCAGGGGTCTCAAACTGTGCTCCTCAAAAGCTACTAACCAGCTAGTCTTTTAGGATATCCCTAATGAATACTCAAGAGAGGGATTTGCATGCCCTCCGAGTCGGAGACCCCCTTCTAGATGAAAAGCTGCTGGAAACCAAAGGTCTTGTATTGGGAATTTCAGTTGCCTTTTTTCATCAGGTGCCTAAACTGAAGCAGTTTTCATTCCTATACAGCCAGGTGAAGGCTCAGTCTGCCTGCAGTGACTGCAGGTATCCAAGCTATGAGTGACACCAGCAGATGCAAACAGCCCCTCTGCCCTGTAAAACAGGGAGGCAGACTTCTCCTTCATAAATTGTTGACAACTGGTGACAGCTCTGGAGCTAAGTTACCCGGTTCCAGGAGTGAGATTTTAAGTCAGTCCTGGATTTCTAATGCATTATGGGACTTGCATCACTGATTCCAATGGATACAACCAGAGACTACAAATACCATACTGCATTCCAATACAAATTTAAAACCAGAACTGGCAAAAAAATCTCACTCCTGGAACTGGGTAACTTGACAACTCTATGTCACCCTGTTCCAGGAGAGAGATTTTAGGCCAGTCATGGATTTCTGATAACCCTGTTCTGATGCATTATGCAACCTGCAGCACTAATTTCAATGGGCAGAATCAGGGGCTATAAATACCTCACTGCTTTGGGATGTAAGTTTAAACCAGGACTGATCAAAAAATCTCCCTCCTGGAACTGGGTGACCTGGCAATTCTGAAAATGTGTAAGTTAAAAGATAAATTCAAATAAATCTTGCAGCTATCCTTAAACCAAATTTGTTTAACATCCCTGTCTTACATATGAATTTTATTGTCTTATTAATGTTACAAGCAATTATATATTGATGTGATTCCAGGTCTGAAGAACCAAGTGAATCAGTGCAGCTTTTCCCATTCCCTTCTGAAGCTTTTTGAAAACTTCTCAGTGTAAACGTCTTTGTAACAGGACTTGAAAAGCTTGGACTGGTTCACCTGTAATTAGTTGATCTCTAATCTGGGAGCTTCAGCATTTTAAGGTAACAAAAATATCTCACTATAAATCAAAGTTGCTTCATACAAATGAGCACGCCGATTGGGAGTATCCTGAAAGTCCAGCCGGCTCTGGGCCTCAAGGTCACATAGAAACATAGAAACATGATGACAGAAAAAGACCACAAGGCCCATCTAGTCTGTCCTGTCTGTAAGAGCCCTTTTAAGATTCTCACTTATCTTGGGCTAGAGATTTCAAATTCTGGCCCACAACGGCTGAAAACCAGTCATGTTTTCAGAATATACAAGCAGAATTGCCAAGTTATCCAGTTTCATGAGTGAGATTTTAAGCCAGTCCTGGATTTCTGACGAGCTCTTCCTCTTGGGCAATTTCTCCAAATGGGTTAGTTTTGCGCATACCGTAACAGTCAGGAACCTCACTTCTGCAATACTGGTTCCAATGGGTAAAATCTGCAACTGTGAATACTATTCAGCATTGCAATGCAAATTTAAAACCAGAACTGGCAAAAAAATCTCACTCCTGGGACTGGGTAACTTGGCAACTCTGTACAAAACAGAGATTTGCATACAGTACTGAAATAAAACCTAATCTTGCTAAATGTTATCCACAATTAATATACATGAGATCAATTTGCATGTGTTGGATCTCCAATGTATGCAAATCTACGCCATGCATATTCATTGTGGATATCCTGAAAACCTAACTGGCTGTGGGATCCCCATGACAGGTTTGGGAAGCCCTGAATTAACTGATGTGCTGAACACCATAAAAAATGCACATTTTCACAGAGGGGGGTGAAAGACCAACATATTTCTGTAACTGTATTAATTTGAATCCATCAGATCATTGCTTTATAGGGTTTTATTTCATTCTATTTGTTTATTCATACCTTGTAACTTAAACTTGGTGGTAATGTGCATTAAACAGGGACATTGATAACTTGGATTTTTCTGAGTAATGGAGGGTTAAGTGACTTTGTTTAAAATAAAGGGTGAGCACGGGCACATCCCAGTTTAAACAAAAACCTCATCTTGAGGTCACTGTCTAACTGTGCTCTAGTTGTGTCATGATGATGCTAGCATAGAATTCTGATAATGATCAGCACAGCAGCACCATAATTTACCTACACCCATGATCTCAGTAGTAAAATAGGAAGCCTTTTTAATAAATCCAGCCTGGTGATGCTGGAGGGGTTGGCATACCAAAGGGTGAAGTTCACAGATCCTCTTTCTAAGAAATAAGTCTGATAATACATTTTTCCTTGGACATTAGATAAAATTCTCTCTTGCTGTTCTAATTTTAAATTGTTTAATTTGTTCTAAATTTGCAAACAGCTATCCAAGTTTTCTTTTAAGCTACAGTATGTAGAAGAGATGCATTTAATTCCTCGGAAGAGCAAAATATCACTAGAAGTTCAACATATACCGCTCTGAGGCTTCCTTTCAGCATTGGAAGGGTTACATAAAATGTGGGTTTTATTATAATTTTTTTTTATTGTAGCTTTTCAGCTTGCTTCCTGCACACATTTTGTATTCATTAATCTGGCAAAAACTTTGATGGTTGATTTAACAGAAAAAAACAAAGGATATCATACGTCAGGATACCTTTCAAATGACAAAAACATCTCAAAAGTCCTAAAGCTGCTTACGGGTTAGTGTTCCTTTCAATTTTATCCACAAAAATGCAGCACAGTGAAAGCTTCTCTGTTTTACAAACCCAAGCAAGCAAGTAAAGAAATCCCCTTACGTCAATACTGAGAGATCTGGAAGGAGTGCAGTGTTGAGGGAAAGCTGAGATGATTAAAGGACGCTCTATCAAACTTTTGTTTACAGCAGGCATAGCTCTGCACAGCAATGAAAATTTCAATTATTCTCAGGCATGGTCTTGTAGTAATAGAAACTGGATTTATTACTATGTTTGCTGTAAGACTTTCTCCCATGTGGATTTGAATTTTAGATTTAATTATTTGCCATTTCCAACTCCAAGCTCAAGGTGACTTACATGTGCTATTTTTCTGTCCAAATAGCTTTACAATCTAGGTCAGTCCTGGACACTCCACAGTCGGTTAGGTTTTCAGGATAGCCACAAGGAATATGCGGCTTATGGATGGGATGGTTTACAGTGGACACTGAAAAAATTGGCAAAACAGACACATGTCAATTCTGTGGGAAAGAGCTGGAAACAGTGACTCACCTCAAAGCTGGCTGTGAAACTCTGATGGCAGAAAATTTCTGTACAGAAAGGCACAACAAAATAGCACGCCTTATCCTTTGGAAACTCTGCAAACACTACAACATCACTATATCTGAAAAGCACTGGGATCATGACCCTAAAAGAATTCCAGAGAATGAAGAGGAGATGATCACCTGGGATACTACCATTCTGACTGATATAAAAAGGTGGATGCGAGGAAGCCGAATATAGTGGTAAAGGAGAAAAACACCAGAACGACATTGATTATAGAGGTGTCAGTTCCAAGCGACTACTCTGCGAATCATGTTGAGAGAGAGAAAATCTTCAAGTACCAAGACATGCAGTCAGAGAGCAAGAAAATGCGGCAGAAAGATAGAGAGTTACTTCCAGTGGTGGCATTCGGCTGGTTAGGCCCAGTTCGTGTGAACCAGTTCCTGCCACAGTCTACCTTTACCAAACTGGGCCAAAAATGGCATCCCGATGTCAGTGCTGCACTAGCGGGAATCCCCCCACTCGCCAGTGATTTGACAACTTCGGGGGATCGTGGGAAGCCCCTGATGCCATCAAACCAATGGTGAGTGGGGGGATCGGGCCGCTGGGCCACCAGGGACTTGCTGCCGTGCTGCCACCCGCTCGGTTCTCCTGTTTGCATTGAATCCTGCCACTGGTTATTTCCCATCATGTTGGGTGCCACAGGCTTAATTAAGAAGAATTTTGAAGCACACCTTGATAAATTACCCAGACGCGTAACATCTTACGAACTCTAGAGGGAGGCCCGATGCAAGTACTATGCCGAGCATTAGCAGTAGAGACTGAGATCACACTCCACATACTCTGGCTTAGAAGTGAGGTTCATGGCTGTCATGCTATGCGCAAAACTCACCCATTTGGAGAAACTGCCCTGAGGAATATGTTACTCCTGGGGGAAGTCTGTGCAACTGCACATCAGAGAATTTTCAGAGAATTCCTTACCTGTGCAGAACTTAGCATTTTCTATGCAGAATTCAGCAGAGGTACAGGCACCGGCATCGGTGACTCTCCTTGTTCCCGATTCCTTTCCCTGCCCTCCCCCACAGTGACCGCACGTCAAAAGCAGATGGCGAATGACTGAACATCAAACCAGATCCTCTTCTGCCATCCTGGGACCCACTGTTCATTTGAACTGTGCAGCTGTATGAAGACCTGTGCAGTTCTAATGAGCAGTTGGGCCTAGGATGGTAGAGGAGAAGGATGCGGCCCGATGTGAGCTATTTGCTGCTGACCTTGAGGCAGGTTTTTTAGGGGCAATAAAGCAAGCTAATGCCATTCGTCTCAAACTGACCAGGTAAATTTCCTTTACCTTCATATTGAAAAAGCTGAAGCTGCTTGTCAAGACCCAGAGTCCATTGGGTCATGAGCTTGCTTTCAAGGGGGAAGAATGAGAGGTGAGGGTCAGTGCATGAGTGGAGGGAAGAAAGAAGGCGGGGTGGAATGTGTGCTTGGTGGTGGGGAAGTAGAGGTATATACCTGGGAAGAAAGAAGGCGGGGTGGAATGTGTGCTTGGCGGTGGGGAAGTAGAGGTATATACCTGGGAAGAAAGAAGGCGGGGTGGAATGTGTGCTTGGCGGTGGGGAAGCAGAGGTATATACTTGGGAAGAAAGAAGGCGAAGTAGGTGCATGGGGAGGGGAGAAAGGAGGAGAGATGGAGGTATGTGCATGGGGGTAGACCTTAGGAACAGGCAGTATTAAGGTTCTTTCTAGAAGTTAGAGGGGTAGGGAACTGGGGAATCAAGGAAGACTTGGGGGTTGGGGAGAGAACTACAATTTAAGAGAGAGAGCTAGGGAAGGAATAGCAGGGGGAATTTCAGATGGGGGGGGGTTAGGCCTTATAATGGGGGAATTCTGGCACAAAAATTACTAAAAAAAAAAATGCCATGCAAAATTTAGCATCATTTTAAAATATTGTGTGTAAAAGTTTAATTTTTTTTTTCACAGAATTGCCCAGGTGTATGAAATCAATCTGCATCCTACAAGGCTGTCCAAGGGCAGTCTAACCAAGGTCACTGATGGTTATCTACTTTTCATTCAGCCTGATGCATCACTGATGTTTGAGGCTATGATTCTTCCAGGGGTTATAGTGGGGAAATCATGATAGAACATGGAAATGCTATTAAATTCCAGAGCAAAGTGAACACGACTGTCTTTCAATAAGGGTGTCAGCCTGAAAATGAGGGAATTGAATAGTATATGATTGTATTTGACATTCAACATACTTTATATATTTATGTATTTAAATTATTTTTATTCTGCACTATGTGAATCATAGGCAGATTACAATTAAAACATGCATAATAGCCAAATCATAAAAACATAAAAAAGTAAAGAGCAATATAGACAAAAATGATAAAATAACCAAAAATCAGTAATCACATAATAAATATTATAATCTGTAATTCTAGTGTACTACTACTACTTATCATTTACATAGCACTAGTAGACATACACAGCATTGCACAAGTACACAAAAAGAGACAGTCTCCGCTTCATACAGCTAGTGCTAAGACAGACAAACCAACTGGGAATTCTTGAAGAAATTATTAAAATACACTGGGTGAAGATAGGAGGAGGAAGAGTCAAGATCCAAAGGCAGCCTCAAAGAGATTTGTTTTTAGACTGAATTTAAATAGGACCAGGGATGGAGCCTGATATACCAACTCAGGCAGTCTATTCCCAGCTTACAATGCAGCAAGACGGAAGAAATAGAGTCTGGAGCTGCCAGCAGAAGAGATGGGTATAGATGACAGTGAGTTATTCCTT
This sequence comes from Ichthyophis bannanicus, assembly GCA_033557465.1. Lineage (NCBI taxonomy): Eukaryota > Metazoa > Chordata > Amphibia > Gymnophiona > Ichthyophiidae > Ichthyophis > Ichthyophis bannanicus. The sequence goes on along the minus strand of CM066041.1, from coordinate 37,404,099 downwards.
AAACCTGAAGAGGGGTTGCTAAGCTTGTCTGAATAAATGTGCTTTCAACTTCTTCCTGAACATAGTCATGTCTGCTAAAGTTCACAATTCCATTGGTAGGGAATTCCACATTTTAAGGGCTGCCATGGAGAATATCCAGTCTCGGATGTTACTGAAATGTGCCCATTGAAATGAGGGATTATCAAGCAACATTGTACCCTGTGAACATAATGCGTGAGGTGGCTGATAACCCTTTAAGACGGAAGAGATTCTGAGTAGTGCCTCATGCTACATGTCATATCAGCAGCCAACGCAAATTATAAAGAAAGTGACATGATCAAATTGACTGGCTCCAGCTGAATTCTGAATAACTTGATATATTTGAGTAACATAAGCTGAAAGTCCTAAATGGGGAAGTGACTAAGACAAAGGTTATTTTCTGACAAATACGGTTTAATATTCAAATGATACTTAACTTATATATGGCAGTCTTTGCTATGGTTTGAATTTGATGTGGCATACTTAGTTGTGCATCCAAAATCACCCCAAGTTCCTCATCTGAGAAGTTATTGATATAACCCAATTGTCCAAACTGGCATAGGAGCTACTTCATAAGATTAGAAGTATGCCATACTGAGTCAGACCAAAGGTCCATCGAGCCAGGTCCAACAGTGACCAATCCAGGTCACAAGTACCTCTCAGGTTCCCACAAGTACCTCACAGGTTCCTCTGAGGTTGAACAGTAAGTCATCTTGGTCATCCATTAGGTGGTCAAAGATGCTATTCTGGGCTTCCACCCCATTTTATGTTGGTCACAGTGGCCATTTGGCCATTGGACTCACCGGGGGGTTGGACAATACAGAGTAGGAGAAGGAGTGAGGACAAGATTCAGAGGGGCTGGCTAAGCTTAAAAATGCCCAAGGTTATTGGTTGCAGCAGGTGAAGATAAAGATAGAAGGGAGAGGGCAGAAAGGGGTAATAAAAGAAATGAGTGAGGGTGAAAAGGCATATTAGCATATTATTGACTGAGGAAGGAGGATATCAGACTTCTCCCACTAACCCCTCCCCCCCTCAGATTACATTATAAAGGCAAGAAGCTTTGTTGGGCAAGACTAGAGATAGGATCTCATTACAGCAACAACAGGTGGTGGCACAACAACCAAAAAGAAGGATGGATACAACTGGAGAGCTCAGGCGTCATTAGAAAGGGGCCGTCCTGGCTGGTGTGGGTATTAGTCTAAACCAAAAGCAGCCTCTAGTACTTAGACCACAAATCGGGTGTCTGGGGAAATGTAAATACAGTTATGAAAGAAAACAAAGTTAAAGATTGACTCAGCTCATGAATATTGGTGCCTGTAGTACATGTTCATTTATTTGGATTTAGCTCACACCTTCTCATTAGCCGGTCAAGGTGGCACGCAGAAGGTATTTTCCTGTGCCTGGTATCTGAGAAAATGGGGGAATGAAGGGACCAGTTCAAGTAGCATCAATATTTATTTATATGTTTTTCTGTACCAGTTAATCAAAGTGGCTTAGAGTGAATAAGAACAGGATACAAATAACATTGGCAACATAAAATGAGTGTTTTTTACAGGTAACCAAAACAAAACATAAGTCATCTAAAATGAGAAGTCATTACAGGTAACAAATGCAAAGGTATAAAACCATATCACTTAAGCTTCGGTGGGTAACTAAATTACAATTGAACAATAAACAAAATTGTGGAAGAACTAAATTCAAGTGAGAGCAGCAGTACTAAGTAGTGTCTTAGAACCTTGGATACGGTTAATAGGAGATATTATTCTGCAAGGTAGGATGTATTTATGTTGGGCTGGTATTTGGGCAGTCTAGTTTCTTCCCGAAGTGCTCGTCTGTAAATAAGTGGGTCTTCAGCTGCTTTCGGAATGTTGAGAGGTCCTGGGTGCTTCTTAATGTTTCTGGAAGTGAGTTCCAAAGTGTTGTTGAGTAGAGCGAGAATGCTCTTTTGCATGTAGCTTGGTTACTTTTTCTAAATTCCTTGGATATTGTTAGGGTATTCTGCGTGCAGCTTCTTCTTGTTCTGCTGTTCAGAATTGTGTGCATTAGTGATTCAAGGTGTGTTGTGGATAACTTGCATAATATTTTAAGGGTGATTATTAGGACTTTAAATTTAATCCTGCTTACTATTGGGAGCCAGTGTAGCAGGTATAGGATTGGGGTGATTCGTTCTGATTTTGGGGCTTTATGGAAGAGTTTTGCTGCGGTGTGTTGGGCCATCTGTAGTTGCTGTAGGTCTTGTTTTGATAGACCTTGAAGGATGCTCTTTCAAAAGTCAGAGTGAGGGAACATCATGACTTGAAGAACTGTGCAGAAATCCAAGGGAGATAAAAGTGGTCTTAGGTGTTGAAGGGTATTTATTTTATTATAAATTGCTCTGGTTGTATTGGTAATGTGAGTGGTTAGGTTTAGATTCTGATCTATGATTATTCCCAGGTACTTTACCTCTTTTTTGACTACCAAAGTTACTTCTTTGACTTTTATTGTAGCTGGCGGCGTGAAGATCTTATCCTTGGTAATGTATTTATTTATTTGACTGAACTTTTAGACCACTTTTTGCGGCAGTCAAAGCGATATACATGGAACTTTGAACAGGTTAAACAACATTAAATTGAACATTAACTTTATACAATAAGGATAAAGAACAGAAACTTATTGTCATAAGTTTAGGCAGAAGCTTGTTGCTTTTAACTATATATAGTGTGTTCTTAGTAGCGGAGGAAGTGTTTGGGAGGGGTTAAGTGGAGGTGGGTCTGAAATGGAGAGTGAACAGGTGGGTTTTGAGGAGGCTGCAGAAGGAGCACAGGTCTTTGGTGTTGCTTATGGAGTTCCAGGAACTAGGCGCATAGAGCTCAAAGGATCTGGTGCAAGCTTGCTGGGTGCTTTTTGTTTTTATTGCTTGGGGGAAGGCTAGAGTGTTCCTTGTGGAATATCTTCATGCTCTGTTTGTCTGCAGTGGAGCAATGAAGGTTTGAAGGTAGGGGGATGATTGGTGGGTTGAAGGTTCTGTATGTTTGTATTGTGGGAGCCAGTGAAGGTGTTTGAAGATGGGGGTGATGTGGTCGTGTCTGGAGGCACCTTGGATAATCTGAGCTGTCATGTGGAAAGCTGTTTGTAGAGGAAGGAACGTTAACTTTGGTAGTCTGTGGTATATTGAGTTGCGATAGTCAATAGGTGTCATGATGAGATCCTGTAGGGCCGAGCGGAAATCTGCTGGAAAGAGGAAAGAGCAGAAATGCTGGAAGGTTTGGGTTTTGTAGTAGATTGATCATGCTGTGTTCATTATTTGTGTCTTTAGGGCCAGGCGACAATCGAGGGTAATGCCAGGAAAGAGGAGATGGCACTGTCATCCATACTGGTATAGTCTACAAGCCTCCAACTCAAACCAAAGAAATGGATAGCGAATTGATTGCTGATATTGCAAAGATAGCCATGAAGGGGAAAGTGATTATATTGGGTGACTTTAATCTACCTGATGTGGATTGGAGTATTCCTTCTGCAAATCTGGAAAGAAGTAAAAAAATAGTGGATGCCTTCCAAGATGCGTTACTTAGACAAATGGTGATGGAACCAATCAGGGAGAGTTCGGTGCTGGATTTAGTGTTCACCAATGGAGATAGCTTTTCAAATATCTGGGTGGGTGCCCATGTGAGCAGCAGTGATCATCACACGGTGTGGTTTGAGATAAAAGCCAAGGCAGAGTCCAATCGCAGCAAGCTCAAAGTCCTAGATTTCAAAAACACTGACTTCAGTAAAATGGCCAAATGCCTGAAGAAGGAGTTGGCAGGGTTGGAGGGGATAAGGGAAGTGGAATTGCAATGGGCTAAACTAAAAGAGGCAATAAAAGGGGCAACAGATACATATGTAAGGAAAGTAAATAAAAACAAGAGGAAAATGAATCCTTTTTGGTTCTCCAAAGAAGTAGCTGCACAAATAAAGACAAAAAACACAGCTTTCACAAAATTTAAAAGTTTGCAAACAGAAGAACACAGAAAAGAATATAGGATCAAAGTAAAAGAGGCAAAAGAGACGCAAGACTAGCAAAGTCCAAGGCAGAAGAAAAGATGACTAAAGATGTGAAGTGTGGCAACAAAACTTTTTTCAGGTATATTCGGGAGAGGAAGAAAATCAGAGGTGGAATTGCAGGACTCAAAAGTGCTGGGAACGGATTTGTGGAAAGTGACATTGAAAAAGTGAAAATGCTAAACAAATACTTCTGCTCTGTTTTTACTAGAAAAAATCCTGGAGAAGGACCAGCAGTGACTGACAAATATAAAAATGGAAATGGAGTAGATACCACACCATTCATAGAAGATGATGTGTTAGAACATCCATGGGACCGGATGGGATACATCCCAGGATACTGAAAGAGCTCAGAGAGGTTCTTGCAGGGCTGTTAAAGGATGGTTTTAATAGATCCTTGGAGACAGGAGAAGTTCCATAGGACTGGAGAAGGGCTGATGTGGTTCCTCTTCACAAAAGTGGTAATAGGGAAGAAGTGACAAACTACAGGCCAGTAAGCCTTACCTCGGTGGTGGGAAAAGTAATGGAGGCACTCCTGAAAGAGTGAATAGTGGACTTCCTTGAAACCAACAGGTTGCATAATCCAAGGCAGGGCCGGATTTACCTTGAGTGAGGCCCTACGCCAACAAAAATTGTGGGCCCCCAGCAGGGGCGGCCCAAGGGGGGTGTGGGCCTCATTTGCATAAGGGGCCTCATTTGCATAAATATTTGCATAATGTTACCATATACTAACTTTTAGTAAACGTGCCTCTTAATGAGTGTATGGATAAAGAAAGACTAAAAGATTTCTACATTACTATAATCCAGTGCCAACTGCCAGACACATTAGGAACTACTACAAACACTGCCCATTTAGAACCCATAGCAAACCCGCCGTATCCTAACAGCACTACCAGGACTCACAAAGCACCATACTCTACCAATCAAAAGGCAACACTGCAAATATTAAACCAATACATTTCAGAGAACAACAATACATGACCTACTGGGGAAAGAGAACAAGTGGCAATGTCAAATAGGAATTATATAAACAGAACACCTCAGCTCAGTTACACATGCAGAACATAGACCATCACCAAACAAGTAATCACATTTTAGAAACAGGAAGACAATAATTAAACTGGGAATCCCAAAAGCCAAACTTGGAATGTACAACACTGTAGAAATAAAACTACACATTAATTTGCTCTTGTACTAAACAAAGCGCAGACGTTAATGATGCACATTTACCAGAGCTGACATATTCCAATTAATAAATTCAAAATAAAGAGATATTTTTCTACCTTTTGTGCATTTTTTTCAGCTGCAATTGCTCCAGCCACTTTCTTCTGGTTTCTTCGTGTCTTCTGCTAACTCTCCATCGTCTGCTGTCCATTTGTCCTTTCTTCTCTCTTCTAGTTTTTTTCCATTCTCTCTCTACATCTGCTTTAACATACTAATCTTTCTCCTTTTGCTCTTTCCTCATTCCTATTTTATCCACTCAAATTTTACCCCTCCATCCTCAATCCCCACTTACTCTCCCAATACCCGGCCAATTGTAGATTTTTTATCCTTCCCACACAAAATATTTTTCCCTTCTCCATTTTACTCTTCCAGCCCCATCCCATTCTAATCCTCCCCCAACATCAGCTCCCTTCTAGTTCCAGCCTCACCCAGCATCCATTCCCTTCTAGTCCCTGCATCAGCCCATTTCCAGTCCTAGCCACCCATCAGCCCATTTCCAGTCCTAGCCCCCCATCAACCCACTTACAGTCCTAACCCCCCATCACCCCATTTTCAGTTTAAGCCCCCCCTATAACCCATTACCAGTCCTAACCCCCCATCAGCCCACTTCCAGTCCTAACCCCATCAACCCATTTCCAGTCAGCCCCCCATAGCCCATTGCCAGTCCTAACCCCCCCCATCAGCCCACTTCCAGTCCTAACCCCATCAACCCATTTCCAGTCAGCCCCCCATAGCCCATTGCCAGTCCTAACCCCCCCCCCATCAGCCCACAGCCCATTACCAGTCCTAGCCCCCCCATAGCCCATTACCAGACAGCCCCCATCAGCCCACAGCCCATTACCAGTCTTAACCCCCCCCAAAGCCCATTACCAGTTCTAAACCCCCCCAACAGCCCATTATCAGTCCTAATCCCATCAGCCCACCTCCAGTCTTAACCCCCCCAGCCCATTTCCAGTCCTAGCCCCCCCATAGCCCATTACCAGACAGCCCCCATCAGCCCACAGCCCATTACCAGTCTTAACCCCCCCCAAAGCCCATTACCAGTTCTAAACCCCCCCAACAGCCCATTATCAGTCCTAACCCCATCAGCCCACCTCCAGTCTTAACCCCCCCAGCCCATTTCCAGTCCTAGCCCCCCCATAGCCCATTACCAGACAGCCCCCATCAGCCCACAGCCCATTACCAGTCTTAACCCCCCCCAAGCCCATTACCAGTTCTAACCCCCCCAACAGCCCACAGCCCATTACCAGTCCTAACCTCATCAGCCCACCTCCAGCCTTAATCCCCCAACCCATTTCCAGTCCCAGCCCCCCCAATAGCCCATTACCAGTCCTACCCTCCCCCTCCCCCTCCCCCTCCCCCGGCCTAAAGTAAAATTTGATTTAAAAAAAAAACCTGCTGGCTGCCGCCGCGGGGCCCCCTCTGCTGCCGCGGCAGCATGGACTGACCCGCGGGGGCCCCCTCTGCAAGCTCGATCCCTCCGTGCCTCCCTCCGTGCAGGCTGTGAGAGACGCGAAGGAGACAGTCTGCCTTCGCGTCTCTCACAGCCTGCACGGGAGGGAGGGAGGGATCGAGCTTGCTGAGGGGGCCCCCGCGGGTCAGTCCATGCTGCCGCGGCAGCAGAGGGGGCCCCGCGGCGGCAGCCAGCAGGTTTTTTTTTTTAATTTTATTTTTAAAAAAAAGCCTAAGTTGTTCCTTTTTTGTGGGCCCTTCCCAGCTGTGGGCCCTACGCCATGGTGTACATGGCGTATACGTAAATCCGGCCCTGATCCGAGGCAATATGGTTTTACCAAAGGATGATCTTGCCAACATATCTGATAAGGTCTTTGACTGGGTGACCAGAGAACTAGATCAAGGGCATGCAATGGATGTGATCTACCTAGATTTCAGCAAAGCCTTTGATACTGTTCCTCATAGGAGACTTATCAATAAACTCAACAGCTTGGGGATGGGTCCCAAGGTGGTGAACTGGATCAGAAATTGGTTGACTGACAGACAACAGAAAGTGATGGTAAACAGAACTCACTCAGATGAAAGGAAGGTGATTAGCGGGGTGTATTTGTGAGTGATATTGCTGAAGGACTGAATGGAAAAGTCTGTCTTTTTGCAGATGACACCAAAACTTGCAACAGAGTGGACTATCCTGAGGGAGTGGATAACATGAGGAAAGATCTACAAAAGCTGGAAGAATGGTCTAATGCTTGGCAGTTAAGATTTAATGTGAAAAAGTGCAGTGTCATGCACATGGGAAGCAGAAATCCAAGGGAAATGTATGCGATAGGGGGTGAGAGGTTGGTGTGCATGGACCAGGAGAAGACCCTCTGAGTGATTGTTTCTGAGTATCTCAAGGTATGACAAGGCAGTGGCAAAAGACAGAAGGATGCTGGGTTGCATACAGAGAGGAATTACCAGCAGAAAGGAAGAGGTACTAATGCCACTGTACAAGTCACTGGTGAGGCCTCACTTGGAATAATGTGTTCAGTTTTGGAGACCATATCTCACATAGGATGTAAAAAGACTGGAAACTGTTCAGAGGAAGGCGACCAAAATGATTTGGAGCCTGCGTCAGAAAACGTATGAGAAGAGAATTGAAGACATAAATATGTACACTCTGGAGGAGAGGAGAGACAGAGGAGATATGATTCAGACCTTTAAATACTTAAAGAGTATTAATGATCAAATAAACCTCTTCCAAAGATGGGGAAGCTGAAAAACTAGAGGGCATAACATGAAGCTGCAAGGGAGTAAACTGAAAGGCAATGTCAGGAAATTATTTTTCTCTGAAAGGGTGGTGGATGCTTGGAATGCCCTCCCAATGGATGTGGTGAGTGCAAATACAGTGACAGAATTCAAAATGGCTTGGGACAGACAAAGTGGATCCCTTTATAGCAACAGGATAAAATCAAAATAAACATAACTATCTCTTATATCTCAGCAAATAGAGGTGACCTATACGGAGTGGTGGGTACAACCCTAAACAAAGGCATGGGGAGGGATGACCTACATGGAGTGGCAGGTGCACCTACTCTTGCCGCCTTGCTGGGCAGACTAGATGGCCATACTGGTCTTTATCTGCCATCATATACTATGTTGCTATATTTTATTTCAGGTTTGACTTGGATTTCTGTGTGGTCGGGTGATGAATGAGGGTGGGGTGAATGATTCGTTTTTGGTGATGAATAAGGATTCTGTTTTCTTGAGGTTTATGGATAGGTGGTTTGTGGACAACCATTGCGAGATGCCTATGACGCATTGTTGTAGCTCATGGTATGAGGGTTTTTTCAGGTTGAATGGGGCATATAGCATGATGTCGTCTGTGTAGATCTGATAGTTAATGTTGTGTAATTGGATGATGATGCAGAGTGTTTGCATGTAGATATTGTAGATATTGAAGAGAAGTGCTGAGAGGATAGATCCTTGGGGGACACCTTGAGTCTGGGTGTATGGGGTTGATGATAGTGATCAGATCTTTATCTGCTGGAGCCTGTTGTATAGGTAGGCTTGGAACCATTTTAATATGGCATCTCACATTCCTATTTATTATAGGCGTTGCAGGAGGATGTTATCGTTGATGGTGTTGAAGGCTGCTGAGATATCGAGGAATATGAGTATGAAACCTTGGTGAGTGTTCTGAATTCCTTTTAAGAGGTTGTTCAAGAGGGAAGTTAAGAGGATTTCCACTCCATGATGCGGTCGGAATCCATGCTGTTGTGGATCAAGCAGGGCATGGGTGTCAACGTATTCTTGCAGTTGGTTTTGGATGGTCTTCTTGATTACTTTAACTATGAATGGTAGCCTTGCTATGGATCTGTAGGGGGCGGGGTCAGAGGGAGCAAGGTGGGGGCTATTTAACAGAGGGTGGATCGAGGAGATTTTTAGACAGGTTTGTATATTGCCATGCAGTAGAGAGCTTTGAGCGAGTTTTGTGAGAAATAGGGAGAGTTCAGATTTGGTGGCTTTGATCCAGCTGACCAGGCAGGGGTCCAGGGGGAATGTTGGAGTGTTGAGGGATGAGATGGTGCTTTCTGTGTTTTCAGTAGTGATGTGTTCGAAGGTGGACCATAAGTGTGCTGGTGGGGCAGGTTGTGGTTGTAGGCTTGTTTGGGCTGTGAGTTGAGGGTGGCGAGTGGAGTAGTAGTCAGTTGGGGGTGAGCTAGTAATAAACAATACTTCCATCTTGTTGTAGTTTAATGTCAGGTTGTAGGATGCAAGCTATTGGGTTAGCTCATTGAAGCAATTGACTATCTGTTGGAAGTTGGGTTTTGAAATGTTGCAGGATATGATCCCTAGTTTACCAGAGTCTCAGCTTATTGCTCTCTGTCTCCACTGCTAGGGGCAGCATGATACAGCTATCTCATGCCTCGAATGAGGTGCAAAAGTGGATAATAAGGAAGGAATGATATGTCTCCTTGCCCTTGAGGGTTGCATTGGTCTATGTTTTCAGTTATAGTGAAATATGCTAAATATATTTGTTTGAGCTCTGGCCTATTTATTGCACTTTTAGAATGTATTTTATGTGGTAATACAATTCTAATTTAAAGAAACTGGTCTCGGTGATTTAGTGAGGGGTGGAGGATGGGAGCTGGGAGTACTGAGGGGGTGGAGTAGTGCTCCATATGCCTCCCTTCTGCATGCTGGTAACAACATCTGAGTGACTGGTGCCTTCATTTCCATTCAAAGTACAAACAAAAAAAACCCTCCCACAGCCAAGCTCTCATCCTCCAGCTACTACTGCACTGCAAAACTCTGCTCTGCTCTTCCGTCCCTCAGTCCCCAGAGTCCTCTTGCATTTTTATTGTTTATTCAGCTGATTCTGCTGGGGCACAAAAGACAGATTCTTCACCTGCGATGAAGTTAGAACTCAGAGTTTCAAAGATTTTCTAGGTTATTCCAGAAATGTATGCACAAAGGCACCTTCAGAACATAATCACATATCCCTTTCACTGCTCCTCAGAGAAAAGGAACCATTGTGAACAACTTCTGAGTCACATTTTCAGCCTTCACACCCAGGAAGGATCAATTGTCTCTATGTGACAAAATGTGACATTGCCACTTTTTATTTGGTTATAACAAGACCTAGAATCTCTGTGTGCAGGCCTGGCCCAACCACCAGACAGACAAGGTGGTCGCCTAGGATATCAGCTTCCAGGGGGTAGCAAAGAGTCGGGCAGTCAAAGCTAAACAATAGATTCTGACAACTGGGGGGAACCTCAGGGTTTAAGGTTTTACATAGAGCGCCAACACTAGGGCCAGCCCTGTCTGTGTGTCTGAGAAATTGTGGTGTGTGGGGAACTGCAACAGTCCCTTCCCTTTCTGAAAAACTGGGAGTAAGTAATGGGGACGGGGCTAATTGAGGTAAGGGGTTCAACCCTGATTAGGGTTAACAATCAGTCATCAAGGACTGGCTGTCTTAAAACATCTATGGATTTTTATTGATATGTGCAATACATATTTATTTATTTTTATTGGAATAATCCGATATAGAACAGAATGTCAACAGATAAATGTGGGCAATGGTTTGTGGTATGTTCAACTTTAAAAAAGGGGCAACGTGCTTCTAGTGGCAGGTATGTACTACTCTAACCATCTGACTGGGCAAACTAGATGGACCATGCTGGTCTTTATCTGCCATCATTTACTATGTCACTAACTTTATCAAGCATATCCTAAAGAAAAAGCCTGTGAGGACTAGATGACTGAGGGGTAGAAGGAATGCTCAGGGAAGATTAAGGAAATGGCAGAAAAAATAAATTAATTATTTCCCTCATTCTTTACTGAGGAGGAAGTTGGGGGTCATAACCTCACTGAAACTTTCCTTGATGGTGATGATTTAGAGAAACTAGAGCAAATCACAGGAAATCTAGACGATGTAATAGATCTAACTGACAAACTACAGAATAACAAATCACCAGGACCAGATGATATTACATCAGAGTTCTGAAAGAGCTCAAACATGAAATTGCTAACCTGGTCCTAGTAATTTGTACCCTATCATTTATAACAGCCATTGTATTTATTTAGTAGTTTTTAGCTCACACCTTTCAAGTAGTTGATCAAGGCAAGTTGTAATCAGGTGCTGTAGGTATTTCTCTGGCCCCGAAGGGCTGAGGTAATGGAGGGTTAAATGACTTGACCAAGGTCACAAGGAGAGCTGGATTTGAACTCGGGTCTTTCTGATCCCAGGTTATTGCCCCACTCCATGGTACCTGAAGACTGGAGGGTGGCCAATGTAATGCCAATGTCCAAAAGGGCTCGAGGTCCTCTAGAAAACTATAAGCTGATGAGCCGGACATCAGTGCCAGGCCAAATGATATTTTAAAAAACAAAATTACTTGCCTTATGGATAGACGCAGCTTAATGGTGATGAGTCAGTGTGGGTTTAGCAAAGTCAAGTTTTGTCTTATCAGTTTTATTTATTATGAAAGGCGTAAAGACGTGGATAAAAGTGAATTTGGTGATATAGTGTATTTGGATTTTCAGAAAGTATTTGACAAAGTTCCTAATGACAGACTCCATTTAGGAAATTAATGAGTCATGGGACATACTCTATTGTCCCTATAGCCAGTTTATAATCTATATTGTGGATTATAAACTGCCTAAAAACAGAAAACAGCGCAAGTCTAAATGGTCAGTTTGACAAATAGGAAAAGGCCAGTAATGGAGCACTCTAAGGGCTTGTGCTGGACTCTACCCTGTTTAACATATTTATAAATTATCTGGAGACAGGAGCAGCACATGAGATGATCGAATTTGCAGATGAAACCCCAAATTATTCAACGTCATTAAACAGCAGAGGATTATGAGGATTTGCAGAAGAGGCTTGTGAGACTAGGAGTCTGGACATCTACATGTCAGATGAAATTTAATGTGGTCAAGTGCAAAGTGAGGCATATGAGGAAAAATAATCCCAACTATAGAAACAATATGCTGGGTCCTGAATTAAGAGTCACCGAAGATAACATGTTGAAGTTTTCAGCCCAGTGTGCCATGGCTGCTAAGAGAGAAAATAGAACAGGTATTAATAAAAAAAGGAACAGAGACACTGCCAAGAAAACCCAGGAGCTTCTGGGTCGCCAGGAGTCAGGACTGACTCAAAGGCACACATTGCATTTTGAATAGTTCTCTGGTACGACTGGCTCTTGAGCACAGTGAGCGCTTCTGGCCATCCTGTCTCAAAAAGAACATAGCAGTACTAGGAAAGACTCGGAGAAGGACAGTAAAAATGATAAAGGGGATACAGCGCCTCCCTTCTGAAGACAGGCTAATCGGGTTAAAAGTCTTTGGTTTGGAGGAAAGATGAAAGGGAGGGATAGGAAATAAGTTCTATAAAGCCATGAGTGGGGTGCAACGGTTAAATAGATTGAACAATAGTATTCCCTTTCTCTTGCCTCACCCGCACTATGGAATGAACTTCCTGAACCAAGGCGCTCTATAAAGGACATCGAGGATTTCCGGAAGATGCTTAAGACCCTGCTCTTCTCTGACCACTATGGCCCCACCTAAAACACACAACCAATCAACGATTCCCAGACTTGTATCACCCTATAATAGCATTGAGCCTTCACTTTTTCTTCTAGAATTGTATTGTTCTTATCCCAACTCCTCTTATATATGTCCCCGTCCCACTATGTAAACCACTTTGATCGAAGGAAAAGGTGGTATATAAAACCTGATAAATAAATAACCTTTCAAATAACACTAAAATAAAAGGAGACTCCATAAAACTAACAACCAGCAGACCGAACACAAATTAGAGCAAGTAGATTTTTACCCAGCAAGCAATTAAGCTGTGGAATCTGTGCCCATGGAGACTAACATAGCAGGGTTCCAAATATGTCCAAAAACCCATAAAAATGATTAGCCAAGTAGACCTGTGAAAGTCACTACTTAGCCCCTGGGATCTGCCTGGTACTTGTGACCTGACCTGACCACCTTCGGAGAGAGGATGCTGGCCTTGATGGATCTGGGTTTGACTTGCCCTGGCTCTTCTTACATGCTTAATCCAGACACTAATGTTTTCAGCAGATTCCATCTATTTGGCTTTTTTTTTTTTTTACATTTTTTTCTGTAGACTGTAACAGAGGGATTTTGGGCTTCAAAACATATTTGTCACAAACAAATGAGAATCCACGTGGACATTAAGCTGGGTTTGAATTTATAGCTTTCTCTCTTTCCTTGTCACTTAAATGCTTCCGAAGCTGCTGACAGTCTAAAAACCACAATACGTTATTATATCTCCTGAGGGACACTTGGCATCCTCTGCTTAGCTGAATCTGCTGCTAATGACATGGGACTGACTAAGGCTTCCTGTAGTACCCAATATGGCGCATGGCAGACTTCTAAAAATCCTTCCAACTAGCCTGAAGTTTTAAAGCAGGAACATTAACAGGATGGTCAGAAATGAAAAGATGGCATCTGCTAAGTACTTGCTAAGGACATCGGTTGTGATTTTACATGAACTATAAACTAGACAAAGAAATTACCCTGGGGGTTAGAGCAGTGGGCTGAAACCCAAAGAAGCCAGGGTTCAAATCTTGCTCCCCCACTGACTCCTTGGCAAGTCACTATCTCCTATTGCCTCAGACTGAAATCTCTTTTGGAAAGGGGCATATTGGACCTGAACCCTTAGCACTACTGAACAGCACTGTGTACATCCAGAAGCACAATAAAAATAAGTCCTTACTATAAGTTTTGTTTCACAGAACTAGTGTAATGTCACAGCAGGTACCTGAGATTGACTGGGGCCTGATTCACTGATTTCTCTCCCACTGTATGTCTAGAGGGAATGGAAAGCTTAATAGAGCAAGCTCTAAGAGAGGATCCATACAGTGCTAGTACTGTGTCCTTCTCTCTTCTCATCTGATTCCTTTTCAAGAGGTTATCTGCGTGCAAACGGACACAGTCCATTTGAGCTTAGCAGCTGCTGTTTGCGCTCCAACTATCTCAGAGGCCTCGTTCAAGCACTCACCAGAAACATTCCCAAGCACCTCCTTCTCCCTGCTTGTCTGTGCCCAACTGGGCTCTTTGCGCTTTCATGATGATTGAGCCCCAGAGTAACAGAATTGGCAAGTTACCCAGTTCCAGGAGTGAGAGTTTTTGCCAGTTCTGGTTTTTTAAGTTTGTATTGCAATGCAGTATGGTATTTGTAGTCCCTAATTTTACCTATTAGAATCAGTGGTGCAGGACCGACAGTGCACCAGAATGAGCTTGTCAGATATCCAGGACTGGCTTGAAATCTTACTCCTGGAACTGGGTAACTTGGCAACTCTGGGGTACTCTCAAGTCACCCAGTTCCACTGTAGGGGAGCTGCAAACCACTCCTGGTGTTTCTTAAAACCCCACTACACTGTACTGTGGAATTTGTTAGCCCTGTTTCACTTGCATAAAAATCAGCACATAGAAGTATCAGAGGGGGTGGTCAGTAATGCCAGAACTGGATTAAAAAACCCCAAGATTGGGTATCTGGAAGTTCTAGAAACAGGAACTTCTTGTAATACAGGAAACAGAACTTGACTGTGGTAAACTTTCCTTCTGCTGAGCTGGGACGTAGCAACACCTGGCCATGTTTAGAGAAGACTGTTTGGAGTGCTATAAATAGGCAGCCACATTAATCTAAAGAAAGGGAAGAAAAGCATAATTCAGAGCAGGAGATGAGCTCACAGGAGGTTAAAGCCTTTATGAAGAAGGTCTTATTTCAGCAATTAATCCAAAACAAATGTGTTTTCCCCTTGAGAGAGGTCTGCTCTGAATGCCTGGGGTTGATTCCAGCATACCAGGTCGCTTAGTAATTTAACCATGTCTGCCTCCTGTGATGTGGCTGACTGGAAGGTGCCAGGGTTTGAGGCACAACCTAGGGAGAAAACACCAAAACTGCCGAGAGCCTGAGAGCTGCTGGGTCGCCAGGAGTCAGCGCAGACTCTGTAACACTACTACCAAGGAAGAATACCAAAAATGCAGAGTTGCCAAGTCACCTAGTTCCAGGAGTGAGATTTTTTGCCAGTTCTGGTTTTAAATTTGTATCGCAATGCACTATGGTATTTTGTAGTCCACGATTTCACCCTTTGGAATCGGTGCTGCAGGTCCCATAATGCGTCAGAATGAGATTGTCAGAAATCCAGGACTGACTTAAATTCTCATTCCTGGAATTGGGTAACGTGGCAGCTCTGTAATACATGCTATAAAATGGTGGGCAGACTCCTTAATACAGGACCACCAGCCACTGGCAAGGCAAAGCACTGGAACTATAGCTGTCTCCCTTGGGTAACTTGGCAACTCTGAAAATGAGAAAACTTCAAAAGTGTACATTGCATAGACTCAGAGAAAATGACGGCAGGCAAAGAACAACCATCCCTTTCAATTTGTCTAACTGAGAGCTTTCGTCTGGTTTTCTACCACCCTGACAGATGAACAAACACATTCCTTATGAGAACCAACCCCCAGTGCCTCCTTCTCTTACCCCACATGTGCGTGTGTGTGCGCAGTATTTTCTTTCTTTCTTTCTTTGAACATATTTTTATACCACCCCTTCCAGAGATCAGGGGCGGTTTACATTATAACAAACTGAACTTTTACATGGAACAGTATTAGTGAACTTTTATACAAAGAACAGAGTGAGTGAGGTGCAACCTCTAAGTATTTACACAGAGTGGTACTGAAAAGTACAACTTCTAACTATTTACAACAAGCTATGTACAGGTGGATTTAAGTTCTTAAATGGCATTCTTATTAGTGTGAACATCGATTGATATCAGCAATTAAATCCACAGTTTCAAATCTAAAACCGTTGGGGGTTGCAGTTGTAACTGGGGTAGGGAGCAGGAGGGGGGGTGGAGCAGGAGGGGAGTGTAACTGGGGTGGAGCAGGAGGGGGGGTGGATGGAAAGAGTAAGGAAGAGAGAGGGGAATGGCGGGGGGAGGGGGGACCTTATGTGCTGCTGGAGTTGGGACTGGTATAATGTTCTTTTGAATAGATGTGGTTTTAATTCTTTACAGAATGACTGCAGGTCTTTAATTCCTCTTGGCGCCTTGGGGAGAGAGTTCCATTGCGAGGGTGCTATGTATGTAAATGCCCTTTTGCTAGTGAACTGTTTGGTTTTGCATATTGTAGTGGGTACCCTTAGAGAGTTTTGGTTGGGGGTTCTTCTGAGTCTGTTGGTTGGTGTATTTGGATGAGTGTTGAGAGGTGGGAGGGAGTTAAGTTACATACTAGTTTGAATGTGGTCATTATTATTTTGTATCTTGAAGAAAATGGGAGCCAGTGGAGCTCATATAAGATAGGTGTTATGTGGTCAGAGAGTTGTGCTTTCATTATAACTCGCTGTGGCATTTTGGACCATTTGTAATATATTTAATGGTTTTTTGGGTATTCCCTGCAGAAGACTATTGCAGTAGTCGAAGTGTGGTGTTATGAGTGCTTGGACTACTGTTCTGAAGTCAGACAGCTCTATGAGGTTTCTCAGTGGTTGTATGATCCTTAACTTATAGAATATGGTTCTGTTTAGAAGTTTTAAGTGAGGTTCCATGCTGAGTGTTTTATCCAGGGTAACTCTGAGACATTTAACTTCTTGTTTAACTGGAAATTGAGTGTTGTTTAGATAGATTGTTGTTGGAGGGTTGAACTCTGGTTATCTTGAAAATGATATTCATGTAGCCAGGTTTGAGTTTCTTTTAGGCATGCTGCTAATTTATCATAGGTCAGATTACGTATGTCCAATTGGGTATACAACATAATGTCGTCAGCATATATGTGATAATTTATTTTATGTTTTTTGAATATTGAGCAGATTGGTTTTATGTATAAGTTAAGTATGTTGGGGACATGGAATAACTCAGTATGCAATACCAGAGTTGCCAAGTTACCCGGTTCCAAGAGTGAGATTTTAAGCCAGTCCTGGATTTCTGACAATCTCATTCTGACGCATTATGGGACCTGCAGCACTGATTTCAATGGGTAAAATCAGAGACTACAAATCCCATACTACAGTGCAATGCAAATTTAAAACCAGAATCTGACTCCTTGAATTGGGTAACTTGTCAGCTCTGAAATACTGAAGCTATTTAATGAATACACTATTGTTATTCATTTGTATGTAGCACTGATAGTGTACATAGCACTGTACAAGGCAAACAATGATTCAGCCGTACAAGGACACTGTACAGAACTGCCAAGTTACCCATTTCCAAGAGGAAAATTTTAAGCCAGTCCTGGATTTCTGACAAATGCATCATAGATGCATTATGGACCCTGCAGCACTGATTTCAGCACATAGAATCGGGGACTGCTTTGGGATGTAAATGTAAAACCAGGACTGGCCAAGGACCCTCTCTCCTGGAACTGGATAACGGCATCTCCTGCAGCATAATTAATTAATGTAAGTCATTCAGATACAATAATCTAGAAAGTCCCCTTCCCAGGGCTGTCACATTTCTAGAAGGAAAATATAGGGGCATTTTAAGAAACAGTAAGTACAGTGAGCACTAGAAGCGAGTCAGGCAGGACTGGCTCAAGAAGATGAGGCACCCTAGGTGAATCTTACCCCTTGTGTACCCTCTGGCACCCACTGCCACTGCTTCTGCCCCTCTCTGGCCGCAAATAGCCCAGCAGTGCTTACCTTTAAATTTCGACGTCAGAGGAGCGAAGCAAACAGCCCCGATGTTCCAAGACTGTTTGCATCCTAAGAGGGACGACAGCGGCGGCAATGGCACCCCTGGAGGGCCGGAGCTCTAGGCAACTGCCTAGTTTACCTAATGGTAGCACCGGCCCTGGAGTCAGGTCACTTGCTAATGCCCCACTCAGAAACCTCCTCCAAACTAAATGGAGGTTTCTGAGCAGTGCTGTAGGGTGGATGAGCTGGAAAGGTAGTGCCACTGAACTAAACTACCACGACTTTTCTGGCAATTCCCCGGGCTGCCTGACTGTGTATTTACAGAGCTGCCAAGTTACCCATTTCCCCAAAGCCGGGTGTATTTCAGAGTTGCCAAGTTACTCAGTTCCAGGAGTGAGATTTTTTCCCAGTTCTGGTTTTAAATTTGCATTGCAAGCAGTATGGTATTTTCAGTCTCTGATTTTCTCCATTGGAATCAGTGCTGCAAGCCCATAATGCATCAGAATGAGATTGTCAGAAATCCAGGACTGTCTTAAAATCTCACTACTGGAACGGGGTAACTTGGCAGCTCTGTAATAGATGCTATAAAATGGTGGGCAGACTCCTTAATACAGGACCACCAGTCACTGGCAAGGTAAAGCACTGGAACTATAGCTGTCTCCCTTAAGTGCCTCTCCCTCCTTTTACAAAAGAAAAGAGGACAAGAGCAACCTAAGTTAGGGCCGGTGCAAGGGTATTAAGCACACTAGGTGAACCTCAGCCTTGAGACCCGTAGCACCCCTCTCTCTGGTTTTGCTTATTAAACTCGATTCTAATCATCTCAACACTATCCCTTGCAGAACAATCCTAGAAAATGCATATCTGGACATCACACTTTTAAATAGTAAATTATGTTTTGTAAATATATGCGTAGTGAGGGAGGTCTCAAAAAGGCACTTACTGTAGGAGGGGAAATGGACTTTGCAAATTGCTCTTTCTTCCTGCAGGTAAAAACATACAATGATGACTCTGAGTTTGTGGGGCTGCCGGGACCTATTGCTTTGCTTCCACTGTAGCTCTTTGCTATCCCTTCCCCCCCCCCCCCCAACTCCTGAAGCCACTGCCCAGGCGATCACCTAGTTTTCCTGGTGGTTGGGTGACTTACCGAATCTACCCACTGTCTTAGTTTGCAATTTTTTCAACATGTGGTTTATTGGTTTATTGATATTTTAAAAGTTTATACAAACAAGGAAAAATAATATAGAATCCTATTGGATTTCAGGCCAGTCCCGAGGTAAACGTTCTTATTTTTTTTATCAATTTGGATCTGTGTCTCTGACAGCTGTCTGGAGTCCAGACTGCACAGAAGCGCCTCACCATCTGCTGGAGACTGAGAAATACTGGAGTGAGAAGATATGCACAGAACCCTTATAGTGGGACATCATCGAAACCTGTGGTTTTCAGTCTCCATCTGCTGGTGAAGGGGCATAACCCATGTATCTGAACTGAACTGGAGAGATGATAAGGAAACTCCCTTTAAGAACTCCTGCAGAAAACGTCTGCAGCAGCCCCTGGTCTATGTCATAAGGTCACTGGGAGAAAAGTGAACAAATCAGCTAATGATACAATTGTAGATCTTAAGAAATGTGGACAGTGCTCTTAGGCCCACTGCCATCTGTAAAAGTAAACTGGAGAGGGGAGAAGATATTTGATGTGTAGCTGAGCTGAAGGAATTGCTGCAATATCTCTAGAGCAGCCGTTGGGTGCAACTAAGGTCCGTACGTCGAAGCGGCTCTTGTGCTCTGCCCTGTAGCTGAGAAGCATGAGGTAATGTGGCACAAGTTCCAGTGTATGAAGAAAGAAGAAAGTGGTAAAGCAGGTCACTGGGGATGGTTAAATATGCTATTGGTATACGTGTGGACTGAATTTTGGAGATTCAAGAAGTTCACTAAGTGTACACGGGTGGTTTATTTACTCAGAGTTTTGAGAAATATTATTGCTATGAGCAGTTATGAAGGGCAGCCCTCGAACCTGTTTGGTACAATGACAAGATGTTAAGTACATTAAGCAAACACAAGTACATAGAAATTGAGAGTAAGGAGGTTTTTTTAGACCGATGATTGATAACTCATATATCTCCTGCAATTTAGTAGCCTAGATCAAAATTTCCAATGGTAACTATAAATGAGACTAGAAAAAAATATTTATCATGTTTCTTTTCCTAATTTTTGACTTTCATTCTTAACCTTGTCCTTCTGTCTTCTGTGCCTGCCATTATCTTTCTAGTATAAGAAATATAGGTAGTTACTCACTTTCGGTGTCGTATAGGTTAACTGGTTTGTAGCCTTCTTGCACTCTCAATGTTTATTTAATAACATTTACACTAGAGACCTGTGCATGAAGACTTGCCAGTCAGATCTTGAAACATGATTTATCACAGGGTATCTCTAGTATAAATACGTAGCCCAGACTGATCAAAGAAAACCATAGCAAAGTTTTACTCAATCCCTCCCCAATCTTTATTAGGCACCTAGGACTGTGCAAGTAAACGAACCTTCCCATGCTAAATTACATAAATCCATTTGTTTTACAGGATGGGCTTTACATAGCTAATACCCTTGTCATGCAGCCTCCCAGCTGTTACTTTGGTAAGAGAGCGCCCCCTATGGGGACACTTTGGATATGTGGAAATGAGAGTCTACAAGCAGTTCTAGATGATACCTTGTCATTGGACTATGGCTTATGCTGTGTATCAACAGCGGTATACAATAAATAAATTATAAACAAAACAAAAGGAAAGGAACTCCATTAAAATTACAGGAAAGTTAAGAAAAGGAGGGATGGGCTGAGAAAAAGAAGGGGTTAAGATTCAGAATCCTAAAGAACCTGCGGGGGAAGATGGAAAGCCAGTTGAAACAGGTGCATTTTCAGGGAGGACTTGAATTTAGGGTATGAGGACTCAAAGCAAAAGCAAAGCAAAACGGGGAGGGAGGGAATTACAGAGACTGGGTCCCAAGAAATAAAAAACCGAGTGCCAAGTGGATTTGAAATGAGCCTGTGACGGTGAAGGGAGAGGGAGATGATTTGCGTGAATTGAATGGAGGATCCTGGGGGGGGGGGGGGGGAGCATGTGGGATGATGTAGCAGGATAGATAGCAGGGGAGCCAGAATGCAAGATCTTTTGCTTATATTTCTGTATAGCGCTGCATGCGTAGCACTATATAAATGCTAAATAGTACAGTAGTAGTTATGGACTTCACCCAATGGATTGTATAAAAATCAAATTGACTACATCTGTGGAAGTCAACGATGGAAAAGCTCTGTAACGTCAACAAAGACAAAACCTGGAGCTGACTGTGGTACAGATCATCCACTACAGTACTAGTACGCAAACTCAAGCTAAAGTTGAAAAAGAGCAAACCACTCATGAATGCAGCAAAATATGACCTTGAGAATATACCACTGGAATTTAAAGACTGCCTGCAAAATCGATTTGCTGCTTTAGATACAAATGACAGAGCTCCGGAAGAGTTATGGAATGACATCAAGAAAGTTGTGTTGGAAGAAAGCGAGAAGTCTCTACAAAAGGTGAAAAAGCAAAAACGGCCAAAATGGATGACGGAAGAAACTCTGAGAAGCTAAAGCCAGAGGAGAAAGAAAGACAATCGCAGAACTCAGAGATTTCCAATGTGCAGCAAGACAGGACAAGGAAAAGTACTACAATGACACTTGCAAGGAAATAGAAGCAGAAACTATTAGAGGGAGAACAAGATCGGCTTTCCTAAAGCTACAAGAGTTAAAGAAAAAGTTCCAGCCTCGAATTGGAATGTTACAAGATGCTCAAGGTTCTATGTTGAATGATGCTGAGAAGATCAAGAAAAGGTGGAAGGAATATACAGAGTTTTTATATGATAAAGATCAAGTGGACCAACGGCCGTTTCAACCTGTACCTTATGATCGTGAACTATTGGTGATGAAAGAAGAAGTTGAAGCAGCATTGAAAGCCTTATCAAAGAACAAAGCACCAGGCATTGATAGCATTCCCATAGAAGTATTGCAGCAATCTGATGCAGCTGTTACCGTACTCACAAGGCTCTGCCAAGAAATATGGAAGACAACATCATGGACAACTGACTGGAAAAGATCTGTGTTTATACCAATACTAAAGAAAGGTGATCCAACTGACTGTGGAAATTATCGCACAATCGCTCTGATCCCACATGCCAGCAAGATTCTTGTTGTTAAGTGCCGTCGAATCGGAGTCGACTCATGGCGACCCTCTGGATAGCTATCCTAAATTGTGTTCGGTCTTCAGTCAGGCGGCTCATTGACGACAGACTGGTACCCGTAGCTGCTGTTATTGTAGCGATCCATCTCATTGCTGGCCTTCCTCTTTTGCGTTGACCTTCTATCTTGCCAAGAATGATGTCTTTCTCTAATGATCTCTCTCTTCGCATGATGTGTCCGAAGTATGAAAGTCGAAGTCTTGTCATCTGAGCTTCTAAAGAAAGCTTAGGTTTGATCTCCTCTAGTACCGACTTGTTTGTTCTTCGGGCAGTCCATGGTATACACAGTATTCGCCGCCAGCACCATAATTCAAAGGCATCAATTTTCTTCCTGTCTGTCTTTTTCACTGTCCAGCTTTCACATCCATATGATGTTATTGAAAATACCATGGCTTGAACAAGTCAAATCTTTGTATGGAGAGAGACACATCTCTGCTCTTGAGAATCTTATCTAGGTCTTTCATAGCCATTCTGCCAAGAGCAATGCGTCGTCTGATTTCTTGACTGCTTGTTGCTTCTTTATTGATAGTTGATCCAAGTAGGTTAAAGTTGTTCACAATTTCAATTTCTTCTCCTTCAACGATGAACCTGTTGATTATGCCAGTTGTCATGATCTTTGTCTTCTTTACATTAAGGTGCAGGCCCATTTTGAGACTATGTTCTTTGATTGTGAGAAGCAAATGTTTCAGATCATCTTCGCTTTTCAGCCAGTAATGTGGTATCATCAGCATAGCGAAGGTTGTTGATGAGTCTTCCACCAATCTTCACACCTCTGTTGTCTTCATACAGTCCTGCTTCTCTGATGATTTGTTCTGCATATAAATTAAACAGGTAGGGGGAAAGTATGCAGCCTTGTCTTACACCTTTGCTTATTTTAAACCATTCTGTTTCTCCTTGTTCCGTTCGAACTGTTGCTTCTTGATCAATGTACAGATTACGCAAGAGAACGATCAGGTGTTCTGGTATACCCATGCTTCTTAATGTGGCCCAGAGTTTCTCATGGTTTTACACAGTCAATAGCATTGCTATAGTCGATAAAGCACAAATAGATATCCTTTTGGTATTCTTTAGTCTTTTCAAGGATCCATCTCACATTCGCAATGATGTCTCTCGTTCCTCGCCCTTTCCTGAACCCTGCTTGCACTTCAGGTAGTTCTTGTTCTAGGTATGGCTGTAGTCTCTTTTGAATAATCTTCAGTAAAATCTTGCTGGCATGTGGGATCAGAGCGATTGTGCGATAATTTCCACAGTCAGTTGGATCACCTTTCTTTAGTATTGGTATAAACACAGATCTTTTCCAGTCAGTTGGCCATGATGTTGTCTTCCATATTTCTTGGCAGAGCCTTGTAAGTACGGTAACAGCTGCATCAGATTGCTGCAATACTTCTATGGGAATGCTATCAATGCCTGGTGCTTTGTTCTTTGATAAGGCTTTCAATGCTGCTTCAACTTCTTCTTTCATCACCAATGGTTCCTGATCATAAGGTATAGGGTGAAACGGCTGTTGGTCCACTTGATCTTTATCATATAAAAACTCTGTATATTCCTTCCACCTTTTCTTGATCTTCTCAGCCACATTCAACATATAACCTTGAGCATCTTGTAACATTCCAATTCGAGGCTGGAACTTTTTCTTTAACTCTCGCAGCTTTAGGAAAGCCGATCTTGTTCTTCCTCTAATAGTTTCTGCTTCTATTTCCTTGCAAGTGTCATTGTAGTACTTTTCCTTGTCCTGTCTTGCTGCACGTTGGAAATCTCTGTTGAGTTCTGCGATTGTCTTTCTTTCTCCTTTGGCTTTAGCTTCTCTGCGTTTCTGGGCAATTTTCAGAGTTTCTTCCGTCATCCATTTTGGCCGTTTTTGCTTTTTCACCTTTTGTAGAGACTTCTCGCTTTCTTCCAGCACAACCTTCTTGATGTCATTCCATAACTCTTCCGGAGCTCTGTCATTTGTATCTAAAGCAGCAAATCGATTTTGCAGGCAGTCTTTAAATTCCAGTGGTATATTCTCAAGGTCATATTTTGGTGCATTCATGAGTGGTTTGCTCTTTTTCAACTTTAGCTTGAGTTTGCATACTAGTAGTTGATGATCTGTACCACAGTCAGCTCCAGGTTTTGTCTTTGTTGATGTTACAGAGCTTTTCCATCGTTGACTTCCACAGATGTAGTCAATTTGATTTTTATACAATCCATTGGGTGAAGTCCATGTGTACAGTCGTCGCTTGTGTTGCTGGAAGAAGGTGTTTGAGATGAATAGATCATTGGTCTTGCAGAATTCAATCAATCTTTCTCCAGCTTCATTTCTGTTGCCAAGTCCATATTTTCCAACTACTTTGCCTTCTTCTTTGTTGCCAACTTTTGCGTTCCAGTCACCCCTTGACTATCAGGATATCCTGTTTGCATGTTCTGTCAATTTCAGCTTGTACTTGTTCATAGAACTCTTCAATTTCATTCTCTTCTGCAGCTGTTGTTGGGGCATATACTTGAATTATAGTTGTGTTGATAGGCAATCCTCGTAGACGAATAGAGATTAAGCGTTCGCTGACTGCATTGTATTTTCATTACAGTTCTTGCAAGTTTCTTCTTTATTATAAACGCAACACCATTTCTTCTTTGTCTTTCATTTCCAGCATAGTAGACCATGTGATCATCTGATGCAAAGTGGCCCGATGCCAGTCCATTTCAGTTCGCTGACACCCAACAGATCAAGTTGTACACGTTCCATTTCATTCTTGACCACTTCCAACTTCCCTTGGTTCATGCTTCGTACGTTCCATGTTCCAATGTGTAAGACATCTTTACAGCTTCTGACTCTCATTTCATGCGCAGCTACATCAGCAGTCAGACTTCCCGAGGGCTTTGATCCAACCACATCATAAATGCTGGCTTTACTCTGAAAAGTCTTCAGCTCTTCCCCAGTAGCTAGTTGAGTGCCTTCCGACCTGGGAGTCTCATCTTCCAGCACCATAGCACAATTTGTTTTGTTGTAACTATCCATTGGGTTTTCATGGCAAGATACAGAAGTAGATTGCCGGGCCTTCCTTCCGCGCAGTTTAAGTTTGGTGTTGTTGCCGTTGTCACAGAAATGTGATCCTCCGCCGTCAACACTATCCCATTCTGCTGCTGCCCAGATGGGTGGTTTGTCTTCGTCTGGCACCTCAGCTGAGACCTGTCCATCTTGGGAGACCCTGCCAGTAGTTAAACTACCGATAGTTTAGCTCTCAGCATCACTGATGCACGCAAGCCCTCACAGCACGACAAGCTGCAAACCAAGCAAGATTCTACTGAAGATTATTCAAAAGAGACTACAACCATACCTGGAACAAGAACTACCTGAAGTGCAAGCAGGGCTCAGGAAAGGGCAAGGAACGAGAGACATCATTGCAGATGTGAGATGGATCCTTGAAAAGACTAAAGAATACCAAAAGGATATCTATTTGTGCTTTATCGACTATAGCAAGGCTTTTGACTGTGTAAACCATGAGAAACTCTGGACCACATTAAGAAGCATGGGTATACCAGAACACCTGATCGTTCTCTTGCGCAATCTGTACATTGATCAAGAAGCAACAGTTCGAACGGAACAAGGAGAAACAGAATGGTTTAAAATAAGCAAAGGTGTAAGACAAGGCTGCATAATTTCCCCCTACCTGTTTAATTTATATGCAGAACAAATCATCAGAGAAGCAGGATTGTATGAAGACAACAGAGGTGTGAAGATTGGTGGAAGACTCATCAACAACCTTCGCTATGCTGATGATACCACATTACTGGCTGAAAGTGAAGATGATCTGAAACATTTGCTTCTCACAATCAAAGAACATAGTCTCAAAATGGGCCTGCACCTTAATGTAAAGAAGACAAAGATCATGACAACTGGCATAATCAACAGGTTCATCATTGAAGGAGAAGAAATTGAAATTGTGAACAACTTTAACCTACTTGGATCAACTATCAATAAAGAAGCAACAAGCAGTCAAGAAATCAGACGACGCATTGCTCTTGGCAGAATGGCTATGAAAGACCTAGATAAGATTCTCAAGAGCAGAGATGTCTCTCTCCATACAAAGATTCGACTTGTTCAAGCCATGGTATTTTCAACAACATCATATGGATGTGAAAGCTGGACAGTGAAAAAGACAGATAGGAAGAAAATTGATGCCTTTGAATTATGGTGTTGGCGGCGAATACTATGTATACCATGGACTGCCCGAAGAACAAACCAGTCGGTACTAGAGGAGATCAAACCTAAGCTTTCTTTAGAAGCTCAGATGACAAGACTTCGACTTTCATACTTTGGACACATCATGCGAAGAGAGAAATCATTAGAGAAAGACATTATGCTTGGCAAGATAGAAGGTCAACGCAAAAGAGGAAGGCCAGCAATGAGATGGATCGATACAATAACAGCAGCTATGGGTACCAGTCTGTCAACAATGAGCCGCCTGACTGAAGACCGAACACAATTTAGGATAGCTATCCAGAGGGTCGCCATGAGTCGACTCCGACTCGACGGCACTTAACAACAACAACAACAGTTATGGGTGAGGGTGAGGAGTTTGAACTGAATCCGGTACGTGAGGGAAAGCCAGTGGGACTGAATGAGCAAAGGAGAAAAATGATCAGATTTAGTAGCACGATGGATCAGATGGATAGCTGGGTTCTGGACAGATTGGAGATGCTTAAATTGATATTGTAGTAATCCGGAGTAAATGACATTGCAGTAATCTAAGCGTGAGGTGACAAGGCCAGGAGTAAGGTGATGATAGAAGAATCAGGGAGGCGAGGGTATCTGATGGAAAGAATGTTTCACCATGGCACTTATTTGATTGTTAAAGGTGAAGGAAGTGTCAAGAATAACCCCAAGATACTTAATAGAAGAGACTATAGGAATAGGGCATCTGTGAAGTGAAGGGGATATTAAAGGAGAAATAGAAGAGCCAGTAAGCCATATGGCAGAGGGTTTAGAAGGGTTCAACTCCAAACAATTGGAGTGCAACCAGAATGCGACCAGGAAAAGACCAATGTTAAGGACAGTGAGGTCCGGTGAAGTGGGACAAGTGTCAAAAAGCAGCAGAATGTCATCTGCATAATAATATGCGGACACACCCTGCTGCTGAATGAGGGTAGCCAGTGGGGCAAGAAAGACATTCAAAGGAAGGGGGCCAAAACCGAGCTCTGGGGGACACCACAAGAGAAAGGGTAGTGAGAGGATGATAAAGCCTGAAAGGACACAGTACAAGCGGTTGGTGAGGAAAGAGTAGAACCAATGTAAAACAGACCTGTGTAGACCAGCAGCTTGAAGCCAAGGCAAGAAGGGGGTTATTGATGAAGTCCAAAGCACCGGAAAGATTGAGAGAAACAGCCAGTGACACATTACCCTTATCCAAAGATTCCCATGTTTTGTTAAGGACAGATAGACGAATGGTTTCCGTGCTGTGACCAGCATGGAAGTCAGATTGTCTAGGGTGCATAAAATTAGTTTTGTTGAAGTGATCAGAAAGCTGAGTGAAGACAAGTTTTTCTAAGACTTTAGAAAGAAAAGGAAGATTAGAGACTGGATGGAAGTGAATGGAGAGGTCCATAGAAGGGTTTTTTAGAAGAGGACAAACTACTGCCATCTTCCAACATTGAGGAAAGACACTATAAGAGACTGTTTTTGAAAAAAGAGAAGGTCCTGGGAAGAAGGGCCAGGGAGGGCATAGGAACCCAGGAGGAAGGGATAGGGTGAGAGGCACAGGTGGTTTTGGAAGAGGTGGTTGTGACTTTGGTGATTCCATACTAACAGGGTTGAAACAGGACCAAGCATGTGATAGGGTGCAATCAGTAGACGGGATTTCAATAATAGGAGCAAGGGAATCCTGCCCCAAGGATAAAGAAAGTTCTACAGGGTCGAAAGCATGCTGTAGTTGAAGGATTTTATCTTGGAAGGAACTCACGAGTTGTTCTGCTGTAGGGACAGCTGTGAGTGGAGCCTGTGAGGAGAGGTACAGAAGACAAGAAATGACTGAGAACAGTTTCTTAGGCTGGTTCTTGGCATTAGAAATGAGACAGTCAAAGCAGGACCATACCTAGCCCTGTGCGAGCGGTGCAGACACACAGGGCACAAAGGTTTAAGGGGCACATTTCAGCTGTATGCTGTTGCTTGCTGCCGCCACTTTCTTCTCTCAGCGGTGAAAGGCAGCGGCAGACAGCTGAAATGCTTCCCTTAAGCCTTCTCGCAGCATGCTAAGCAGGTCTGGTCCCTCCCTCCTCTGACACAATGTCAGAGCAAGGAGGGACAGATCTGCTTAGCGCACCAGTCACTGTACATCAGTCGTGCCTCTTCTCTCCTGCCGCCATCCAGAAAGGGGCTGGATGGAGGTGCGGGGGGGGGGGGGGGAGGGCATGCACCTGATGTGCAAGTCGCACATGGCGCTATTCACGCTCAGTACGGCCCTGAGCAAAGTACTGCTGATCTATAGTAGGAGTGAAGATTTTGGAAGGTGGCCAAGGTGGAAGGCATGCAGAGGCAATGCCAAATTTGCTCAGCTCTGTGAAGATGGTAATGGGGGAAAAAAGGAGACAAGGGTGATGGGGGGGGGGGTGTTTCTGTGAGCGGCTTCTGGAGGCGAGAGAAGCAAGCGAGTCTAGGGCCGAATGAAGAACTGTATTCCAGGTGAGGGCCTGTGAATCAACTGAAAGCGAGTCAAAATTGGAAGGAAATAAAGAGTTGGAGAGGGGAAATGCCTGAAGAGTAGAGTCCGTAATGTGGCACTGAGGGAGAAGGAGCTTGACTGAGGAGGAGGAGATTGAGGAAGGTGAGTGAGTAGCAGGTGTCACACCCCCAGGTGCCCTACCGGTGAGGCCTTGGTACTGCCTGAGGGTGGTAGTTGTACCTTCTCTATAAACCACAAAAGACACTTGTGTTCCAAACTCAGGGTTCCCCGCCCGTGAGGTATTTTCTCCTTGGCAAAACAAAGCAAACAACCCACTTCGGGCATAAACAGAAATAAAAAGGTTAAACAAAAATAGCTTACTTCAGCTTAATTGCAAAAAGAAAAGAATTAAACATTCTCAATGTTTTTCACAGGCTTTCCTTTTTTGCTGACACAGCACAGCTCATTCACATGGTTTTCTGTGAGACACGTTTTCCAGCCCACACCTTGTGACTCTTACTCAGGTTATCTTCAACCCTTTTCACCTTAAGGAAAACTCTGGGTCAATTACCGAGACTGAGCATTCCATGGGCTCAGGAACTGTTACTAACTCTGTATTCTCATATTCCATAGATTCTGGTTCATTAACACTCACGTTTTCAAGGTCAGCTGTTTCAAAAGGATAATGTAGGTTTTCCTCGTCAAGCAGGAAGTTATGCTGTCCTTCTGACTCAAAGCCTCCCTGGGAACTACCATATACTTTTGCATGAGGCTTATGAGAACTCAGCCCCTGCAGGTAAGCATAAGGACATTCAGGAACTTCCCTGGCTCTGCTGTTAGTGATTACGGTAGCCTCTGAGCGTGCTCGGGTCTAGCCTTTTCCTCACAGCTGCCCTGGATTGCACTGCTCTATACGGAGGTTGCTCAAACTCTGGGAGTTTAAAGTGGATACTAGAATCTCTAGCTTTTCCAAGTAAGTGAGCTTCTTTTCTCCTGGGTTTTCTAGCACAAGGGAAGGGATTATTTCCAAAGCTTATTTCTGGGTGGCTTGTCTATTGCTGCAGGGTTTTACCCACTCGGGTAGAAAACAGCCACTATCAACACTTCTGGCTTTGTTACCTTGTACTGCAACTCTCCCACGTCTCTCGTGCTCTTCACACATGCATTCAATATCTGGCTTCTGCCTTCCAAATGTTTCACTCTGGGTTTGAGACTCACTCAGACCTTCGTGTGGGTTTGCATGCTGTCCCAGTAATTCATACTCTCTTTCATTCCCCTTCCATACTTTTCCCAGCTTCTGCTGCGCTGACCGTTGTCTCCCTTGCTGTGAGACTTGCTGGTTCACCTCCTCTCCCTCTCTAACTATTTGGGAGCGTATTATATCTCTGTGTTTCTGGGCTCCACCTCTACCCAGCTGATTCCTATCAAGCAAAGCAAACTCCCTTTGCTTGCTATCTGGGTGTGTCTTCTCAGCCCTTACCCACGTGTGCCTAGGTTGTCTGTAGCAACCATCTAACAGTTTTTTGTTTATATTTATTTTATTTATTTATTTAACATTTTTTATATACCGCACTATTCATCATCAGTGCGGTTTACATTGAACAACAACATACCTGTCAGTACATGACTGATCTAGGTTTACAGATAACAGGGAGGATAAACTGGGTGTAAACTGGGGATAACTATCTACATAATTATACATAATTATATATACATTAGATAGGTTACATCAAAATTTGAGTTTGACAAGAATACAGTGTTATTACGTTTTGATTTTTTGTTCTGGGTTGTTGTTATGTGTAGGAGTTATCTGAGTGAGGTGGGGGCCGGTTCTCTCCTCTGATCACTGCTGCTGATTTCCATTTTCTCAGGCTCCGATGGGTCCACCTTGTGACACAGGATGAGAGAGCTGGAAAAGAATACCAAAATGATCAGTCCAGGGAAGAGGTAGCCCAGGTGAGAGGGACAATTGTAGGGAGGATGTGATGGAAGTGAGAAGAAGATCCAGGGTATGTCCTGCTACGTGAGTCAGAAATGAGATGTGTTGGCAGAGGGATAGGTCCGAGATATGGGAAAGGAAAAGTTTATCCTGATGTCTAGTGGGATGATCGACATGAATATTAAAAGTCACCTAGGACAAGTAAGTCAGAGAAGGCAGTAGCTGTTTCAGTCAGAATGGTCAGAGGGAGTCCCAGAGGTAGGAATTGAGACAAAGTGGAGCATAGAGCGGGGGGTAATGAAAAGAATAGGAAGACAAAGAAGTAAAGATTCAGGGTAATGTAAGGAAGGGGAGGTGACTTCAATGATATTTGAGGACTCTCAGTGAAGAATGGCAACACCATCCCCTGATCTGGATGAACAGGAGGTGGACAGGGCTGGAAAACCTGGGGGAAGGCAACAAAGGACAGTTTCCTTGCCCTCTCTTAGCCAGGTCTCGGAGAAAAACAACAAGTCTAAGGTTACGTACCTGTAATGGGCGTTCTCTGTGGACAGCAGGATAAGTCAGCCACACCTGGTCATGGTGCCATCGGATGATATCACCAGAAGTGCTCTCCCAGAGCTCAGAAATGCAAGCCTTTCTAAGCATGTGCCAGGTGACCCTATTTCCCGAACTCGCCCCTACCCAACTCAATGCATCCCAAAGCAGTGCCCTTGAAGGCTAGGTCAATAGGTGCTGTATTCTGGTTCAAATGCTGAGGGGTCATCCTCATCCCAGAGGAGGTGACTGGGTTTGTGTGGCTACTACTACTACTAATCGTTTGTATAGCGCTACAAGGCATCCACAGTGCTGTATATAAAGATGTAAGAAGACATGGTCCCTGCTCATCAGAGCTTACAATCTAATCAAGATGAACAAATATTGCAAAACTGGGGACTAGAGTATGGTACCATACACATAAATAGTGAATGAGAGAGTGAGGGGCATCAGGATCCAAAAGCAGTCTCAAAGAGGTATGGAGCAGCAATGGAATGGACGAAGTCTGGTGCTGGCAGTGGCAGACTTAATCTTCTGTCCATGAAGGACTCCCACTACAGGTAAGTAATCTCACTTTCTCCATGGACAAGCAGGATGAGTCAGCCACACCTGGTGACTCTGTAGCCATGGCCAGTGGCCGTGCATTTGCTGCAGTGGATGAAAGAGATGAACAACCAGAAACAAAACAAGGAATTTATTAACACAAACAATCCAATGAAATTATAGACACAACAGCTTCTTGCACAACAGGAATCAAAGTCAACAGCACAACAAGAGTAAACAGGAATGGATGCTGTAAGCATTGGCAGTAGCAAGCATAATACAACAGTGGAACATTATAACAGGGGTGCTATAAATATCCAGTAACATTGCAAATGTCATAGTGGCAATGAACCCTAGTGTGAACACAATTCCAGAGAGGCCATTAGGGTCTCGGCCTAGGGGGCTTATTACAGTGCCACGATGGCCAGTATCATTCAGCTGAAGGAGCTGTCCATCAATGCACCCTGGTCTAGGCAGTAGTATCCTTAAGAAAAGTGGAAGCAAATCTAAAAACTGCCAGCATGGTTTAAAGATGAGGTCAGAGTCTGTTGTTGCCAAAAAAAAGCATCTTTCAGGAAATGGAAAAAGGATCCAAATGACGAAAACTGGAAACAACACAAGCACTGGCAAGTTAGATGCAAGGCATTGATAAGGCAGGCAAAGAGAGAATTTGAGAAAATGTTTGCTGTGGAAGCAAAAACGCATAATAAATACTTTTTCAAGTACATTCATAGCAAAAAAAAAACTGTGAAAGAATCAGTTGGACCATTAGATGATAGATGGGTAAAAGGGGCACTAAGAGGGGACAAGGCCATAGTGGAGAGACTGGATGAATTCTTTGCTTCTGTCTTTACTGAGGAAAATGTAGGGATGTTACTCATGACTGAAATGGTATCTAAAGGTGATGCCACAGAAGAATTGAAAGAAATATCGATACACCGGAAAGGTGTATTACAACTATTTGATAAACTGAAGAGTAGCAAATCACTTTGACCGGATGGTATACATCCAAGGGTGTTGAAAGAACTGAAATACGAGATTGCAGACCTACTATTAGTAATCTGTGAACTATCATTAAAATCATCTGCAATACCTGAAGATTGGAGGATGGCCAATGTAATGCCAATTTTTTAAAATGGTTCCAGGGGTGATCCAAGAAACTACAGGCTGGTGAACCTGATGTTAGTACTGGGAAAAATGGTAGAAACCTTTATTAAGAACAAAATTTCTGAACATGTAGATAGCCATGGTTTAATGGGAGACAGCCAACATGGCTTTAGCCAAGGAAAGTCTTGTTTTACTAATCTGTTATGTTTTTTTGAAGATGTGAATAAACAGATAGACAAAGGTGAGTCGGTTGATATAGTGTATCTAGATTTTCAGAAAGCCTTTGACAAGATCCCTCATGAGAGACTTTTGGCGAAATTAAAAAGTCATGGGATAGGAGGCAGTGTACTATTGTGGATCAGGAACTGGTTAAAAGATAGAGAGCAGAGGACTGGGCTAAATGGCCAATTTTCCCAACGGAGAAAGGTAAATAGTGGAGTACCCCAGGGATCTATGCTGGGTCCACTGCTTTTTTGGCATATTCGTAAATGACCTGGAAATGGGAATAATGAGTGAGGTAATCAAATTTGCAGATGACACAGAACTATTCAAAGTTGTTAAAACCCATGAGGATTGTGGAAAATCACAAGAGGACCTTGATAAATTGGAAGACTGGTCCAAAAAAACGTTATTAAAGGGGACCTGGGAAATCCACTGCTTGCCCCGGTGTAAGCATTGTGGAACCTGTGTCTTTTGGGGAAACTGCTAGGTGCTTGTGACCTAGATTAGCCATTGTTGGAAACAAGATACTGGGTTTGATGGATCTTGGTCTGACCCAGTATGTTCCTTATTTGATACAATTACGCCATGTTTGAAGTTTAGTTTGAGAAGACTTGATGTATATGGGAAAAACTAAAAAGGGTTTGAGATTTTGAGAGATGTGCAGTCCCTCCTGGGCTGATATGCTGATATTTGTAATTAGAAATGTGGACACTATGTATATATTGATTTGGCCTCCTAATTGATACTTTATCCAAACATGTTTAGAATTCCACTACACTGTGGTAGTCAAAATAGCACAGCACTCAAAAGCACTAAGGTACTTAAAAAAAAAAAAAACAGACTGAACAATGCCACAAACAAGAACAACTACATCTATAGCTGCATTTCTTCCAAGCCAGCCGCTCTGCAGGCAATAATACAAGTGCTACTCGAGGACCAGGCTGAGGAGGAGGGCCTACCTCATGACGGTTTACAAGCCATTGATCTGGAGACTAAGCCTAGACCGGACCGTTCTCCTATTCCCCTTCCAATTGCATAGCTTGAGTTCTATGAGGATGGTTCTTGATGAGGGATGTCCTTAATCTCAGATTACACTCTGTGTACTTTGTATGAAATCGTTGAACATAGACATTTGGCTGATGTTTTGAGTGCCCAAATGGCTGAACTTGTAGCCCTTACACGGGGTTGCCACTTGGGCCAAGATAAACTTTTGATTGTTTTTACTGCCCACAGCATCATCTGGGACTTCGGCATGATATGGAAAGCCATGCTGATCTTATTTTCAAACTCCTAGAGTCATCTTTGCTGCCGTCTGCACTGGCTGTTGTAAAGTACAAGGGCCATGGTCCCTCCAATATTGATATTGCCAAGGGTAATGTTAGGGCAGATGCTGCCACCCTTTATCATATTCATTCTTGTCATGAGACTAACCTTCTTGTTTTTCAAGTGCCGACCCTTATGCTCATCCAAGATTTTCAGCAGGTTGCCACCCCGGAAGAACTTCAATTGTGGCAATCCTCAGGATGTCAAATAGGCGGGATTTGGAATGCCAGGTGGGTAGGCCCTATGTCCGCCCTTCAATCTTTATTACACTCATTGTGACAACTGTATCATGGGGTTACAAATGAAGGGAAATCTGCTATGTTGCAGGCTATGGCTCTACACTGGGGAAATGAAGAGAGTGCCTTTGACAAGATCATAGTGAGTTTGTTGGAAGTTGCTACATTTGCCAGGTAAACAATGAGGGGAAAGCATATAAGGTAAAGCCCTGGCAACTGCCCAGACCAGAAAGGCCTTTCTTAATGTTGCAAATAGACTTCATTCAACTAACTAAGGTGATGGGAATCAAGTACTGCCTGATAGCGGTGTGCATGTTTTTGGGATGGGCAGAGGCTTATCCTTGCAGGAAGGCAGATGCCACTATGGTGGCTAAAACGTTGCAAAATTTCATCCCTACTTGATGAATGCCTCAGGTCCTCTCAAGTGACTGGGAGACACATTTTTATAGGGAAAATTATACCTAGGAATTAAACAAGCCCTGCATACTCCCCATCACCCTCAAAGCTCTGGCCAGGTGGAGAATGTCAATGGGATTCTTAAAACAAAGCTGTCCAAATTAATTCAGGAATTAAATCAAAATTGGGTACAGGTCCTGCTTCTTGTGCTGATGAGCCTCCGTACCACCCCTCGTAGGACAAGGGGTCAGCTTACACCATATAAAATTGTTATTAGGAGACCCATTCTCTGAAACAAACCTGGTCTTAACGCACAGAAAAATACTGTCCTATTGTAAAGGTCTTATGGCTTCTCTTTCTCAGATAAATTCACAGGTGCAGAAGCCATTTGAGGTTCCCACAAAGGAACATGACCCGCAGCCAGGAGATTGAGTCTACTTGAAGGTCTACTAATAGAAAACCTTGCTGGCACCTCGGAACATTCTGCACATGGGATATTCGGCAGTGAAGCTTGAGGGTCATCCCACGTGGGTCCACGTTTCGTACTGTAAGAAGGCAACAGAACCCAAGGAATCTTGGTCCTCACAATCAATCAAGGGAGGAGTGGCTCAGTGGAGTGGGACAGGTTACCTCAGGCCAGAAGGCCAGGGGTTCAATTCCCGCATGGGGACAAAAATCTTCAGGCCGGAAGGACTGGGGTCTCTAGTCCCATGGCCACTCCTTGTGGCCTTGGGCAAGCCACTTAACCCTCCATTGCCTCAGGTACACTTAGATTGTGAGCCCTTCGGGGACAAGGGAATAAAAAGTACTTGTTAGTATACATGTAAACCGCACTGATTCTAAAGAGCGCGGTATAAAAAAAAAATTAATAAAATAAATCAGAGACCTGCAGTTGAAGATCCAGCGCAAGTGAAATGGACACCAAGATCCTGAGAAATAGACTTTGTGGACTGGAACCAAAGAACTGGCATTGGCCATTTCTGGTTGTTAATGTGTGGGATAATTGTTTACCTGTTAATGCTTCATGACAGGGCTCAGAAGTTAAAAGGTCAGAGAAAAAGGGGTCTTACGCCTCCCTTTTTTCCTTTTTGTGCAGACTTTGCAGATGTTTAACAACCTTATTGGACTAATTGTCTTCTCTGTAGTAGGATTCCCCTATATGATCTATCCTCTCAGTGTCATCCAAAACATGAATCTGTTACCCAATCTACATTTGCAGTTCATCACATCATCTAGAAGAAGGCAGGTTTATTGCACACCAAGGTAGCTGAGATTTAATGTTAAAAAATGCAAGGTTATGCATTTGGGCTGCAGCAATCCAAGGGAGCGATATAGTATAGGGCAGGGGTCTCAAACTCAAATTGCTTTGAGGGCCAAATGAGGACTTGTAAAGTAACCCGGGGGCCGCATAAGACGTGGGGCCTCATTTGCATAAGGGGCCTCATTTGCATAAATATTTGCATAATGTTACCATACACTAACTTTTAGTAAACATGCCTCTTAATGAGTATGGATAAAGAAAGACTAAAAGATTCAGAAATAGGAAGACAATAATTAAACTGGGAACCCCAAAAGCCAAACTTGGAATGTACAACAACACTGTAGAAATAAAACTATAAATTAATTTCCTCTTGTACTAAACAAAGCGCAAACATTAATGATGCACATTTCCCAGAGCTGACATATTCCAGTTAATAAATTCAAAATAAAGAGATATTTTTCTACCTTTTGTGCATTTTTTTTCAGTTGCAATTGCTCCAGCCACTTCTGGTTTCTTCGTGTCTTCTGCTATCTCCATCGTCTGCTGTCCATTTGTCCTTTCTTCTCTCTTCTAGTTTTTTTCCATTCTCTCTCCCTACATCTGCTTTAACATACTAATCTTTCTCCTTTTGCTCTTTCCTCATTCCTATTTCATCCACTCAAATTTTACCCCTCCATCCTCAATCCCCACTTACTCTCCCAATACCTGGCCAATTGTAGATTTGTCTTCTCTTCCAGACAAAATATTTTTCCCCTCTCCATTTCACTTTCCCAGCTCCATCCCATTCTAATCCTCCCCCAACATCAGCTCCCTTCTAGTTCCAGCCCCACCCAGCATCTGCTCCTTTCTAGTCCCTGCATCAGTCCATTTCCAGTCCTATCCTAGCCTCACCATCAGCCCATTTCCAATCCTAGCCCCCCATCAGCCCATTTCCAATCCTAGCTTCCTCCCCTCACAGCCCATTTCCATTCCAAGCCCCCCTCCCCATCAGCCATTTGCAGTTCAAGCCCCCCTTCCACTCAGCCCATTTCCAGTCCTAGCAACCCCCCCAGCCCATTACCAGTCCTAGACCCCCCATAGCCCATTACCAGTCCTAACCTCCCCATAGCGCACTTCCAGTCTTACCCCCCCATCACCCCATTTTCAGTCTTACCCCCCCCCATAGCCCATTACCAGTCCTAGTCCCCCCCATAGCCCACTTGCA
Organism: Ichthyophis bannanicus; assembly: GCA_033557465.1. Classification (NCBI taxonomy): domain Eukaryota; kingdom Metazoa; phylum Chordata; class Amphibia; order Gymnophiona; family Ichthyophiidae; genus Ichthyophis; species Ichthyophis bannanicus. The sequence goes on along the minus strand of CM066041.1, from coordinate 37,366,565 downwards.
GTCGTATCCCCCATCACCCCATTTTCAGTCTTACCTCCCCTCATAGGCCATTACCAGTCCTAACCCCCCAATCAGCCCACCTCCAGTCCTAACCCCCATCACCCCATTTTCAGTCCTAGCCCCCACCATAGCCCATTACCAGTCATAACCCCCCCCTGCCAATAGCCCACTTCAAGTTCTAACCCCCATCTGCCCATTTCCAGTCCTAGCCCCCTCCATAGACCATTACCAGTTATAACCCCCCAGCCCATTACCAGTCATAACCCCCCCCCTGCCAATAGCCCACTTCCAGTCATAACCCCCATCTGCCCATTTCCAGTCATACCCCCCCCCTCTGCCCATTTCCAGTCATACCCCCCCCCCCGACAGAGGAAAACAAAAAAAACCCCAAAACCCTGACTTCTGCCGTTGCCGCCGTGGCAGCGGCAGAATCAATTGTCAAATAAAAAAAAAAAAGACTTCTGCTGCTCAAGCAGCAATATCACCTGTCCTGCGGCCCCTTCCCCTGTGCCCGGAGATCCGAATCTGCTCATCAGCGGCGTGCTTTTCAAGCCGCGAAGAGTATTCCCCTCTCGCGCGGCTTGAAACCACGCGAGAGGGGAATACTCTTCGCGGCTTGAAAAGCACGCCGCTGATGAGCAGATTCGGATCTCCGGGCACAGGGGAAGGGGCCGCAGGACAGGTGATATTGCTGCTTGAGCAGCAGAAGTCTTTTTTTTTTTAATTTGACAATTGATTCTGCCGCTGCCACGGCGGCAACGGCAGAAGTCAGGGTTTTGGGTTTTTTTTGTTTTTCTCTTTCGTGGGCCGCACAAAGTTGTCTCGCGGGCCGCGTGTTTGAGACCCCTGGTATAGGGAGTGAAGTACTTTTGTCCACTAAAGAAGAGCGGGACCTAGGCGTGGTTGTGTCTGATGATCTTAAAGGAGCTAAACAGGTAGAAAAGGCAACAGCAAAAGCTAGAAGGATGCTTGGGTGCATAGGGAGAGAAATGGCCAGCAGAAGAAAGGTGATAGTGCCTTTGTAAGTCTTTGTTGCGACCTCATTTGGAGTATAGTGTGCAACTCTGGAGACCGCACCTTCAAAAGGATATAAACAGGTTGGAGTCGGTGCAGAGGGTGGCTACTAAAATGGTTAGTGGGCTTCATTATAAAGCATATGAGGACAGACTGAAGGATCTTAATATGTACACCTTAGAGGAAAGGCGGGATAGAGGTGATATGATTGAGACATTTAAATACCTCTGTGGCATAAATGTACAGGAGGAGAGCCTCTTTCGATTGAAAACAAGCTCTGCTATGAGGGGACATGGGATGTGGGTGAAAGGGGATAGATTCAAGAGTGATATGCGGAAATATTTTTCTACAGAAAGAGTAGTGGATCTGTGGAATAGTCTCCCAGTGGAGGTGGTAGAGATGAGGACAGTATCTGAATTCAAAGAAGCATGGGACCAACACAGAGGATCTCTAAAGGAAAAAAGGGGACTGAGTCAGAAGCCTTATGAGAAGAGACTTGAAGACCTAAACATGTACACTTTGGAGGACAGGAGGGACAGTGGAGATATAATTCAGACATTTAAATACTTAAAGAGAAATAATGAACAAACAAACCTCTTCCAAAGACGGAGAAGCTGCAAAACTAGAGGGCATAACATGAAGCTACAAGGTGGTAAATTGAAAGGCAATGTCAGGAAATACTTTTTCACTGAAAGGGTGATGGATGCTTGGAATGCCCTCCAGATGGAAGTGGTGGAGGCAAATACGGTGACAGAGTTCAAAAGGGCATGGGACAGACACAGTGGATCCCTTTAGAGCAACAATAAAATATCAAAATAATCTGAACCATCTAATTCCTTAACAAATAGGGGTATCCTACATGGAGTGGTGGGATCACCCCTAAACAAAGACATGGGGAAGGGGGGCCTGCACAGAGCAGCAGGTGTACCTACTCTTGACATCGTACTGGGCAGACTAGATGGACCATACTGGTCTTTATCTGCCGTCATTTACTATGTTACTATGATATGGAAGGACAGGCTAGATAGGACATGTGGTCTTTTTCTGTTGTCACATTTCTATGTTTCTAAAGTGATTATTTAGGGCGTCCCCACCTTTTGCTTCCAGGGGAAGGAAAGCAGGCTGTGGGGGGAAGTATAGCTTGCCACTGTACGTGGAGGCCCAATGGCACCTGGGTATTTTCCAATAGCACAAGGGCAACTTTCTGTTACATGCAGATTCTTGCTGAGGATAACTCTTAGATCCTCATTGATGTCTTGAAGTGCGGTGATGAAGAGAGTGATGGCATATGGCAACTTAGTTATAGACCCATTTTGGGTTATCATGAAATTCCCTACCCTGATACTATAGAGGAGCTATGGGATGGCCATACTGTCTGATGGCTCTCTTTCCCTAAGGGCCAAATAAGTAAAATGGGACATTATTTTGTGTGTGGGGACCTGGCCTACCAATGGTTCCCTAAAGGTTGGTTAGGTAGCTGTTTTGTTGCTATAGTCCTTCCCCCATTGTCCATTTTTCCTTTGGATTGGTAGGTGGATCAAGTCCAGGTACTAGGGCCCCCGCCCCATGACCTCGACCAGATCTCCTGGTCCCTGATTCCCCACCTCCGCGTGCGGAAAGACCCTTACAGAGCCCACTGAAGAAAGAATGGAATGCATTCCTAAAAGTAGTCCAGGAATATATTGAGGCCACCTCCAAACTTACCAAGTCCAAATTTGATGCCCTCTCAGGCACAGGATGGCTGCTCTTCTCGGGTTCTGCCATCGCTGCAGAGTCGGGCATGTCTATTTGACACCTGCAGGCTGTTGTTGAACTCCTCACTGATTGTAATACCCAAACACTGAAGAAGTGGGAAGGCCAGGTATCCCCAGTTGCACACCTATTCTATGCAGAACCACATGGCCTTTGATTATTTACTAGCAGCTGAGGACAGAGTTTGTACTATTATAGGTGAGCAATGTTGCACCTTTGTGGATGACCGGTCCCAGTTGGTTATGGACAGCATATGATATATGAAGAAAGTCATTCAAGTGAGGGCAGAAAGTTATAAGGGAGGTATTGATTGGTCACCCTTTACCTCCTGGTTTTTGGGCCTTGGGTCCTGGGCCAAGGGCCTTTTCAGTATATTAAGCATTGCTTAGCTATAGTTGCTCTTATTCCAATGCGCAGGTACCTTAATGCATGCCCTATCACATTACGTTGCCAAACGTTTAAGCCTTCATTTAGTTAACGTGCAAACTAATCATAACTCCCATTCCCACTCCTTGGTAAATTTAGATAGGGCCACATCTGACCTAGATCCATGTTAGCCGCAGAAACTGCTCATTTTCAGGTAATACAACCCATAAACTCTCTGTGTTAGATTGCTTGGTCAAAACCCCTTTAGAGGGATATATCCAAAAGGGGGGGGGGGGGGACTGTGGACTAGAAAACTGCACTTAGGATGGCTGTGCTATGTGACCAAGAAATAGGGGCTGCTATTATCATGAAATGGCTGCCATCCTAGGGGCTGTAAACCTCTGCTATATCATGAAGTGTCACTCTCCTAGCATGGGTTTTTTGTAAGATGAGCCAAATCTAGATGTTGTTGTTGTTGTTGTTAAGTGTTGTCGAGTTGGTGTTGACTCGTAGCAACCCTCTGGATAGTTGTCCTAAATTGTATTCAGTCTTCAGTCAGGCGGTTCATTGTTGACAGACTGGTACCCATAGCTGCTGTTATTGTATCGATCCATCTCATTGCTGGTCTTCCTCTTTTGCATTGACCTTCTATCTTGCCAAGCATTATGTCTTTCTCTAATGATCTCTCTCTTTCGCATGATGTGTCCAAAGTATGAAAGTCGAAGTCTTGTCATCTGAGCTTCTAAAGAAAGCCGCCAGCACCATAATTCAAAGGCATCAATTTTCTTCCTGTCTATGGTGCTGGTGATGAGTACTGTGTATACTATGGACTGCCCGAAGAACAAACCAGTTAGTATTAGAGGAGATCATAGACAGGAAGAAAATTGATGCCTTTGAATTATCTTTTTCACTGTCCAACTTTCACATCCATATGACGTTATTAAAAATGCCATGGTTTGAACAAGTTGAATCTTTGTATGGAGAGAGACATCTCTGCTCTTGAGAATCTTGTCTAGGTCCTTCATAGCAATTCTGCCAAGATTCTTGACTGCTTGTTGCTTATTTATTGAAAGTTGATCCAAGTAGGTTAAAGTTGTCCACTATTTCAATTTCTTCTTCATCAACAATGAACATATTGATTTTGCCAGTTGTCATGATCTTTGTCTTCTTTACTCATAAGAAATATTTACAAAACCTATTCAAGCCAAGTTAATTTGAAAGTCTACAAAACAAGAAGAAAGGTATATGCACTCAGGTAAATATTTATTCACCACTGTGTTATCGAGGATCTTTTTTAATATTCTTTGGAAGAATTAAATACTCTTTTGTTAAACTGCAACTACAGTTGCTTCCTTGCAAAAACTTCACACCCTCCCCACCACCTAAAAAATGTGGTGCAAAATTCTGGGGTTCCCTAAAGTGTAAGATCCTGAACAGTTGCCTCCTTAACCCAGAGCTGATGGAAGAGTATTAGGTGTCCTGGTGTTCTCCTAGGATAAGCAGGATGGGTTAGCCACACCTGGTGACATCACCCGACAGCACGTGGCCGGAAGTAGCTCTCCAGAGCACGTACCAGGTAGCTCTACCTCCCTGGCCAACTCCTAACTAGCCCAGTCTCCTTTCTTCTGCCTTGCCAGCAGGGACTAAAACTCAGCTCTCCGTTAACACTAATGAAAAAAAGAGTGAAAAAAGAAGAACTGAGGAAGATTGAACAGCTCAGCAAAGAACCCAGCTTCCATAGCATAAGTTCCAAATCGGGTTTCAAAAAAATGCCTGACATGCGACCGGAGATGAATAGTATAGATGCACATGACTACTGCATCCGATGCCGGGGGGAGAGTCTTCTGGGTCAGCGTTCCAGCGGCATGACACTGCACTTGGAGGTGGGAGACTCGATTATGGGTGTCCCTTCGATGGCCCTGCAGACTTCAGAAGCTGGGCTGGGAATGTTTGGAACTCCTGGCTTCTTTTATTTATTTAATAGATTTTTTTATACCACCTTATCCTTTAATCAAAGCGGTTTATAATGAAACTTCAGGTCGTACAATGAACTGGTATAAATAATAAATCAAACTGTTACAGTGAACCATAGTTATATTAACATCAATGAACAGGAACAATGTAAAACTAATGTACAGTAAAGGGACAAGTTTGGTGGGTCATTATTACTAGAGACTTAGAGGTAGCCTGGTATGGGAAGATGGACTGGATTCGCAGAGGTTCGGGATATGATATTTGCTTAAACTGATGTGTCCAAGGGATGTGATTGCTTATGAGATATGTCAAAAATGTTCAGTGTAAAGGTGAGTTTTTATCTTTTTGCGGAAGTCCTTGATGTCTGTAGTGGTTCTGATATGGTCCGGCAGAGTATTCCATTAACGCTGGGGCAGAGAGAGAAAATGCCCTTTTCAAAGTGGTTTGGTTGGTTTTCTGGAATATAGGTGGGAAGACAATCATGCTTTTATTGTTACTTCTCTTGGGATGTGCGCTAGTGTCTCGAGTAATCAATTCTTGTAGCATATCTGCGGTTGAGTGATGAAGGATTTTAAAGATTGTGAGCAGTGTATTGAACTTAGTCCGGGAGGATATAGGCAGCCAGTGGAGTTGGTTAAGAATGGGGGTTATGTGATCTTGTATGGAGCTTCCAGTGATGATTCAGGCAGCTGTATTTTGTGCCATTTGGAGAGGATGTATGGAACTCATTGGCCCTGGTAAATCGAATTACAGTAGTCAAATATTGAAGTGATAACTGTTTGAAATACTGTACAGAAATGATCCTGGCTAAGTACTGGTTTTATATTCTTGAGGAGTTTCATTTTGTAGTTAGTGTTTGCAGTGGTTCTATTTATGTGAGACAAGAAAGCTGAGGTTTTGATCTATGGTGACACAGAGATACTTAAACTTCTTTTTGCACCTTTATTGTTTTATGTGAGAGGCAGATTTCTTGTGGGGGATTAAATGAGGAGTTTCTTGTAATGAAAAGTACCTCTGTTTTATTGCAATTTACTGCTAGATTATTGTTGTGATGCATTTAGTTAGGGGCAAGAGATCAGGGTTGTGGATGTCAATTGGGGTGAAAACCGTGATGTCGTCAGCGTATAGCCGGTATTGTATTTTATGATGTTTGATGATATTGCAAATGGGCTGAATGTATATGTTGAACAACACTGAAGAGATGGATGATCCTTGCGGTATGCCCTGCGTGGATTTCAGTGTGCCACATTTTATTTGCAGTTGTCTGTTGTTGAAATATGATCGAAACCACTTTAGTGTAGTACCATAGAGGCCAATTTCCTGGAAGCATCGCAGCATGATGTTATGGGATTCTGTATCAAAGGCAGCCAATATGTCCATGAATATGAGTATGAATCCATCTTTGTTGTCAGTACCCCTAAGGATTGTGTCTAGAAGTGAAGTTATTAGTGTTTCTACATTATAGTTTGGTTTGAACCCATGTTGATGGGTCTCCAGAGGGGCATGCTGGTCTATGTGGTCCAGTAACTGTCTTTGTACTACTTTTTAAATAATTTTTACCATGAAAGGTGGGCTGGATATTGGGCGGTATGATGCTGGATCATTACTATTGATTGATGTGTTTTTGAGGCTTGGGCATATAATAGCATGCTTAAGTGAATTTGGCATGTAGCCTACAGTGAGAACTGTTGTTACTATGTTGTGTATGAAGTGTGCGCCCAGAAGTCTTTACCATGCAGTCCATCTGGACAGCCATAGCCAGCCTTGGTTCCTGCAGGTTCAGACTCTGACTATTCAAACACAGGAGAATAAGCAACAATTACATCAGCACACAGAAGCGATTTCATTACCAACTAACGGTGGACATGCAAACTAAGATGGCTGGTGTGGAAGAGACAGTTACAGCTTTTCGTAAGGAGGCTCTTGCTTTACAAGCAAGGACTGAGACTTTGGAGAACTTTGCTAGATATTCTAATCTGCAAATTATTAATTTTCCTTGCTCATCTGTTATAAGTGTCAGGGAATTGTTTAAGCTTTATTTATATGACATGCTCGGTATACCGAACGATTCACATCCACCAGTGGCTGATTTATTATCTTCCCACCAGTAGAAGATCATCTGGGGGAGCAGAGATTCCAGGTGCTCAACCAGTGGATTCAATCGATATTTCTGAGTTGTTGGAATCACCGGACGTAGAGACTTTTAGTCCTGCTGCTTTGTAACTTTTTCACTCCCATCAGACTGGGACTGGTTTCTTAAGAGTTTATTTTCGTAAGAGGTTTACTGCTTTCAAGGGTTTAAATGGGCCATGTATTTCCAGACTTCTCCCGGGCAATGCAACGGCGGAGCAAGGAGTTCCTCCTTCTCCATCTGGGTGGCCAGCAGCTGAGCAGAGAATTTTTCTTTAAAATTTCCTTGTAAATGCTTGCTTAAGGTTGTCTATTTCCTATGTATTTTTTGAACCGTCTCAGCTGCTGGCACTCCTGGATTCTCGTAGGGCTAGTACGGGTGTGGATCCATCCATTGTATGAATGCATTGGTACAAGCCTGGATAACACCTATTTTCCAATGTTTTTGGTTTATATTGTTTCCTTGTTTTTCCCCCTCTTTATGGTAGGCTGGTACAGGGGAAAAATTGTATTGCCATATAAGGTATTCTCTTGTTTTCCTGAATGTGATTTTTATTTTCTTTCTGTCCTCTCTTTTCTAATGAGTATTCAGCGAGGCGCTCACCTCTTCAGACCCACAGCTCCAGCAGGAAGGATCCCCCTATGTGTCTAAGACAACTCATGGCAAGAAAATGCATGCAGCTGTGGCAAGAGCTGTGCCGGAAAAGGCCTCCGTCCCTGGCCCGGCTTGCAAGGAACCTCCGGCGACGAGCATGCCTCTGCTCACCCAGCTAGCAGCACTCCCAGACACATGCAGCTCTTCTCTAGCCATGCTCTCATCCGACGAGACTGGTAGAACTACAATTCAAAATGGCACTCCCTCCACCGCCATTAGTCAGCCTCCCGAAAGTGAAGAACCAACATGCTGCATCATCGCTCCGAACTTCACCACCCCACAACCTAAACGTGGTGCAAATTTCTGGGGCTCCCCAAAGTGCAAGATCCTGAACAGTTGCCTGCTTAGCCCAGAGCTGATGGAAGAGTTTTAGGTGTCCTGGTGCATTTTCATTCTTATGATCCCCTCAATTAACTTTCAGGTTCCTACCAGCACCCCCCCCCCATACAAAATTATTAAACTCAATAATCATAATCACCCCAGTATTACTCTTTCCTGAACAATCCTGAAAAATAATGTATAAATATTAAATTGTACTTTCTCTCTCTCTACATATAGAGATATACAGGGTGGCCCAAAAAAAGTGAGAACATCTCACAGCATATGTTATTTAAAAATTCAAAAAGACAGATGTAAACGATTGACAAATTTAAAAAAAAATAACATGGTGACCGGAAATTGTCGAAATAAAGACATTATATAGCTAAAAAAGGTAAATAAGTAAACTATTTAAGCTTTTAATTTACGAGATGTTCTCACTTTTTTGTGCCACCCTGTATATGTGAATGTGTTGTCTCTTTTGTTAATTATTGTTAAAAGAATAAAAAAAGAAATAAAATCTCATATGCCATATTGTACCTGAAGTGTATGTCACACATTAATTAATAGCCATTCTTGGTTGTGAAATGCATTCTTCTTAGACATTTTTAATACTACTTGTGTGAGGTTCCATTTCTCCAGTAGAACTTAACAGGTACACTGAACCTTCAGTAGGGCTTCAGAGGAAAAAGAAAAAAAAATTTCTAATAATTTGTTTTAATTTGTCTATTTTTCTAGACTGCTTTATCTTAAAGTTAAGTGGTTTACAAGTAACCATAACAACTTTCACAAATTACTTTGAACATTTAAACAGAGAAACGTAAATCTTTTTGCAGGTTACATTTTAAACTTTTAAATCTTACACGGAGTGTTTAAACAATGCCTATATTAAATGAGTGGTGTTAACGAATAATCACAATCAATAAGAGCTAGACGTTATGTATTGAACATGTGACCAGGGCCTTCCTGAGCCATGTTTCTTTTCTGAAGTGTTCTAAGAATAGTCGAGCCTTTACCACCTTACGAAACATTGCAAGATCTGATATAATGAAAGTATACAATTAGCCTGCACTATTGTTAGCATCCTCTTAAAAGGTATCCAAGCTGTTGCAGTTCTTGAGAAGCCCTCTAGGTGGTACTGCAGCACAGTCTTCTGATGCCACATAAGAACGAACCATGCAGATTTGGCAGTTTACAGATTGTAAACTTAATCTTGGAGTGCAAAACAAAGTCACTTGGGGAAATACTGGAAGACACCATGTACTGTATTCTGCACTACAGCATTTCTCACGATCTCAAATTGATCACATGAAGCTTCCACATTTCTAAGGTTCATACCTTATCCAACAAGAAGGCAGCTTATAAACTTCCGGAGAATAACACAAAACTACCAAACTCTCAAACGAGGAACAACTGTAGAGCAGTCAAATTGCCGTTTCCAGGTGTGAGATTTCTGACAGCCCTATCACGATGCATTATGTGACCTGCACCATTAGTTTCAATAGCAAGAACCATGGACTACAAGTACCACAGCGTTTTGGGATTCATTTAGGGGAGTGAAGCTATAAGATTATTAGGAATGGACTGGTGAGGTTGAGTGAAGAGGATTAGGGTTTTTAGAGTTTTAAATGTTGTATCTTAATTGTCTTGCTGTTGGGCTGAGCCGACCCAGGAGAATTAACAATAAAAACATAATTATCCCACCCCTTGGATACCAAAACACCATTCAAACCACCTCCGGAAGAGCAATTTCACTCTATGCTCCATCATTACAGAATTCCCTCCCAGATGGCATACCTGCAATTTCAGAAAGAATCTAAAAACTCTTCTCTTCAAGAATCACTTTGATCATATTACATAATCACCGGAAGTGAACATGATCTATGCCAACTAGGAATTAAAGTTTTGGCTATGGACTGGAAGATGTTACACGTAACATAATTATACTGTATATAGTTTAACCACTGTTTAATTTATCCATATTGTAATGGTGAAAGTCCCCAGGAGGAGATGGAGGTGGAGGAAAATCCTGTTGAAATAAATGATACTGCACTGGTGCACAGGATTTCCAAGCCAGATAAGAAAAAACACAGCTTTCTGCTGAGCTCAGGCCACGCCCCAGCTCAGAGGGAGAGACAGGCTTCCTCACTGATTGGTCACACCTGGGGGAAGGACAGGGAGTGCCAGGAGGCAAATGCTTTTTAAATCCACAAACAGAGCAGAGAGTTAGCACAGGAAAGAGCACGAGAAGAGGCAAGGAAACAAGCATGGGAAGGTGCAAGGGACGTGGAGAGGAAGGAAAAGAGCAAGCAAGAAAGGAACCTTACGAAGAAGGTGAAGGAGAGAGAGGACGTTACAGCAAGGCAGAACCTTGGAGCAAGAGGGCTAGCCAGGGAAGTCATTGGAGAGACGGCAATTGGACATACAGCAACAAGGACTATAGCAGCTGTAGAGGAAAGAAGGAAGAAAAGCCTCTTCAGAGCAGGTACCTAACTGGCACTGGAAATAGACATAAGGAAGCTGAATTCCAGAACCTGGAGGATAGCAGGGAAAAAGGGTTCAGCAGTTGTCTAAGAAACCCTGCCAAAGGTAAAGCTACCATTTCTAATGCTGAATCATTGTTAGAGAAGCCATTTGCCTTTGCTACTGTCCCGAAGGCAGACCCAACACCTTTAACTGATAATAGGTGGGGGGAGAGTCTTACATATGGGGCAAACTATAACACTGACAAAAGCAAGACAGCCGAGCCTTCAGAGTTAGAAGCTATAAGCAAGCTGTCAGAAGGAAACGTTTTCTCTCCTAATGCTAATGTGCCTGTACACGCTGAATTGCTCCTGAACCAGTTCAAGGAATTTCTGGAGGAAAGAAAGTCAGGGAGAACTGTTAAACCTGATAGAGATGCCAGTAATTCTAACACTGTTGAAAGAATGCAAATAGACTCTTGTTTGCCAGCTTTAGAAAGTGAATTTTCTCCCATGGATTGTTCTTTATGTTTAAAGGAAGAAGGCATTGTTGAACAGCACTGAAACTGTATGGAATAATATAGAGAGCACTTGCCATACCTGCTGAAGAATTGGAAAGGCTTGTTTTATGTTTAATAAGCTTAATTGTCTTCTGAGGATAAGAAGCCGTGTTGTGAGAAAGAAAATCAGCTGTTGCAGTTTAACTGTTTTCCGTTGAATAACCACAGGGGGCAGTGTCCTGTGGAAATGTATGGGGCTGAGAAACAGCTGAGCAGCACTGAGATATTTCTGTTACGTTTTCTTCTGTTCCTGAAATACCTATATGTTGGAGATGCATCCTTTATGCTTGTTTGTGTTTGAGCTTTGATACGCTGGAAATTCCCCACAATAAATATTCTTGCAGCCGTGAAACACTCGTGTCATAACTACAATTTTGTCCTTAAAGAAATAAGCAAAACTACAAGTCCCAGAATCCCAGGCGACAATAGGAATAGCTTTATTCAGAAGAGGATATTCAAAGGCTAGGTATGATAAGGAAAGGAATAGAAAATAAAATGAAAGATATTATAATGCCTCTATATCGTTCCATGATGAGACCGCACCTTGAATATTGTGTGCAATTCTGGTTGCCGTATCTTAAAAAGGATATAGCGATTTTAGAAAAGGTTCAGAGAAGAGCCACCAAAATGGTAAAGGGGATGGAAGGATACTCCTATGAAGAAAGGCTAAAAAGGTTAGGGCTCTTTAACCTGGAAAAGAGACGGCTGAGGGGAGTTATGATAGAAGTCTATAAATTAATGAACGGAGTGGAACGGGTAAACATAGATCGATTGTTTACCTTATCAGAATATAGAAAGACTAGGGGACATGCAACGAAGCTACAGGGTAAACTATTTAAGACTAATAAAAGAAAATATTTTTTCACTCAACGTGTAATCAAACTCTGGAATTTGTTACCGGAGGATGTAGTAAAGGCTGTTAGTGTAGCTGGGTTTAAAAAAGGTTTGGACAAGTTCCTGGAGGAAAGGTCCATAAACCATTATTAAGAAGGGACCCAGGATATCAATGCTTGAACCAATACAAGCATTGTGGAACCTCTGTCCCTTGGGGAAACTGCTAGGTACGTATGACCTAGATTGGCCACTGATGGAAACAGAATACTGGGCTTGATGGACCTTGGTCTGACCCAGTATGGCATATCTTATGTTCTTATGTAAGGCCACTTCCAGCTGGTAAGCTCTTGGGCCCCAGCAGAAGCGTCGCAATATATAATGTTTAAATGTTCTATATATAATGTTCCAAGTTTAACTGTTCTATGTATTTTGTTTCCAAGTTTAACTGTTTTATGTAAAATGTTTCAAATTATAATGTAAACCGCTTTGAGTGAAGGACAAAGCAGTATAGAAAAATGTTTCAATTAAGGTGAAATTAGACTTCCCTGCTAATTGCTGTTCCTTAAGGAACTCGAGTCTAGTCCTGGAACTTCTGGGGTTTAGTAGTCCTCTCACAGCTTGGAGACTGAGCATGTCACTCTTTTGATGACCCCAATATAAGTAGCCCAGGCACCGCCTCCTTGTTCAGTAACCTATTGACAAAGCAGACTCACCAGAGCAATAAGTAAGTAGATAACAACTTTAAAACTCTAAAACTCTTAACCTAACTATAGCACCAAAGTATTAGTGAAACTCTGATTGTGGTAAGAGCCCCGACACAAAGACTCTCATACCTGTGCTTTCCCCTCCCCATATGCCACTTCTTTAAGAGAGAGAAAGTTTCACCCCCCACCAACCTCCCGAATTCCTATCCGAAACACAGCCCTTCCTACCGGACCTTCAATCTTCGACCCTCTGCTTCGGGCTGTCCCTCGGCAGGCAACATCAGGGAGGGATACGGGACTAGACTGGAGTTCCTTAAGGAACAACAATTAGCAGGTAAGTCTAATTTCACCTTAGTGGCCCTCCAGTCTAGTCCCGGAACTTCTGGGAAAGTAACAGAGCAGTAAACGTTAACAGGAGGGGCCTGAAGAACCGCTGATCCAAACCTAGAATCCCCTTCCGTCTGAACATCAATACAGTAATGCTTGACAAAAGTATGCAACGACGACCAAGTCGCTGCCTTACAGATCTCCGCTGCTGGCACTAAACTGAATTCCGCCCAAGACGCCGCCTGCGCTCTAGTCGAATGAGCTTTTAAACCATTTGGCACCACCTTACCTTTCAACATATAAGCCGACGTAATAGCTTCCTTAATCCACCTAGCAATTGATGACTTAGAAGCCGGCTCCCCACGCTTAGGACTGCCAAATAACACAAACAACCTGTCGGTCTTACAGAGCATCGCTGTCCTATGCAAATATTTTCACAAGGCTGTACTGACATCTAAACGATGTAGCCGAGACTTCGTCTTATCCTTACTTGCTTTCTGAAACACTGGTAAAGACACCACCTGATTAACGTGAAAAGCCGAAATTACCTTGGGCAAGAAAGACGGAAACGTCCTTAATACTACCTTCTTGCTATCAAAGCACAAAAAGGGTTCTCTACACGATAACGCCTGCAACTCCGAAATTCTCCAAGCCGAAGAAATCGCAATCAAAAATACTACCTTTAAGGTCAGATCCTTCATTGTCGCCTGAGCTAAAGGTTCAAATGGTTCTCTCACCAGCGCTTCCAACACCACATTCAGGTCCCAGACCGGAACCGCAGCTCTACATGGCGGTCTCAATAGTACTGTCGCTCTTAAAAATCTTTTCACATCCGGATGCGATCCCAACATCATACCATGGACCTTTCCTCGAAAACAGGAAAGGGACGCCAACTGCACCCTCAACGAGGCTGCCGCAAGACCTTTATCAAAACCATCCTGTAAGAACGCCAAGATCTGCGGAATCGAGGCCCGCAATGCTGTAAAGCGGTGGCCCTCACACCAAGACTCAAAGATCCGCCAAACCCAGATATATGCCATCGAAGTAGATCTCCGTCTGGACCTTAACAACGTCGAAATCACTGCCACCGAGTAACCTCTGGCTTTTAGCCTTGCCCTCTCAAGAGCCAAGCTGTAAGCGAGAACCGATCCACCTGAGGCATTGTTAACAGGCGCTGCCTTAGCAGATCCCTCCTGTTCGGTAGTCTCCATGGCGGCTCCACCAGGAGACGCATCAAGTCAGCATACCAAGGCCTCCTTGGCCAATCCAGCGCCACAAGGATTACCAGTCCTTTGTGTCGCTCTATGCGCTGTAGGACTCGCCCTATGAGCACCCAAGGTGGAAATACATACAGAAGTTGATCCTCTGGCCACTTCTGCAGAAGAGCATCCAAACCTTCCAACATCCTTTCTCTTCTTCTGCTGTAAAATCTCTCCACCTTTGCCGACCTGAACGTCGCCATCAGGTCCATGCTTGGCAGCCCCCATCGCTGCTCTCGTAAATCAAAGACTTCTTGATGAAGGACCCACTCCCCTGGGTCCACTTTGACTCGACTCAGAAAATCGGAAGTCACGTTGTCCACTCCTGCTACATGCGCTGCTGATAACGCTTCCAGGTGCGCCTCTGCCCAACTGAGCAACTCGTCTGCTTCGTCTTTGAGAGCCACACTGCTTGTGCCGCCCTGAAGATTGATGTAAGCTACCGCCGTGGCATTGTCCAACATTACTCTGACTGCACTGCCCTGCAGTCTCCTCTGAAATGCCGCCAGGGCTAAAGTGACAGCCCTCAACTCCAACCTGTTGATCAACCACGTCTTTTACTGATCCGTCCATTGAACCTGGGCGTACTGCCCCTCGAAGTGCGCTCCCCAGCTGAACAGACTGGCATCTGTCGTCAGCGGCTTCCAATCTGGCGATTCCAGAGGCATCCCCTTTTCTAGAGAACCTGGAAGGAGCCACCATTGCAGAGCCTGCTGCGTTTCTGGCGGACACACCAACTTTTGGGATAACGGATCCGACTGATGTGACCATCTCCTGAGTAGAGCCCTCTGCAGCAGTCTCATGTGAGCTCTGGCCCACAGAACCACCTCTAGCGTGGCCGCCATCGTTCCCAATAGCTGTAAATAGTGCCACGCTGTTGGCGCTCTTTGCACCAGAAAAACCTGGACCAACTTCCTCAGTTTCTGAATCCTGAGTTGCGGTAGATACACTCTGCCCTTGCCTGTATGGAACTAGGCCCCCAGGTACTCCAACTCCTGCGATGATTGCAGCTTGCTTTTTGCTACATTCACCACCCAACCTAGGGACTGCAGAAATTGCACCATCCGACATGTGGCCACCACGCTTTCCTCTTGACTTTGCTCGAATTAACCAATCGTCTAGGTAAGGGTGCACCAAGACTCCCTCCTTTCGCAATGCAGCCACCACCACCACCATGATTTGGTGAATGTCCTCGGTACTGTCGCCAAACCAAAAGGCATCGCTTGAAATTGAAAATGCCCCATTGGTACCGCAAAGCGAAGGAACCTTTGATGTTCCACTCTGATCGGTATGTGCAGATACGCCTCCGAGAGATCTAAAAACTTGAGAAACTCCCCCTGTGGAACCACCACTATTACTGATCGCAGAGTTTCCATGCGAAAGTAGGAGACCCTGAGACATCTGTTTACTCTTTTGAGATCCAGTATGGGCCTCAGGGTCCCCTCCATTATTGGCACCACGAAATAGATCGAGTACCTACCGGAGCCGCACTGGTTCAGCGGCCCCGGCACCACTGCGAGAGCTAACAACCTTTCCAGCATTTCTTGAACTGCCAGTAGCCTCGAACTCGATCTGCAGGGAGATTGGACAAAAGAGCCTTTCACCGGACGTTGGAACTCGAGTGCATAACCCTTCTGCACGACCTCCAACACCCACTGATCTGAGGTAATTTGGGCCGAAGCCGGAAAGAACTCCCTTAATTGACCTCCCACAATCGACCCCCCCTCACTTCATTGTGGCTTTTTAAGGATTGGGGAGGATGGGGCTCCAAACCCTCTCCCTACTCCTCTGAATCCTCAAAACCCTGAAGATCTATACTGAAAACGTCCTCTCTGAAACTGACCAAATCTGGATTGACGAAAATGCCTAAACTCTCTCTGCTGGCTCCTGGAGGCCGGCATAGGACACCCCTGCTTCTGCTTGTCCTCTGGCAACCTGCTGCCTTTAGACTCCCCTAAGTCCTTTACAAGTTTGTCTAAATCCTCTCCAAAGAGAAGTTTCCCCTAAAGGGGAGCTTTCCTAGTCTCGCTTTAGAGGCCGCATCTGCCGCCCAATTACGGAGCCAAAGATATCTACGTGCAGCCACCACCAAAGCCATACTTTTCGTCAACCCGCGAATAAGATCATACTGACTATCCGCCAAATAAGCCGCTCCGGATGCCATTCTGGCCACCTCCTCAACTGCCCCTTCTCCCTGCAAACCCTTAAGCCTTTGGGACCACCTAAGGCACGCCCTTGCCACCGACGCTCCACAAATGGAAGCATGCATGGAAAGAGCATTAACCTCAAACACCTGCTTTAACAGTGTATCCAACTGCTTGTCCTGCGCATCTTTAAGCGCAGCACTTCCCTCTACCGGTATTGTCTTTTTGGTAACTGCCGACACTGCCACATCTACCTTAGGAGCCTTAAAAAGCTCCCTATCCGGCTCTTGCAACGGATACAACCACACTAGCACTCTGGAACCTTTGAGTCCTGCCTCCAGCGTATCCCACTCCTCCTGAATCATTTCCTTAAATACTTTATGAATCGGGAATGCCCTCTGTGATTTTCTTATCGCCTGCAATAAAGGATCCTCCAATGAGGTATCCTCCGCCTGTCCTGCTACCGGCATATTCAAGGCTTTCAGCGTCTCCATAATCAATGCTGAAAGTTCTTCCCTCCTGAATGCCCGGACCACTCTCGCCTGGTCCTCTGGTTCTGTTATCTCTCCTTCCTCCAACTCAGGATCTATGTCCAAGTCTTCCAAGAGCTCGGAGCGTTCCTCTGAAATCATTTCCATGTCCGTTCTCTCAGACAGCAGTTTAGCCTTTTTATTCGGGACGCCTACCATCCCCAACTCCAATGGAACTCCCTGATGCTTAGCTCCCTTACCTAGTTCCTCCGTGGATCCTGCCCAACTAGCTCCAGCCCCGGAGAAAGCCTGTTGTAAAAGCGTCAAAACCTGCTGTGAAAATATTGCCGCCAAACCCCCTGGCATAGACGGTTGGGGCAAGGGAAGATCCTGTGCTGAGGACGGCCCCGGCATCGGCTCCCCAGGCAGTACCATGGTCTCCACAGGGTTCGCTGGCCCCGCAACCTCTTTTGTCAGCTCTCCCCCACTGTGCTCTGACATGTCCGACATTGAGGCTTCGTGCGCACAGCCCCTGCCTCAGAAAGGGACCCCCCCTCCGGACCCCACACAGAAGACAGCGAGGTCTAGAAGTCATAAAAAAGAGAGCACTGCACTCAACCAAAAAACAGCTCCACAGCCAAACACCAACTCCTCCTTTTTTTTTTATGACCAACTGACCACCACTAGCGTTGGACCAGAAGCACTGCTTCCTCCCTCGTGAAAAAATCTCCTACTGACCTCTAGAAACGGCCCCAAAACCGAACGGCCCTTTTTCCCACGCAAAAACCACGCAGCCCGACAACTCCATCCTAATTACCACTTTACCGGTGCCTTTGTCTCCTTCTCTAAAAAACAAACACTTGCGATACCGCAGCTCCTTACCTCTCTGGAGCCTCCACTTTACCTTGGCTCCGCTCGGTAAGTCAAAGGACACCAGCTTTGCAGATTCCAAACAACCGCCGCGTTGTCTGTCAGCAGGGCCTGTCAGACTCCTGCTCCCGCTCTGCCAGTGTACACGGCTGCAGCAGCAGACCTCAACGGCTCCTCACCCAACCCGTGGGATCAGCACTGGAGGACCCCAACACAACCCCCTCACTCTTCCCTGCCCTCAAGAGTCACTGCAGTGAAGGGGGGGCCGGGGGCAATCTTTCTCAACTCCTCCAAAAACGCAGGCAAATCTCTCCAAAATCGCTGATTTAAAGGCACAGTAGCCTCTTTTTTTTTTTTAAACAACTTAACGCTGCTTAATGATTACTCCAGTGAGTCCCTAACTTCTGGGCTCACATCTCCTTCCGCTGCTTGGAGACCGAGAACTGAACAAGGAGGTGGTGCCTGGGCTACTCATACTGGGGTCATCAAAAGAGTGACATGCTCAGTCTCCAAGCTGCGTGAGGACGTACTAAACCCCAGAAGTTCCGGGACTAGACTGGAGGGCCGCTAAGGAATAAAGTATTACTTCTGTATATGAAGTGCTTGATTTATAATGAATGTTCTATTTACACGATAATTTTATTATTGTGTTTTGTACGTTTATTGTAATTATGAAGATTGTAAGCCATGTAGTATGCTGTTGCTGGATATAAAAATTGATAAGCAAAAGTAAATGAAATGTAAGCTTAAAAGCAAGAGTAGCTGAAAAGTCTCACTCCTGGAAATGAGTAATTGGCAGCTCTGTCAACAGAAATATAATTGATTAATGCAGATATAGGGGCTTATACCAAAAGCCTTAAGTCTCATTTCATAAGGACCCAAATATGAATATTCTGAAAAAGAGGCAAGACAGGGACGTTATGATATAGACACATTTTAAAAAATCTGAAATGTATATTTTATTTATATACATATTTACATTTGCAGAAAAAAAGCATCCACAAGGTTTCATCATTTATATTAGATCTTTTATATTCTACGCCCCAAGATGCTGGAACGCCTTACCACCAAGCGTTCGTGCCATTACCGACTTAACTCAATTTAAGAAAGCACTTAAATATCACCTTTTCCTCATATACTACCCACCAAACATTACCCCCAGCAAAAGCCCCCCCAAATAAGAGACACACCTTATCTTCAAATAGCCTCTCCCACTTTCTCAGTAAGATTACTAGGACTTTTGTGTTGTCATGATACCTTTTATATAATCATGTTTGTAATAAGTTAACCTTATGTTACCCAAGTTTATATACCTGTTTGCTGTAAACACGGAATAGCCTGTTATTCTGTTTATGTTGTTGTATGTGAACCGCGCTGATATCAAATAGCGTGGTATATAAAAGATTGTAATAAATAAATAAATAAATGTTTGACATCTCTGCAGTCTTTGACTTGGTCATCCATGCCCACCTCATCTCACATCTCTATGCAGTTGGCCTTAGAGATATTACATTACAGTGGTTTGAATCTTACTTATCTGACCAATCCCAACAAGTCAAAATTAGATCGGAAACCTTCATCCCATTCAAGCTACTTCAAGGATTACCCCAGGGCTCTGCACTATCTTCATCTAACCCCTATGCAGAAGAATCCAGAATCATAATATCCTCTATCATCTGTATGCTGGCGTCATCTTAATTTACACTCCGTTCTCCACCAGCAAACCCGACTACTCTATGCCTTGAAGAAGTCGTCCAATGGCTCAATCTTCAGAATATGCACATTAATCCCAGCAAACTGAAGTCCTTCATATAACCAAGAACCCCAACCCGCCCCACCCAGCTTAACATTGCAAGTAAAATACCTTGGCATAAAACTTGACCAAAACCTGAGCTTCCAACATCATATTAAACAAGTCACCAGAGCTGCATACTTCTGTATGAGGACAGTCCGAAACCTGTGCCCCCTACTGGACCACAATGACTTCAGAAACGTCTGTCAAGCCCTCATCACCCCCATACTTGATTATACAAGCATAATATACCAGGGGTTCCCCAAGCTAACCCTACTCCCATTGCAGCTCGGGCAGAATAATCACTGGCACCAGTCAGCGTACACACATCACCTCTATACTGAAGCAGTTACACTGGTTTCCCATCAATATCAGAGTGAAACACAAAGTCTCGCTGACCATCTTCAAGGCCATCCAGCACCTCTCGGCGGATATTCTGCGTCTTTTCCAGCTCCAACTACCCAATAAGAGAGCAAGGAGAAAAGCCTCCTCTAATACCTCCGCTTGCAACAGGGCCGTCTCCCTCTACGCTCCGACTACCTGCAACTCCCTCACCCCCCAGTTACGATCGCTTTCAGATGTTGGCGAGTTTCGCCGCAAGCTAAAACCATTCGTCTTCCTCGATCATTTCGGCTGCATCACCTAAGCACCCCCAGTTTCCACATCAGTTCCCACGGCCCGCCGAGCAGAGAGACAGCGGTATACACAGCTGCTAAATAAATATTAAAACAATAAGACAAATAATGCTGTTCCTAAGCGCCGTCGAGCCGGTGGTTACTCTGCGGATAGTTCTCTTAAACTGCTAGCCTCGGTCTTCTCTGCTTCTGATGGCAAAACGTCACATCCGCCGCCGCCGCCTCCTCCTTCCGCCCGGAAGTTCCTGGTTTCAGAGAAGTGTCTCGGCTGAGAAACAAGCTGCGGG
The DNA here is from genome assembly GCA_033557465.1 of Ichthyophis bannanicus. Lineage (NCBI taxonomy): Eukaryota > Metazoa > Chordata > Amphibia > Gymnophiona > Ichthyophiidae > Ichthyophis > Ichthyophis bannanicus. Next base: position 37,346,012 of record CM066041.1, on the reverse strand, counting down.
CACCGACTGTTCCCGCTCGTGGAGTGGCGGCGGCCTGCGCCCCGGTGACCCTCTCGGCGCGGGGGCGGGCCGTGGGAACGGTGCTGTCACCGAGGCAGGTCGCAGCTGAAGCTCTCTTCCCCGTCGGACCGAGGCGCCTGGGGGAGCGATGCGCGCAGCCGCAGGTGCTCGTGTTTCCGGCCGGAGCGCAGAGAGGAACGGAGCCGGGCTGCCAGAGCCACGTCTAGGGAGGGAGGAGAGAGGCAGCGAGGTGAGGTAACGGGGAGCCCGGAGAGAACGGTAATAGCACAGGTAACGGGGCGGGGAGCCGGTAACGGGTTCTGCGTTTCTGCCTCTGAGCCTTCTTGCCTCTAGGCCGGGTTAGTGGTAGAGGCGCGGCAGGAGCCTCCTCTCCCCGTCCCCTCCTGGGGGTTTCTCTCGGGCACAGCGGTGTCACCAAAGGAGCACATGTGCCCCAGTGTATGCGGTGAGTGTCCCTGGTCCGATCCTGGAAGCTGTGCCGACATTTTTCGGATCGATATGAGACGAGTCTAAAGATGCTGTTAGAACATAAGGACGGGCCATTAAGTCCAGTATCTTGTCTCCTCCAGTAGTGAGCAGTCCAGGTACCCTGCTGATCCTACTGGGGTGATCCAGTCCCTGTTGCTCTTTCCCAGAAGTAAGCAGCAGTGATTTCTCCTCCCCCCCCACCCCCCCGCCTAATAATTTGATGGTATTTAGTTTACACCTTTCCAGTAATAGATCGAGATGGGTTACAGACAGGTACTGTAGGTATTTCCCTGTCCCCAGAGGGCTTACAATCTAAGGTTGTCTGACTCCAGGTTGCTTAATAGAGCTGTCCTTTGAAAAATTGTTATCATATTTTTAAAGGCAAATATACTAGTTGTAGTTCATACAGTCATGTGACACTGCACAGATTCTCCCTGCTTCAGAAGTTCCAGATGCTGAAAAGGTCTGTGTAGGCTTGAAAATTTGTATACGGTCTCTTTAGATTGTATTTATAGTGCCAACATAACCACTGTCTCAGCTGGTTAAATTTGAGAGAGCTGTTACGTTAGTCTGGCCAATATCAGGGCTTGGTTACTAAGATTTTTCTCATTCTCTGAGAAAAAATGCCAGTGAATTAGGCCCTTGCAGCTGGTGACAGTTCCCCTTTTTTGGTAGTTGAAAGGTTTGTTGTATTCATGACCTGGTTTTTGCAAGACAGTTTATTGCATTAATTAGATTTTTATCATCACTGGCTGCTCTCTTCAATAACTTTTGTACTAACCTGCAGTATGCTATGTAGTGTGTAATTATTAATCTAGGCTAATAGTTAAGGCATGCTATTTGTAACTAGGTCCCATATTGGGATACACCCAAGAATACTTGGGGATGTTCTGGCAGCTTCACTGACTGACCTTTTCAATGCCTCTTTGGAGTTAGGAGTGGTGCCAGAGGACTGGAGAGGGACATGTGGTCTCTTTACACAAAAGTAGAAGTGAGGAAGTGGTTGAAAACTACATGCTGGTTAGTTTCACCTCGGTGGTGATTAAATTATTGGAAGCGCTGCTGAAAGAGAAAATAGTGAGGTTTCTGGAGTCCAAAGGATTACTGGATCCGAGGCAGCAAGGATTCACCAGAGGCAGGTCTTGTCAGACAAATCTTATTGATTTCTTTGACTGGGTGACCAGGGAGTTGGACCAAGGGAGAGCCTTTGATGTGGTATATTTACATTTCAGTAAAGCCTTTGACACCGTTCCAAACAGGTTTATTTATGTAAAGATTTCTTTATACTGATTTGTCTTTCACTCATTAAAACTTGGAACTTTATACATAGAACAGTTAAACAGTGGCTAAAGTTGTACAAAGAACGGGTTATATTGGGTAAAGGTAATGTAAAAACTATGTACGGTATTATGATAGTTGAAACAACTATATACAGTTTATTATATTGCATATAGTGTCTACCAGTCCATGGCAAAAGCTTATATTCCTAGATGGTTTAGATCATGTTAACTTCAGGTGATTATGTAATATGATCAAAGTGATTCTTGAAGAGAAGTGTTTTTAGATTCTTTCTAAAATCCTTAATGTCTGAAATTGCACGTATGTCATCTGGGAGGGAGTTCCATAAGGATGGAGCATAGAGTGAAAATGCTCTTCCAGGGTTGGTTTGTATGGTCCTTTGGTATTCAAGAGGTGGGATAATGATGTTCTTATTGTTATTTCTCCTGGGTCGGTTACTTGAATCTTTAGTTATCGTGTCTTGCAGGATGTTTGCTGATAGCTGGTGACTTATAAACAAACTGAGCACCCTAGGGATTGACCCTAAAGTTACTGCTTGAGTAAGAAATTTGTGGCCAAATCTAAAGGTCTTTATTCAGTCCTTATCCTTCTTGATCTTTCTGCTGCATTTGACACTGTTGACCACCACCTTCTTCTCACTTGATTTTAGAGGCTCTGTTTTGTCCTCGTTCTCTTCTTACCTCTCCCACTGCTCTTTTAGAGTTTTTTCTAATGGTTCTTACTCTTCCTCGATTCCACTCTCGGTTGGTGTTTCCCAGGGGTCTGTTTTGGGTCAGCTACCCTTCTCTCTCTAAACCAAATGCATCACAGGCCCGTATTTCTACCTGTCTTTCTGATATTGCCATCTGGATGTCTCGCTGCCATTTAAAACTTAACATGAATAAAACTGAATTGCTTATTTTTCCTCTCAAACCCTCTTCTCCCTTTCCTTCGTTCTCCATCTCTGTTGATAACACCATTCTTGTTACCTCAGCCCCATAATAACCTTGGTATTGTCTTTGATTCCTCTTTCCTTTTCTGCACATATACTGTTCAACAGACTGCTAAAACCTGCTGTTTCTTTATCTGTAATATTTATAAAATTTGTCCTTTTCTCTCTGTCAACACTACATGAATGCTTGTCCAATCTTTAATTACTTCTTGCCTTGACTATTTCAACCTTCTTCTTATTGGCCCCCATCTGTGTCATCTCTCTCCACTTCAATCAGTTCAAAACTCTGCTGCACGTCTCATCTTTCACCAGCCTCGTTTTGTTCACATCACCCCTCTTCTCAAATCACTTCATTGGCTTCCCCTGCCTTACTGTATTCAATTCAAACTCCTTTTGATTTTTAAATGCATTCATTCTGCTGCTCCTCTCTCTCTCTACTCCCCTCCTCGTCAGCTTCATTGTGCTTCAAGCCTGCTCCTATCTTTGCCCTTTTCTTCTTCTGCCAACGCCAGACTTTTTGGTCCTTTCACCTTGCAGCTCCTTATGCTTGGGACTGTCTTCCTGAAGCTGTTCGTCAGGCTTCATCACTCCCCCTCTTCAAATCTCTAGGCTGCCTTTGGTTCCTAATCCTCTCTTCCTTGTGTCTCCTTTATTGTTTGTCTCCCTCCCTTACTCCTTCTTTGTTTTGTTTGTCTTGATAAGATTGTAAGCTGTAACGAGCAGGGCCTGTCTTCATCTGTGTTTGTACAGCGCTGCGTGTGGCGAGTAGCGCTCTATAAATGTATACTAATACTAATAACGTGAAAAAACAAGCAATAAGTGACGTGTTGGCATTTGAGGATGTTTTTCATTTGCAGATTTTGTTTTTTTATTTATTTATTTTATTTATTTATTTACATTCTTTTATATACCGCACTATTCTGCATCAGTGCGGTTTACATTGAACAAACTGAAATTACATTGAACAGGGCATTATAACTTGGAGATAACTATTTTACAGGGAACATGGGCTATGGAGGGTTAAGTGGCTTGCCCAAGACCACAAGGAGCACCTTTTTTTTGTGTTTAGTATATAGACTTTTGCACTGGAATGTCATCTGGTCTTCTAATACCATCACCTGTTCGTCAGATCCTATCCCCACCCATCTCCTACGTTCCATCTCCCTCACCATTGTCCCCTCCATCACTCATATCCTCAACCTTTCACTCTCCACTGCAACTGTCCCCGCTGACTTCAAACATACTATTGTCACACCCCTCCTCAAGAAACCCTCACTTGATCCCACATGCCCTTCTAACTATCGACCCATCTCCCTCCTTCCCTTCATATCCAAACTATTAGAACGTGCAGTCCACTGTCACTGCCTCGACTTCCTCACCTCCCAGGCCCTCCTGGACCCATTACAATCAGGCTTCCGTCCCCTACACTCCACTGAAACAGCACTCACAAAAGTCACCAATGACCTGTTCCTGGCTAAATCTAAGGGCCTCTATTCTATCCTCGTCCTTCTTGACCTTTCTGCTGCCTTTGACACCGTTGACCACGACCTTCTCCTCACCACCCAATCCTCGCTTGGCTTCAGGGACTCTGTACTATCCTGGTTCTCCTCCTACCTCTCCCATCGCTCATTCAGTGTATGCTCTGGCAGCTTCTCCTCCTCCCCTACCCTGCTCCATGTAGGTGTACCCCAGGGATCTGTCTTGGGCCCCCTCCTTTTCTCTCTCTATACCCAAGGCCTTGGCGCGCTTATCTCCTCCCATGGCTTTCAGTACCATCTGTATGCTGATGACTCCCAAATCTACATCTCTACACCCAATATTTCTCCGGCAACCCAGTCCAAGATCTCTGCTTGTCTTTCGGACATCGCCGATTGAAACTGAACATGGCCAAGACTGAACTCCTTGTCTTTCCACCCAACTCCTTCCCCCCACTTCCCCCTCTCTGTCCATGTAGATGGATCTACTATCCTTCCTGTTCCCTCTGCCTGCAATCTAGGGGGTTATCTTTGACACCTCGCTCTCCTTCTCCGCTCATATCCAGCTTTTAGCCAAGACCTGATGCTTTTTCCTTTGCAACATTTTATTTTATTTATTTATTTACGTTCTCTTATATACCGCGCTATTCTGCATCAGTGCGGTTTACATTGAACAAACTGAAATTACATTGAACAGGGCATTATAACTTGGAGATAACTATTTTACAGGGAACATGGGCTATGGAGGGTTAAGTGGCTTGCCCAAGACCACAAGGAGCACCTGTGGGACTAGAAACATCAGCAAGATCCGCCCCTTCCTCTCTGAACATATTACCAAAACGCTTATCCACTCCCTAATCTCCTCTCACCTCGATTACTGCAACCTACTCCCCGCTGGTCTCACCATGAGCCACCTCCTTCCCCTTCAATCTATACAAAATCACGCTGCTTGACTAATCCTCTGCCAGCCTCTCCATGCCCACATTACTCCTCTCCTCAAGTCGCTTCATGGCTCCCTGTCCAACTCCGCATCCAATTCAAGCTTCTCCTGCTAACCTATAAATGCATTCACTCTATGGCCCCTCAGTACCTCCTATCTCTTATCTCTCCCTACGTCCCCTCTCGAAATTTGCGCTCCACTAACAAATCACTTCTTTCAATGCCTTTCACCCGCACCGCGAACTGCCGACTCTGCTCCTTTCACCTTGCTGCGCCACATGCCTGGAACAGCCTTTCTGCATCTGTGCGCCAGGTGCCCTCCCTGGCCCTCTTCAAATCCAGGTTGAAGACCCACCTCTTCACCATTGCATTCAGATCCTGACTTCCATCCTCATCCTACCCTAACCCCTATTAATGTTTATGACCAAACTTTAGACCAAGCTGTAACAAACTGTACCACACCGTACCTTCTGCTGAACTGACTAATGCTCTGTACTGCTCTAACTAGATTGTAAGCTCCGATGAGCATGACTCTGACGAGCAGGGACTGTCTTTTGTATGTTAGCCACCTCTTGTAGGCTAACTGTGCAGCGCTGCGTGTGTGGCGCTTTATAAATGCTAAGTAGTAGTAGTAATACACAGAAGGATCGGGTTTCCTTTTCTGTGTCTGAAGTCTTGGGTACAAATGCTAGATTTTATTCCAACTCATTTATTGCTTTTTAATTGGGTTTGGCTGTGCAGGTTCATATTCTATGATTTAAGTATCCATAATAAGAATGGGATTACCTGGGAAAGCTTTCTTGAAAGTGATTCTTTCATAGGCTTCTCTATAACAGATTTTTGCTTTTTTGATGCACGTTGTTTAAAGAAACAAGACATTAAAGTCATTTTGTCAAAAGTCCTTATGCCATTGTTAGAGCATGCATCAAGCTTATCCAGAATGTCTCTCGCTGTTTCAGACACGTTCACACTTTTTAAACATTTTTGATTTATGCGATAGAAGCTGTTAAAGTAGACAAACTTTAAGGTGACATCCAGGTTCTGAAAGCAAAAACGTTCATAGTTTTTTATATGGTGAAACTGAATAATGCAGTGAAGCTGGAGTTAAAAGAAAAGAAATGACTGCGTCATTCTGAATGGAGTTAGGCAGTCACCCTGAGAGACTCTCACCTTCCCTCTTTTGATGTAACAGACTGGATTGAATTCTCGCTTGTTTGCCAAGGCCTTTGAGACCTTAGGATATTGATGATTTTTCTCAGCTCGAATGCTGCGTTGTGTCGCGATGGGCCTGGTATACCTTGCTGTCTTCCCGCTTCCCTACACTGCTCTTTCTCTACTACTGTGATATATTATTTGTGGTTCTTTTCTGCCTCTTGATCTTTTGTTGTAGATTGCTTTTGCTATTTTATTTAAAGGTGGTTTTATCAAGCTAATAAATAACCATAACTGTGCCCATATTTACAGGCTTGGCTGTTGGAAGTAGTGCCTACATTTCCAAGTTTGTATGTTCTGTTAGGACATCATGATGTAACAGTCTAATTTTAGTCTTGAATGAGTTTGGTACTTATTAAAATCCCATTATCCTCTGTCCTGTAGTGACATGCTACAGTTGGCTTTATACAGTGCCTGCCTGTTTACCCATCTTTGTGCCACCGTGTGCCGTTTTAGTCTGTTTCCCAAATGTAGCATTAATGTGACCCAAAGCAAAAAGGCGGCTACTTTTGATTTAACTTTTTCTGATGTTACAATTATGAAAACAAACAAGATGATATAATTGTTCTGGTGCTGAGCCATTTAAAGGTGGTAAAAACAGTTTTAAATTAGGTTTGTCTGTCATTTATAGGAATGCTTTTCCACATGGAAACTGTGACTAAGGCTTTTAAATAACCCCCCATTTTAGACCCCGAAGAAGCTTACCATTTGGATCAAGTGGTTGATTTCTGCCAGCAAAATCTGTTTACTGTTCAGGCCCTGGGGTTCAGCTCTAGCAGGACACTCAAGCTATGGCATCTTCACACAGAATGACACAAAATTCTGTCATTCTTTATTGCCCAGATGAGTTTACTTTTGATGCTGCTTTGGCAGATGTTGGTTTAACTTAAAAATAAGACTTTTACAATGCTATGAAAGAGATGTCCTTGATGGAAGCAAGCCAACTTAGTGCAAGCTCCTTTTGATAGAATAAATAAAATAGGGGAGGGAGGATAAGTTGGTAAAGCATAATTAATTACAAGAGAATTTACTCTTATTATATAAAACAAGTTTTGCTCAGGGCAGGATACTGTATAGAGAAGAGATTTAGGAAGAACATTATTATTATTTTTCCCATTTATAAGCAAATAAAGTGCAGTAGAAAGCAATTGATTTGCCAGAGGTCATACAGAGGAATTGGGAGGCCTGTGTTGTAACCATTTGCTTATTACCTCTGCAGCTTCTCCATTAGCCTGAGAGCAGAAACCAGATTTTTGACTCCAACCCAAATTTCTTGCTGTTCTAAGCCAGAGAGCTAGCCCTCAAAATTAATTTTTAATTCTTATCTCTTATTCCCCTTCTCTCCCTGACAAAATGCTATTGGTGCTTGCTATCGTTTTCTGTAGGACAAATGTGGGAAAGTGGCAAACTATGCTAGGATGAATTCGTACAATAACAACACTAATTGCATGTTAGATTCTCTTTCAAAGGTTGCTTGGAAAGGACTGTAGCACTGAGAGCTCCGTGCGTTCTCTAGCACCGTCCGTTTTGTGTACAGAACTGACCCTTCTCAAATGCCCTATGTTTTTTTTTTGTTTGCAGACAATGCAGGTTCTCGCTAATTTCTTACTGGGCCACTAACTTGATTTGGAATTTCTCTGCTGCAAGCAACGGTGTGAACTGACCACTGCCACTTCTGATGGAGAGAAAGTGAACCTAGCTGTTGACTGGGAAGCAAATCCATTGATGGCTCACTGAAATTTGTATGTCCAAGTCACTCTCATGATGGATCCTTCTTCTTCAGTGGAGCAGCAAGATGTCCTCTTGGAGAATGGTGCAGGCAATGGGACTCTTGGTCCTCATGAGATTCACTCTGATCAGAAAGCCAAATCAAGTTTGCCTGTGGCTGGAGACAGACTCAGTGGTACGTTATCATACTTATGGCTAATTGGATCATCCTCATGTATTTTAAAGTTACAGAGTAACCCTTGTTTTGAACTGAGCCAGGTTTCTTTTGACCTGACAGATCTCTCCAGTTGGAATCAGGCTGAGATCTGGTGCCATGAACCTTCATTCATATTCCCCTATTTCTTATAGCTCTATTCCCACTCTAAACAGCCATATCACAGGCAGGCCATTTTAGAGACAGTCGTGGGCCCTAGGATATGTAGCCTGGCTCCCTTCAGAACCTGACCATCATGAGCTCTAATCTGCTGAGTAGGCGCCATTGATGCAGTGATACAGCTCCCCCGCATCATATTCGCCTCTGGCTGTCCTGGGGAGCAAATGTCCAGACCTTGAGTATTGAACCAAGAACTTTCCACTTAGGTGCACAGCATTTATCATCTAAACCACTGGGTCAGCGTGCGCAGTTGCTTTTTATCACATATACTGCTTAAGAAGCAATTCTTTGCTTGGAGGAGATGTGCGGCAGATTAGATGCTCAGCGGCTCTGCATTTGGGGAGAGCAATACAAAAGGAAAAACAATAGAACCTAGGGCTGAGAAGTATCGGTGATTCTACAGCAGCATTTGTGGAATTTTGATTCAGATTAGTTTGCATGCCAGAAGTAAATTAGAATTATTATTAGAATGCTCTTCGTGTATGTCACCTTTTTGAAGGACTCTCTCTGTGCAGTTACGTGTTTGTATAAAATATTTGGACTGAGCAGCTGCAAATTTAATGAGCACATTGAATGACCTTAATTTCAGTAGTTTCCCTCTTGCCTGGATAGGAAGTCGGCATGTCTAAGCTCTTCTGCTTTCTCATATTCCATAAGGATCTCTCCTCAGAGTTTCTATTCCTTATAGAGTATGCTGGTGATGGATGTAATCCCATTCCTAATCTCCAGTCCAGTCTAGATATGTGGGTTATGTTCGCCTACCAGCCAGATGGAGACTGAGAACCACTGGTTTGATGATGTTGCCTTATTAGGGTCCACTACAGAGACTCCTCAGATTAGTATTTCTCAGTCTCTAGCAGATGGAGGGTGTTTTGGCTCCTGAATGGTCTGGACTCCACTGGTTGGCTTAGAAAAAAAAAGATGAAATCTAGCAGCATTGAGCAAGCCAAGCAGTGGTTTCTCCCTGTCCCTGGCTTAGCTCCACTTTGGGCCCAGAGCAGTGGGCCCTGGGGTGTCACTTCCAATGGGCCGGGTCCCCCCCCCCATCACCTCACTTCTTTTTTTGCTGCCTTAGGTTGAGTTAGGGTCCTGACTGCACTTGCTTCCTTGCTGGGGCAGTGCAGTTGGAGTTCCTGAATACGGTGCACGGTTCTTCCCCTCCAAAAAAGAGCAGAGAGAACCCGGGCAGTGAGCCAATACAGTAGCAGTTATCCAGGTGAGCACGATTGGGATACTCGAAGTTGTCTGGCAGATTGTGATGTTTAGCAAGGGTGGGGGGGCTGCGCATGCATGGCACCACCAGAATGCTTAGTAGTCAGTGTGCAGCCTTTGACTGCCACCAGAGTATCTTGTCTGATTCTGGTTTCTGCCGTAGATGTTTGGAGTAGGGCTGTGCAGCATAGAGGAAGTTTCTCTGGCATGATCACACATTTGAGGAGGTAGCTGGGGCCTCAGCTGAGACTGACTCGCTTTCCTGTCAGCCGCGGCAGAACCTTGTTTCGGTGGAAAATGCCACCTTTTTGTTGGGACCTGTTTTGGGCTGTGGAGATCCCAGCCAGGCCTTGTGTGTGCTGATAACAGCAGTTCCGGTGTCTCGGTTGGCCCCTTTAGGCTCTAAGTTCAGGCACGTTGCAGATCACCTTTTTCCCAGAGTTTGTTCTTCTGCTACATCAGGTCTACTGCATGAAGCAGAGCCTGATGTCCGAGACTGGTAGACTGGTAAGGTTTGGGCTGTGCCTAGGAAACGTAGCGGCATTTCAGCTCCTCCAGCCAAACTGCCATGATGGGATAGATTGGAGGAACTGAAAGATCAGGTATCGGTTGCCTCTGCGGGCTCTGAGGATCCCCTTGAGGGGCCGTTGAATCGCTTCGAAGACATGTGGGTTGAAGGTCTTGAAGAGGGTGAGATTCTATCAGAGGTAGATCCCACTGTAGTGAGATTTTTCCATAGGGGTGAGTTAGCATCCCTTATTTCCCAGTCAATGGCGGAGCTTAGTATTCTGGAGGATCTCCCTCTGAGAGCACACTGGAAGGGATCCAGAGGCTGTCCAAAGTTTTCTTGCTGTATAGGACTATCCGGGATATGATTTGAGGCAGAGTGGGAGTCGCCAGAGGCTAATCTACATATATGGAGAACGATGGCTAGGCTTTATCTCATTCCGCCAGTTGACAAGGAGCGTTTTAGGTTTCAGAAGGTGGATTTTTTGGTGACGGTGGTCGCTAAGAAAACCACCATTCCAATGGAAGGTGGTGCAGCTCTAAAGGATCCAAAGGATAGGAAGCTAGAGGTCATGCTGAAGCAGTTCGTTGAGATTTTGGTGTTGTCTCTGCAGGTGTCCATTTGTGGTGCATATGTGACTCGGGCGTGTATTAGGTGGTTGCAGAAATTGCGAGAGAACTCTGAGGACCTTCAGGAATCCCTTTCAGAGGCAGCTTGTCTTGAATCGGGTTTGGCCTTTCTGGCAGATGCCTTTTATGATTTGGTTCGGGCGTCGGCTAAGAACATGGCTTCGGTGGTTACGGTCTATCAGCTCTTGTGGTTGCGTAACTGGTCCACAGATGTTTCTACTAAAGGCTGCCTTAGTAAGCTTCCCTTTCAGGGAAAGTTGCTTTTTAGTGATGCATTGGAGAAACTGGTGAAGAATTTAGGGGAGACTAAGGTTCCAATGTTGCTGGAGAATAAACCAAAGGTCGCAAATTCTGCTCCTGTGACTCGGTGTTTTCAGGATTTCTGGAAGTTTCATCCTACTAGATTTGGGCCTCCCCAAAGGTCGCAGTATCTCCCATGAGGTCCTTCCTTTTGAGGTGGTCGTAGAGATGGGCCATCTGGAGCTTCCAGTGGTTCTAAGCCCTCGCAATGAAGGTTTGGGGGTCCAAGCAGAGTTAGTGCCAGTGGGAGATCATCTGCAGGCCTTCTATTCCGCTTGGACCAAGATCACATTGGATCAGTGGGTTCTGGAGGTCATTTGGGAAGGTTATGCCCTTGAATTCGCTCCTCCCATCTCTGATGTTTTTATGGTATCTTCTGATGGGATGCTGGACAAAGCTCGGGCAATAAGGGAAACTTTACAGCGTCTGATTCAACATAAAAGTTCCTCCACAGGAGTGTGGCTGAGATCGTTATTCCATTTAAAGAATCGGCTGGTGAAGCAGCGGGTAGTGTCATTACTACAGCATTGGGCTGGGTGATCAACTTTGCAAAGAGCAGGGTAAAACCAACTCAATCACTAGATTATTTGGGAGCACATTTCGACACCAGGAGAGGCAGGGTGACTTTAACAATGGAGCGTTTCAGGTTCTGGACAGTCCAGTCCAGAACCTGCACTATCTATCAGTCTATCTGATATGCCTATGGCGGTTGAGCCTGGGTCAGTGCAGAATATTTTAGTCCTAGTGTTCCTTGAGAGCTGCCCTTGCAATTGGGTATCTTGGGGAGCTGGGTGCTATTCTTTCTTCTGTTGGCTCTGGGCCCCCGGCGGAGTGCTGGTTTTCTTGGACGTTTCTATTGTTTAGTTGTAATTTTGATTGGGTATAGTAATGTTTCATAAGCCATGTTTTTGAAGTCTGCTAAGTTATAGAAATACTGATCTGAGAAGCCTCTGTACAAGACCCTTATAGGGTGACATCATCAAACCAGTGGTTCTCAGTCTCCATCTGCTGGTAGGCGAGCATAACCCACACGTCTGGACTGGGGGAACTTAAGGAAAGAAAATTAGCAGGTAAGACTTAATTTTATCTGCTCAATGGGCCTTTCCCCATGCTTTGTGTATAGAAACAATCTTCTCTGAATAAGGCCCGACCTATCAGCTGCTTCCAGGGCCTTTTGATACTGCTGGCACTATAATTTCTACTGATGTGTATTTTCTTGACTCCTATCCTATTCCAAAGGCTAACTGCAGAAGTTTAGCAGAATAAACCTTGACGTGGAAAACCTGTAGCAATCTATAACTTTCTTTTATGACGACAGAACAGACTGAGTGAGTGGGAATCACAGATACGTGTTTCAGGTTTTATTTTTTTTTTTTATTTATGGATTTTTAGTCAAAATACAATAACCAAATTTAAATAAAGGAAATCAGAAATCAATAATAGGTAACACAATAAAACAGAGGAAAGGCTAAAAAACCCAGTGATATAGCCCACACTAAGAGAGCCTAGTTTTCTGATCTGATGGTTATGTTTTTCTTTTTCTTATTCCAGTCTGACTCTCGTGGTGTTTCAGGTTTTCTAAAGCATTTATGCAAGGCCTTTTGCCTTGTTTAAGTTTAGGGAGGAGTTCAGAACTTTGTCCTAGCGTGGAATGAATACTGCTGAGAAAGCAGTGGGCTGGATAAACTTGGGTCTGGCACTGCATTGCCTGCAGCTGCCCTAACCTCACAGCTGTTTGCTTCTGTGGGTTTTTGTTGCTGCATAACAGTTACAGTTTGAGCTTTAAAGAATGCAGCTGTGCATGTTTCTTTGTTTTATTTGTATGGGGGTCTGTCTTCTCCTGGCTCAATAGATTGTACAGATAGCCAGGTCTTTGAAGGATCAGAGTAAGCTTGTATTCCCCAAGCTTTACAAAAGTCACTAGGGTTCTGATACCATTTCACTTCCACAGCGACTACTGAAACTCTAAATACAATAATGACACGATTGCTAAAGAGTTAGCATTATGTTGCAAAATAAGGCATGCTTTCCACCGGCCATGCAATAGAAACAGGGAATCTTCCCCTGTTTTATACCTCTCATCTCAGCCATTGCAGTCCTCTGCCCCCCCCCCCCCAACCCCCAGCTGTCCTGGGAAGTGTTAGATCTGACCTAAGAATAAAATTCTCAAGGCAGTGCGCAGCACTGTCATTGGTCCTTGCACTTCAGCATCCTTAGAAACATAGGCCATGTGATCTTTTTCTGTCGTCATATTTCTATCTAGTCTGTCCTTCCATATCCTTGTATGGGAGTGCTATAGGATAAGTCTTGTCTTGCTTCTTAGTTTGGGATTTGGAAACAAATAAGATGTTCTATTTCCTTTCAGGACATGGAATAACAAATCTCACTAGCCACAGTACTCAAAAGGTGGTGGTGGTGGTGGGAATTTGTGGTTAACTGTGGTTCAGTTGAAAAGAAAACCTTAAAGCTTTGAAGCAGTAAAGGGAAAGCCAGAGATGCAGTGTGTCTGTGGCAGAAGCTGGGCAGACTCGGTTCCTCTTTGCCTTCATATTCTAGATTTTCTGAAAAGAGGAATGTAGATTTGTGTAGTCGCAGCCCCCTGTAATCCTTCGTGGCAGCTCTGTCTGTGTGCATGTGCTTGGCGTCCTCCTCTTGCATTTCTAGTGGAGCTAATTTGAGTGGCTGTTTGACTGCTAGCAAATACTGTGAAGTCCCCAGCAATGTGCAGGTTTAGTCAGCTTTTATATTGATAGCCCTCAGCTGGAGTTTTAAGTGGTGGACCCTTGAGAGGTGGGATGAGTAATTTTAGAACAGGACACATACACAAATTTCCAAAAACATGTCTAGGTGCCTTTTTATTTTATTTATTTAGATATCTTTTATACTGCCTTATCAAGAATAGGTTCCTGCAGTAATCCCAAGAGGTGCAGAAATACTCACAAAAATGTACATGTCATTGGAGATGGATACATGTAATGTACACCTGCCCTTTATAAAATGCATAGCTCTGTCCCAGCGCCATCCAAAGATATTCACCCAGGTGATTTTCTACATGGAAAACACTTTTTTTATAACATTGCCCCAAGCCTGGTACACATACCTGAACTTCTTTTCTTGGGCTCTGGCTTAATTATTTCAGAAGTGAGGAAGGCGTGGCCTAGAGGTTGGGCAAGTTGCCTCGGGCTGAAGGGTCAGGGGCTCAAATCCTGCTGGAAGACAGCAACCTCAGGCCTGAGGGACTGGGGTTTCTAGTCCCACAGGCACTCCTTGTGGCCTTGAGCAAACCACAACTCTTCATTGCCTTGTGTACAAAACGTAGATTGTGAGCCCTTTGGGACAAGGGAAATAAATGTGTACCGCTTTGGCCCAATGAAAAGCGGTATACAAGCATTGCTAAATAAGCTGCTCCTATGTGGAGGATAATTTCAGGAAAGGTGCTTATTTTATAAAGATAGTATGGATGTCTACACACCTCTATAAATAAGCTTTCAGAGGTATCCCCAATAGCACATGCGCCACTATGGTACAAAGCCCTTCCCGCTCACCCTAACCCCAGATATTCAGTGCTGCAGTGACAGCATTGAATATCTAGTTTTGGCACCCAGATAAAACCATCGCAGAGCCTAACTGGGTAGTGGCGATATTGGACCGCTATCCGGTTAGCATCTCTGGCTAAAACTAGGCGAGCCAAAAGCTGGCCTAGTTTTTAGCCGCGGATCGCTCACCAGGCAGCTGTCCAATATTGCCGCTACCCAGTTAGTGGTACTCCCTGCCTCTGCTCTGGATACTCCCAACATGCCCCGATGCTAACCAGATAGCATCGAGGCATGAAGGGGACATAGATGGGATTTCAATGACACTAACCATGTAGGTGCCATTGAATGTCCCCATTTAAGGCATTTACATGGTTTACTGGACTGTACACCATGTGCCTTTTCTGCATGGAAAAAGCTGTGTGCATAATATTCTGTAGAGCTTTTTCCACATATAAAGGGTGTTTTATGAACTTGCACAACTACATACATGCACAGAAAGGCGTGCCTGCTTTATGTGATCTGCACATAGACCTTCCCTGGGATATCATTTGGGCAGAGCAGAGGTGGTGTGCTTAATAAAAATATATGTTGTATGTCAACTGGTTCTGGAAATCCTTTTTATAAAGGCCTTTATAAAATAGGCTTAGAATGAGCACCTTTTTGCTGCTTGGATGTAAGTGCCTTGTTATGAAATTACTCAGCTTCTTAGAGAAACTGCTGAGGCACCAGCCAGATATCCTATAAGTTCTTCTGCTGCAGCTGACCTGGCAAAGTTTACCATTAAGAACAATAAACTCTTCCTGGAGTACATGGGTCAGTTATCTATATGTTTTTTCTTGTGTTATCTTCCCTGCAGTGATTAGGAGCATTTGGATAAGGGAATCCCTTGAGTTTTTATCTTTGTCGCAATACCTTGTTGTCCCTTGTGTTACTGTTTCTTTATATTTAAAGTTAGTAAACAAACAACAGATTCAGAGATCTCGGGTAAATACTCTGAGTTTGGTAGGGAAAGGATGTAGTGGGTCTTCTCATGTCTTATCTTCTTTCTTAAGATTAAGAAGGAAGACAAATGTTTTCTTTTACAGAAGGGGAAAAGTCTGCTCTCAGGCTAGCAAACTGTGACCACAGGCACAGTGGGATTACTTACCTGTAATGGAGGTTCTCCGTGGACAGCAGGATGTCAGCCACACCTGGTGGCGTCATCCAACGATGTCATGGATGGAAGTAGGTTTTCCTTTCTGAGCTCTGAAAAAGCTTTCTGAGCTCTGAAAAAGCTTTCTGAGCATGTGCCAGATAATTCTACCTTCTAGGTCCGCCCCTACCTAGCCTAGAACGTTCTAGAGCAATGCCTTGTAGGCTGGGTCGGCAGGTCCATGGATTTGTGGGGTCATCCTCATCTGAGGGAAAGTGGGTGGAATGTATGGCTGACTCATCCTGCTTTTCTAAGGAGAAAGCGAGGTTACTTACCTGTAACGGGGGTTCTTCATGGACAGCAGGATGAGTCAGCCATACCTGGTGACTCTGCAGTTGCGAACTGTGGCTGCCTTGGTACTGTGGCATATATGAATCAGACGGACGACCCAGCATAGGTCAAGATTTTATTGAAGTGGGTTAGAAACAACAGCCGTAACGGCTCCTGTTGCAACAGGAGTTCAAGGTCAATTAAACGGACACCCACAACAGCAACAGCTCCCAGTGCACCAGGAGTACAAGGCAAGGGTATGTAGTACGTGCATTAAGCCCTTGCACTGGCGCCCCTAGGACATAGCATTCGAAGATCAGGCAGTAGCATGTGACAGTCTTTGTTGCTACAAGTTCAGTTATGATCGTGCTGCTGATGTAAGTACCACTTTGCCGGAGCTGTCTGCTAGCACCCCCTGGTCTAGGCAGAAGTGCTTCTTGAAGGTATGCATGGATGACCAGGTGGCTGCACTGCAGATGTCCCGCACCAGCATGGCGTGTAGGTTGGCTAGCGTGGCAGCCATTGCCCTGAGCTTGTGGGTGTGTACATTGCCCCCGGGTTAAGAGTCCTTCCCGGGCGAAGCAGAAAGGCATGCAGTCCGATATCCAGAGAGACATGGTACACTCGGTGACGGGGCGCTCAGTCAAAAGAGATGAGTTGGGCCCCTTGTCACTGGTTTTTCGTCTTGAAGATGTAGGTGCGGACACAGTCAAGGGTGTGGAGCCTCTGTTCCTCAGGTGAGCGAGGTTCTGAGTAGAAGGTCAGCAGGTCAATTGTGATGGTTGATGTGAAAAGCGGAGGCCACCTTTTGGCACAAATTTGTGGTGGATCCGCAGAGAAACGCAATCCTGGAAGAGGAGGGAGTAAGGCAGGTATGCCACGAGTGCCTGGAGCTCACCAACATGCCTGGCAGAGGTGCTGGCAACTAGGAAGAGGGTCTTCCAGGTGACGTACTTGAGGGGTGCTGAGAGCATGGGCTCGAAGGAAGCCTGTGTAAGGCGGTGCAAAACAACATTGAGGTCCCAGGGTGGTCCTAGTTGCCTTACGGTGGGCTTGAGGTTAGCCAGGCCCCCCATGAACCACAAGACGAGTGGTAGGTTGGTGATGGATGCGTTGTTTGGGCAATTGTGGTAGGCCGCTATGGCAGATAGTTGCAGTTTATCGATGACGTCTTGAGTCCTGCATCGATGAGGGTGGTCAAGTATTTGAGCACATGTGGGATCGAGCATGAGCAGGGGTCAAACCCCTCGGAGGTGCACCATGCCGTGAAATGTCGTCACTTGAAGGTATATGACTTCCTCGTAGAGGGGCATCTTGCGACCAGGATGACCTGCTGCAGCTCTGTGGTAAAGTGGAGGGATGCTAGGGTCAGCCCCTCAACATTCAGGCTGTAGCGCCAGTGTGGATAGACTGGGGTGCATGGTTGTCCTCTTGTCCTGTGTGATGAAGTCCAGTGTTATCTGTAGTCTAATGCAGTGGTCCCCAACCCAGTCTTATGGGGCCCACCGGCCAGTCAGGTTTTCGGGATATCCCTAATGACTATGCATGAGATATATATGCATTAGAGATATCCTGCCAACCTGACTGGTTTGTGGCCCTCCAGGGCTGGATTTGGAGACCCCTGCCTTACACCTCTGTCATTTAAGATTGTGAGTGGGCAAGGTGCAGATGTCCAAGACATCAAAAAGGTTAGATAGAATTTGTCACAGTCCTCCTCACTTCTCACCACCACCAAAAAATTGTCTATTAGACAACTTTTTGGTGGTGGTGAGAATCGAGGAGGAATGTGACACATTCTATATACCCTTTCGATGTCTAGGACATCTGTACCTTGCCCACTCACAATCTTAAATGACAGAGGTGTAAGGCAGGGGTCTCCAAATCCAGCCCTGGAGGGCCACAAACCAGTCAGGTTGGCAGGATATCTCTAATGCATATATATCTCATGCATAGTCATTAGGGATATCCCGAAAACCTGACTGGCCGGTGGGCCCCATAGGACTGGGTTGGGGACCACTGGTCTAATGGGTGGCTCCTGTGCCAGAGGTTTCAGGAAGGGGAACCACATTTGTCTGGGCCAGAATGGGGCCATAAGGATGAATTGTACGCTATACTGGATGTTCTTTTGGATGGTTTCAGAGATCAGTGGCGTGGGGAGAAGCATGCACGAATGGTAGGTTCTCCAGGTTATGTTAAATGCCTTTGTGGCTAGGCTGCAGGAGAACGAATGCTTGGAACAGAAGTTGGCACACTTCTTGTTCTTGTCAATAGCGAAAAGCTCAATGTGTGGGTATCCTCATTTAAAGAAGAGGTAGGCTGCCACTTGTGGGTTGAGAGACCACTCGTGCGGGTCGAGCTGGCAGCTGAGGTGGTCTGCTAGTTGGTTGTCCTTTCTTGGCAGGTATGAGGCCTGCAGGAGACATTGTCTGGAAAGGATGAAGGACCAGAGCTTGAGTGCTTCCCTGCAGAGGGACAGGGACCTGTGCAACCCTGTTTGTTGATGTAGAACATTACCACCTGGCTGTTTGTCTGGACCAAGATGTTTTGTGCCTGGAGGAGGTGCTGACAGACTTTCAAGGCATATCAGTTCGCTCGCAGCTCCAGAAAGTTGATATGGTGGCTGTGTTCCCACATGGTCCAAGTGCCCTTGATGCAGAAGCGTATCAGGTGGGTGCCCCAGCCTACTTTGAAGGCATCTGTCATGACTGAGGTGATGGTGTGGCTGCTGGAAAGGTCTGCCTACTGAGAGGTTGCCCTGTTCTTCCCACCAGGCGAGGGCCTCCCAGGTTCCTGTGTCCATGGGAATGCGACTGGAGAGGGGTTGGAAGTGCTGTTGCCACTACTTGCGGAGGTGGGGCACATGCAAAATCATGCGAGGTGCAGAACCTGAGTAGTGGCTGCCATGTGGCCTAAAAAGCACAATAGTGTCCTGGCGGTGGCTTGTTCAGCAGAGAAGACTCTTCAGGCCAGGGAGGTGATAGTCTCCCACCCGGTGCGACGGGAGGAATGCCCTGGATTGTGTGGTTTTGATCTTTGCTCCAGTGAATTCCAAATTCTGTGTGGGCTAGAGGGGTGATTTCTGGAAGTTCACCAGGAACCCAAGAGATGACAGTAATGCTATTGTCTGGTCGATGGAGTCCTTGACATCCAGTGGTGAGGGAGCTGTGAGGAGCCAAGTCATCCAAGTAGGGAAAAATGCAGACACCCCTCTTGCAAAGTTGAATAGCCGCCTTTGTGAAGACTTTTGGGGTGGGAGAAAGGCCAAAAGAGATCACTTTGTACTGGTAGTGCTTCCCGAGCATGCAGAATCGAAGGTATCTCTTGTGGGCCAGATATAGAGGGACGTGGTGTATGCATCCTACAAATCCAGCAAGGCCATCCAGTTGTGGGCTGTATGAGTGGGAGGATGGAGCCCAGCGGGTACATCCTGAATTTTTCTTTGTAAATTAATTTGTTTAATTTGCGGAGGTTGAGGATAGGGCAGACACTGCTAGACTTCTTTGGGATCAAGAAGTACCTGGGTACAGGGTTAATCTCCGGTGGAATGGGTTCTATGGCCCTTAATGCCAGGAGCGTGAAAATCTCTGCAATCATGACTGCCACCAGATCCCGGGGCGTCTCACTATAGGGTCATGTGCATTGTCAAGGTATAGTGAGGAAATGTATCCAATATCCAATGAAGATAATGTCTAGGACCCATCTGTCCATTGTGATCCGCTTCCAGGTAGGCCAAGAGCCAGCCTCCCACTGGGGATGGATGCAGGATGCCTTGTCAAAAAGAGGGTGTACTCTTGCTGGATCAGGAAGTGGTTAGCTTTTGTTTTTACAGTGTCTTTGGCGAGATTTCTGCTGGTAGAAAGAGTGGTAAGGTGGCTGCTGTTTGAATTGAGGGGGCTGCCATCGGTGATATGAGTTGTAGGAGCTGTAGCGCCAAGAGGAATTGTAGGGTTTTCTGGAGTGTAAAGCCATTTTTCTGTGGCTGGAGCTGCGGTCTAGGCCATCCACTGCAAGGGTTTGGAAAGTGGTATAATGGTCTTTAAGGTCGTTAACGGTGTCGTTGATCTTGTCGCCAAAGAGGTTGTCATCCCCACATGGAACATGCACAGTGTGCTCGTGGGTGTCTTCTTTCTGTCTGGAGGCCCTGAGCCGTGCCATGCCCTGGGCCGCAATGGCTATAACAGCCATTCTGGCAGCAGTGTCAAAATCTGAGCGTAGGAGGTGTTTTCCACACTCTCTGCAAGATCAGCGATTATTGTTGAAGTCGCAGTTGTGGATTCAGCAGGAAGTGTGCTGAAGACTCCTTTCAGCTTGACCAGGAGGGCATCCTGGAACAAGATGTGTTGAAACTGGTGAGCTACAATCTATGCATTCAGCATCATGCCCTGGAAGGTTTCCTTGCCCACCTCATCCAGGAGCCTGTGATTCTTGCCTGGTAGCGCACTGGAATATGTGAGTGATTTTCTTGGCACGTTTCAGAGCTGACTCCATCACTCTAGACTGGTGCGAGAGTTGTGGTTTTTCAAATCCCATTGCAGCATGGACTTGATACTTAAAATCTCCTTGAGGTTGTGGTGCCTGATGCTGGGTTCTACCAGGTCTTGAGGAGTTATCCTGGAGTAGCTTGTGGACCAGCAGTAATACCAGAGTTCTCGCAGTGTCTCCATACTTGACTACTAGCACCTCATTTCTGGGGTCTGGTGCATCCGCTGGGTTAAGGAAGGGACAGTCTGGCTGTCAGTCGTTGGAGAAACTTGGGGTATGTCAGGTCCTCTGGTAGAGATGGTGGCTGGGGTGGAGGCAGTGAAGGTTCCAATCTAGTGTCTGGAGAGCTGAAGGATCCGCGGTCCCCATCCTTATTGGACCCAAGTGATTTCCGGACTGTATACCAAGCTCTTATCCTTCCCCACTTTGATTTCGCCAATGCTATTCTCCAAGGTCTCCCACAGTCTACATTGAATCCTCTACAACTTGCCATGAACGCCGCTGCTAGAGTTCTATCTGGAGCATTGAGATTTGACCACATCACGCCCATCTTAATTCAGCTCCACTGGCTCCCAACACACGGAAGAATACTATTCAAGACTCTGATACTTACCTTTAAAGCCATCAACGGCATAACTGCTTCATCACTAGTTAATCTAGTGCAGCCCACTCCGCCTAACAGATCCAGAAGATCCACATCAGCAAACACTCTAATTATCCCAAGTGCATCAACAAAATACACACTAACAACGTCAATCAGGGCTTTCAGTCTTTATGCTCCTAAGTGCTGGAACACATTACCACCAGGAATCCGAGCCATTACCGATCTCACACAATTCAGGAAAGCACTAAAACACTACTTATTTATACAACATTACCAGATCAACAGTACTCCACCATAGCCACACCTTTTCCTCTATAAACCTTTGTATCATAGTCCCTATTCTTAATATCTATCCGTAGGCCATTCATAATCCATTATTCAAAGCTTACTGTTACATATGTAAATAGTTGATGTGCATGTTTCCCTAAGTTATCCAAGTTGTATTTCCCTGTTCTCTGTAAAACCTAACATTTGTTCATTATGGTTCGTTGTTCTATGTAAACCGCGCTGATACTAAATAGTGCGGTATATAAGAAACTAAAATAAATAAATAAAAAAAATAGAGCCCTGGATGGCGGCTTCTCCTCCTCAGAGTCTGATGTTAGGAGTTCCAGGGAGAAGCATGATGGTGAGGGCGAAGGTGGAGGTAGTGGTGTACTGTCTTCCTGGTGTGGCAGTAAAATGGGCATTTGTGCTTTGTCCTTGCTCGCTGTCTTTATTTTCTTTGAGTGCGGGGGTGCACGCTCCTCCAGGAAGCGTGCAAGTAGATCCAAAACAGCGAAGGGCAAACATGGTGTTCTTCCCCTGCTATGACCCTTGGCCCTGGGTTCCCATGGTGGAAAGTCCAAACTAACAGAGTTTGCAGGGGCTGCCTTGGGGCTGCTATGCCTGCCCTTGTGAGAGTCACTGGAAGTACTGGCGCTACTGGAAGTACTGGCGCTACTGGAAGTACTGGCGCTGCTGCTCCTGTTGCTACTGGATCAGTGTGCTTTCTTGCTTCTGCATCGCTTCCTGCTTTCTCTTTGGCCTGATGTGCTGTTTTCCAAGGCCTGCGGAGGACCCCGATGAAGTGCCGTTAGCGCGATGAGAGGCCAGCGCTGGATGTGCAGAGGGCTTCCAATGGTGTTTTTCGGTGCGAGGGGGCTTGGGGAGGTTTTCCCAGTGCAGAGAAGGGCTTCCCTCATCGGTGCAGTAACGCTTATCCCAGGATTCCTATCTTTCATATCTTAGCCAATGAGAGCGGGGTGGGTTGGGCGGAGGTACCTATATTGACAGAGGATGGCCGCAGGGGAGCCATCAGTGGGGGCCGGGGATGCTGGGCCAGAAGCTGCAGGAGGCTGACCAGTGACCGGATCTGCCGAACTTACTGTGTCTGGGATGGAGGCCTTCTCCGACACATCCCGTGCCACAGTGGCATGCAGTCTTTTCTTTTGCTTCTTTGGGGCAGTTTCTTCAAATGGGTTAGTTTTTACGCATACCAAGACAGTCATGAACCTCGCTTCTCTAGACCAAGGCATGTGGAGTTTCTCAAATGTACTACTATGGCTTTGCGTAGTACTTACATCGTGCCAAAGAGAGCCTCCTGCTGCAGTTTGTAAGATGTAACATCTATAGAAAGGTTATCAAGATGTGCTTGGAAAATCTTCTTTATCAAGCCTGTAGCACCCAACATGATAGGAAATAGTTCCTGTCTTTTTGCAACATTTTCTTGGTCTCTGATTGATTGCATTTCTTGATATTTCAGGATCTTCTGCCTCTCCATATGATTCACAGAGTGAATAAAGATAATAGAGGTGTCGGCTTGGAACTGACACCTCTATTATCAATGCCGTTCTGGTGTTTTTTTCTCCGTAACTGCTATATCCGGCTTCCTTGCACCTAGCTTTTTATCAGTCGGATCGCAGCGTTTTGCTGCTCGGAGGAGGTAAGTGCCTTGGCGAAGTCTCTCAGAACGTGGCTGCGGAATCTTCTTGCCCGTGGCGACATGCGGGCACAGTGGGAACAGTTTTCCCAGTGGTAGCCCACTTGTAGGCAGCGGTCATGGGCATCCTCACTGTTTGTTTTTCTGCTGCACTTTGGCACTTCTTAAAGCTCGGTTTTGAGCTCATCTTGTCTTTGTGGATTTCTTCTTGTTCTGAACTTTTTCTTCTGATTCTCTTCTTCTTTTGTTCTTCATGGTGTTTTGTTTTTGTTTTGTGTTTTTTGGTGTATTGCAGGAGAGCTCAAAATCCATCCTTGCTGGCAAGGCGGAAGAAGAGAAAATATTTTTTCACTCAACGCTTAATCAAACTCTGCAATTCGTTTCCGGAGGATGTAGTAAAAGCTGTTACTGTAGCCAGGTTTAAAAAAAAGGTTTGGACAAGTTCCTGGATGAAATGTCCATAAACCATTTTTAAAGAAGACTCAGGTAATCCACTGTTTGCCCCAATACAAGCATTATGGAGCTTGTGTGTCTTTTTGGGAAGCTGCTAGGTATCTGTGACCTGGATTGGCCACTGTTGGAAACGGGGTACTGGGCTTGATGGATCTTGGTCTGACCCAGTATGGCATTTCTTATGTTCTTACGGGCTAGGTAGGGGTGGGTCCGGGAGGTAGGTTTACCTGGCACATGCTCAGAAAGGTTTTCCTTTCTGAGCTCTGGGAGAGCTACTTCCGTCCATGCCTCCGTCAGGTTACGTCACCAGGTGTGGCTGACCCGTCCAAGGAGAATGCCATGTTCTGATTATTCTAAAGACCTCATGAAGAGCAGTTTCACTCTCTATGGGGACTGAACATGGTACTGAGTGAAGCTAATGCTGTACCATCTGATCTGTGTCTGATACTTTTCCCTTTTCCGGTCCCATCTAGTTTTTCAATACCTCAATAGGGGTGGGTAGATGTTGCAATTTGTAGCCTCTTGTCCTAATCCATCGCTGCTTCTTCCTTTTCCAGATATGATAGTCGATAAAGTGCCAAGTGAGGGAGAAAGCTTGAAGCGGATGACTCAAGGGGACTGCTGCCAGAATGGCCCCATATCCCCATGTGCGGATCCTCCTGCAACTCCTGAACACACCTACAGTCCAGAGCCATCTCCAGGTGTGCCTGGTTTCCATGCCACCCTAACGGCGTCTCAGGGATCTAGCGCTGAAAACATAGTTTGTAGAAAAGAAGCTTTGCAATCTCTCAAACTAAGCCTCCATATGCAAGAAACGGAATTATGTAAGCATAAGAGAGCCCCTTCTTTGTGCTTGGTTTTCTTTTGCCATCTTCAGACGTTTTGTTAACCATTTTCTGTCCAGTATGTAGTAGGTGAGATTTAGTCCGCCCAGCCATAAACACACATGTGTTCCTTATGCAGTGAACAGAAGAGTGAGGGGGGGTCCTACCTAGGAGGATGTGCTAGGAGAATGTTGATTTGCTGAGCAGCAAGACTTTCAGAGCCTAACTACCAGTGTCTGAATACAATACAGCTTCAAGAACTTCACCAGGGCAAAGAGGAAAGGCCAGTTGCCTAGTATTAGCTGGCTAATCTAGTGAGTGTCCTGTTCCAATGGGAATAGTCAAAGTGTGGAACACAAGCCCATTTCACAAACCTTTCTTTAGGAGGTCCCAAGTATAGGATGCGATCAGTGCTCATGTTCTTATGAGGCCTCCACTTTCGCACTTTGGAATCCCACCACCCAGGTGGCATGCCTGGTTAACATTGCACCAAGTGGGTATGGGGTTGAAGGAAGTCTCTTTTTTTTTCAATATTTTTCATATTTACTTTGTTGTACATATATACTGTCTATCATAATATTCTAGGCCATTCACAGTTTAACATAAAAATTCCCACAATAAATTAAGTTACATATACTGGCTGATTTAACCTTCAGTACTGCTTTAGCACCAGCAGAGATAAATACATTAACAACAAAACTTATTGGTCTTTTGGTTTCTGCAACCTGCTGCATTCCAAATTTATAGGTTTCAGCTTGTACTGAACTTCACGGTACACTAAGTATATGAAGTAATGTACATATCATTACCAGTCCAGAACAGATGGGATATGCCCCTTTACCAACAGATGGAGACAGAGAACAAGAGATTGTGATGTCCTCCTCCCCTCCCCCATACAGGGCACTGTGCAACCACATGCTCCTCAGTATTACTGGGTCTCCAGCAGATTCCAGATGCGCATACTGGTAGTTGTCAGACTCCTGGGCCCAACTGGAGAACTGGGGATCCAGTGGAAATCAGACAGAAAAGAGATTTGAATTGGTTGCCTAGCCCTTTTGGGAATACCTGGAGGAGTCTAGGTTCTTAACCTTCTCTGTCTCGCACAGCTCCTATTTTTTTTTCTCTGTTTCTGTATGAACCTTCTCCCTCATCTTTAAAAAGGAAAATAGAGGGAGAGAAAGAAGAGCAGCTGCCCTGACCAGGAAACGGGTATTCTTTTGCGTCCCTCTAGTCCAGTCCCGGAACCATAGAGTTTAGAACCTCCACCAGCAGCTTTGGAGACTGAAAGACATCATCGCTTTGCTGGCACCAGTATAAATAGGCAGGATCCGCCCCCACACACCAGTACTTTCAGTCTCCAAGCAGCTGCGGAGGTTCTGAGCCGAGGACTGGACTCAGAGTGTAGAGGCAGAGCTGCAAATAAGCAGGGGTTGATCCCTTTTAATTTGAATTCCTTTAGGTTAGGTTAAGGGGGAAGTTAATTTGTAGTTTGGACTGTAGATTTCCTCAGTCTTCATTTTTTGTTTTGCAGGTAGACAGCTGTGCTGAGAAGTTCTCTGCTGCTGGCTCTGCTCCATCCTTTTTTCTCTTCTCTCTCTCTCTTTCTCCCTCTTCCCCGCTGGCTTCAGAGAGAGTGGATGCGGAGCTATAGAGGCACGGAGGGGTGCTGGCTTCAGAGAGAGTGGATGCGAAGCTATAGAGGCACGGAGGGGTGTTGGCTTCAGAGAGAGTTCAGGCCTTGAGCCAGTTCTAATAGCTGTTTGGATGGGAAAGAGTTCCCATTGTGTTAGTGCTTTCAGGCAGAGAGGAGCTATATTTCGGTGGCGCAACACTGGGAACAGTGTGGTGTCTGCATGAAGCAGTAACAGTAGGAATATGTTTAGGCCCAAACATTGCAGTATCCGACTTGCCTTAACCATCGTATCTGTTTCAGTTCAGTAGGCTGTTGATGTGCACTTCAGTGTGGCAACAACCACCATTTTGGATTCAGAGGGCCTGGCCCCAAGGAGTGGTGAGGTCTTTGTCTTGCTCCTAGTAGGCGCTGGGGAATGGGTGGTGCATACCAATCTGATTCACCTAAGGCTCTTTCTCCCCAAAGTTTATTTTGATTCTGTGTTAGGCCTTTCTGCACCAGTCAACAAATGCTGGAAAGCAATGAGCACAAATGCTCGAAGCCTAGCTAACAAAGTTCCTGACCTGGAAGCCCTAATGCTGGAAATGGACTTGGACATTGTAGCCGTTACAGAAACATGGTTTAACGAGTCGCATGAATGGGATATAGCCGTAGCTGGCTATAATCTATTTAGAAGAGATCGAGAGGGTAGAAAAGGAGGGGGAGTAGCCCTATATGTCTAAAGCAATATTAAAGTTGCTGAAATGCAGGGGATGTGGGGAAAAGAAGAAGCGCTGTGGTTTGTGTTGGAAAGAGGAGATGGCACTATCATCCATACTGGTGCAGTCTACAGGCCTCCAACTCAAACCGAAGAAATGAATAGTGAATTGATTATATTGCAAAGATAGCCATGAAGGAGGAAGTGATCATTTTGGGTGACTTTACCTGATGTGGATTGGAGTATTCCTTCTGCAAATCTGGAAAGAAGTAAAAAAAATGGTGGATGCCTTCCAAGATGCGTTACTTAGACAAATGGTGATGGAACCGACCAGGGAAAGCTCAATGCTGGATTTAGTGCTCACCAACGGAGATAGCATTTCGAATGTCCGGGTGGGAGCCCCTGTGAGCAGCAGTGATCATCAAACGGTGTGGTTTGAGATAAAAGCCAAGGTGCAGTCCAATCTTAGCAAGCTCAAAGTCCTAGATTTCAAAAACAATGACTTTAGTAAAAGGCTTTCTTGAAGGACTAGAAAAAGGGACTGTTACTTCTGGAGAGAGATCTGCAACTGTGAGTATATACTTCTGGTAATTTTCTAAAAGGAATTCTTTGTATTAAAGCTAATTAATCTGTGAACCCACTATTTTTTGTTAAATCAGTCAGGGCCTAGTAGCAGCAGTTTAAGTTTAAATTTAAAACACAGAGGAGAGCTATCTGGTAACATGTCATACCCAGCAGAGAACTTGTAGTTTAAATGTAATAGTCATTCAGGGCCTAGTAACAGCAAAGTACTTTTAGTTTAAATTTAAAACACCGAAGAGAGCTTTCTGGTTACATTTGGAACCCAGCAGAGAGCTTGTAGTTTACATTTAATAGTCACTCAGGGCCTAGCATCAGAAAAGTACTTTTAGTTTTAAAACACAGAGGAGACCTTTCTGGTTACATTTCATACCCAGCAGAGAGCTTGTAGCTTAAATTTCATAAGAAGTTAGAGCCTAGCAGCAGCTAAGAGCTATAATTTAAATCAAATCAGAATATAGCTTACCTCAGCAGCACAAGACAGGGTACTGTGTAGCAGCCCTCTTTTAATAAGTGTTATTTCCCTCCCTCCCCCCTACACCCACCCAACCCAGGGATAATCGTAGCTTTATGGGTACTTACACATCTTAAAAGACAGGAGGTGCTCTCAGGTGAAGCTCATTACCCAAATCAGTCATACACTAAGGACCTGAGATTAGTTAAGCTTCAGGTGAACAAGGTATATTACACGTATTAGGTACAGTTTTATTAGTATAAATATCCATAGCAAGCCTTAGTAAGTAAAGAACTTAGATCTAAACACAAACTTAAAACTAAGATGCAGACAGCAGTCCAGCAGCGGGATGGGGACTTTCCAGTCTTTTGCATTGAGTGTCACATGTATGATTTTCTCCCAGTTGGTGAGAGGTCTTATGTGTGCACTAGGTGCAAGGAGCTCTTTGCTCTCAGGGAACGAGTCCGTTCTCTAGAGGCTAAAGTAGCAGACTTGGAAAGCATAAGACAGACAGAGTGGTACATAGACGAGACCTACAGGATATAGTCCTGAAGTCCGACCTGTTGCCATGGAGGAGAGAGGTCACGTGACAGGAGAGCATCACCCTGGTGTGGCAGGAAGTGATCCTGTAACTAGGACCTGTCCTCCAGGTGATGTAAAACCCTCTCACACCGAGGAAGTTTCTCCAGGGCCATGTGCCCATGAGGGAAGGGTTAGGACAGCCGTTATAGTTGGTGATTTGATCATTAGGCATGTAGATAGCTGGGTGGCTGGTGGACGTGAGGATCGCCTGGTAACATGCCTGCCTGGTGCAAAGGTAGCGGACCTCACGCGCCACCTAGATAAGGTCTTAGATAGTGCTGGGGAGGAGTCTGCTGTCTTGGTACATGTCGGTACCAATGACATAGGAAAATGTGGTAGGGAGGTTCTGGAGGCTAAATTTAGGCTTTTAGGTAGAAAGTTGAAATCCAGAACTTCCAGGGTAGCATTCTCCGAAATGCTTCCTGTTGCACGCGCAGGACCCAAAAGGCAGGCAGAGCTCCAGAGTCTCAATGCGTGGATGAGACAATGGTGCAGAGATGAGGGTTTTGGATTTGTTAGGAACTGGGGAACATTCTGGGGAAAGGAGGGGCTCTTCCGAAGGGATGGGCTTCACCTTAACCAGGATGGAACCAGGCTGCTGGCATTAACCTTTAAAAAGGAGAGAGCAGCTTTTAAACTAGATATTAGGGGAAATCCGACAGTCGCCCAAGAGCGGATGGTTCGGAAGAATGTATCTTTGAAGGATACTACCAAAAGCAGAGAGGTTCCACAAAAGAGTAAAGTAGCCCAAATGCCCTCAAGTATGGAGCAGACAGAGCTTAAAGATCCCAAATTACCCATGTCTAACAATAACCAAATTAATATGAATAAAATACATTCTCTAAAATGCTTGTATGCAAATGCTTGAAGTCTAAAAAATAAGATGGGAGAGTTAGAATATATAGCACTAAATGAAAGGTTAGATATGATTGGAATATCAGAGACATGGTGGAAGGAGGACAACCAGTGGGACACTGTGATACCTGGGTACAAACTATATCAAAATGATAGAGCTGATCAAATTGGTGGAGGGGTTGCTCTCTGTTAGAGAGGGCATTGAGTCAGAAAGGATTAAAGTTTTGCAGGAAGCAAAATCTGCTATAGAATCTATATGGATTGAAATTCCATGTAAAAGGGGGAAGGCAATGGCAGTGGGGGTGTACTATCGAGCGCCTGGCCAGAATGACCAAATGGATGATGAAATGCTCAAAGAAATCAAGGAAGCTAACAAAAGTTACAGCGCAGTAATAATAATGGGTGATTTCAACTACCCCGGTATCGACTGGGTCAGTGTCACGTCAGGACATGCTAGGGAGATAAAGTTCCTAGATGAAATAAATGACTGCTTCTTGGAGCAGCTGGTTCATGAACCGACCAGAGGGGAAGCCATATTTGACCTAGTCCTTAGTGGAACACCAGATCTAGTGCAAGAGATAAGGTTGTTGGGGCCACTTGGCAATAGTGATCATAGCATGATCGCCTTTGATTTAATTAGTGGAGGAGGGATAGTAAGGAAATCCACAGTACTATCCTTTAACTTTCGAAAGGGAGACTATGATAAAATGAGGAAAACAGTTAAGAAAAAACTAAAAGGAGCAGTTGCAAAGGTTAAAGACGTACATCAGGCTTGGCTGTTGTTGAAAAATACTATCTTGGAAGCCCAGACCAGCTGTATTCCACGCTTTAAGAAAAGTGGAAGGAAGTCCAAAAAACTGCCAGCATGGTTTAAAGGTGAGGTCAGAGAGGCTGCTGTTGCCAAAAAAGCATCTTTCAGGAAATGGAAAAAAGAGCCAAACGACGAAACCTGGAAAAGGCACAAGCTCTGGCAAGTCAAATGCAAGGCATTGATAAGGCAGGCAAAGGGAGAATTTGAGAAGAAGCTTGCTGCAGAAGCAAAAACGCGAAGTAAAGACCTTTTCAAGTACATTCGTAGCAAAAAACCCGTGAGAGTCAGTTGGTCCATTAGATGATAAAGGGGTTAAAGAAGCACTAAGAGGCGACAAGGCGATAGCAGAGAGACTGAATAAATTCTTTGCTTCAGTCTTTACTGAGGAGGTTGTAGGGATGTTACCCATGACTGAAGTGGTATTTAAAGGTGTGGAAGAATTGAAGGAAATATCGATACATCGGGAAGATGTATTACAACTATTAGATAAACTGAAGAGTAGCAAATCACCTGGGCCGGATGGTATACATCCAAAGGTGTTGAAAGAACTGAAATATGAGATTGCAGACCTGCTATTAGTAATCTGTGAACTATCATTAAAATCACCTGTAATACCTGAAGATTGGAGGATGGCGAACTTAACACCAATTTTTAAAAAGGGTTCCAGGGGTGATCCGGGAAACTACAGACCGGTGAGCTTGACATCAGTACCGGGAAAAATGGTAGAAACCATCATAAAGAATAAAATTACTCAGCATGTAGGTAGTCATGACCTAATGGGAGACAGCCAACATGGCTTTAGACAAGGAAGATCTTGTCTTACTAATCTGTTATGTTTTTTTGAAGGAGTGAATAATCAGGTGGACAAAGGTGAGTCGGTTGATATTGTGTATCTGGACTTTCAGAAAGCCTTTGACAAGGTCCCTCATCAGAGACTTTTGGCAAAACTAAAGAGTCATGGGATAGGAGGCAATGTACTATTGTGGATCAGGAACTGGTTAAAAGATAGAAAGCAGAGGGTAGGGCTAAATGGCCAATTTTCCCAATGGAGAAAGGTGAATAGTGGTGTACCCCAGGGATCTGTGCTGGGTCCGCTGCTTTTTGACATATTCATAAATGACCTGGAAAGTGGAATAACGAGTGAGGTTATCAAATTTGCAGATGACACAAAACTATTTAAAGTTGTTAAAACCCAAGAGGATTGTGGAAAATTGCAAGAGGATCTTGATAAATTGGAAGACCTGGGCATCAGAATGGCAGATGAAATTTAATGTGTACAAGTGCAAGGTTATGCACCTAGGGAAGAACAACCCAAACTATGGTTACACGATGCAAGGTTCCACATTAGGAACCAACACCCAGGAAAAAGATTTAGGCGTCATTGTGAATACCATGTTAAAACTCTCGGCCCAGTGTGCAGCAGTGGCCAAGAGAGCAAATAGAATGCTAGGTATGATAAGGAAAGGAATGGAAAATAAAACAAAAGATGATATACAGTAATGCCTCTATATCGTTCCATGGTGAGACCGCACCTTGAATATTGTGTGCAATTCTGGTCGCCTTATCTTAAAAAGGATATAGCAATTTTAGAAAAGGTTCAGAGAAGAGCCACCAAAATGGTAAAGGGGATGGAAGGATACTCCTATGAAGAAAGGCTAAAAAGGTTAGGGCTCTTTAACCTGGAAAAGAGACGGCTGAGGGGAGATGTGATAGAAGTCTATAAATTAATGAATGGAGTGGAACGGGTAAACGTAGATCGATTGTTTACCTTATCAGAATATAGAAAGACTAGGGGACATGCAATGAAGCTACAGGGTAAACTATTTAAGACTAATAAAATAAAATATTTTTTCACTCAACGTGTAATCAAACTCTGGAATTTGTTACCGGAGGATGTAGTAAAGGCTGTTAGTGTAGCTGGGTTTAAAAAAGGTTTGGACAAGTTCCTGGAGGAAAGGTCCATAAACCATTATTAAGAAGGGACCCAGGATATCAATGCTTGACCCAGTACAAGCATTGTGGAACCTGTGTCCCTTGGGGAAACTGCTAGGTACATATGACCTAGATTGGCCACTGTTGGAAACAAAATACTGAGCTTGATGGACCTTGCTTGGTCTGACCCAGTATGGCATATCTTATGTTCTTATGCAGTCCAATCATAGCAAGCTCAAAGTCCTAGATTTCAAAAACACTGACTTTAGTAAAATGGCCAAGTACCTGAAGGAGGAGTTGGCAGGGTGGAAGGAGATAAGGGAAGTGGAATTGCAATGGGCTAAACTAAAGGTGGCAATAAAAGGGGCAACAGATAAATATGTAAGAAAAGTAAATAAAAATAAGAGGAGAAGGAAACCTATTTGGTTTTCCAAAGAAGTGGCTGCTCAAATAAAGGCAAAAAACACAGCTTTCACAAAATTCAAAAGCTTGCAAACAGAGGAACACAGAAAGGAATACAGGATCAAACTAAAAGAGACAAAAAGAAAAATAAGGAAAGCAAAATCAAAGGCAGAGGAAAAGATGGCTAAAGATGTGAAGTGTGGCAACAAAACTTTCTTCAGGTATATTCAGGAGAGGAGGAAAATCATAGGTGGAATTGCAGGACTCAAAAGTGCTGGGAACGGACTCATGGAAAGTGACATTGAAAAAGCGAAATTGCTAAGCAAATATTTCTGCTCTGTTTTTACTAAAGAAAATCCTGGAGAAGGACCACCTGTCTCTCCCAAATATAAAAATGGGAATGAAGTAGATACCACACCATTCACAAAAGATGATGTGTTAGAACAACTTACAAAACTGAAAGTGGACTAGGCCATGGGACTGGATGGGATACATCCCAGGATACTGAAAGAGCTCATAGAGGATAAAAGTTAAAGGATGTTTATAACAGATCCTTGGAAACCGGAGAAGTTCCTCATGACTGGAGAAGGGCTGATGTGGTACCTCTTCACAAAAGTAATGACAGGGAAGAAGTGACAAACTACAGGCAGGTGAGCCTTACCTCGGTGGCGGGAAAAGTAATGGAGGCGCTCCTGAAAGAGCGAATAGTGGACTTTCTCAAAACCAGCAGGTTGCATGATTCGAGGCAACATGGTTTTACCAAAGGACGATCTTGCCAAACAAATCTGATTGAGTTCTTTGACTGGGTGACCAGAGAACTAGATCAGGGGTATGCGATGGATGTCATCTACCTGGATTTCAGCAAAGCCTTTGATACTGTTCCTCATAGGAGGTTTATCAATAAATTCAATAGTCTGGGGATGGGTCCCAAGGTGGTGAACTGGATCAGAAATTGGTTGACGTCAGAAGGTGATGGTAAATGGAACTCACTTGGATGAAAGGAGGGTGATTAGCGGTGTGCCCCAGAGTTCGGTCCTCGAACTGGCACTGTTTAATGTATTTGTGAGTGATATTGCTGAAGGACTGAATGGAAAAGTCTGTCTTTTTGCAGATGACATGAAAATTTGCAAGAGTGGACTCTCCCGAGGGAGTGGATAACATGAGGAAAGATCTACAAAAGCTGGAAGAATGGTTGAATGCTTGACAGTTAAGATTTATTGAGAAGTGCCATGCACTTGGGAAACAAATCCAAGGGAAATGCACACGATAGGGGGCAAGAGGTTGGTGTGCACGGACCAGGAGAAGGACCTTGGTATGAGGATCTCAAGGTGGCAAAACAGTGCAACAAGGCAGTTGCAAAAGCCAGGAGGATGCTGGATTGCATACAAAAAGGAATTACCAGCAGAAAGGAAGAGGTACTAATGCCAATGGTATAAGTCACTGGTGAGGCCTCAGTTGGAATACTGTGTTCAGTTTTGGAGACCATATCTCGCAAAGGATATAAAAAGGCTGGAAGCGGTTCAGAGGAAGGCGACCAAAATGATTTGGAGCCTGCGTCAGAAGCCTTATGAGAAGAGACTTGAAGACCTAAATATGTACACTCTGGAGGAGAGGAGAGGGATAGGGGAGATATGATTCAGATCTTTAAATACTTAATGAGCAAACAAACCTCTTACAAAGATGGGGAAGCTATAAAACTAGAGGGCATAACATGAAGATGCAAGGGGGTAAATTGAAAGGCAATATCAGGAAATACCTTTTCACTGAAAGGGTGGTGGATGCTTGGAATGCCCTCCCGATGAAAGTGGTGGGGGGCAAATACAGTGATAGAATTCAAAATGGCATGGGACAGACACAGTGGATCCCTTTTTATAGCAAGAGGATAAAATCAAAATAAACTTAACTATTTAATTTCTCAACAGACAGGGGTGTCCTACACGGAGCGGTGGGTTTACCCCTAAACAAAGACATGGGGAGGGGTGACCTGCACACAGCGGCAGGTGCACCTACTCTTGTTACCTTGCTGGGCAGACTAGATGGACCATACTGGTCTTTATCTGCCATCATTTACTATGTAATTGTCAGTACTCACATTATTTGAATCAGCCAATGAATGATGGCTCTAATATTTAAAATGGCCACATTCACTCCTTGTTCCATTTTCACAATGGTGAAGACAAGAGAGCTGCCTGAAACCATCAGAAAAGCCATCACCAAACATCGAACTTCAAAGCGGTACAAGACCATCTCCAAAGACCTTAGGATTCCTTTCTACAGTTCACAATGTTATTAAAAAGTTTTCTGCTTATGGAACTGTCAAGAACCTCCCAGCACATAATGGGAAGAAGAAAATTAATCCAATAAGTCTTAGAAGGTTAGTATGAACTGTTGGAAAAACACTTCAAATTTGGGCTTGCATGATAAATTTCTTTCCATTTGAGTCCTGCCAGACCATTCCAGAGTCCCGCCCCCGAGTTGTGATTTTAGTTGCTTCTTGTGGGAGATCTTTGTGCTTCCTAGGCATTTGGTCATTGTTGGAGGAGCTTGCTTTTCTTGGTTTCTTCATATTAGTTTTCCCAAAGAGACATGCAAATACTCTTTGACCCACCTCTTTCCCTAAAATTTGAGGGAACATTTTGGCGTTGTCTTCCATTAGCTTGGTTATGGAAAACACTGAGGAGCATGTGGTCTTTAAGGAGGAACATCACAACCTTTTCTTCTGTCTCCATCCTCTGGTAGAGGGCCTAACCCATCCTTTCTGGACTGATATGATAGGACTTGAAGAAAGAAAATTAGTAGGTAAGACCAAATGTTTCCTCGTAGAGCAGCATGCTTAGCCATAGGCATTTTGTTTGCAGGAGTGTGTTTATTTGACGTGGGCAGCAGTGTTTGCTGTTGAATGCTGACTTGCTGCCGTCTCCTATTTTGTTCTGCACTGGAGTTAGTGAGCTTCATTTGAAATTGTAACAGAATGAGAGCATCCATTCATTTTAAAGTTTACCTGTGGAGGCCCTAGGAGAGTCAGTCAGTCGAAGATCCACAAAATAGAACATGTATGACCTTGAATATCTCTTATTGAAAAAATGCAATAGCGTGTATTCCAGAGGCAAAACCTCCCTGCTGTGCTCTGGTTTTCTATTGCTTGGAAGCCACTGACAGACCTTTTTTGCTTTCCTGTCCTTTTGTGGAGCGGTTTTGGTTTTATCAGCAGATTTTGTTTTGTGATGCAGGTTCAGGTGATTCCTCCCTCCCTCTGGAGCGAGAGGAACAGATCCGACTCCAGGCCAGGCGGCGACTGGAAGAACAGCTCAAGCAGTACAGAGTAAAGCGCCATCAGGAGAGGGTGAGTCCCCTTCAGCTCTGAACACTGTCACCCAGTATGTAGAAGTCACTGTGAGAGGTTTGGCTGCACTACCAGAGTTATAAAAACTAACCTGGACTGTCCTGGAGTTTTCACACTCGAGAGAGTGACTGCATTATTTTCACAGAATCCATGGTGTTGTCTTAGACAACAGGAGGGGGGGGGGGGCTTATTTTATACTACACAGTTTATTCAAAATAATACAGAATAAAGTGTATTTATGTATTTTAAGAGGTTGTGATTCTTTGAGGCTTGACTTATTAAATAGAGCCTTCCTTATCGTCCCTCCAGTCCACTCCAGACATGTGGGTTACCACGCCTCAGCAGCAGCTTGGAGACTGAGCATGCTAAGTCTTGATGACATCACACTTCATAGGCAGCTACACCAACTACCAGCCGCAGTATTCTCAGTCTCCCAGCAGCTTGAGGGGTGTGATTTCTGTGTATCTGGACGCCACTGAAGGGCCACAACTAGGCAAAAACAAAAAAAAAACGGAGAGAGGAAAAGTTAGAGGAGGCAGATAGGCTTATGATCAATTAGTGGGGTTTGAAAATTTGGGGGCAGTGGCCCTTTTTAAAGAAAAAAAAAAAGGTGGGGACACACATAAACAGCAAAGACTGCATTGATCAGAGTTTTTCTGTGAGCTCTGATTGACCTACTGCGGCTTCTGATCCCTTGAGTGGGTGAGAGCCTGCGAGCAGAGGTGCAAACAGTAGTCCCCAGTACCCTAGCAGGGTCTCCTG
Organism: Ichthyophis bannanicus; assembly: GCA_033557465.1. Taxonomy (NCBI): domain Eukaryota; kingdom Metazoa; phylum Chordata; class Amphibia; order Gymnophiona; family Ichthyophiidae; genus Ichthyophis; species Ichthyophis bannanicus. The sequence goes on along the minus strand of CM066041.1, from coordinate 37,309,585 downwards.
CCACTGCTGGGTCTGTGACAGTCAGTCCGTGGAGGTGAGCCCTCCCGCTCATTTTCTTTTCTTTTTTTTGTAATTGAAATTTTTATTTAACTTCTAATTTATAACTTCAAGTATCTCTTATACAACAAAAAATATGTATACATTGCATTTATACATCAGATATCAGCAGGTAGTATATATACACAACTTTTGCATATTTATGTTACAATTGCACCACATGTAGATATTTGATTCAAACCAATATCCCCAACCATTTAACCCTTTATAATACTTTTGTAACCTTCGGTCTTTGAACTTCACATTATTTGTACTTCCATAGTAACCTGTCTAGTATTCTTTTCTCCATTGTTGTTGCTCTTATTCCTCCTCCACCCTCCTTTTATGCGTGTCTTACGAATTTTGAGTGAGCTATCCTCGGGCAGCTTCTCCCTCCCATAATGGGACGAAGGTAGAAGAAATCAAAAAGCTCCTTTACCCTTTACTATTGTTACCTGAGCTGCTTTATATAGTGGTAAATTGTACTTTACTTTGTTAAGTGAAAACAAAAAGAGTCCAATTTAATATACAGGACTCCATTAACCTTCATTCACTCGCCTTTGCTTCCATTGAACATATTGATCCCACTTTCTTCGAAAGAGGGTCATTTTATGGCCCTGTCTTGCACTTATCTCAGACATTTGATGGATATAATGCCACAGAATCTTTCCCGTTTCTGGGCCTTTGGCATCTTTCCATTTACAAGCGATTTCCAACTGCTTAAGCATAATACCTCATATCCTCCCTGACCTCCCACCATTCATTTAGTAGTACCTCTGTTGGACCTTTGGATCTCTTCCACCTCATCATGTCTTTGGCTAAAACTCTCACCCCCCTCCATTTTGTTTGTATAATGGGGCAGGCCCACCAAACATGTATCTCCAGGAACAAGCAGGAATGAGTCTTCACATATGGGTACGTCGGTACCGACGGAGTCTGCACGGGAACGCTTCCCAGCGTCCAATCAAAGAGCTTTTGGAAGCATCCCACCACGCCTGCGTGCTGCCTTCCCGCCTTTCCCAACTGCCTCTCCTCAGTTTTCATTTTTCCGCGGAGCCGGCAGGACGTCCTCCTGTCACTGCAGAAAATTCTTATTTTTTATTTTTATTTTTCTTGTGGTCGCGGCTGTCTCCCGACGCCACCGGTACCGCCGGTGTTTTCTTTTCTTTTCTTGTAAAATTTCCTTTTCAACGGGATATTTTTTCACAGTGTCCCACGGGGTCTTAGGCCTTTCAGGCCTCCCCTCTTTTTCCTTCATGGAACCGCCAGACACTTTCTCCAAGAAATGTTCAGACTGTGGCGGTACAACTTTATTTTTAGACCCTCGAAGTCGGTGTCTAACTTGCTTGGGTCCTGACAACAGTTTGGTGAGAAGACATCTTCAACATCGAGAATCCCTCGATACACGGTTGCCCTCCAATTTCGGGGCACCGTCCTCTTCTTCTTCCACTTTGAATCAGGTAACCCACAAACAGTCTGTTAAGACTAGCCAATCCTCGAGGGGTAGGTCTCATGCACAGCATGTAGACAGCTCCGGCTTTTCCCTCGATGGCCTCCTGGCTCCAAAACCCCGGCGGGAGTCTTCGGTCTCCAAAGCGTATAAGGGGTTTCAGGTTGTTCCTGGGGTTCACCCCCCACAGAACCTACCTGAGCCATGCACGGTGGTGGCATCCACTTCGAGCGGTACCGATACCCCTGCATCGGCACTAGTGTTGGATGAAACACTCCTCACTAGGGATCATCATCTGGCCTCCTCGGTGCCTTCGGGACCGATGGATACGTCCCAGATTGACTTTCCATTATCGGTTCCAACACCGATACTGCCACCGATGTCAGTACCCTCCAGATGTGCATCAACAGCCTCGCTTCCCTCGATGCCGAGTCTGGAATCGATCTCCAGTCTGGAGGATTGGGTACCGACTCGCCTTGGTACTGTCTCGCGACAGTACCGAGGGCTCTGTTCCGATGGCTCGGATCCGCAACTCTCGGTTCCCCTGAGGCCAATTGAGTTGCCACCGGTAGACCTTCATTCACCAGTATCGGACACGGTACCGAAGCAGGTACCGATGTCTTCATTACCCTTACAGTCGGTGCCTTCCATGCTTCGCTTCTCAGGCTCCTTGCCCTCGATGCCAAGTTTGGAATCCATTTCTAGTCTAGAAGACTGGGTACCAATAGATTTTGGTACCGACACCGATCGATACCGGTGGCTCGGTACCGAGGATAGCAGCCGGAGGTTTTCGGTTCCCTCGGTACCGATTGAAGTGTCACCGATGACTACTCCGATGTCTTTGTCGAGCCCGACTCCGACATCGGTACCGGTCTTGACTTCAGTACCGGTATCCACAGTAGCATCGTGGAAAACTCCTACCATGCTTTTTTCAACAGCATCGCTCCATTCTATACCAAGCTTGGAGTCGATACCTGGCATGGACAATGTGGTAAAGACGGTTGCTGCTCCTGATAACCAGTACCAGCAACCATCCCTTAAGCATTCCACACTGCACACTGCAGGATCTTCTCTTCCTGTATATTTGGATAACTCGGTGGATACTCAGGCTAGTTCTTTAGATCTACCCTGTCCAGGGGAAATTCCTGTTTGGGATCCCTCTTTTCAGAGTTTCCTCCTGGATATAGCAAGATCCCTTGCCATTCCTATTCCAGGACATGATCCTGCACCAGGCTCTGTTTCTACCAAAGCAAAGGACCACATAATGCTTCCTTTGCATCATTCCTTGCAGGATCTCCTTCTAGGAATGTGGGAAACACCTTTAAGAGTACCCCCACCTCCCAGGGCAACTGATCTCTTATATCAGGTGCCCCCCTCTCCAGGGTTTCAAAAGACTCAACTTCCTCATCATTCCATAGTAGTGGAATCAGCAATGAGGCGGATAAAGAGTAAGAAAAAGCACTCTTCTTATCCGCCAGGTCGTGAGTCTAAGACACTAGATGCCTTTGGACGTCAAACCTTCCAAACATCTATGCTTTCTGCAAGAATTCTCTCATATATTTTTTATGAGTCTTTCTCTTGAGGAGGTCACAAAGCAATTACATCTTCTGACTCCTTTCCTTCCAGTTTCCAGGAGTACAGACTATTCCTCACTGCTTAAGCATATCCAGAATATCTCTTGGTTTCTTTCTCGTGCTTCCCTAGACTCTTTTTAGTCTGTCAGCAGGACTTCTGCTATAGCTATAGGGGCACGACGTAGAGCCTGACTCCAAGCTTCAGATTTGGCCAAGTGGGCACAACAAAGGCTGGGACATACTCCTTGCACTGGAGAAAATCTTTTCAACAAGGAGTCTTTACGTCAGGTTACTCAGTTGTCCACTGAATTTACCTGTTCCTAAGGGTTCTTCTACACCTTCTTCTGTCACAGTAGGTAGGAAATGTCCTACCAAACGTTCTTCCCACAGGAGAAGAAGGTTTTATTCCTCTCTTGCCCATCATACAGCTGTTCCCCTACAGGGGAGGCATCGTCCTGGTCTGAAGACTCCAACCTCTCACCAGGCTTAGCAAACCCGGCCTCTGCAGGGTTTCTGATCAATCATCATCAGATGCTTGTGACCCCTGGGGGTTCGAATCCATTACTTCATTCTAACCCCTACATAAGGATCTCTTTCCAAAAGACATCCATTTTTTCTATGAGCTGTCAGAATGTTCATGCCTATAAGTCACAGGTTTCTCCTCTTCTCCTGCTAGGGAAAGAGGTCTGACCACTATCAAATGATAGTTCCTGTGCCAGCATGTATTTTTCCTTTCTATAGACTTACTACTTGGTAAGTCTTCTTCAGCTCTATTCTCTTCACCCTCTTACCACTGTAAGAGGGGAACTACTTACTGGAGGGCTTTTCTTCAGCCTCGCTAGGTTTGTCACTTTCCAGTGCGGAGTTTTCCTCCCTGAGTATACTCCCCTGTATCAGTTTTACTTTGAGGCAGCTTATCAGATATGTCCAGAGTTTTCTACTCCTGTTCTGTCTGTTCTTTCTGTTTTTAAACAGTAATATTCTTTCTGCTGTCTTGCTAGCAGCTGCCTATGCAGGAGCCTTAATGTTTGGTCCACTGGTTCTTGTCCACAAACCACCATATTTGTCCTCCTCTGACATTCTATCTGGTCTTAGTAGTGGCTCCAAGTCAGTGTTTTTCATCTATCTTGGAGATTATCCCACTACAAGCTTTCTGGGTTGGTCTTCTCTTTCTGCCATCTCCATTCCCCTGGGTTTGGCAGCATAGTTGACATAGGTACTGGCTCTCCAGCAGCCAGTTCTATCTCCTCATTCTCCTGCATCATGCTCTCTGCAATCCTACAGAGAAGCTTTCCACTATGGGCCCTTGCTAGAGAGCATGGGGGTTTTCTCCAACAGCTATCTTAGATGGTTGGAAAAGGCTTTTCAGTCATGTCTCCCATGACTAGAAGGTTCTCCCTTCTTTTACTATCTCCTTTTGCCATAAAGGACATAGGCCTTCTCTTACCTAAGGGCTTAAGGAGTTGCCAATTCCCCGCTTTGGTCCATGGCATTCCCAATCGGGGATATGCTCTTTCTCCTTGCAGCTCGTCCTCATGGTAAGAACGCATGATACTTTTGCCCTTAAGCAGGTCAACATGGTACCTCATCCCTATCTGTCTTCTGTCCACTTACCATGCTAGAGTCTTGCTCGACTCGGGACTTGCTGGCTACAGATTGATATTATCCTCTGTTTTTCATGTAACTATCCTGGTTATTTCACTAGCTAGCATCCTTATGCATCATAACCAGGGGGAATAGATTCTCTATATATCTTCTCAAGTAGGTTGCACCTCCTTGTTATTGGATGAATCTTTCCTCTCCACATGTCCTATGTGAATACCATGCTGTAGGCATATATCTGTCTGTTAATTACAGACACCCATATTTAGGCCTACATATTCATATTTATCTTTGGTGTGTATTTTATGCCCTTCCATATCTCACTATAGATATTTTCTTATATATATATATGTATATGTATATGTATATATATGTATATGTATATATGTATCTGTCGAGATATTTCATTATAGATAGATATGTCTCCACATACTATCTATCTCACTGTCTATGCTCATATAGCTATCTGTTTCTCACAGAGGGGTTTTACCCATACCTCTGCTATCCAGCAGGTTTGGGATTCTACACACACAACCACTCCCGTGGTAGTCTACAATTTTTATACCATAACCTAAGGGTTTAGGTACCTCTGAAGCTCTCCGTACCTCATATCTCTCCTAGCTTACCCCAGTTAGGAGAGATATTGTGGATCTTCAGTTAATCACAGGCTTAACGCCTCAGGCATTTGTCCTCTCTTTTTGGGATACAAGGGGTTCCCATACCCTTTCTCCCCACAAGGACTGTGCCTGTTTGTCCAAATCGGTTAGCCTTTCTCTTTTTGCTCCTAAGAGTGAGTTACTCTGCCACCAAAAGAGTTTGGTTTTTATCATACAGCTTTCCGCTGAAGGCCCACAGTTTTTGTACTACCCCAGTTTTTCCTACTAGGGGTGCCTATTACCTTTCAGGATTCTGACCTCCGCTGTTTTTCCTACAGGTTTATTACCTCCACTTACAGTGAGGTCCTCTTCATGGTTCCTCTACTGGGTTCCCAGTAGATCCATGAACCTCCATACTTCTATGAAATCCTGTTAGGGGAGGTCCATATTGCAATATTCTTTGCAATATCATTAATAACAATCATTATCCACACATGGACTCCTTTCCTGCAGTCCTGTGCTAGGTTAGCTGTTCCACAGCATCTTCTTTCTTCAACTCCTACCCTCCATCCTCAGGATGCCTGGTGTTTTGGGGGATAGCATGTTCCAACCTATGACATGCTCGGACTCCAGGCATCTCAGCTTGGGAGTCCCCATATGTGAAGACTCATTCCTGCTTGTTCCTGGAGATAGCACAGTTACTTACCTGTAACAGGTGATCTCTGGGAACAGCAGGAATAAGTCTTCACAACCCACCCACCTCCCCAGGAGTTGTATCTCTATCTATCTTTCCTTTCCTCTCTCTCTGTCTCAGCTTTAAAACTTAACTGAGGAGAGGCAGTTGGGAAAGGCGGGAAGGCAGCACTCAGGCATGGTGTGATGCTTCCAAAAGCTCTTTGATTGGATGCTGGGAAGCGTTCCCACGCAGACTCCCATATGTGAAGACTTATTCCTGCTGTTCCCAGAGATCACCTGTTACAGGTAAGTAACTGTGCTATATATGTCCCTACGTCTCCACATCCTTTCCAACAGTTAGAGTTCCCTTATCTACTCATTTTGGCCATCCTTTGTGGTGTCATATGTGCGGTACAGCATCTTGTAACTGTGCTCTTGTACTGCAGTTGAGACTGAGGGGGGGTCTTTGTAGCTTCAAAACTTTTATTCCATCTATCCTCATCCCAATGGCCAAACAACTGTCTCCCACGCTTTTTGATGGAACCCTCGTCAACTTCCTTGCCCCAGCCCCCTATATATTTGTTTAATGAGACCCTTTACTTTGCTACCTTTTCGGTACAGTTTTTCAAAGGATGTTTCCTCCTTGCTAAGTTCCGCTCCCAATGCCTTTTGTCAGAAGAAATGTTCTAATTGATGGTAACCATATTAATCTCCTCTGTCCAGAGAGAATTCCCTCTGCAATTATTTAAATGCTCTCAGCTTCCCTCCTGTCGTTAAAAACATTTGCCCTATGTATTGCAGACCTTGCACCGCCCACCTCTGAAACTGCTGGGATAATCCTCCCTCTTTAAACCCTTCACAAGTTACTATATGTTATAGTCGGACCTCTCCCCCTTTTCTAAGCAATCGATTCTTTTCTTTTTGCCAGATCTTCAACGTATGGGCCCTGAATGATGGGTTCTGTTCTGCACTCTCTAGCCTCTGTACATTACTGTCCCACAAGCTATCTGTCAGAGGTACTGGCCCTCACGGCTCCTGCTCATTCTGTAACCATTGACAGTCCCCTGGACCTCTACACCACTTTAATATAGTTTTAAACTGCGCTGCTTTATAATACCATACTATGTCCAGAGCTCCCACTCTCCCTTCTTCCCTTCTTCCCTTCTTTGACACATCACTACCCAGCTCACTCTTGGAGGGCAGCGTCTCCAAAAGTAGGAGAAGATTCTCTTTTGCATTAGCTGTAGCATCTGAGATGGTATTTCAGTGGGCAGAGAAAAAAAAATAAAAACAGTAATCTGGGAAGGATATTCATATTTACTATAGCTACTCTGCCTAGCCATGGGAAAATTGGTTTGTCCCATCTTATCAGGTCATCCATTACTTTTTTTTTTACTAATGGACTGTAATTCATGCTTTTCATTTCTTGCTAGTCATGGCCTACCTGTACTCCAAGATTTCTAATCTGTTTTGTAGTCCATTTGAATGGGTCAGCTGCCTGTAATCAATTTTCTAATCCAGGCTCCATATTGAAGCCTCAATATTTCAGTATTCCCCATATTCATTTTGTAGCCCGAAACTAGGCTATAAGCCTGTTTTTCTGTTAAAAGGTCTGGGAGGGACGTCAGTGGACTACTCAACTTGTAGATTATATCGTCAACAAAAAGTGACAGTTTTGTACTCCTCCATTCCCACTGTTATGCTCCGGATATCTTGTTGACATCTTATTCTTTCAGCTAGTGGTTCTATCACCATGGTGAGCAGGAGGAGGGATAGTGGGCATCCCTGTCGGGTGCCCCCTTTCTAATGGTATCCCTTGAGTAAGATCCATTAATCCGGATGCACACTTTTGGGTCATCATAAAGCGCTTGAATCCATTTTTGAATTTTTTCCAAACCCCATTCCTCTTCCCAAACATGAAGTTCCATTTGACACTATCAAAGGCTTTTTCAGCATCCACAGCCATCAAGAGACCAATTTATCCTTTCAGGCAACCCAAATTAAATTTAATAACTTGCAAATACTATCACTAGCTTGTCTCCCAGGTATAAATCCAGTTTCCTTCCTCTATTAATTTTGGAAGGAGCGACCCCATATACCCCCACATCTTTCCCTGGCTTTGGTAGGACTGCTATCCCTGCTACAGCCATTAGAACATAAGATATGCCATGCAGGGTCAGACCAAGGTCCATCAAGCCCAGTATCCTGTTTCCAACAGTGGCCAATCTAGGTCATGCGTACCTCGCAATTTCCCCAAAAGACACAGGTTCCACAATGCTTGTATTGGGTCAAGCAGTGATATCCTGGGTCCCTTTTTAATAATGGTTTATGGACCTTTCCTCCAGGAACTTGTCCAAACCTTTTTTAAACCCAGCTATATTAACAGCCTTTACTACATCCTCCGGTAAAAAAATTCCAGAGTTTGATTACATGTTGAGTGAAAAAATATATCTCCAGGAACAAGCAGGAATGAGTCTTCACATATGGGTACGTCGGTACCGACGGAGCCTGCGCGGGAACGCTCCCCAGCTTCCCAAAAAGGAAAGCTTTTGGGAGCATCCCACAGCGCCTGTGCGCTGCCTTCCCGCCTTTCCTAACCGCCTCTCCTCAGTTCTTCTTTGCCGCGGAGCCAGCAGGTCGAGCCCTGTCACCGCTGAAGAAGTTCTTTATTTTATTTTATTTTCTTTCTTTGGTCGCGTGTCTGCCTTCCCCGACTCCGGACTGGTACCGCCGGTCTTTTCTTTCTTTTCTTTAAACCCCCCCCCCATAAAAAAAAAACCTATATATTTTTCCCTCACTTAGTGTATTTTTCTTTTTGGGCCTTAGGCCTCACAAGAAATTTTCCTCATGGAAAAACCAGCCTCCGGGTTTAAGAAATGCACTAAGTGCAGCGGTACTATTTCTGTTACAGACACCCATGAATGGTGTCTTAAATGTTTGGGTCCTGAACACTCCATTTCGGATTGTCCGTCCTGCTCTCTGATTTCTAAACGGGGTTTACAGAACCGAGCAGCTAAGCTCCATGTGCTGTTTCCCGCTGATGCAGCTTCGGTGGCATTGACGTCTTCCAGGGCTTCTTCTACCCCCAATGGATCTCAGGTAACCAAACATAAATCCAGCCGGTCCTCGAAGGGTAGATCTCCCTCTAAGCATCGAGATGCCTCCGGGCTTGCCCTCGAGGATCCTGCACCGGCAAAACAACCCTGGCGGGAAGCTCCGGCTTCCAAAGCTCCACCTATGGGGTTACAGGTTGACATCGATGGCACGGCCTCGACCGATCACCTGTTAGAATGCTCTGGGGTACCGGCACAACCTTCCGGTACCGAGTTTCAGGCATTCATGGCGTCGATGGATCAGAAATGTTCTGTCCATGCAGCAGGCTATCAGTGCCTTCATCCAAGCTGCGACGCCGTTGATACCACAACAAACTCCGTTGTCGGTATCGACTCGGGTACTGGTACCGGCACCAGCGCTGATACCGGTACCGACTGCATCGGCATCGACCAGGATACCGACTGCAGCGGTTCCTTGTCCAGGTCTGCTCATCGGTACCGATCCGGTTCCGATGACGCCCGAAGTCGATACTGCTCGATACGCATACCGAGCGTTAGAAGAGCACCCTGACAGACGGTACTTCGATTCCTCTGGTGATTCTGATACATCAGAGGAGTCTGCTGAAGTATCTATAACCCTTCCTGAAGAGCCTTCTTCTCCAAAAAGAAGAATGTCTCCTCCAGAGGACTTGTCCTTTCAAGACTTCATAAGAGAAGTGGCTAAAGGTCTTTCTATTTCAGTATCCTCTGAATCAGAGCCTAAAGCAAAAAAATTAGATATTTTGGGTTATTCTAAGGCTCCTAAAGAGGCAGTCACCTTACCAATTCATGAGATTCTTTATGAACACATGGTTGATTTATGGGAGACTCCTCTCACTATCTCTCCTCATTCTCGCAGATTGGACACTATGTATCGTGTCCCTCCCTGTCCTGGTTTTCATAAAACTCAGCTTCCTCACCATTCCATTGTGGTGCAGTCAGCTATGAAGAGGATAAAGAGTACAAAGAGACACTCTTCTGCTCCTCCAGGAAGAGAATGCAGGACCTTGGATGCTTTTGGTAGGAAAATCTTCCAAGCCAGTATACTTATTGTCAGAATCAACTCCTATAGTCTTTACATGGGTATGTTTCTAAAGGAGGTTGCAGATAAACTGCACACTTTCCTCCCTTTTCTACCAGAAGATAAAAGGGACGAATTCCTCATTTGGCTTAAGCATACTCAAGACATTTCAAAGTTTTCCAACAGGGCAGCCTTTGATTCCTTTGAAGGTGCCAGCAGAGCCTCAGGCATTGCCATAGCTGCTCGCAGAATTGCTTGGCTCCAGGCTTCTGATTTAGAACCCTGGGTCCAAGATGGATTAGGAAATCTTCCCTGTACAGGTGAAAACCTCTTTGGCAAAGAATGGCAAATAAAAGCCACTCAAATGGATGCAGAAAATTCTGCTCTGGATAGACTTTCAAAGTCGACCTCCATTCCTGCCAAGAAAAAACCCTTCAAGAAGTTTTTTTTTCAAAAAGGGCAGATTCCCTTCTACTTCTGGCCAACAATTCTCTACAGGTCACTTTGCTACTAAGCGTCAGCAACCTAAACAGGCCAGGCCTAAGACTACAGGGGCTGCTGCAACTCAGCAGACCCAACCTCCTCAGGGTTTTTGACTTGATGCTAGAGAACTTAGCCTTTCTGGCTTTAAAACAGCCAGAACCTCTCACCATTCCAGGAACATAACATAAGAACATAAGATATGCCATACTGGGTCAGACCAAGGTCCATCAAGCCCAGTATTCTGTTTCCAACAGTGGCCAATCTAGGTCATATGTACCTAGCAGTTTCCCCAAGAGACACAAGTTCCACAATGCTTGTACTGGGTCAAGCATTGATATCTTCGGTCACTTCTTGATAATGGTTTATGGACCTTTCCTCCAGGAACTTGTCCAAACCTTTTTTAAACCCAGCTACACTAACAGCCTTTACTACATCCTCCGGTAACAAATTCCAGAGTTTGATTACATGTTGAGTGAAAAAATATTTTATTTTATTAGTCTTAAATAGTTTACCCTGTAGCTTCATTGCATGTCCCCTAGTCTTTCTATATTCTGATAAGGTAAACAATCGATCTACGTTTACCCGTTCCACTCCGTTCATTAATTTATAGACTTCTATCATATCTCCCCTCAGCCGTCTCTTTTCCAGGTTAAAGAGCCCTAACCTTTTTAGCCTTTCTTCATAGGAGTATCCTTCCATCATCCCCTTTACCATTTTGGTGGCTCTTCTCTGAACCTTTTCTAAAATCGCTATATCCTTTTTAAGATACGGCGACCAGAATTGCACACAATATTCAAGGTGCGGTCTCACCATGGAACGATACAGAGGCATTATAATATCTTTTGTTTTATTTTCCATTCCTTTCCTTATCATACCTAGCATTCTATTTGCTCTCTTGGCCGCCGCTGCACACTGGGCCGAGGGTTTTAACATAGTATCCACAATGACGCCTAAATCTTTTTCCTGGGTGGTGGTTCCTAATGTGGAACCTTGCATCGTGTAACCATAGTTTGGGTTGTTCTTCCCTAGATGCATAACCTTGCACTTGTCCACATTAAATTTCATCTGCCATTTTGATGCCCAGTCTTCCAATTTATCAAGATCCTCTTGCAATTTTTCACAATCCTCTTGGGTTTTAACAACTTTAAATAGTTTTGTGTCATCTGCAAATTTGATAACCTCACTCGTTATTCCACTTTCCAGGTCATTTATGAATATGTCAAAAAGCAGCGGACCCAGCACAGATCCCTGGGATACACCACTATTCACCTTTCTCCATTGAGAAAATTGGCCATTTAGCCCTACCCTCTGCTTTCTATCTTTTAACCAGTTCCTGATCCACAATAGTACACTGCCTCCTATCCCATGACTCTTTTTAGTTTTGCCAAAAGTCTCTGATGAGGGACCTTGTCATAGGCTTTCTGAAAGTCCAGATACACAATATCAACCGACTCACCTTTGTCCACCTGTTTATTCACTCCTTCAAAAAAACATAACAGATTAGTAAGACAAGATCTTCCTTGTCTAAAGCCATGTTGGCTGTCTCCAGGAAGGTTAGCTCATTTTGCTCCCAGATGGGAGCAGATTACATCAGAGCAGTGGACCCTCTCCATCATAAGAGAGGGCTACAAACTTCATTTCTCAGACCTTCCTCCCCACACCATGGTGAGACATTTCAATTCTCCCACATCTCTTCTCGACCTAGGTCAAGAGGTGGCTACCCTTCTTGCCCAAGGGGCAATAGAAGAAGTTCCCCTTCTTCAACAAGGGTCAGGGTTTTACTCCCCCTATTTTCTCATTCCAAAGAAGACAGGGGGATACAGACCCATATTAGATCTCAGGGAATTGAACAAATTTCTATGCAAGGAGAGGTTCAAGATGCTTTCTCTGGGCACTCTCCTTCCATACCTTCAAAGTCAGGATTGGCTTTGTTCTCTAGATCTCAAGGATGCGTACACACATGTCCTCATCCATCCATCCCTCTCACAGAAGATTCCTCCATTTTCTTTTCCAAGGAAAACATTATCAATACAGGGTGCTTCCATTTGGTCTGGCCTCTGCCCCAAGAGTGTTCACCAAATGCATGGCAACAGTAGCTGCATTTCTACGCACTCTGGGAATATTTGTATTCCCATACCTGGACGACTGGCTCATCCGAGCTCCATCTCAGTCAGAGGCCCAGACTTCCCTGGACTGCACAAGGCGCATTCTACAGCATCTGGGACTTGTGGTAAACCTCCCAAAGTCCCAGCTCACCCCTACTCAGTCCCTAGAGTTCATAGGGGCCTGGCTAGATACTACCACTGCAAGGGCCTATCTTCCTCAGGCCCGTTGCCTACGCCTAGTGCAGTTAGCCTCTCAGGTTCAGTCAAAGAGCCACTTAACTGCCCGGGAGATGCTACAACTGCTAGGCCACATTGCTTCCACAGTGCATGTGGTACCCTATGCTCGCCTACATATGAGAGCAGCCCAATGGACTTTGTCCACCCAGTGGACTAAAGCATCAGGAACTCTCTCAGACCAAATAGCAACCCTCAAACGTCTCTTTTGGTCTCTCCAGTGGTGGATGTCCACTCAAAATCTGTTGCTGGGGTCCCCCTTCCAACAATTGTTGCCCCAAGCAACTCTCACAACAGATGCCTCCCAAACAGGTTGGGGAGCTCATCTACAAGACCTCTCCACCCAAGGCACTTGGTCCCCACAGGAGACCTTTCTTCATATCAATCTCTTGGAGCTTCGAGCAGTCTTTCTAGCTCTCAAGGTCTTTCATATCCTGCTCAGCTACAAGACAGTCCTCATTCATACGGACAATCAAGTAGCCATGTTTTACATAAACAAGCAAGGAGGAACTGGCTCTCTGTCGCTTTGCAACGAAGCTTTAAGATTGTGGGCCTTCGCCAGAGAGCATCAAATCCATCTCCTGGCAGTATACCTCCCAGGAATCCAAAACTCTTGGGCAGACAGACTCAGTCGAGTTCTGCTCCCACACGAATGGTCCTTGCACATGGATCAGGTACTCAGAATCTTCCAAGAATGGGGAACCCCAGACATAGACCTCTTTGCAAGTCCGTGGAATGCCAAACTTCCCCGGTTCTGTTCCAGAATTCCGTGTCAGGGAGTTCAGGCCAAGGATGCCTTCCTCCTTCACTGGGGTCAGGGTTTCCTGTATGCCTTTCCACCCATTCCCTTGATTCCCAAGACTCTGTTCAAACTCCAGAGAGATCAAGGATCTATAATCCTCATAGCTCCATGCTGGCCACGCCAAGTGTGGTACCCTCTACTTCTGCATCTCTCCCAAGCCCCCTCTCTGGACTTGGGAGCTGCTCCAGACCTTCTGTCCCAGGAGGAGGGGACTTTGTGGCGCCCAAGTCCCTTCACCTCAGAGCTTGGTTACTGAAGGCCTAGACCTTCAAAGCTGTAATCTTTCTCAACAAGTGAAGGATATCCTCCATGCTTCCAGAAAACCTTCCACTAGACGTTCCTATGCTTTTAAATGGAAAAGATTTTCCATTTGGTGTGCTGAAAGGAGTCTCGACCCTCTAGCACTACCTTTGAATTCTCTATTGGAATACCTCCTGCATCTTTCCGATGCAGGCCTTAAGACGAATTCAGTAAGGGTCCATTTAAGTGCTATTGCAGCATCCCTTAAGCCTATCAATGGACAGCCTGTTTCCTCTCATCCTCTTATTGCAAGATTCATGAGAGGCCTAACTTTAACTAGACCTCCCATTAGGCCTCCTCCGGTGGCATGGGATTTAAATCTGGTTCTTGGTCAGCTTATGAAGCCTCCTTTTGAACCGTGTCACCCTTGCACCCGCTCCCTAACCTTGAGGGTTAAGGAGGGATGGGCCTTGTGTAGTTGTGGGGGCCAATTAAAGTCGGGAACAAGAAAATTTATATTCACCAGGATTTTATTTTCCCCGCTCCTTGATGGTCAGGAACAGGTGAGAAGGTTAAGCAATCAGGAATTATACAAAACAGAGGCTTTCAATGCTGTGCTTCAGCTTATTCTTCTCTGAGGAAAACACATTACCTCATGTGTCTTCTCTGTGCTGTATTTACAAAAATGCTTTGGTAAAAATTAATATTGTTTTCTTTTGCAATTAGGATACAGTCCAGCTTATTTCAAAGCTTCAATAAGCTTCCCTTTCAATTGCTCAAAACAGTATTTCTTTCATATGCTTTTCACGTATTCTGGGTTAGCATTACCAGAATAAACTGTCAGGTATAATCATTCAAGCTTTGCACTTATCAGTTTTCTCAATTAACCCAATTGAGCAGTCCATCGGCTGGTTAATTGCAATCATGGGACGTGGAGCCGGTGTGGGAATTCCTATTCCAGGATTACTCCCTGCTTGAATGCTAGCCTGTTCTGAAACAGCTCTTTTATTTAGGAATTGTCTAAATTCAATCAGGAGTTGTTCTGCCTGTCTCCTAGCAGGACTATTGGGTAAATCTTCTCCTTGCTTAAGCAGGTAATTATCTGCTCCTGGTAAGCAAACACTGCTCTCCCTCTTTAGACACTCTGTGCCCGTGGTGGAGTTACCCCTCCCCCACTTATCTCCGTTAGTGAGTGGTGTAATCACAGGTTCCTTTGCACAAGCTCAGCTCTTAAGAAAAGCTTCAAAGGTAGGACCTTCAGTATCAATATAGCCTAAACCTTTTGTAAACAGTTTGGCTGAGTTCCTCTCGTCAGCTTGCTTGTTAAAAGCAGGAACTACTGGCTGAGAAAAGCTTGGCTTATTTAGAGAGCTTTCAGGCTGTAACCAACGTCTCTCACGTTGCCTAAAACTATCCTGTACTTTAAAATCAGGACTCTCTCTTTCTGGCTGGTAAAACTTATTAAAGTAATTAAGAGCAGCAGGTACCTTAGAATGAGACCGGTCAGAAAATGCCTTGCCAGCGTGCCTTTCTCTCCAAGGGTAAAAACTGTTTCCCCACAACGTAGGCTTTACTCCTGGTTCTGAATCAGTTTCCCTTCTGTTGCAGCTGGGCAGTGTTTCTGTAGCAGGGTCAAAGGGTTCTGCAATCAAAAGCACTGCACCTAATGACCCCTGTCCAGCCAGCTGGATCAAAGAGCTTCGCCATGACATAAGCAACATCCTGGCTAACATACTGAACCAGTCCTTTATCACTGGATCATTCCCGCAGAGTCTCAAAAGCACCTCTATCAAGCCCCTACTAAAAAACAACAAACTCTAGACCCTTCGAAAGTAGAATCCTTCAGACCAATATCAAGCATCCCACAGCTTGCTAAGATCATCAAAAAAGCCGCTCAACAACAAATCCAGCAACATATCGACACCCAAGCACCGTTGGATCCTGTCCAACACGGATTCAGGGAAGCACACGGAGTAGACACTGTCCTCACAACCCTGTTCAACGATCTGATCACAGGAATCAACAACATACAACAAGGCTTTGTCCTCATCTTCCTGGACATATCTGCCGCCTTCGACTCGGTGAGCCATGACATACTTATACAACGCCTAAAAGAAAAGGGGATCCAAAGCACAGCGCTAAAATGGTGTGAATCCTACTTATCTAATAGGTGGCAACAAGTCAAGGTTGGCCAAGCATCTTCCAAACCATTTCTGCAAACACAGGGAGTTCCCCAAGGATCGTCCTTATCATCCCTGATGTTCAACATTTATATGCAGCCGATATGTGACTTGATTCGATCCTTCAACGTAAAGTGCCTAGCATACGCTGATGACATCCTCCTTTACATGCCGTTCTTGATAGACCAACCAGTGCTCTCCCCAATCATCAACTGCTTCGAAGCAGTAGCCAATTGGCTATTATCACAAAACTTACGGATCAAAAAATAGTTTAGAAAAGGTTAAGAGAAAGTTATAAGAATAATATGAAAATGGGTCGTTGATGCAAAAAAGTGCACCAAGTGATATTTATCACAGAAAGTTGCCCGTGAGTCTGAGACCTGCTTAGAAAAAGATAAGTTGTTTTTTAAGAAAAACTGTTTAAAAAATAATTGAATCAAGGAAATATTCACATATTGGAGTAATTAGTTATCAATATAGCCTAAACCTTTTGTAAACAGTTTGGCTGAGTTCCTCTCGTCAGCTTGCTTGTTAAAAGCAGGAACTACTGGCTGAGAAAAGCTTGGCTTATTTAGAGAGCTTTCAGGCTGTAACCAACGTCTCTCACGTTGCCTAAAACTATCCTGTACTTTAAAATCAGGACTCTCTCTTTCTGGCTGGTAAAACTTATTAAAGTAATTAAGAGCAGCAGGTACCTTAGAATGAGACCGGTCAGAAAATGCCTTGCCAGCGTGCCTTTCTCTCCAAGGGTAAAAACTGTTTCCTAACAACGTAGGCTTTACTCCTGGTTCTGAATCAGTTTCCCTTCTGTTGCAGCTGGGCAGTGTTTCTGTAGCAGGGTCAAAGGGTTCTGCAATCAAAAGAACTTCTTGCCTTCCCAATGCCTTTTGCCTTCTCTCTTGTGGATTCAAACCACCTTTTCTTCTCAATTCATTTGTAGTGCTCACTTCTCCATTCCTTCTCATTCCACTCGTCCTCCTCACTCTCCTTCTCCATCCCAATCTATCTGTGTCTTCCCTCTCTCTACTTTAACAAGGGGTCCCTGCTCTGGGAAGCCCGCCTCCTACTAGGGCGTGCCCAATCCACAGCTCTGCTTCTCTCCTCCCCTGAGGTGAGCTGATTGGTTGCCTGTAGGTTGTGCTGAGAATGGAAAACTCTGTCTTTTCTTGCAGTACCTGTACCTACCAGAGGGTCAGTATCAGTTTTCCATGGCTTCTGCATTTGCCCCTGCGTCACAACCCTTAGCCACCACCTCCTTGAAATTTCTTTCCTGGAAGGTTATTTTCCTCATTGCAGTCACCTCAGCTCGCCGCATCAGTGAGTTGCAGGCCTTAGTGGCTAATCCACCTTATACAAGGTTCCATCATGATAAGGTAGTTCTTAGGACCAATCCACACTTTATGCCTAAAGTGGTCTCACCTTTTCATCTTAATCAAGAGGTATATTTACCTGTCTTTTTTCCAGCTCCTCATGCATCAAGTGCAGAGAAGAATCTTCATACTCTGGATTGTAAAAAAGCTCTTGCCTTTTACTTACAAAGAACACAGCAACATAGAACGTCTTCCCAGCTCTTTGTTGCTTTTGATCCCTCTCATTTGGGACTTCCAGTCTCTAAGAGGACACTATCCAATTGGATTGCTCAGTGTATTTCTTTTGCCTACCAGAGTAAGAACCTTTCTCTGGAGAGCCATGTCACAGCTCATAATGTGAGGGCCATGGCCGCCTCTATGGCTCATCTAAATTCTATGTCCATCGACCAGATCTGTCGAGCAGCCACCTGGGCCTCGGTTCATACCTTCACAGCCCATTACTGCTTGGACAATGACTCCTGCCAGGATGCCTTGTTTGGTCAGGCTGTTCTCAAACACCTGTTCCATTCTTAATCAACTCCTACCCTCCATCCCTGAATAGATGCCTGAGATCCATAGGAGGAGGTAGAACCCTTCCCAGGGTCTCATATCCTTGGGGTTCTCCCAGGCATCTTAGCTAGGGAGTCCCCATATGTGAAGACTCATTCCTGCTTGTTCCTGGAGATAGCACAGTTACTTACCTGTAACAGGTGATCTCTGCGAACAGCAGGAATAAGTCTTCTCAACCCTCCCACCTCCCCTAGGAGTTGTATCTCTCAATCTGTCTTTCCTTTCCTCTCTCTCTCTTTTGTCTCAGCTTTAAAACTCGAACTGAGGAGAGGCGGTTAGGAAAGGCGGGAAGGCAGCGCGCAGGCGCTGTGGGATGCTCCCAAAAGCTTTCCTTTTTGGGAAGCTGGAGAGCGTTCCCGCGCAGGCTCCGTCGGTACCGACGTATCCATATATGAAGACTTATTCCTGCTGTTCCCAGAGATCACCTGTTACAGGTAAGTAACTGTGCTTCTCTCTTATTTGTCTTAATTAGTTTACCCTGTAGCTTCATTGCATGTCCCCTAGTCTTTCTATAATCTGATAACGTAAATAATCAATCTTTGTTTACCCGTTCCACTCCGTTCATTAATTTATAGACTTCTATCATATCTCCTCTCCGCCATCTCTTTTCCAGGTTAAAGAGCCCTAACATTTTTAGCCTTTCTTCATAGGGGTATCCTTCCATCCCCTTTACCATTTTGGTGGCTCTTCTCTGAACCTTTTCTAATAACGCTATATCCTTTTTAATATACGTTGAACAGAATTGCACACAATATTCAAGGTGCGGTCGCACCATGGAACGATACAGAGGCATTGATGTTTTATTTTCCATTCCTTTCCTTATGATACCTAGCATTCTATTTGCTCTCTTGGCCACCACTGCACACTGGGTAGAGGGTTTTAACATGTTATCCACAATGACGCCTAAATCTTTTTCCTGGGTGGTGGTTCCTAATGTGGAACCTTGCATCGTGTGACCATAGTTTGGGTTGTTCTTCCCTAGGTGCATAACTTTGCACTTGTACACATTAAATTTCATCTGCCATTTTGATGCCCAGTCTTCCAATCGACTCGCCTTTGTCTACCTGTTTGTTCACACCTTTGAAAAAAACAAAACAGATTAGTAAGACAAGATCTTCCTTGTCTAAAGCCATGTTGGCTGTCTCCCATTAAGCCATGACTATCTACGTTTTCAGTAATTTTGTTCTTTAAAATGGTTTCTACCATTTTTCCCGGTACTGACATCAGGCTCACCGGTCTGTAGCTTCCCGGATCACCCCTGGAACCCTTTTTAAAAATTGGCGTTACGTTGGCCATCCTCCAATCTTCAGGTATTACAGATGATTTTAATGATAGTTCACAGATTACTAATAGCAGGTCTGCACTCTCATATTTCAGTTCTTTCAACACCCTTGGATGTATGTCATCCGGTCCAGGTGATTTGCTACTCTTCAGTTTATCAAATAATTGTAATACATCTTCCTGATGTATTGATATTTCCTTCAATTCTTCCGCACCTTTAAATACCACTTCAGTCATGGGTAACATCCCTACATCTTCTTCGGTAAAGAATTCATTCAGTCTCTCCGCTGTCGCCTTGTCGCCTCTTAGTGCCCCTTTAACCCCTCTATCATCTAATGGACCAACTGACTCTCTCACAGGTTTTTTGCTACAAATGTACTTGAAAAAGTCTTTATTATGCGTTTTTGCTTCTACAGCAAGCTTCTTCTCAAATTCTTCCTTTGCCTGCCTTATCAATGCCTTGCATTTAACTTGCCAGTGCTTGTGCTGTTTCCAGTTTTCGTCATTTGGCTCTTTTTTCCATTTCCTGAAAGATGCTTTTTCGGCAACAACAGCCTCTCTGACCTCACCTTTAAACCATGCTGGCAGTCTTTCGGACTTCCTTCCACTTTTCTTAAAGCATGGAATACAGCTGTTCTGGTCTTCCAAGATAGTATTTTTCAACAACTCCCAAGCTTGATGTAAGTCTTTACCTTTGCAACTGCTCCTTTTAGTTTTTTCTTAACTATTTTCCTCATTTTATCATAGTCTCCCTTTCGAAAGTTAAAAGGTAGTACTTTTGATTTCCTTACTATCCATCCTCCACTAATTAAATCAGACACGATCATGCTATGATCACTATTCCCAGGTGCCCCCAACACCCTTATCTCTTGCACCAGATCTGGTGTTCCACTAAGGACTAGGTCCAATATGGCTTCCCCTCTGGTCGGTTCATGAACCAGCTGCTCCAAGAAGCAGTCATTTATTTCATCTAGGAACTTTATCTCCCTAGCATGTCCTGCCGTGATACTGACCCAGTCGATACTGGGGTAATTGAAATCACTCATTATTATTACTGTGCTGTAACTTTTGTTTGTTTCCTTGATTTCTTTGACCATTTAATCATTTCAATCCATAGAGACTCTACAGCAAATTTTGTTTCCTGCAAAACTTTAATCCTTTCTGACTCAATGCCCTCTCTAACATAGAGGGCAACCCCTCCACCAATTTGATCAGCTCTGTCATTACGATATAGTTTGTACCCACGTATCACAGTGTTCCACTGGTTGTTCTCCTTCCACCATGTCTCAGAGATTCCAATCATATCTAACCTCTCATTTAGTGCTATATATTCTAACTCTCCCATCTTATTTTTTAGACTTCTAGCATTTGCATACAAGCATTTTAGAGACTTTATTTTATTCATATGAATCTGGCTATTGGTAGGCATGGGTAATCTTTAAGCTCTGTCTGCTCCATACTCAAGGGCATTTGGGCTACTTTACTCTTTTTTGGAACCTCTCTGCTTTTGGTAGCATCCTTCAAGGATACATTCTTCCAAACCACGCGTTCTTGTGCGACTGTCGGCTTTCCCCTGTTTAGTTTAAAAGCTGCTCTATCTCCTTTTTATAGGTTAATGCCAGCAGCCTGGTTCCATCCCGGTTAAGGTGAAGCCCATCCTTTCGGAAGAGCCCCTCCTTTCCCCAGAATGTTCCCCAGTTCCTAACAAATCCAAAACCCTCATCCTTGCAACATTTCATCCACGCATTGAGACTCTGGAGCTCTGCCTGCCTTTTGGGTCCTGCATGTGGAACGGGAAGCATTTCGGAGAACGCTACCCTGGAAGTTCTGGATTTCAACTTCCTACGTAAAAGCTTAAATTTAGCCTCCAGAACCTCCCTACCACATTTTCCTATGTCATTGGTACCGACATGTACTAAGACAGCAGACTCCTCCCCAGCAGTATCTAAGACCTTACCTAGGTGGCGCGAGAGGTCCGCTACCTTCGCACCAGGCAGGCATGTTACCAGGCGATCCTCATGTCCACCAGCCACCCAGCTATCTACATGCATAATGATCGAATCACCAACTATAACGGCTGTCCTAACCCTTCCCTCATGGGCACATGACCCTGGAGAAACTTCCTTGGTGTGAGAGGGTTTTACATCACCTGGAGGACAGGTCCTAGTTACAGGATCACTTCCTGCCACACCATTGATCTTGGAAGTCTGCCACCCCTTAATACTGCATTAAACATCTCTTTTAATTTGGTCCCTATTTCTGTTTGAAATGTTTTATAGAATTTTGCAGTTAGGCCGTCTAGGCCTGGGGCCTTTCCCTCTTTTAATTCCTGGTTAGCAGTGTGTACTACTTCACTTTCAATTTCTCTGACCACCCATTCTTTGGTGAACCCCACTTCCTGCAGATATTTTTCCACCTCCTCAAGCTCCCTCCCCTTTTCTGGCTATTTGAAGGTTTTGATAAAAGTTGCAAAATAATTCTTGGATATTGATTGTTTCAAATTCCCATTGTCCCTGCCTATTTTCCAATTTGAGTATCTGTTGCTGGGTACGTCTCTCTCTTAAACCGGGAAGATACTTAGCTAGGCAATTATTTTCTACTATAAAATATGTATGCTTTAATTTTTTCATTTGAAAAGCCCATTCTACCACCTGTGTCGGGTCTAGTTCCCTACGAGTCTGTTCTATTTGGCTTAATAACTGCTTCCCGCCCTTAGTTTTATGTTCATTTACTAATAACTGCAGTTTTGTTCGTAGTTCCTCTTCACGCTTTTCTTTCTGTCTTTCTTTTGTGTTGCTAAGGCTATGAGACGCCCTCATTCCATCCCATACATTATCGCAGGAGGTTTCATCAGTTGCGTTATTCGCAAATATTTTTTAATGGCTGCTCTAACACTCTGAACCTCCTCAGGCTCATCTAACAGAACATAAGAACATAAGATATGCCATACTGGGTCAGACCAAGGTCCATCAAGCCCAGTATCCTGTTTCCAAAGGTGGCCAATCTAGGTCATACGTACCTAGCAGTTTCCCCAAAAGACACAGGTTCCGCAATGCTTGTACTGGGTCAAGCATTGATATCCTGGGTCCCTTCTTAATAATGGTTTATGGACCTTTCCTCCAGGAACTTGTCCAAACCTTTTTTAAACCCAGCTACACTAACAGCCTTTACTACATCCTGCTCAGAGGCTGTCTGCCATTGGACTGGAGAGCAGTCAGAGCCGGCGCCATTTTTTAAACCGCCAATCACCTCAGTGCCGTGGGTGGAACTCTCCAGTTGGTACAGGTCGGACTTGGAGGGGTTCTTCAGTCACGTTTTGTTTTGGGAAGTACTTCAGGGTGGGCTTCTTTTCGGGGGGTGATCAGTGGAGCGCAAATGTGCTGGCAAAGGCCACGTGTTTGACCTGTGGCTCCCATTGGAGCTCTGTCTCTGCTAAGTGATTCTGCCATGGTTGTGAGGTAGAGTCCCGAGTGGTGGAGGAAGGCTTGGTTGAGAACAAAAATGGTAAGGCAGGTGTGGGGGCATCCTCTGGAGGGTCAGAAATCCCTGTTATTATTATTATTATTATTTATTATTAAAGACTTATAAAGCGCCACAACATATGAAGTGCTGTACAAACATAGAAGAGAGACAGTCCCTGCTCATCAGAGCTCACAATCTAATAAGACAGAAAACAAAATAAGTTACATAATACAAATAACAAAAATTTATAGGACAAACTAAGCAAATGTTGATAGAGAGATCAAGATAGGGTAAGACAGGAACGGAAAGCAAGAGTGAAGAGGTGGGATTTTAGTCTGGACTTGAAAATGGGCAGGGAAGACGTCTGGTGCACAGAGAAAGGAAGACTATTCCAAGCAAAGGGTGCTGCCAGTTGGAAGGAGCGAAGTCTGGAATTGGCAGTACGAGTAAAGGGCACAGATAAACAAAGACTATTAGAAGAGCGAAGCAACCGAGAGGGGGTGTAAGGAGAGATGAGAGATGAAAGGTACTGGGGGGCAGAAGAGTGAATACATTTATAGGTCAGGAGGAGAAGTTTAAATTGGATACGGAGATGGATGGGAAGCCAATGAAGCGACATGAGGAGAGGAGTGATGTGGGAAAAACGAGACTGGCGGAAAATGAGTCGAGCAGCGGAGTGTTGAATTGACTGAAGAGGAAAGAGGTGGCTTGCAGGGAGGCCGGCAAGGAGAAAGTTACAATAATCAAGACGGGAGGTGATTAAGGAGTGGACAATCAATTTAGTGGTGTCAACAGAGAGGAAGGGGCGAATTTGGAAATATTGTATAGAAAGAAACGACAAGTTTTAGCAATGAGCTGGATATGTGAAGAGAAAGAGAGGGAGGAATCGAAGATAACACCAAGGTTACGTGCTGAAGAAACAGGGAGGAGTACAGAGTTATCAACAAAGAGAGAGAAAGGCACCCCACTGAATCAGGGGAGCTCCACCAACGTCATGGATGACATCACAAAAGACTTGTCCAATCAATTTCTTTATTGAGGCCAAGGGGGTTCACCGTACCTAATTAAAAAATCCAGCTCTGTTCCCGTCGCTGAAGAGAAGCCATTCAATCACCCCCTCTAGGATCCGGGGGAACATGATCTAGTACGGTCCAATGAAGTTCAGAAAAATCATGTTTTTTTAATAAACAATATTCAACTATCGGAGCCGATAATATTTTATTTCGTATTCAAGACGCATGTTCACCCAAACAAGCCCTCATTATTCGGATCGTCCTTCCAACATACAGCAAAGGACAAGGACATTGCAAGATATACACTACATAAGATGATCCACAATCAGTATCCCTCCTCCGTTGAAATATCTGTCCCGTTACAGGGTGCAACCACTCACATCCCGTTAACGTTGTGGTGCAATACGCACATGTCTCACAACGGACATGCCTCAGATTCTGTGAAGATGGTAACAAGGGACGGTCCATTGAAGTTGTGGACCAAACTAATAAATCACTTATATTAGATCTACGGGAAAACGCTACCCTCAAAGGTTTATCAAAACAAGGGTATAGCCCCAGTATATACCAATGTTTCTTAAGTGGCCTCAATAAAGAAATTGATTGGGCAAGTCTTTTGTGATGTCATCCATGATGTTGGTGGAGTTACCCTGATTCAGTGGGATGCTGAATTGGTAGGTCTGATTGGATCTCTGGTGATGTGTGATAATAGCCATTCAAAACAGAAGTACCCTTCTATAAACGTACCCGGTATGCGAACTCGGCGACATTTGGCAGTTTATTCAAGTTGAAGTTGAAGGAGATTGCACTTGACACAGGGAGTGGATCCCGAAACGTGCATGTCGTGCTTTGATGGAGATTGAATGAAAGCAAGCTAAGTCTTTTGATGAAACTTATATCTTTGAATAAAATGGATGATGCCGTCCGGAGGGGTTAGAAAAACAATTCTGACTTCCCTCGGCTTTATCTGACAAAAAGGCAATGAAAAATAACTCTTTTTTTTTGGTTTTGGGAGGGTTTTGTTTGGGTAATTTATAGTATTGATGTTAATTGATTACCTCAACCTAGGGTGGTTTGTGTGCTGTAGGGATAGCAAAGAACTGGCACTCCCTGAGGGCCCCGGCTCACCAAGGGCTCAGCGGGGGGCCTCAGGCACAATCTTCTCTCTCAGCAGAGGAACACTTGCTGTTAGACTGCAATCAAAACAGTGCAGTCCAGCCGTCCCAGATAGCAGCCTGCACTCTGTTTTTGGGGTGTTTTTCCCCCTTTTCTTTATTGAGCCTATCCCAAACTAAGGAACCAACAAATCTAGACAATCTGTTGTTCCTGTGCCTAAATATCCATAAAGGATAAATCCAGTTAAATCTTTCCTAAAACCTTAGGTTACTTACCTATTCCTTCAGCGAGTCCCTCAGTGGAATCACCTCACCCCGGCTGCTTGGAGACCGAAATGCTGGTTGTGGTGGGAAGTGCCACTGGTATGTATACTCTGATGTCATCAAACATGACATGCTCGGTCTCCAAGCTGCTGATGAGGCGACACTACCCACAGGTGCAGGATTGGATTAGAGGAACAATAAGGAAAAAGACTTATTTCTATGAGCTATCCTTGTATGGTCCATTGGTATTCAGACACACTAAGTCTAATGAAAAATTCTACCAGTCACCTCCGCAATACAGTAAAAACCCGGAGGTGTATAGATGGGCGACCAGAACCAGGATGTATTTGCCTCAGAGCACCACCAATAGTAACAATGAAAAAATGTCCTCTCTTGAACTGAATTATGGTAAAAACAGTTAGAAAAAGATGAAAAGCCTCAATAAAAATGCAAAACAAGATAGCTTCTTTCAAGTAGACTGTATCCAGAGATGAAGCACAGTGCCCTCTATAATAAGGAATGGAGCGGAAAGTTGGATCACTCAGGAGATGGAGGATGGGACTTGAGAGTTGGACTTGTCACAGCTCAGTGGAACTTCCTGTGCTAGGCATTGCTGTTTGGTCCCACAAAACTTAATGCCAGTCTTCAGAGCTCAGATGTTTCTAGGCCGTGGGGATAGTATGCAGATGGTGAAATTAGATCTTACCGCTAATTGGCTTTTCTTGAGTCCCTCCAGTCCAGTCCAGACATGTGGGTTATCACGCCTCACCAGCAGCTTGGAGACTGAGCGTGCCAAGTCTTGGCAACATCACCCTTCATAGCAGCTGGAACCTCCTATTAGCCTCAGAATTCTTTATCTTTATTTAAAATTTGATAGACCGCTTTCCGTTGAAACATAAAGCGGTGTACAATAAAAGGTTAGCAATGCAAAAACACGGAAAAGAACGCCATAATAAGATAGGAAAGTAAAGTATAAAAGCATAGACAAGTAAAGTAAAACAAAACAAAAGGGCCAATACGTTATAAAACATAAGAGTACAACGAGATAGTAGGCCCATATAGGGGGAGACAAAACAGATTACGAGTAGACAAAAACACACGACAAGACAAATGATGCGCAGACAAAAGTACATGACAAATGAGAACATCAGGGAGGACTATCAGGAGAGAGATTAAAAGCTTGCTGAAACAGATGGGTTTTGAGTGATGCTTTAAATTGAGGATACGAATATTCCAATCGGAGAGGTGGTGGTAGTGCATTCCATAGTACTGGGCCCAGAAAGAAAAAAGCTGCATGGCGGGTTTGTTCAAGATGAGCTTGAGACGGAGAAGGTAGGGACAGACGGTTGGCATGGATAGAACGAAGCTGACGGTAGGGAGTGTGAAGAGAGATCTGATCTGCCAGATATAGAGGGGTATTAGTGTAAAGAGCACGATGAATCAGAATAAGAAACTTGTAGTGGAAACGAAAACAGAGGGGTAGCCAATGTAGACGGAGAAGAATAGGAGTGATATGATCAAAGCGATGAGAGAACGTAACGAGACGGGTGGCAGCATTTTGGATACGTTGTAGACGTTGGAGCTGAAACTTTGGTAGATTGGCGAGAAAAACATTACAATAATCTAAGCGGCTTATAACCAAGGCCAGGACAAGAGTGACTAAGGAAGATGAGGGGAGGAGGGAACGGACAGCCCTAATTTGCCGCAGGGCAGCAAATGAACGACGAATAAGGGAAGTAAGGTGTTGGTGGAAGGAGAACGTGGGATCAATAATCACTCCAAGATAACGGAAGGATGATACAAGAGGAAGAGAGACAGAACCAATCGAGGGGGCTAGAGTAGGGCAGGAACCACTCAGTGAGACCCACATAACTGTGGATTTAGATGGATTTAAGTGCAGAAAATTCTGTGATAGCCAAGAGGAAATCTGGGAGAGACAAAGATTCAGTTGTGTGATCAGAGTGAGAGGAGAAGTATGAAAAAGTAAGATAATATCGTCAGCATATATGTAAAATGACACAGGAAACTGTTGGATCAGCAAGGGTAAAGGAGCTAGAAAGATGTTAAACAAAAGCGGGGAAAGGACAGATCCCTGCGGTACACCACAGGTAAGAGGGAGGGAAGCAGAGGACTGACCATTAGAGTGAACAGAGAAAGAGCGGGCTGTGAGGAAGGAACATAACCACTGCCAGACTGTACCATGGAGCCCCACATCAGACAAACGAGAAAGAAGAGTTCGATGGTCAATCAGATCGAAAGCCGCGGAAAGATCGAGGGAAACAAGTAGAGTAATATCACCGTGATCATGAGCAACATGTAAGTCATTCAAGAGTGCAAGAAGAACCGTTTCCGTACTATGTCCGTGACGGAAACCGGCTTGACGGGGGTGAAGGGTGTTACTAGATTCCACGTGAGAGTTAAGTTGATCGAAGACAAAACGTTCCAGAAGTTTGGCCAGAAAAAGAAGATTTGAAACAGGACACCAGTGAGATAGAACAGAAGGATCAAGAGAGGGCTGTTTCAGAAGGGGGTGGACAACAGCTGATTTCCAAGAGAAGGGGAAATGGCCGGTTGAGAGGCTGGTATTAATGATAGTAGTGATGATAGGTATGAGCTGTAAGGAAGGCTCAGTCAGCCAGTGAGACGGAATCGGATCCAGTTGGCAGGTGGTCTTACTAGATTTGAATAACATCTGTAGAACTTCAGCAGAGGTGACTGGATGAAAGGAAGACCAGGAATGAGCTAAAGTGAGGTTTGGCGGAGGGAGGGGCGGTGATAACTGATGGGCAGTGGCCAATGGAACAGAAGAGACAGAGGATAAGGGGGAACAAGGTGGGGACAAGGGCGGTGGGGAAGGATGCGAAAAGGATGAGCGTAGATTGAGAATCTTATCAGAAAAGAAAGTGGCTAGAGACTGAGGGTCAGGGGCCAAGGACACTTGCCGACGATCAGGACCAACATTGGAGAGCCTACGCAAAATAGAAAAGAGTTCTATTGACAAAGCAGACTCCAAAGAGCAACAATTAAGAATCAATATTTTAAACGGTATCTTTTCCCAAACATGTTCCTTCCCCCCCCCAAAAGAGTATATAGAAATTACATTTACCTGGTAATTGTTGTTCCTTGAGGAACTCCAGTTCAGTCCTCCACCTCTGGGTAGTGCACCTCCTCCTGCAGCATGGAGGCTGGACAAGTCAAATTCGTGACATCACTGGATATATCCTGCTGGTATTCTCCCATCATCCCCCAGTGAACTATTGACAAAGCAGACTCAAAGGAGCAATAAATGAGTAGTTAAAGTATTAATTAACACTCTAAACTTAACCTTTAACTTTTACAATTAAATTCCCGTAAAAGAAAGGAGAAGGTCACAATCTCCTTCTTGCCCCTGTCCTCCTCCCCCCCCCCCCAGCTCAGAGTAAGACAGCCAGCAAGAAGAAAGGAAGACCAAAAGAGGTCATAGAAAGAGAGATACCACTGTGATCTCTGGCCTATCCAACATATTACGCTCTTAGCGACCGAAAAGAAGATCCTCTCCAAACTAAAGAGCCTCATCTGAATTGCTCATCCCGGGTGGGATTGAAGACTGAACTGGACTTCAAGGAACAAAAATTACCAGGTAAGTGTAATTTCTATTTCCTTATCATTCCTCCAATTCAGTCCTCCACCTCTGGGATGTAACAGAGCAGTAATCATTGGGAGGGACCTTTCCAGCCGGAGCGCAGCACCGCTGACCCGAGACAGACGATAGTGCTTACTGAGTATATGGATGTACGACCACGTTGCTGTTCTGCAAATCTCCACCAGCGGGACCAAGCTACGCTCTGCCCAGGAAGTCGCCTGCAGTCTAGGAGAGGAAGCCCGCAGCCCCACGGGCACCTGACGTCCATACTGATGCTATCGCCCCCCGAATCCAACCGGACATTGAAGCATTGGCTGCCACTTCACTTTTACACGGACCCCCGAATAGAACAAACAAATGATCCAATTTTCGGAAGGCCTCCGATACTTATAAGCCTTGACACAGAGTCCTTTTAATGTTCAACCGACGCAGATTGCGAACTGATGCATCCTCCTCTGAGGAACCCAAAACTGGGAACGAGACCGACTGATTCATGAGAAAGCACAGTTACTTACCTGTAACAGGTGATCTCTGGGAACAGCAGGAATAAGTCTTCACATATGGGTATCGTCGGTACCGACGGAGCCTGCGCGGGAATGCTCCCCAGCGTCCAGAAAGAAAGCTTTTGGGAGCATCCCACAGCACCTGCGCGCTGCCTTCCCGCCTTTCCTAACCGCCTCTCTCCAGTTCGAGTTTTAAGCTGAGACAAAGAGAGAGAGAGAGGAAAGGAAAGATAGATAGAGAGATACAACTCCTAGGGGAGGTGGGTGGGTTGTGAAGACTTATTCCTGCTATCTTCACATATGGGGACTCCCCAGCTAGAGATGCCAGGGAGATCTCCAAGGTTGTGAGTCCCTGAGAAGGGCTCTACCTCCCCCCATAGATCTCGGGCATCCAACCAGGGATGGGGGGTAGGAGTTGATTAGGTATGAAACAGGTGAGAACAGCCTGACCAAACAAGGCATCCCGGCGGGAGTCCTTGTCCAAGCAGTAATGGGCTGTAAAGGTATGAACTGAGGCCCAGGTGGCCGCTCGACAGATTTGGTCTATGGACACAGAGTTTAGATGAGCCATAGAGGCTGCCATGGCCCTCACATTGTGAGCTGTGACATGGCCCTCCAGAGAAAGGTTCTTACTCTGGTAGGCGAAAGACATACACTGAGCAATCCAATTGGACAGAGTTCTCTTAGAGACTGGAAGTCCTAAATGAGAGGGATCAAAAGCAACAAATAGTTGAGAGGACTTTCTATGTTGCTGTGTCCTTTGTAAGTAAAAAGCAAGTGCTCTCTTACAATCCAGGGTATGAAGATTCCTCTCTGCACTTGCTGCATGAGGTCCTGGAAAAAAGACAGGTAAATGCACCTCCTGGTTCAGATGAAAAGGTGAGACCACTTTAGGCATAAAGTGTGGATTAGTCCTGAGGACTACCTTGTTATGATGGAACCTTGTATAAGGAGGATTAGCCACCAAGGCTTGCAGCTCACTGATACGGCGAGCTGAGGTGTGACTGCAATGAGAAAAATAACCTTCCAGGAAAGGAATTTCAAGGAGGTAGTGGCTAAGGGTTCAAAGGGTGGCTTTATAAGCTGGCCAAGAACCAAATTCAAATCCCATGCCACTGGAGGTGGTCTAATGGGAGGTTTAGTTAAAAGAAGGCCTCTCATGAATCTTGCAATAAGAGGATGAGAGGAAATAGGCTGTCCATTGAGAGGCTTAAGAGATGCTGCAATAGCACTCAAATGGACTCTTACTGAATTTGTTTTAAGGCCTGCATGGGATAAATGCAGCAAATAGTCTAGTAAAGAATTCAGAGGTATTGCAAGAGGGTTAAGACCCTTCTGTGCACACCAAATGGTAAACCTTTTCCATTTAAAAGCATAGGAACGTCTAGTGGAAGGCTTTCTGGAAGCATGAAGGATATCCTTCACCTGCTGAGAAAAATGCAAATCTTGAAGGTCTAGGCCTTCAGCAACCAGGCCCTGAGATGAAGAGACTGGGGATTTGGGTGCCACAACGTTCCCCCCTCCTGGGACAGGAGGTCTGGAGCAGATCCCAAGTCCAGGGAGGGAGCTTGAGAGAGATGAAGAAGTAGAGGGTACCACACTTGGCGTGGCCAACCTGGTGCTATGAGGATCATAGACCCCTTGTCTCTCTGAAGCTTGAACAGTGTCTTGGGAATTAGGGGAATGGGTGGAAAGGCATAGAGGAAGTCTTGCCCCAATGGAGGAGGAAGGCATCCCTGGCCTGAACTCCCTGACACGGAATCCTGGAACAGAACCGGGGAAGTTTGGCATTCCACGGACTTGCAAACAGGTCTATGTCCGGGGCTCCCCAAATTCGAAAAATCCTGGCTATTTGGTCCCCATGGAGGGACCATTCGTGTGGAAGCAGAACTCGACTGAGTCTGTCTGCCCAAGAGTTTTGAACCCCTGGAAGATACACTGCCATGAGATGAATTTGATGCTCTCTGGCGAAGGCTCACAATCTCAAAGCTTCGTTGCAAAGCGACAGAGAGCCAGTCCCACCCTGCTTGTTCACGTAGAACATAGATACTTGGTTGTCCGTGTGGATGAGGACTGTCTTGTAGCTGAGCAGGGTGTGGAAGACTCTGAGAGCTAGAAAAATTGCTCTGAGCTCCAAGAGGTTGATATGTAGAGATGTCTCCTGTGGAGACCAGATGCCCTGGGTGGAGAGATCTTGTAGATAAGCTCCCCAACCCCTTGGAGAGGCATCTGTTGTAAGAGTTGCTTGGGGTAGCAACTGTTGAAAGGGGGACCCCAGCAACAGATTCTGAGTGGACTTCCACCACTGGAGAGACCAAAAGAGGCGACTGGAGGTTGCTATTTTGTCTGACAGGCACCCTGATGCCTGGGTCCATTGGGTGGACAGAGTCCACTGAGCTGCCCACATGTGAAGGCGAGCGTAAGGAACCACATGCACGGTGGATGCCATGTGGCCTAACAGTTGTAACATCTCTCGAGCAGTTAAATGGGACTTTAACTGAACTTGTGAGGCTAACTGCACCAATCGTAGGCAACGGGCTTGGGGAAGATAGGTCCTTGCAGTTGTGGTATCCAGCAAGGCCCCTATGAACTCTAGTGACTGAGTAGGGGTGAGATGTTATTTTGGGATGTTTATTACCAGTCCCAGATACTGAAGAACACGCCTTGTGCAGGCTAGGGAAGCCTGGGCCTCTGTCTGGGATGGAGCTCGGATGAGCCAGTCGTCCAGATATGGGAATACAAATATTCCTAGAGTGCGTAGAAATGCAGCTACTACTGCCATGCATTTTGTGAACACTCTTGGAGCAGAGGCCAGACCGAAAGGAAGCACTCTGTATTGGTAGTGCTTTCCTTGATAAAGGAACCGAAGGAACCTTCTGTGTGTTGGATGGATGAGGACATGGGGGTACGCATCCTTGAGATCTAGAGAACAAAGCCAATCCTGACTCTGAAGGTATGGAAGGAGAGCACCGAGAGAAATCATGTTGAATTTCTCCTTGCATAGAAACTTGTTCAATTCTCTGAGATCTAATATGGGACTGTAGCCCCCTGTTTTCTCTGGTGATGAGTGATGGGTGGTAATAGCCATTCAAAATGGAAGTACCCTTTTATAAACGTACCGGGTATGCGAACTCGGCGACATTTGGCAGTTTATTCAAGTTGAAGTTGAAAGAGATTGCACTTGACACAGGGAGTGGATCCCAAAACATGCACGTCGTGCTTTGATGGAGATTGAATGAAAGCAAGCTAAGTCTTTTGATGAAACTTATATCTTTGAATAAAATGGATGATGCCATCTGGAGGGGTTAGAAAAACAATTCTGACTTCCCTCGGCTTTATCTGACAAAAAGGCAACGAAAAATAACTCTTTTTGGTTTTGGGAGGGTTTTGTTTGGGTAATTTTATAGTATTGATGTTAATTGATTACCTCAACCTAGGGTGGTTTGTGTACACTTTATTAGGTCCCTATATATTTACATGACTACCAATACATTTGCCTATTCAGAAGAACAATTGGACACATTACGTAAGAGACTGTCCCTCTTTGATAATATTGAGATAGCCGAGAGTGAGGGTCCATCGTTTTACGATTTAAAAGCATTACGTAAACGATTGATTCGGATCCAACTTCATGGAGCATCAATGTCTCAATATTTGAAGACGCAAATTATACCGAGGGGCTTGAGAATGACGAGAGCACCGAATATGTTTGTTACGGATACTGAGTTTGTGCTGAAATGGAATCAAATTTCAAATAAATGTAGCTTTGACTTGATTGCACTTATATTGGAGCAAACGATTCAGAACATAAGATATGCCATACTGGGTCAGACCAAGGTCCATCAAGCACAGTATTCTGTTTCCAACAGTGGCCAATCTAGGTCATACATACCTAGCAGTTTCCCCAAGGGACACAGGTTCCACAATGCTTGTATTGGTTCAAGCATTGATATCCTGGGTCCCTTCTTAATAATGGTTTATGGACCTTTCCTCCAGGAACTTGTCCAAACCTTTTTTAAACCCAGCTACACTAACAGCCTTTACTACATCCTCCGGTAACAAATTCCAGAGTTTGATTACACGTTGAGTGAAAAAATATTTTCTTTTATTAGTCTTAAATAGTTTACCCTGTAGCTTCATTGCATGTCCCCTAGTCTTTCTATATTCTGATAAGGTAAACAATCGATCTACGTTTACCCGTTCCACTCCGTTCATTAATTTATAGACTTCTATCATATCTCCCCTTAGCAGTCTCTTTTCCAGGTTAAAGAGCCCCAACCTTTTTAGTCTTTCTTCATAGGAGTATCCTTCCATCCCCTTTACCATTTTGGTGGCTCTTCTCTGAACCTTTTCTAAAATCGCTATATCCTTTTTAAGAATCGGCGACCAGAATTGCACACAATATTCAAGGTGCAGTCTCACCATGGAACGATATAGAGGCATTATAATATCTTTTGTTTTATTTTCCATTCCTTTCCTTATCATACCTAGCATTCTATTTGCTCTCTTGGCCGCCGCTGCACACTGGGCCGAGGGTTTTAACATGGTATCCACAATGACGCCTAAATCTTTTTCCTGGGTGGTGGTTCCTAATGTGGAACCTTGCATCGTGTAACCATAGTTTGGGTTGTTCTTCCCTAGGTGCATAACCTTGCACTTGTCCACATTAAATTTCATCTGCCATTTTGATGCCCAGTCTTCCAATTTATCAAGATCCTCTTGCAATTTTCCACAATCCTCTTGGGTTTCAACAACTTTAAACAGTTTTGTGTCATCTGCAAATTTGATAACCTCACTCGTTATTCCACTTTCCAGGTCATTTATGAATATGTCAAAAAGCAGCGGACCCAGCACAGATCCCTGGGGTACACCACTATTCACCTTTCTCCATTGGGAAAATTGGCCATTTAGCCCTACTATTCAGGAGGAGGAAATTGTCAATAAACAAATTGAGGAGATCAAAGTGTCATTACACAGTGCTTTTGAGGAAGATCTGTACCAGGTGAAAATGGAGGAGATGGATCGACAGATAAAAAGATTTTTTGATTATTTAAAAGCCTATAAGATGAAGAAATTTACGAGGGACAAAACGGATTATGAGACTGACAAAGTGTATTATTTGGATGTATAAGCAACTGGAGGATTCTGGTCAAAAACGAATTGCTTTTGACTTTTCGTCAGACGATACGGACGATAGTGGAGGATCTTCGGATATATCTAGAACATCAAGTGTAAAACCACCTCAGGATTTTTGGCGAGGCCAGGCCCGAGGCAGACGGACTCGGCGGAATCAACAGGTAGACGATTGGGACCCGCCAGTGACATGTCAACGATCTCGGCGGCAAATGAATCAATAGTGGTGAATTTAACTGGACGCCCCTTAACTTTGGAACAGGAGAGTCTGCTCAATTTGGGATTGTCTTTTGTCCCTACAAATAGACATGATCCCTTTAATATACATATTTATTTATATAAATTTATTTGGAAATTACGAATCACTCCGTTTTTCTCCAATAGAACCGCTGTTTCGGATAGTTCTGTAGTATTTCCTACATCTACATGGATGCCTTCTGCTGCACCTGACCCTTTAATAACCACGTTTCAGAATTTGGTAATGAGAGACCTGGTCAACTTGGGAAAGGGGACCAGGGCCAAATGGATGAATTTGAATAAATGTGGATGGGAATCCTTGAGACAACTTAAACATGATCCATCTATAACCATACGAAAAGCGGATAAGGGCGGAGCCATAGTTGTGCAGTCTACCTTTGACTATCTGAATGTGCTGAGAGTGCACCTATCCGATACTAACACGTATAAATGCCTTGATGAGAATCCCACATTGAAATTACAATGGGAGATAAACATTTTAGTAGATTTTGGATTAGAACAAGGGTGGTTGACCAAGAGAGAACATAAATTTTTGATAGTACTACATCCAAAAGTACCGGTTATATATATGGTTCCTAAAATCCATAAGTCTCTAGTATCCCTTCCGGGGAGGCCAATAGTTCCATGTCGTGGATCTGTCCTTGAACCCTTGTCACAGTTTTGTGATATTTTTTTGCAGAAAGGCGATTTTAGTAAAATCATATGTGAGGGATTCCACTCATTTTATACAACAATTGGCAGCAATTTCGGCCCCCGTATGAGAGGTTATACTGGTCACATTGGATATTACCGCGCTGTATACCAATATAAATCAAAATGAGGTGATGGCTTTCTAAGTGCATTTGTTTTCTCATGCGCCTTCACGGCTTCCTTGACAGTATCTTATAGAGCTAATTGAGTTAGTTCTGACACGCAATTACTTTTTATCGGAAGGGAAATTTTATCAGCAAACTTTTGGTATTGCTGTGGGCGCATCGGTAGCACCATCGATTGCTACTCTTTATGTGGCCGATTTTGAAGAAAAATATCTGTATGCTTTGGTTTACTTTGAACAGGTTATTTTCTGGAAGTGGTTTCTGGATGATATTTTTTTTCTGTGGAATGGTACTCGTTCTGCATTACAAGATTTCTTATCTTGGTTAAATGATTTAAAATTCAACGTGAAATTTACAGCACAGGTTGATGACCGATGGATCAAATTCCTTTGTTATGATTGTTATTAAGGAGGAGGGTCGGTTCTGCATGTCCTTATTCCGGAAAAATGTACAGCGTAATAGTCTGTTGAATTATCGGAGTTTTCATCCTGGACCTCTGCTAAAGGGCCTTCCATTTGGACAATTTCTACGTCTGCAACATCTCTGTTCCTCTTCTGTGGATTTTAAGTACCATGCAAAGGATTTAAGCACACGTCTTATTCAATGGGGTTACCCTGAAAAAGTAATACGTATGGCATATCTTCGAGCTTGGCACATACACCGTGAATGGCTGCTGGATAATAACTGGACAAGTGGCCATAGTGATGAGTCCTTGGATACTTTTGTTGGGGTCCTGCCATATACAAGCTTGAGTATGGACATAGTTAAAATACTGAAGAAACATTGTTATATACTGGGGCTACACCCTTGTTTTGATAAACCTTTGAGGGTAGCGTTTTCCCGTGGATCTAATATAAGTGATTTATTGTTTCGGTCCACAACTTCAATGGGCCGTCTCTTGTTACCATCTTCACAGAATCGGGGGCATGTCCGTTGTGAGACATGTGCGTATTGCACCACAACGTTAACGGGATGTGAGTGGTTGCATCCTGTAATGTGACAGATATTTCACCGGAGGTGGGATACTGATTGTGGATCATCTTATGTAGTGTATATCTTACAATGTCCTTGTCCTTTGCTGTATGTTGGAAGGACGATCTGAATAATGAGGGCTTGTTTGGGTGAACATGCATCTCGAATACGAAATAAAATATTATCGGCTCCGATAATTGAACATTGTTTATTAAAAAAACATGATTTTTCTGAACTTCATTGGACCGTACTAGATCATGTTCCCCCGGATCCTAGAGGGGGTGATCGTATGGCTTCTCTTCAGCAACGGGAACAGAGCTGGATTTTTTAATTAGGTACAGTGACCCCCCCTTGGCCTCAATAAAGAAATTGATTGGGCAAGTCTTTTGTGATGTCGTCCATGACTTTGGTGGAGCTCCCCTGATTCAGTGGGGTGCCCCTACCATCTGATTGGATCTCTGGTGATGAGTGATGGGTGATAATACCCTTCTATAAACGTACCGGGTATGCGAACTCGGCGACATTTGGAGGTTTATTCAAGTTGAAGTTGAAGGAGATTGCACTTGACACAGGGAGTGGATCCCGAAACGTGCACGTCGTGCTTTGATGGAGATTGAATGAAAGCAAGCTAAGTCTTTTGATGAAACTTATATCTTTGAATAAAATGGATGATGCCGTCTGCAGGGGTTAGAAAAACAATTCTGACTTCCGTCGGCTTTGTCTGACAAAAAGACAACGAAAAATAACTCTCTCTTTGGTTTTGGGAGGGTTTTGTTTGTGTAATTTTATAGTATTGATCCCTACAGCACAGGCAGTAATGAGTGAGGGACATTCGCAAACCTCACAGGCACAAGGGCCCAAGAAAAAGCAGGGAAAATCCTCTGAGGCCCTGAAGAGCCGGCTGGCAAAGGACCAGCAAGGGGGGTTTCAAGGGAGGCTTTTCTGGAGTTTGTCCTCCTCCTGCACAGGGCTTTCTGCTCAAAGCAACAGATGGGGCGAGTGCAAGGCAAGGAACCTAAACAAACCCTTGGGGAGAGATATAGGGTCCTTCAAGTCCACAGAAGATGACGAGGAAGTAAGGAGTAGACTGAGAAAATGGAGAAAGGTGAGATTCCTCAGGAGGAAGAGTCGCGTATAGTACACATCTTTTGAAGGAAAGAGCTTTCAGCATTGATCACACACTCATTGAAGGCCCTCAAAATGGGTACAGAGGCCCCGTTGGAGGAGGAGCCACTGGAGGATCCGCTCTTCCAGGCGGTCCAAAAGACACAGAAGGAGTTCCCTATGCATCGGGTCATCAAACAGATGATCCAGGATGAATGGGATCTACCAGAGGCCACTGTAACCTTTCGCCGCTTCCTATATTCGGTTACTCTCCTGTTGGTCCTGGATCCACTTCGCAGAGGCAGTAGGGTTTGTAGCACAATAAGACAACCAAACTGGTTGGCTTGGAAAAAGGTTTTTATATAGAAATAGGCTTATTACATAGGTACAGAACAGAGGTATAAGGTTGTTACAGAGCTGCTTCAGTGTATACGAATGATTCTGTGTGTGGGTGCATGTGTGTGTGAGAGAGAGAGAGAGGGGGGGGGGAAGAAGTGTGTGTCAGAGCCCCATAGTAAGACATGTCCGATGAATAGGGAGAGAGAGAGAGAACAAGGGGGGGGGGGGGAATAAAGAGAAGTGTGTGTCAGAGCCCCATAGTAAGAAGTGTCCGATGAATAGGGAGAGAGAGAGTATTTTTGTCCTTCTCTGTATTTATAGTGAAGTTCTCCTTCTCCATTACCTCCCTTTGTCATACTTTGGTCTGTTTGAAGTCTGTTATCACCTGATTAGCAAGGAGGGGCTGTTGTCCTGCAGACTAATCTCATCAGGCATGCTAAGCCCATCAAGTCTGGAGACCTCCTATCTGACATCACCAGGGTGTCAGAGCTGCCTGCAGGCCAAGGTCTGGGAAAAGCCATGAAACCTATGCTAGGCATAATGTCATGCTGTATGCTGACAGCCACATTGAAGGATATGCACACAATGTGTCTGCTATACCCACTCCCAGAGAAGGATAAAGGGACCTGCTGCATTCGTCCCGGGTCAATACAGTGGTGTCTGCAGTGACTAAGAAGTCTCCTATCCTGGACATCTTTAATTGCCGAACTCCCTTTAACAGGTATAGTAAAGTGAAGACACTCTTAAAACAGAACTTTGATATCACCACCCTCTCATTACAAGCATCAGTGTGCGGAGCTTATGTGGCACGCGCTTGTTTGCATTGGACGCAAGGGATCATTGTGTCTCTGGGGGAGTTCCAACCACTCCCGCCAGAGGCGGCCAAGTTGGAGTCTGGGACAGCTTATTTGGCTGATTCCTTTTATGACTTGATCAGAGGGCTGGGCAAGGGAATGGTGATGGTGGTAGCGGCTCGTCACTATCTCTGGCTGTGAAATTGGTCAGCTGATGTTTCTTCCAAATCCTGTCTCACTAAGTTACCCTTTTGGGGAAACCTTTTGTTTGGAAAGGATCTGGAGAAATTGGTAAAGATCTTGGGAGAGTCCAAGGGCGGGCGCCTTCCTGAAGACAAGCAGAAGACTGTTAGGGCGGCAGGGCTTCAGAGAGGGCAAGCGTCAAACTTCTGGCAATTTAGAGCCGTTCACTTTGCACACTATCACTGATTCCCGTCCAGAGGATAGTCCTTTCGCAGGTTCTGGAGTCTGGTAGAGGGTTTTTCTCTTTCACCCCCACAGTCCTTAAAAAGTCACAATGATAGGGGGGCAGGGGGGAGGGGAAGGGGGGTAGTGGGTGAGGGGGTTCAAGGGTGCTGATGGAGGGGAGCCCCAGCTTATTTCAATTGCTTTTTGGTACTTTATTTCTTTGTTGTCTTTCCTTTCCTTGTTGTGGTATTGGCTCTCGGGCAGTGGATAAGACACAACCCTGCCTGAGAGGATATTACTGGGGGGAGTTTGGATGTTAACGAGCATGTGGAAAAAAAAATGTAAACGTGTTTGATCATAATGGTCACTGTTTGGCTTTGTTGCTCAATAAACAGATTTGAAAAAAAAAAAAAAGTCACAATGAAATGATGGTCGCTCCCACAGGAATGTTATCTGTAGGGGGTCGTTTGGGGGACTTTTATCCTGTGTGTGCGCAAATTACATCTGATCAGTGGGTGTTAGAGGTCATCTGAGAGGGCTACGCTTTGGAGTTGAAGAGCCCTCTTGCAGATGCCTTCGTCCTCTCACTGTGCAAGGTGGCTTGAAAGCGAGAAGCTGTGCAGGAAACGTTGCAAAAACTCCTAGACCTTCAAGTCGTACGCAGGTGCCGAACAACCAATATGATACTTGATCTATTTTGTAGTCCCCAAGAAAGAGGGTACCTTCTGACCCATCCTCTATCTCAAACGGGTCAATTGGTGCTTATGGGTGCCGTGATTCCACATGGAAACTTTGAGATCAGTAGCTGTAGTAGTCAGGGAAGGAGAATTTTTGACTTCCCCTGGATCTCACAGAGATCCACATTTGGGAAGAGCACCAACCACATCCACATTTGGGAAGAGCACCAACAGTTTCTGCGGTTCACAGTGCCCATGAGCCACTTCCTGTTTCAGGTGATGCCGTTCGGGTTAGCCAAAGCACCATGCACGTTTACAAACGTGATGATGGTGGTCGTGGCAGAGCTGCGGCAGGAAGGGATCCTTGTGAATCCATACCTGGACAATTGGCTGATCCGAGCAAAGTCAAAGAGCAAGAATGTATCTACAGAGTCTCTGATGGGTGATAAATTTCGCAGAGAGTTAGATCAAGCCCATGCAGGACTTGGTGTTCCTAGGAGCTTTGTTTCAGACAGCGGCAGGGAGAGTGTTCTTGTCGGAAGGTCGAGTGTTGGCAATGCAGGCACAGATCAGAAGGTTTTGAACCATGCTGATGGCCTGGCTTTATTTGCAGATGTTGGGCTCCATGGCAGAGACCATCAAACTTGTTCCAAAGGTGGTCCGCACAGAGTCATCCCCTGTCTCTTCCGCTGCCGTGTGCTGAGGACACTCGCAAATCGCTCCAGTGGTGGCTACAGGGTGACAGCTTGCGGGCAGGCATGCCGCTGAAAAGTTCCTGCCGGGTTCCACTAACTACAGATGCCAGCCTGAATGGCTAGGGAGCTCACTGTGACAGTCAAATAGTGCAGGGTGCTTGGTCAGTGCAGGAGGCGGCATGGTCAGTCAACTGTCTTGAGTTGAGAGCAATATTCTTGGCATTGTGGCAGAGCGGTGCGAGTGTTCTCAGACAATGCCACAGCAGTGGCGTATGTCAGTCGCCAAGGCGGAACAAGCAGTGTGAGTCTGGAAAAATAGTGGGACCGTTATTGGCCTGGGAGGAGGCAAATCTTCAGACCTTGTCAGCAGCACACGTGGCAGGCAAGGACAATATCACGGCTGATTATCTCAGCCGAGTTTGTCTGGACCCGGGAGAATGGGCCCTTCACAACGAGGTGTTTGCTTTCCTTATCCGGCGGTGGGGGCAACCGATTATAGACCTGATGGTGACATTTGAGTCCGTCAAGGCGATGTGGTTTTTCAGAAGACTCAGGAGCAAATGTCCGAAGGACTCATGCTGGTACAGAGTGGCCAAGGGAGAGTCTCCTCTGTGTTTCCGCCATGGGCGCTCATAGGCCGGGTCATACAGTGGATAGAGGTATATCAGGGATTCGTGCTGTTGATTGCGCCCAATTGGCCTCGTCGACTGTGGTCTGCCGATCTGGTAAGGATGGTGGTGGGCCGTCCGTGTAGACTACCGCCTTGGCCAGACCTTTTGTTTCAGGGTCCCATTCTGATGACGCAGCTGGATCGATTCTCGCTTATGGCTTGGCTATTGAGCGGGCGCAGTTGCTTCATCGCGATTACTCATCACAGGTAGTCACTATGTTGCTGAAGGCTAGGTGGCGTTTGACGCCGCTAGTGAATGTTTGAGTGTAGAGAGTGTTTGAGGACTGGTGTGCCGGTTACCAATGTCGAACACTGGTTGCATCGGTGCCGGAGGTACTGGCGTTTCTATAAGCAGGGTTTGAAAAGGGGTTGTCCTGTAGCACTCTCCGTATGCAGCTTGCAGCCATCTCCTGCTACCGGGGGAGAGTGCATGGCAGTTCCCTAGTGGCAAATCCGGATGTGGTCGGGTTTCTCTGAGCAGTGACAGGAGGGCCCACTGTTGAGGACGGTCATTCCGTCTTGGGACCTCAATCTGGTGTTGTCAGTGTTAATGGAGCCCCCCTTTGAACCGTTGGCTTCGTGTATGTTAAAGTATCTTACAGTAAAGGCGTTGTTTCTGGTCGCAATCTGTTCCGTGTGATGGATTTCAGTGCTACAGGCATTATAGTGCAGGGAGCCCTTCCTGGTTTTGACAAAAGAGAAGGTGATTCTGAGGCCTTTTCCCTATTTCTTGCCTAAAGTTGTGTCAGCTTTTTATGTGAATCAGTCAGTAACACTCCCGGTGTTTTCGGGAGTAGGAGGAACACCACATGGTCCACTTCTTCATTGATTTAGATGTCCGTCAAGTGTTGCGGAGGAATTTGATGGCAATAGAGTCATTTAGGAGGTCAGACTGGCTGTTTGTGATGTTTTAGAGGTGCACGAAAAGGTGAAGTGACATTGAAGGCCTCCAATTCCCGGTGGGTGAGGGGGCCATCACCTCAGCGTATTTGCTGTGTCACAAGCAGTTATCGATCAGGTTGAGAGCACAGTCGACTCGGGGTCAGGCTGTGTCATGAGCAGAGTTGCGACTGGTGCCACCAGGGGATATTTGCAGGGTGGCAACCTGTTCATCACTGTACACCTTCATCAAACATTATGGGCTGGATGTTCAAGCGGCGGGGGACGTGCATTTTGGAGCGGCAGTTCTTCAGGCTGGTCTTGCAGATCCCCTCCCATGTTTAGTACTGCTATGGTACATCCCACAGGTGCGGGACTGGACTGGAAGAATGATAAGGAAGGTGAAATTAGGCCTTACCTACTAATTGACGTTTCTTGAGTGAGTCCATTCCAGTCCCAATCCTACCTGAGATATGTTTTTTTTTCCAAAAATGTTTTTTTTTCCTTTTGGCTCCACAGATGTCTCTGGCCTTGAAGAAGTTCAGCACATATTGGAGTTGCGGGCACAGTCGTGGAGCAGAAGAGTGGATATTTCGCTGGAGTAGAAGATTTCCTGGCAGAATGCAGCGTAGTCGGGAGTGTACAGGCGAAACCAGGGCTGGTGGTCTCAAAGATGGTAAGTGATACCTCTCTCTCTCTCATGAGCGAGGTGGATTTCGGCCGTCTGAGGGGAGGGGTTTTAGTGTATATAGTTCCATTTTGGTTTTGTAAGTCTGCTTTGTCAATAGGATACTGGTTGTGGTGGGAGGTGCACTGCTATGTATACCCTGATGTCATCAAACAGGACATGCTCAATCTCCAAGTTGCTGGTGAGGTGATACTATCCACAGGTGCGGGACTGGATTTGACTCACTCAAGAAACGTCAATTAGCAGGTAAGGCCTAATTTCACCTTATTTATTTAACATTTTTTATATACCACTTTTCATTTTTCCAAAGTGGTTTACAGTGTAACAGAATAAGTCTTACATGGAATGGTAAATGAACTATTTACATTTAACTGTTTACAACATTACAACTATGTACAATAGATAGGTACTTAGCTTGGGTGACAGCTTATTGGGGGGGGGGGGGGATAATTGTGTAGGGATTTCAATCCTGTGATTGTGTGTTTCATTTGCTGTTGTAGTGTTCTGAGAAAAGGTAGGCTTTTAGATATTTTCTGAAGTCGGTGATGTCTGTAATATTTCTGAGGTGGTGTAGAAGTGAGTTCCATAGTGGAGGTGTATAATATTTGAATGCCCTATGAAGCACTCTTTGTGAAGAGTTGGTCAGTATGGAGGCTGTTGAGAGGGTGTTTTGGTGGAACTTCCTCCTTTAACATGAGTTGGGACTCTCTTTTTTTTTTTGATGATTTTGTTTAAGCATTCAGCGGACCGGTCATTTAATATCTTGAAGCTCATCATTGGAGGGGACGAACACTAAGTCAAGGGTGTTTCCGTTATCATGTGTTTGGGTATCAATGATTTGCGAGAAGTCCATGGAGTTTAAGGCATTGAGGAATGATGTAGCTTTTGTTGAGGCTAGGGAGTTCAAGTTGAAATCTCCTAGTATTATTGGTTGTTTTGCCTTATTAGAGTATCTTGTAGCAAGCTCAGTTATATAAGAGAGGTCATCGGGATCAGAGGTTGGGGCTCTATATATTAGGGTTATCATTATGTTTTTGTTTTCTAGGGTTATAGAGTTTAGAGAGGGAGTTGGCAGGTTGTTTGTGATCTTCAGGTTTAATTGCTTGTTGGAGAGGATGATGGTTCCTCCGCCTCTGTGTCGAGTTCTGGGACAGTGGTGGAAGTCCATGGTTGCTGGAGTGAGTTGGTTTAGGAGTACATTGTCTGCGTCGGTCAGACATGATTCGGTTATACACATGATTTCTACTTTTGTTGTCTTGGATGTAGTCTGATATGGTGTGTATCTTTTTGTGGATAGAGCGTGCATTTATTAGGGAGCATTTGATTGTTCTGGTTTGTAGTTCAGGTTGCGAGAGTCCCTGTGTAGTCGCATTTGTTTATATCTGTATCTATATAAGGCAGTGTTGTCTCCTCTGAGGGTTGGGATACCACGATTGAGGTACTAGTAGTTGTCTGGGTCTATAGTGGATTGGAATTGGGTTATTTCATGTGCATGTAGCATTTGATGGCTTCATTAAAGTGATAGCTAGTTAGAAGAGGAGAAGGATAGCTAGAAGCCCTTCCATTTTTGTGAGGTGGGGATTGGCTAGATTGTGTGATGATAGTGTGGCTGGATTGGGCCACACTAAAATCACCTTTCTATTGATTTAACCTGGCAGTCTCCTTCAGCTCAGCTCTGATCTGGCATCATGAATCTTTGTTCAGAACTGTCCAGGAATGTCATCCTTTCCCATCTTATGTTTAGTCCAGTCTTGAAAAAGCATGCTCTGCTAGAGGCCACACACAAGGGCTTCTTGGAATCCTGCAGTCATGGGCTTAAATCCAGCCACTAGATGTCACCCTTAAACAATGACCATGACTCCCTCCATCCCCAGTTCCAGCTGACCCAGGAAATAAACTGAAGACCACCTGCATGCAGTGTACAGAACTTACCACAAGAGCAGAGGGCAGAAATTGTTTTAACTGTGAACCACTCAGCTGAAGAGAGTGATGAAAGGAAGTATGCAGTGACAGGCACTGCCAGATTTGGTCTAAGACAGGGGTCGGCAACCCGCGGCTCCGGAGCCGCATGCGGCTCTTTCTCACC
The DNA here is from genome assembly GCA_033557465.1 of Ichthyophis bannanicus. Taxonomy (NCBI): domain Eukaryota; kingdom Metazoa; phylum Chordata; class Amphibia; order Gymnophiona; family Ichthyophiidae; genus Ichthyophis; species Ichthyophis bannanicus. Next base: position 37,264,798 of record CM066041.1, on the reverse strand, counting down.
TTTGCCGCGGCTCCGGAGCACACTGCCCGCCCAGTGACAAGCAATAGTGTTGTAAGCTCCCTCCCTTCTTCTGCAGCCGCGGCTCCCTGCCTCTTAGGGAACCGCGGCTGTGCTTTTAAAATCATCTCGGAGCCCTTCCTGTCTTGACGGGCTCCATGCAGCATTGTCCCGCCTCTAAAGGAAGTTTGGAGGCGGGACAATGCTGCACGGAGCCCGTCAAGACAGGAAGGGCTCCGAGATGATTTTAAAAGCACAGCCGCGGTTCCGTAAGAGGCAGGGAGCCGCGGCTGCAGAAGAAGGGAGGGAGCAGATATGGATGGAGGGAGGGAGCAGATAAGGATGGAGGGAGGGGGGCTGACATGGAGGGAGGGGGGCTGACATGGAGGGAGGGAGCTGATATGGATGGATGGAGGGAGGGGGGCTGACATGGAGGGAGGGAGCTGATATGGATGGAGGGAGGGGGGCTGACATGGATGGAGGGAGGGGGGCTGACATGGATGGATGGAGGGAGGAGGGGCTGACATGGAGGGAGCTGACATGGAGGGATGGAGGGGGCTGACATGGAGGGAGGGAGCTGATATGGATGGATGGAGGGAGGGGGGCTGACATGGAGGGAGGGAGGGGGGCTGACATGGATGGATGGAGGGAGGAGGGGCTGACATGGAGGGAGGGAGCTGATATGGATGGAGGGAGGGGGGCTGACATGTAGGGATGGAGGGGGCTGACATGGAGGGAGGGAGCTGATATGGATGGAGGGATGGAGGGGGCTGACATGGAGGGAGGGAGCTGATATGGATGGAGGGAGGGGGGCTGACATGGAGGGATGGAGCACTGGTAATGGGGTTGAGGGGACTAGCACTGGAAATGAGCTGATTAGGGGAGGCTAGGACTGGTAATGAGCTGATGGGGGGTAGGACTGGTATTGGGCTGATTAGGGGAGGCTAGCACTGGTAATGGGGTTGAGGGGGGATTAGCACTGGAAGCGAGCTGATTGGGGGGCTTTGAATGGGCATGGGCTGATTGTGGGGAGGGGAGGATAGAGCTGCTGGCCCTGGAAGATAACTGGGGGCTAAGGCTGCCATGGTATTTGTACTAGAAGGGACTGGTCAGTGGGGAAGGAGGGGGATTGGAAGGAAATGGACACCAGTGGCAATCATGGGAATGCAAGTTGACATTGGAAGGTACTGGGAGTGAGGACTGGAAAGGGGCTGATATTGGGGAGGGTTACTGGGACTGGAAATAGGCTGATGGAAAGAAGTGAAGAAAACGAAAGAAGAGATAAGAAATGGCAGATGGACCATAGACCACAGAAAGAGAGCTAAGAGAAGACAGGAAAGCAGAAGCCTCAGATCGGGACCAGCATGATCAAAGAATAAATTGGTCAGACAACAAAGGTAGAAAAAATAATTTTATTTCATATTAGTGATTTGACTACAAAATCATCATAATTTTGAAATCAAATATTGTTACTTGTTGTTGTGATATTTTCTGGCGTATTTTTTTTGGTTGGCGAAGGAAGAGGGGTAGTCTTATACGGCGAGTATAGGCCAAACACCTATATTTTAACAGGAAAAGTAGGGGGTCGTATATAGCATTAAGGTAAGAAACAATATATGCAGTGTTAGATTTGTTTTAAATGTCGCAATGGTTTTGCGGCTCCCAGTTTTTTTTTCCCTTCGGAAACGGGTCCAAGTGGCTCTTTATGTCTTAAAGGTTGCAGACCCCTGGTCTAAGAGAAGGCTTTTCTTTGATCTCTCTATCCTTCTAGTGATATTGAGGTTGTCTGCTGCAGTCAGAGAAAAGCAACCAACTCTAAATGTCAACCCAACATAGCACATATCCCACAGCGCAGCATACTTGAAACATTCTTACCTATATCTATCCTAGCATCTCTTTACAAATCAACCACCTCACACATCAGACACCACTCGCCTCCATGAACATTTCCAAAAACCGTTTCTAAGACTTCCTTATTCATTTGAATTGTAAATAAGTTAAATTTGTAAGAATCATGTAAATATATCTGATTGTTTGTACACCTACACTTGTTATATTGTTAAAATGTTCAGTGTATCCCAGTTGCTCCATATGTAAGCCACTATGATTACCCAAAATGGTGGTATAAATATCACACAAACAAACAAATAAATAAATAGTGGAGGTGAAGAAAAAACATTTTCAATAGAATATACACTTCCTATTGGCGCACCAAACATTAACTTTTGGGGAGTGTCTTTCATGTTGCCAGACTTCCTAAGGCTTTTATTATTCCAAATTCACAAAACTAAATAAGTGTAAATGAAATTTAAATTTCTCCAGGACCAAGCAGGAAGTCAGTCCTCACATATGGGTGACGTCGGCGCCGACGGAGCCCCCGTGCGGAGCATTTCCCCAGCTTTCAAAGAAAGCCTTTGGGAATGCAGCACGCATGCGTGGTCCCCTTCCCGCCCAAGGGTGCCATCTTGCTCAGTCTTTCTTTTTCCCGGAGCCCAACGGACGTAGTTTGTGTCACCCGGGAAAAGTAGATTTTTTTTTTCTGCGATTTTTCGCGTTTCTTTATCCGGTTCAACGCCGGTTCCCCTCCCGCCTCAGCTCGGTACACCGGTATTGAGTCCGGAGTTTCTTTTTCGGTTTTTGTCCTTTGTGACTAGCGTTCGCACTTTTTTCTTTATTTTCACTGGCAACCCTGTCTTTTGACCTTGCAAGGGCCCTTTTTCCCCCAATGGCTGCCAGCGTGTTCAAAAAGTGTGATCGGTGCAAGAAACGTATGTCTCTCACCGACACACACGACTGCTGCCTCTGATGCCTCGGGCCCGACCATGACTCGCTGGTCTGTGGCCCGTGTGGCAAGATGTCGTCAAAGGCACTTTGGAGCCGTTAGCATCAACGTGAGAGAACTTTTTCAGTCCGCATCCGGCTGGGCCAGGACTTCGTCAGAGGCCTCGACATCTCGGGAGTCTGACCCCGAGCGCCATCGTGGGTCCTCTGAAAGGGGGTCTCTTGCCCGGGAGCACAAAGGGAAGAAGAAGCTCATGAGGGCGGCGTCAATGGAGGCACCTGGATCCTCCGGGGCCAGGTTGCGGAGCCCTGAATGCCGTACCGGGCTCTCGGAGTCAGAGCGGCCGACCAAACTACCTTGCCTGGAGCCGGAGTTGCCGAGTCAGGTAACACCTGTTGTCCTCATTGACTCTCCTCCGGGAGAACCAATGTCGGGCCCGACATCGTCAGGGCCTGAGTTGGGGGCTGCAGAGTCTCCTGATCTTGGACTCAGGTTGACGGCCCTGGAGAGCAGCCTGGCTGCCTTCATGGAGCAGCAGCGGGTGCTGATCGCCAGTCTGACCGGTGCATCTGCCCCGACCACCGGGACCTCAACGTTTAAGTCGACCCCGGAGGACAAGCCGATCCTCGAGACAATCAAGTCTCGAGTTGATCCTCGGCCAAGGTCTCCCTCGACCTCCCGTTCGGGGCCGAGGTTGTCGACGCCAGTGCCCTCGGCATCAGGGCGGGTGGCATCGAGGCCCACACGGCCGGAGCCGCCCGACTCCTCCTCGGAGAAGTCGGCGTGGGAGACGGAGAACGAGGAGTCTCCCGACACCTTCCGGACCCAGTGCGTCCCGTCGGACTCACCGGAGTCCAAGCCTCGGAGAAGGTCCCCCCGGAGGATACCCGGTTCTTGGATTTTGTCAGGGACATGGCCAAGGCTTTGGCATTCTCAGCGGACGCCGAGGAGGAACCTCGAGCCGAAGAGCTCAATGCCCTCCAGTATGATTTTCCTCCGAAGGAAGCCTTTACTGTATCTGTTCCTCTGATGCTGGAACGGCTGCTTTTCCGTATGTGGGAAGCACTGGCCTCGGCGCCAGTTCTTAGCAAGTGGGTCGATTCTGTCTTTCGAGTCCGTAAGAGCCCTGGGTTCCAGAAGGCGCAGCTTCCGCACAACTCCATGATTATGGAATCGGCCATGCACAGGCTGAAAAGCCAAAAGATGCATTCCTCTGTGCTTCCCGGCCAGGAGGCCCAGAAGCTGGTTGCCCTCAGTAGAAAGTGCTTCCAGGGCTCGATGCTGTCTTGCCGTGTCCAGACTTACCAGCTGTACATGGGCATGTACTTATGGAACCTGGCAAAGGAGATTGCCGGGTTCTCAGCTGGCGTCTCCGAGGAACCTTTGCAGAGATTCAAGGCCTTGTCTACAGAGATCCGAGGAGTGCTCGAAGTTTATATCTCGAGCAGCCTATGATGGCTTTGAGGCTTCGGCCCGGGTAGCCGCGGCCGGCATCGCTGCACGGCGTCAAGCCTGGCTACAGTCGCCGGACCTGGAGTCATGGGTGCAGGATAAGTTGGTTGATGTCCCATGCCGAGATGACAACCTGTTCGGTAAGCCCATGTCTGAGAAAGCTGCAGAGATCGAAACCGAGACTCTCACCAGGATAAGACTGTCCAGAAAGACTTCTGCCCCTTCTCACAAAAAGAAGGGCTCAGGGAAGAAGCCCTTTTTCCCGAGGAAGGGTGCTGCCTACAAAACCTACCCTCACTATCAGGTCTCTCCAGCTCCCCAACAGGGCCAGCAGGCCAAAGGGCAGGGGCATGGGCCCCATAAGGAGAAAACCCCCAAGCCTCCAGCTCCGGCTCCTGCACAGCAGGGAGCGTTTTTTTGACTTCCAAGACATAGCCTCTCCTCCACCGGTGACCCCACTCAGCACAGGAGGTCGGCTGACCCTGTATGCCTACAGGTGGCCAGCCATCACAGGGGATACCTGGGTACTGAGCATAGTCCAGAAAGGCTATATGCTCCATTTCCACCAGCTACCCCCTCCTACTGTCCAGGGGAGCCTCCAAGACTCCCTCTACACAGGAACCTCCTCCTTCAGGAGTTGGCAAGTCTTCTAAAGGAACAGGCGGTGTAACTGGTGCCACACCACCTGAAAGGACAAGGCTTCTACTCCAGATACTTCCTTGTACCAAAGAGAACAGGAGGCCTCAGACCTATCCTAGACTTGCGAGATCTGAACAAGTTTCTGGAGAGGGAAAAGTTCAAGAAGCTTACCCTTGGGATACTGCTGCCCTACCTCCAGCAGGGAGACTGGCTATGCTCCTTAGATCTAAAGGATGCTTATACTCGCATCCTCATTCTTCCAGACCACAGAGTGACAGAGAATATCTCAGATTTGTGGTGGGAGGAAACCATTTTCAGTACACTTTGCTCCCCACTCAGAACCTAGAGTTCATAGGGGTCAGGCTGGATACCCTTCAGGTAAGAGCTTACTTGCCTGAGGACAGGGCCCACAGGCTGCTGGATTTGGTCACCCAGATCCAACACACCATCTCATGTTTCCGCAAGGCACTTCCTGCGTCTCCTGGGCCACATGGCAGCAACAGTGCATGTGACCCCATATGCGAACTGCTCAATGGTGCCTCGGAGATCAGTGGACACAAGCCACAGGCGACCTCCGAGACAGAGTAAAGGTGTCCAGATGACTTCTGAACTCCTTACAGTGGTGGCTACATCCTCCAAACCTTCTTGTGGGTATACCTTTTCAGTCTCCAGCACACACAAGGGTGCTGACGACAGATGCTCCCTTGAGGGGCTGGGGTGCACATTGCCAGGGCTTATGCACTCAAGGCCTGTTGTCCCCACAGGAGGCCACACAACAAATCAACCTTTTAGAGCTGCAAGCAATCCGCTTAGCTCTGCAAACTTTCTGTCATGCCCTCTCACAACAGTCCATCCTAGTTCAGACGGACAATCAGGTGGCAGTGTTCTACGTGAACAAACAAGGGGGCACAGGGTCCAGGCTCCTATGTCAGGAGGCACTGGACCTCTGCTCCTTTGCGGTCAGGTAGGGTATATTTCTCAAAGCAGTTTACCTACCTGGTCAAGAGAATTTCCTAGCAGACAAGCTAAGCTGGATTCTCCAGCCTCACGAATGGCAGTTGAATCCACTGGTGGTCCAGCAGATCTTCCTCTGCTGGGGACTTCTGTTCATCAGTCTCTTTGCAAGTCCACAAAACCGTCAGCTACCCAGGATTTGCTCCAGACAGCCGCATCCCCTGAGGATGGCGGCAGATGCTTTTCTGATCTTTTGGTCTATGGGCCTCCTGTATGCGTTTCCTCCCATGCCTCTGATGGCTCGAACTCTGTTCAAGATCCTTCGGGACAAGGCCTCGGTCATTCTGGTAGCCCCCAAATGGCCGAGGCAGCCGTGGTTTCCACTTCTTCTGCAGTTGGCGGTAGAAGCTCCGTTCCCTCTGGGGGTGCAACACGATCTCCTGTCTCAGGAGCAGGGTTCCCTTCTGCACCCCAACCTCAGGTCCCTCAATCTGATGGCCTGGCTGCTGAAAGGATAGTGCTAGCTCCCTTACTTCTACCTAAGGAGGTGGAGGAGGTGGTCTTGACCTCTAGGAGGCAGTGCACCAGGAAGTCGTATGCCCTCAAGTGGCGTAGGTTTATGGTATGGTGTGCTCAGCGCAATGAAGATCCTTTCTCCTGCCTTGTGCCAATAGTACTGCAGTATCTACTTCACCTTTCAGACTTAGGCCTTAAGTCTAACTCTTTTCGGGTCCACCTCAGTGCTCTGTCAGCGCACCACTTACTGGTGGACGGACAGCCTCTGTCGGTTCACCCCTTAGTGTCCAGATTTCTCAGAGGTCTGCTTCTTCTCAAGCCTCCGGTTCGTTGAATGAAAAGGAAAATGCGGGGAAATAGTGAGAGGGAATGGATTAATTATATTAGCTCCCTATTGTGGAGTATCAACTCCTGATTTCCTTAATTATATTATTTCTGTATCTTATGAGCTGGCTTCTCTCTCATGATGTGTTACTTGTTATGTGATTTACAATTATTCTATGGATAACTATTGTTGTATTATTCTTTCTTAATGATTGTGTTGTATTCAAGAAAATCTTATAAATAAAAGTCAAAAAAAAAAAAAGCCTCCGGTTCGTCCACCGGCGACTGAGTGGGATTTGAACGTGGTCTTGCAGCAACTTACTCGCCCACCGTTTGAGCCGATGGCTACTTGCCATTTGTGCTTCCTCTCTTGGAAAGCGCTCTTCCTGGTGGCTCTTACATTGGCCAGACGTGTGAGTGAGCTACAAGCTCTGGTTTCTGATAGACTGTACACACGGTTCTATAGGAACAGGGTGGTCCTACAGATCCATCCCAAGTTCCTTCCAAAAGTGGTTCTTCCGACCTTCTTTCCCAGGCCGCATACCAGCCGGTCTGAAACAGTCTCTCACACCCTGGACTGTAAGAGGGCGTTGTCCTTTTACATAGAACGTACGCGGGAGCATCGAAGGGCTGCTCAGCTCTTCGTCTCGTTTGATCCTAATAGGATGGGGTTACCTGTCTCCAAGCACACATTGTCCACTTGGGTAGCAGATTGCATCGCCTGGGTGTACAGGGCAGCCGACCTCCCCTTACAGGGTCGGGTCACGGCCCACCATGTCAGGGCAAAAGCCGCATCAGTAGCTCATCTCCGCTCTGTTCCGTTGGCAGACATCTGCCAGGCCGCAACTTGGTCTTCAAGCCAGACATTTGCAGCCCACTACTGCCTGGAGAGAGAGTCCCAGTGGGACAGTGTTTTTGGCCAGGCGGTACTCCGTAATCTCTTTGAAGTTTAGGCAACTCCTACCCTCCGGCCCTTGGTGTTGGGCTACTGGACAGGGTGCGTTCTCAGAGAAAATTCTTGTTACGGATGCTGTGGCTCTCGAGAGGGAGCCATTTTTTCAGCTTTGGGTTCACGGTAGCCTAGTGCTGGGGAGTCCCATATGTGAGGACTGACTTCCTGCTTGGTCCTGGAGCAAGCGTAGTTACTCACCTGTAACAGGTGTTCTCCAGGAGCAGCACGAATCAGTCCTCATGACCCTCCCTCCTTCCCTGGAGTTGCAGTCATATACTTCATTTTACTTTTTTGCTGTCTTTTAGCTATGTCATCAGACTGAGCAAGATGGCACCCTTGGGCGGGACCGCGCATGCATGCTGCATTCCCAAAGGCTTTCTTTGAAAGCTGGGGAAATGCTCCGCACGGGGGCTCTGTCGGCGCCGATGTCACCCATATGTGAGGACTGATCCCTGCTGCTGCTGGAGAACACCTGTTACAGGTGAGTAACTACGCTAACTAGCCTTTTGAATGATGTTTTTATTGTAAGTTTGTAGTATTTATACTTCTGAAGTTATTAAAGGTTAAAACTGCACCAAGACTTTTGGGATCCCCAGTGTAATGTGTTTCTACATAGGATTATGTGACTTTTTTGTAAGTTGCTAATTTCTCCTTTCTTTTCAGTCCAATCAGTCTACACCCAAGATTCGTCCAACAAGTACATTAGATCCAGAGCTTATGTTAAATCCAGAAATATTGCCTAGAGCCAGCACAGTCGCTATGACAAAGGAATACTCTTTCCTGCGGACCAGTGTCCCCCGGGGTCCTAAACTGGGTAGCCTGGGGATTCCTGTATCCTCCAAAGGAAAGAAAAGTTCCAAATCTTCAAAGTCGAGCAAGATCCGGTCTCTTGCGGACTATCGAACAGAGAATTCTGAGCCTGGAAACAGCAGCAAGAATTTCCTGACTGTGGATTCTCCCATAGGATCACTGAAACCCAACCGAGGCAGTTTCACATCTGTGGTGTCAGAGATCAGCTTTACCTCTGAAGCAGATGAACGACTGGAGACCTCATCCCTCACAGGGGACAATGGTTCGGAGATTGACGGAAGTGAAGCAGGAACAAGGCGAGATGGAAACGAGAGCGACAGCTCCACCTATAGCAGTACATCTGCTGTGTCGGCTGCAGACCTTCAGCATGGAGGTTCATACACTGTGAATGGTCAGGAGATTGCTCCAGAAGCCATGGGACACTTTCCCTCCATCAGTGAGGTGCTGCAAGCTGCAGCTGCTGAGCGTCACGCCCAGGAACTTGAGCAGGAAGCTAATGGGGAGGTGCTGAGCCGGAGAGGCAGCATTTCCAGCAGGTATGTTCTGGAAAAAGAGGATTTCTTCTGAAGCTCGCTGTGAGAGAAGTGAAGCGAGTTGATTTATACAGGCATTCTAATGGAATTTCAATATTTCCAGTAGAAATAATATCAATGAAGGGTTGACTGGGTAGAAAATAAGAGTTTCCTTTGAGATGAGAGAAAATTGAAAAAACTTGTTTAGTGTGTGCGCAAAGGAAGAGAATCCAACTGTGTGAAACTTTTATTATTAACTGGACTGATAAAGGACAAATGCATTGTGCAGAGTTTATAATTCCAGTGAGCTAAGCTTACCTTGTTCTTCTGGTATGGTGTGGTGTGATAATTTCATGCTTGGTGCTAGCTTAATTGTGTGAAGGAGTCTGTGCAGCTTCTTGTCATGAAGTTGGACAGTAGAAGTTGCTTTCTATTTTGTTTTGCTTTTTACTGGTAGTTTTTACTCCCTCCCCCTCCTTTAAGCTCCCAGCCCAGTTAGGCAGCCCGAGTCTTCATTCAGTACCACCTGAAGATTTTCCCTCTGTTTTACATACCATCCCCAGCTTACTTGGTCCAGTCACTGCAGCAGCAGCAGTCCAAGACCATGGTCATGCACCAGGGCGCTTTCCAGAACCCTGTAATCATAGGCCTTTAAATATAGCTACCAGGTGTCCCCTTTCTGCAATGACTGACTCCCCCTTCCTGGGGCTGTGAATCCTGCTTCCACCGGATCCCATATCTCAAGGAGTGGAACAGGGAGTCCAAGCCAGGTCCCTCTGTGGCAGATTTCGGAAGGGTTTTGTTTTGTTAGCAGGTTTTTTTTTGTCTCTTCTAGGATGAGATCTTGGGGCCTTGGTAATATTTCTGAGTTTGGCTGTACTATGCTTTCATGGCTGTTTTATTTTTTTGGTAACATCACATATTGCAGGGATCAGCAGAAAATTATTTTTGTCTAGTGCTAACATCCATGATTTTGTGGGCCCTTGGGCAAATTATTCCACTGTGCTCAGTCTGTTTCCTGTCTCTCCAGTGTGTCCATGGAAAGCTCAATTGCGGGAACTCAGGATGAGCTTTTGCAGGTTCTGAAGGAGAAGATGAGACTCGAAGGACAGCTTGAGACGTTGTCAGCAGAAGCCAGCCAGGTATGGCATGGCATTGTTGTTTTAATAAGAGATAATATGCCCTTTCATTCCATTAACCATCAGTCACTGTAATATTTTGTGCACTCTTGTGAATACATCTAAATCTATTGTGCATTTTCAGGGTTGGTTTAGTTTTTGCTTCCCTTCTCTTGGCAGCCCATTGCAGCCAGACATTAATGCCCCCTGCTGGTAGAGTTTGGTTTTCAGAACGCCTCTGTCGTGACCACCTGCTAGCATGTGTGCTGTACAGAAAGATACATCTTATAACTTCAAACACTACGATGCTTAGGAGATTAGAACCTGATTTTCTTGCTTCTTACTAGGGCTCTTATCTGACTCATTCAAACCTGATTATGAATGTGGGATTGTGGGAAAACATGTAGAATGTTCTCCTAATATGAAATTTCATTTGTGTTGTCATTTTGCTATTCAAGGCCCTGAAGGAAAAGACAGAGCTTCAAGCCCAGCTGGCAGCATTGAACACCAGGCTGCAGGCCCAGGTGGAGCATGCCCAAAGTAGCCAGCAAAAGCAAGATTCGCTCAACTCAGAAGTGGCTACATTAAAGCAGTCATGCTGGGACTTAGAACGGGCCATGGCCGACTTGCAAACAAACCTTGAAGCCAAGAACACTAGCTTGTCTTCATTAAACAATGACCTGCAGGTGGCAGAGGAACAGTACCAAAGACTGATGGGAAAAGTAGAAGATATGCAGAAGATGATTGTCAGTAAGGATAATGCAGGTCAGTGAAAGCCACCTCATGTTCTGTCATTTTCTGTCACATGGTATCCCTGTCCTGCCTGCTGTGCACTAGATATCATCATGGCTTCCAAGCTTGCTTTTTTCCCCCAATTTATCTTTATTGAAAATATACAAGGACAACACATGGGAATGTCTCACCACTGGACAGCCACTGTGGTCCCTACTTGGGACTCCATTGCCCACTGCATTAATACTTTTTCATTGCAACCCTAGTTTCGTATTGGCGTCAAGGGGCTATGTTTCCAAAATGTCCACCAGATCTCCCCAGTTCTCATCAAAATCGGGCACCAAGTGATGCACCATGGCTGTTAAGCATTCCATATGCATCATCTTTCATGGATGTGCAGGCCGCTGTCCCACAGAAGAGGGCTCCTTTTTCTTTCAATGAAGCCCAGTTCACATCTAGCCACAATTATATAGGAAATAGCAGCTTTATAAGTCTGTTGCACCAAATAAGCAGGCCAGATTCTCCAGGAAAAAGCAGAAAGTCAGTCCTCACATATGGTGACGTTGACACTGATGGAGCCCGCGCGGAGCATTTCCCCAGCTTTCAAAGAAAGCCTTTGAGAATGCTACCATGCTTGGTGGTCCCCTTCCCGCCCAAGTGTGCCATCTTGTCCAGTCTTCTTTTTTCCGCGGAGCCCAACGGATGTAGTTCTCCTCTTCCCCAGAAAAAGTTCTAAAAATCCTTTTATATCTCCGGTTTGCATACTGGTTCCCTTCCCACCTCGAGCCACTCTGCTCTCTTTTTCATTTCTTCCTCAAGGTTCCTCCTCAACCGGCCTTCGCACCAGTTTTTGCCCGGGGGTTGTTGACCCCAGCTGGGTGTTCTCCCATCATGACTCCCGGTGAGTTCAAGAAATGCGACCACTGCAGTCAGACTATTTCAGTTACCAATACCCATGACTGCTGTCTCTGCTGCCTGGGCCCAGACCACGACAGCTTCACCTGTGACCGGTGCCAGGCCATGACCTCTAAAACGAACAAAAAGCGGTTGGAGTTGCAGGGGATGCTGTTCCCAAGATCTGACTTTACCCCAGCTTCCCCATCGCCGAGCCCAAAAGCCGGCACTTCCCATGAGGTCCGGGCATCCTTGGAGTCCCGCGGTGGTGGCTCCTCCGGCATGGCTCCGGACACTCCCAGGAAAAAGAAGAATGCACCGAAGCCTACTGAGGTGCCCCCCCGATGAAACCTGGCAAAGTCCCGCGATGGGACTCTGGCGACTGAGCATCGCCCTCAGAAAATCTTGAGACAGGAGCCCTTGGCTGGCAGAGACCGCGCCAGGACCCATGAACCCGTAGTCCTTCTTGATGCACTGTCCGGAGTGCCAACGTTGAAGCTGAGGCCCTCTGTATCCACGCTGAAGGCTGCACAGCCATCAGGCCTCGAGTCCCGAAGACAGCCATGGAGCAGAACATCTCCTCCATCCTGGCCTTGCAGCAGGCATTGATGTGTGGGTTTCCAGCATCATCGGCCCCTACCCAGGGCCCTCTGACCTTGGGGGAGTCCCTGGGCATTGAGCTGGGCACCGAGCGCCATTGGCCTCGGATAAGTCCTCTGCGTTGATCAAGATCTCAGTTATGCTCCTCGGGGATTCTGTCCTCTCCGGTGAGTTTCCGTGAGTCCAACCCCAGATCCTCCAGGGGACCCCGGTTCCTCAGGGCTACCCCCGAGCAATGTTCCCTCTAATTTTCTGTAGGCTGTGTGCGCATAAAATATCAGCTGTGTGCAGCTTTTGAAGGAAGGTTACATTTTTGTGCGCCACATAACGACACTCGGAGTTATATACTTTAAAATTTGACTACACGTCAGAATACAGTATGTACACCACATTGATTTTAATCAAATTAAATGAAAATAGAGGATTACTAAATGAAGCGGAAATTTCTAGTAATTACAATCATAACTTTTAAATTTTAAGACATCTGTGTTGTTTTCTATCAGAATTAGAGCTGTAATTTTGGTGCGCTCTGTTGTAAAGTATGTGCGCTCACTCGGTGAGGTGTGTGCGCGCACACACGCGCACAGCTTAGAGGGAACAGTGCCCCCGAGGCAGATTCCTCGATACCCTCGGGATCCGAATGGGAGACAGAGGACGAGGCCACCCCGAAGATCTTGCGACACAGGGACATTCCCTCCAAGCCCTCTCTCCCAGATCCTCGGCACCACTCCCCACGCGAGGATGTAGCCTTTCATGATTTCATCCGCAGCATGGCCCAGGCTCTTTTCAGTCCACACACAGTCAGAGGAGGATCTGCGCACTGAGGAACTCAAGATCCTGCAATATGAGTCTCCTTCCAAAGAGACTCTCACAGTGCTGGTTCTGACCATCCTCAAGAGGCTTCTCCTCAGGATGTGGGAGAACCCAGCCTCTGTGCCGGTGGTCAGTTGGCACCTGGACGCTATCTACTGTGTCCAGAAGGGTCCCGGGTTCCATAAACAGCAACTCCCCCACAACTCCATGGTGGCTGAGTCCTCCATGCAGAAACTGAAGAGCCAAAAAATTTACTCTTCGGTTCCCCCTGGCAGAGAGGCCCAGGCAGTATCAGGGCGCCATGCTCGAGTGCTGTATTCAGGCATACGAACTGTACATGGGAATGTACCTAAAAGGACTGATCCAAGAGCTCTCGGGGTTCTCGGCGGGCCTTGCCGGGGAACCCCTGCAGAGGTTCCAGTCCCTGGTGGCAGGCTTCCGAGACTTTCCAGATTCCTCTCTAGGGCTGCCTACGACGGGTTCGAGTCTGCAGCTAGGGTGGCAGCTGTCGGCATCAGTGCCCGGCGCCAGACATGGTTACAAACATGGACCTCGAGCAGTGGGTACAAGAAAAGCTGCTGGATGTCCCTTCCAATGACAAGAACTTATTTGGGAAACCGATGTCCGACAAGGCGGCTGAAATTGAGGCCGAGTTAGTGACCTGGCAAAGGCTGTCAAAGAAGACCTCGACCCTCCCCAAGAAAATATCCTCTGGGGAAAAAGACCTTTTTCCCCAGAAAAAAGGGCTATCACTAGGCTGGGCCCTACCAGCCTTACTCGGGGCAGCAGCACCATGCCTCACAGCCTAAAAGCCAGGGGCATGGGCCCTGGAAGCTTAAGGCCCCCAAGTCCCAGACACCAGCCCCCACTCAACAAGGGGGAAGCTTTTGACTCCCTGGACAGGGCCTTCCCTCTCCCAGGAGTCCCGCCCACAGGTTGTCGGCTGGCTTCATTTGCTCACAACTGTTCCAGCATCTAGTGGGTCCTGCAGGTGGTGAAGGAAGGTTACTACCTACATCTACAGCGGAACCCTCCAGACTTCTTCCCAGGAGAACCATCACAGCCTCTTCTCCACCAGGCCTTGCTCGTCGCAGAACTCGCAGACTTGCTCGGGGGACATGGCAGTGGAGCCTGTACCCCGTACCCCAACACCTCTGGGGAAACGGGTTCTACTCAAGGTATTTCCTTGTCCCAAAAAGAACAGGGGACCTCCGGCTAATCCTGGACCTATGCAATTTGAACATGTTTCTGCTGAGGAAGAAATTCAAGATGCTCTTCCTTGGGACACTGCTGCCCTATCTCCGCCAGGGAGACTGGCTATGCTCCTTGGACCTCAAGGACGCGTACACTCACATCCTGGTCCACCCCTCCCACAGAAAGTACCTGAGATTCGTGGTGGGTGGGCAGCACTACAATACTGCCATTCGGCCTCGCCTCCTCTACAAGGGTCTTCACAAAGTGTTTAGCGGTCATGGCTGCCCACGTGCGCCTCCAAGGGGCCCACGTCTTCCAATACCTGGTCGACTGGCTCATCAGAGGCAGCACAGTCCTTGAGGCTAGCCAAGACGCAAGGCTTACAATTCACACCTTACAGAAGTTAGGCTTTGTCATCAACTACCCCAAGTCCAGTCTCTCCGCAGTTCAAGACCTGGAGTTCATAGGAGCCCAGCTGGACACACTGTTGAAGGTGGGCGAAGGGGGGACTTCAATAAGCAGCAGGCCTCTGAGGAACCTGGAGACCAGGGGCTGGCTGGAGAGGGGCATCCCCTCCACAGGGTGATGGTTAGCTGCTATGGCACTGAGATGCAGCCTGACTGAATTAGATTTCAACCCTGAGCGGGAGAGATGCAGCAGGTACTGCAGAATGAGCTGCAGATGGCAGGAGAAGGGATTATCATTCCACTCTGCACATCATAGAGAGAATCTCCTCCACTTGAAGGCATATGCCCTCCTGGTTGAGGGTTTCTGGAAGGCCAGGAGGATCTCTTGCACTTCGCCTTTGAGACTGAAGGGGGCCAGTGCTACCCTTTCAGCATCCATGCAGTTAACATCAGGGATGCCAGGTTGGGGCGGAGAAGGGAGCCCCACCTCCTGTGAAAGAAGATCCGGCTGATGGCCCAGTGCCACCGAGGGTGCTACTGACAGGGAGAGTAGGGGGTGGGGGGGGGGGGAACCAGGGCTGTCTGGGCCATCTGGGAGAAATCAGGATTACTGTGGCATGGTCGTTCTGGATCTTGAAAAGGCACCTGGCTATTAGAGGGGTCGGTGGGAATGCATAAAGCAGGCCCTGTGACCTTGATAAATTGGAAGACTGGGCATCCAAATGGCAGATGAAATTTAATGTGGACAAGTGCAAAGTTATGCACCTAGGAAAGAACAACCCAAACTCTGGTTACACGATGCAAGGTTCCACATTAGGAACCACCACCCAGGAAAAAGATTTAGGCGTCATTGTGGATAACTTGTTAAAACTCTCTGCTCAGTGTGCAGCAGCGGCCAAAAGAGCAAATAGAATGCTAGGTATCATAAGGAAAGGAATGGAAAATAAAACAAAGGATATTATAATGCCTCTATACCGTTCCATGGTGAGACCGCACCTTGAATATTGTGTGCAATTCTGGTCGCCGTATCTTAAAAAGGATATAGCGTTATTAGAAAAGGTTCAGAGAAGAGCCACCAAAATGGTAAAGGGGATGGAAGGATACCCCAATGAAGAAAGGCTAAAAAGGTTAGGGCTCTTTAACCTGGAAAAGAGACGGCTGAGGGGAGATATGATAGAGGTCTATAAATTAATGAACGGAGTGGAACGGGGAAACGTAGATCCATTGTTTACATCATCAGAATATAGAAAGACTAGGGGACATGCAATGAAGCTACAGGGTAAACTATTTAAGACTAATAAGAGAAAATATTTTTTCATTCAACGTGTAATCAAACTCTGGAATTTGTTACAGGGGGATGTAGTAAAAGCTGTTAGTGTAGCTGGGTTTTAAAAAGGGTTGGACAAGTTCCTGGAGGAAAGGTCCATAAACCATTATTAAAAGGGACCCAGGATATCACTGTTTGACCCAGTACAAACATTGTGGAACCTGTGTCTTTTGGGGAAATTGCTAGGTACTTATGACCTTGATTGGCTACTGTTGGAAACAGGATACTGGGCTTGATGGACCTTGGTCTGACCTAGTATGGCATATCTTATGTTCATGAGACAAGGAAGGCATCTGCTGCCACCCTGTTGTGGTGCAGCTGAAGTGAGCAGAATCTGGGTGGCTGTGTATTGTCCGAGGAAGGCTAATAGGTCCAGCCAGGGTCTGCCCCAGAGGCGGAAAAGCCTCTGTGCCACCCTTGGATCCAGATGCAACTCGTGTGGGCGAAGGACCCTGTTGAGTGTGTCCACCAGGAGGTTGTCCTGGCCCGGCACATACACCGATCTGAGGAGTATGCTGTTGCGCATTGCAAAGGAGTGGATGCCTTCCGCATCCCAACAGAGGTAGTAGGAGCTCGTGCCCCCCTACTTGTTCACATAGAACATGGCAACCTGATTGTCTGTCTATATGAGGACCGAGAGGTTGCTCAAGAGGTAGCGGAAGGCCTGTAGTGCCAGGAAGATGGCCCTGAGCTTGAGGAGGTTGATTTGTAACAGAGACTCGTTTGGGGACCAGTTGCCCTGAGTGCAGTGGCCCTCGCAATGTGCACCCCAATCCACCAGGGAGGTATCTGTTGTCATGATCCTTTGTGGTGCTGGTGCTTGGAAAGGCATCCCCGCCCTGAGGTGATGTGGAGACTGCCAACAGTTGAGGGAGGCCGCCAGTCGGTGGGTAATCCTTACCCTGTCTCTCAGCTTGCCTGTGGTTGTGTTCATTAGGATCTGAGGCACCACTGTGCTGTTTGCATGTGCAGGCGAGCCCAGGGCATGACATGAACCGTTGAGGCTATGTGGCCTAACAAGCAGAGGAGCAGGCGGGCTGGCACCAACCTGCGGCTTTGGACCTTCTCCGCTAACTGCATCAAGCGATGGGTCCTCTCTGTAACGGGTCTGTCCCTTGTTGGTCACTCCAGGCCAGGGAAGTCCCGAACCCTCATCTGCGGTATGCTGCTCCTGCTGTCTGGAATCCAGGGACTTTCCTTCTGCGTGTGTTGTGAGTTCATTCCCCTGGATTCCAGACAGCCGGAGCAGCATACCGCAGATGAGGGTTCAGGACTTCTCTGGCCTGGGGTGACCAACAAGGGACAGACCCGTTACACTCTCTATCTCCAGGAACAAGCAGGAATGTAGTCTTCACATATGGGTATCGTCGGTACTGACGGAGCCTGCGCGGGAATGCTCCCCAGCATCCAATAGAAACGCTTTTGGGAGCATCCCTCAGCACATGCGCGCTGCCTTCCCGCCTTTCCAACTGTCCCTTTTCAGTTCTTCGTTTTCCGCAGAGCCGACAGTACACATACCCTGTCACCGCAGAAAAATTTTTCTTTAAACTTGTTTTCTTGTGGTTGCGCCTGCCTCCGCACGACACCTACCGGTACCGCCGGTTCTTTCTTCTTTTTAATAAATAAATAAATAAATACATTTTTTTAACTGTTTCTCTTCAGAAACTTTTTCTTTTGGTGCTAGGCGCCATTTTGGGCATTAGGCCCCATTTTTCCCAAAAGATGGAAAAAACAGCTAGTGGTTTTAAAAAATGTACTAAATGTGGCGGTACCATCTCCATCACCGACACCCATGACTGGTGTCTAAAATGTTTAGGCCCTGACCATTCTCCATCTGAGTGTTCCTCCTGTTTTGGGGATGACTAAAAGAGGAAGACAGAACCGAGCTGCAAAGCTCGGTATCCTCTTCGGATACCAGGTCCATTGCATTGACATCGTCAAGAGCCTCGTCTTCCTCCCATGGATCTCAGGTAACTAAACATAAGAGCCGGTCCTCAAAGGGTAGCTCTCCTTCAAAGCATCGAGAGGCCATTGGCATGGCCCTTGAGGAAACTACACCGGCAAAACAGCCCTGGCGGGAGGCTTCAGCCTCCAAAGCATCAGCGGGGTGCCAGGATGTTCTCGAGGCTTCGACCTCGGCAGAACTACTGGTGCCATGCTCAGGGGTTCCGGCCACTTTTACCGGTACCGATACCCAGGCATCTGCAGCGTCGATAGACCAGAGATTCCTCGCTATCAAACGCAGTCTTGAAGCTCTCCTTACAGCTGCGGTACCGTTGACACCAGTGGTTCAATGGGCACCACTACCATCACCGGTACCGTCACTGGTACCGATGCCGGTACCAGCACCCACGGTACAGGCCCCGGTGGGACTCCTTCCCATGCAGACTTTTTCTGGCATCAACAGATCGGTACCGGAACAATTCGGTACCGACTTCGATCGATACCGAGACCGTGCTCTGCATGAACATCGGGATCAGAGATACTTCGAATCCTCCGATTCCGATGACTGATAATTCTGCCGGTACTTGAGAGTTTCTCCCGGAAGACTCCTCTTCTCCCCAACGCAGAATGTCTCCTCTGGAAGACATGTCTTTTCAGGATTTTATTCGTGATGTGGCCCGAGGCCTTTCAATCACGGTAGCTCCTGAAAAAGAACCTAGAGCAAAGGAATTGGAAATTCTCCAATACCCTAAGGCTCCCAAGGAAGCAGCCACTCTGCCCATTCATTAAATTCTTCATGATTTGATGATCAGAATGTGGGAGACATCTTTGACCACATCTCCTCATTCTAAGAGACTCGATACCATGTATCGAGTTCCACCATGTCCTGGTTTTCAAAAGACTCAGCTGCCACACCATTCAATGGTAGTGGAGTCAGCCATGCGTAGGATGAAAAGTGCAAAGAGACATGCATCCAATCCTCCAGGTCATGAATGCAGGACTCTTGACGCTTTTGGGCGTCGAACTTTTCAGGCTTCCATGCTTTCAGCTAGGATCAGCTCATATAGTTTATATATGGGAATGTTCCTCAAAGAGGTCACAGATTTGGAGCTTATGAGCCCCCTTCTCCCTGAGGACAAACGACAGGACTTTCTCACTCTGGTCAAGCATGCTCAAGATGTCTCCAAGTTTGTAAACCGTGCAGCCTTTGACTGTTTTGAATGCATCAGCAGAACCTCTGCTATTGCCATTGGTGCACGTCGAATTGCCTGGCTTCAGGCATCAGACTTGGAGATTTGGGTACAGGATAAATTGGGAAACATCCCTTGCACAGGAGAAAACCTCTTTGGCAAGAATTGGCAGGAAAAGGTTAATGAGATAGATACTGACAATCTCACTTTAGACAGATTGTCAAAATCTACAGCCACTCCAGCCAAAATGAAGCCCTATAAAAAACCCTTTTTCAGCAAAAAGAGAGTTTTATCCATCCTATACCAGCAAGGGGAAGCTCAGGGTCAAGTTGCCCAGAAGGGTCAACAACAATCCAGACAAAAGAAGCCAAAAGGCCTTAGAGCTCAACCAGCTCCACAGGCCCAGCCCCCTCAAGGGCTTTGACTCCTTCATAGAGAACTTAGCCTTCCTGCCTCTGAAGGGGCCAGAACCCCTGAACATTCCAGGCAGGTTGTGTCATTTTGCCAACAGATGGCACCAAATAACAACAGAAAACTGGACTCTGTCCATTGTGGGAGAGGGGTACAAGCTTCATTTTCACAGTATGCCCCCTCCTACAATCATAAGACAGTTCAATTCCCAAACCTCTACAGGCAATCTACTGGATCAAGAGGTCTCAACACACCTTGCTCAAGGAGCAATAGAGGAGGTGCCCATTCTTCAGCAGGGTGCAGGGTTCTACTCCCCCTATTTTCTTATTCCAAAGAAAACAGGAGGACACAGACCCATTCTAGACCTCAGAGAATTGAACAAATATCTGTTCCGAGAAAAGTTCAAAATGATTTCTCTGGGAACTCTTCTGCCATACCTTCAAAGTCAGGATTGGCTTTGTTCTCTAGATCTAAAGGATGCATATACTCACATTCTGATCCATCCAGATCACAGGAAATTCTTACGATTCCTTTTCAAGGGAAAACATTTCCAATACAGGGTTCTTCCCTTTGGTCTGGCTTTGGCACCAAGAGTATTCACGAAATGCATGGCAGTAGTAGCTGCATATCTCCAGGAACAAGCAGGAATGAGTCTTCACATATGGTGCGTCGGTACCGGCGGAGTCCGTGTGGGAACGCTCCCCAGCGTCCAATCAGAACGCTTTTGGGAGCATCCCACCATGCCTGCGTGCTGCCTTCCCACCTTTCCCAACTGCCTCTCCTCAGTTTTCGTTTTTCCGCAGAGCCGGCAGGACGTACTCCTGTCACCGCAGAAAATTCTTCTTTTATTTTTTGTTTTCTTGTGGTCGCGTCTCCCTTCCCCGACGCCACCGGTACCACCGGTGTTTCTTTATTCTTTTTTCTTACAAAATTTCCTTTCTGAGGAATATTTTTCCCTGTTAGTGCCTGACGGTTTTTCGGCCTGCTAGACCTACTCACTCTCCTTCATGGAAAATACCAGCCACTAACCCTAAGAAATGTTTAAACTGTGGCGGTACCAAATTAATTGTAGACACTCATAACACAGGTACACTAAAAAAAATTTTTTTTAAACTGCCTCTAATGTTTCGATTGATTTTTACGTTTTTTGGTGCGCTGAATCCAAATCTGGTAACCAATTTGCTCCATCACGTACAGATTTTTTGCTACATTGGGTTAGCAGTTTGAGGTGAACGTTTCAGATTGAGTGCGATCGAGATAAAAGTTTCTTGGATGAATTCTTTATACTAATTGTTTAGTAGTTATTCAAATAAGAATAAAGAAAATTGTAACAAGGCAGCACATAAGAATAGAGTAATGTCAACAAAACACACTGTGATGGTAGCAAAATTGTCTGCACTTAAAACAGCCACATACATGTGCACAAACATTGAGCATATAAGAGCGAGGTTAGACACAAAGCAAAGCAAAGAAATGTGCAAAAAATGTTGTACAGGTATGTATGTAAGAATAGAAAACGCAAACCGCACCATTGCAATACATGAAGACAAACACCCGATGGTGTGAAAATAAAATTCTAATAAATGAGATCCGACACTGTGGTAATAACTAGCAAATTTTTATTTCAAAGTTTAGTAAAAACACGATATTTGTCAACACAGTTTAGATTTTAAAGTCATTCTTGGGTCAATCAATCTCCTGGTGGGCCCGTTTCTTCTTCCCCCGAATGCTTCTCTTGGTGCGCTGCTTGGCGTATTTTTCATCTGGGGTTTCCCGCAGCAGCAACCAGCAGAAATCAGCCATCATAGTGGTGTTCCATCTTCCTTGGTACCTTCTCTCTGCGTCCTTGATGTCCTGGTGAAACCTTTCACCTTGTTCTTCACTGTACGCCCCCAAGTTTTCGGGAAAGTAGTTCACATGGGAGTGCAAGAAATGGACTTTCAGGCTCATGTTACAGCCTTGTTCTTTGAAGGCATTGAGCATCCTGGCAACAATATCCTTATAGTTCTCATCCCGCCTGTTCCCCAAGAATTTGAGAACAACATCCTTGAAGGAATCCCAGGCTTCTTTTTCCTTCTCAGACATCGTTTCAGCGAATGCTCCATCTGAAATGAGTTTCCTTATATCAGGGCCAACAAACACTCCTTCCTTTAGCTTTGCTTCAGAAAGTCGGGGGAACTTTGAGCAAAGGTACCGAAAGCACTCACCATCTTTTGGAAGGGACTTGATGAATTGCTTAATGAGACCCAACTTAATGTGGAGAGGTGGTAATAGAATTTTATCACGAGGTACCAAGCTCTCATGAAGAACATTTTTCTCACCGGGTCTCAAATACTCCCGAATTGGCCAGTCTTTTTTCCCCCAGTGTAGGTCGCGGCCCGGCTATCCCACAAGCAAAGGAAGCAGGGATATTTGGTGAAACCGGATTGCTGCCCTAATAGCATGGATAGAATTTTAAAGTCTCCACAAATCATCCACTTATGCTCATCATAACGAATCTTCTGAAGAATCAGGGCCAAATTCTCGTATTTTTCTTGGAGAATAACAGAGTGAGCAATAGGAACTGAAGCGAATGTGTTGCCATTATGAAGAAGAACACCTTTTATGCTGTCTTTTGACGAATCAATGAACAGCCGCCATTCAGCAGGATCATACTTGAGTTTAAACTTTTCCATCACTCCGTATATATCGTTGCAAAATACCAAATCTTCCTCTTTGCTGAAATACTTCAAAAATTGTGTCTCGCGGTTGCGGTACCAATAAAAAGTTGTTCCTGGTGACAATAGATTTTTCTGTTTAAGCCAAGAACCTAGCAGTTGGGCAGCATCTTTTGGGAGTCCTAAATCCCGGACTAAATCATTCAATTCAGCTTGAGAGAAAAGGTCAGGTTTCGGATCTGGTTCAGTTTCAAACTCGGAAGTACTGGACTCATCGGGAAAAGCCATCTGATGAGTCTCATCATGATCAGAACCGTCCACACAAATATGATCCAAAGATTTTGGTGGTTCAGGCACAGGTACTTCGTTGCTATGAGGCATAGGCCTAATTGCTGAGGGAAGGTTGGGGTAACTTATTACGTTCTTATTTTTTAAGTTGTATCCCTTCACAATGCAAGAGCAAAAATAGCAGTCACTGCTGTGGTCTCTTTGTTCACGCCACATCATAGGTATTCCAAAACGAAATGCTTGTTTTTTACCTTTCATCCATAAGCGTAGATCTTCCTCACATGTCTTGCACACTTTGTGAGGAGCCCACGGTTTGTCTTGATCGCCTAACTTCAAACCGAAATAGGCGAAATATACTTTTTTAATAAATGCAGAAATGTTCCTCTGCCGCTTTTTCACGGTATATTCCCCACAAATAAAACAAAAACTGTCCGGAGAGTTGACGCAACCTCTGGCTCTGTGAGCCATCACAAATACACAGCACTGCAAACTACAACTGTAGTGAACCACTTCGGAATAAAGCTGGATTACGACTGAGCAAACAAAAGGTAATAATGAACTTGCAAGAAACTGAAATTTGACAGGAACGTTCATGTCGCAACCACCTTGTTTGAGCGAGCGCGCGAACGAGGCGAGGCGAACAGGAAAGAACATGCGCCAGCGCGAGTACTGGATTTAGCCCCCCCCTCCCAATTGTCCTGTTAATGTATAAAATGAATGCAAAACACTCTAAAATATCATGAGGGAGTGTTTCTAGTTAGTTAACCATTACAACCTCTATTTTGGGCCAAGAAAATAAACTGCAGTCGGCTAAAAAGAAATTATGTGAACATTCCTTATATGGGTAAGAAATCTAATTTTGCAAGAAAACGTGACGTGATGGAGCATTTTGGCTATTTTTCCTGGATTCAGCACCCCAAAATCTATAGGAATCAGTTGCAAAACTGGAGGCAGTTTTTTGGTAGTGTACCTGTGTAATTGGTGTCTACCCTGTTTGGGTCCTGACCACCATCCGCTGGAGTGTTTCTTCTGCAGCGGTATATCCAGAAGAAGTCTTCAGCATCGAGCATGTCTGGATACGCGGTCCCCATTAAACTTCACGGTACCAGCCAACGCTGCTTCTTCACAGGATCAGGTAACCCAAAAACAGTCTGTTAAGACTAGTCAGGCCTCGAGTGGTAGATCTCATGCTCAGCATAGAGATGCCTCTGGCGTTGCCCTCGAGAACACCTTGGCATTAAAACCCCGGTGGGAGTCTTTGGCCTCCAAGCCATTTATGGGGTTTCAGGTTGTTTCTGGGGTTCTCACCTCTACGAACATACCTGAGCCATGCTCGGTGGCGGCATCCACTTGGGGCGGTACCGATACCCCGGCATCGGCAATGGTGTTGGATGAAACATTCCTCACCAAAGATCGCAGTCTAGCGCTCTCGGTTCCTTCGGGGCCGACTGAGCCGCTGCTGACCGAACTTCCAGTATCGGTATCGATCCCAGTACCGGTACTGGTATCGACGTCAGTACCCTCCAGATATTTATTTATTTATTTATTTTATTTATTTAGCATACATTTATAACCCGCAACTTCCAGAGTTCAGTTGCGGTTCACAATAAAACAACAATCCACAAAGCAAAAGCTTAGTTTTACATTGAACATTTTGTAACAATAAAAGTAAATGTAAACAGCATGAACTTATGCATAATAGCAAAATTGGCTGGTAAATTATATACAATAAACTATATACAAATAAATTATATACTTTATTATATATTAATTAATATTAATTAATATTAATTAATTAATTATATTCCTTCGATGCCGAGTCTGGAATCGATCTCTAGTCTGGATGACTGGGTACCGACTCGTCTCGGTACCGACTACAAATGGTACCGAAGACATTCTACCGATGATCAAGGTCTGCCACGTTCGGTTACTTCGGTACCGATAGAGCTATCACAGACTGATCTTCATGTATCGGTATCAACGACGGTACCGGTCTCGGTATCAACATCGGTGTCGGTACCTCCCATGCTCATTTCAACTGGCTCACTTCCTTCCATACCGAGTTTGGAATCGATCCCTAGCATGGACGATTTGCTACCGACGGGTTGCAGTGCCGGCTTCCAGCGGTACCGACAACTATCCTTCAAGGACAATCCGATGCTCCACCCCTTCAGATCTTCTATTCTAGAGAATCTGAATGAACCGGTGGGAGCTAGAGCTAGTTCTTCAACAGATCTAGTTCTTACTCCTCTTTCTAGAGGACTCCCCTCTGGGGAGATTTCTTTTCAAGCATTCCTGCTTGATATGGCAAAGTTACTTGCCATTTCTATACCTGGTCAATATCCTGCACCAGGGGATCCAGAACCTCTGCAGATCCCCTACAATCCAAAGGAAGTCATTATGTTTCCTTTGCATCAGACCTTGCAGGATCTCCTATTTAGAACGTGGGGAGCTCCTTTAACGGTATCCCCACCTTCTAGGGCAACTGATCTTCTATACATGGTGCCCCCTTCTCCAGGTTTTCAAAAGCCTCAGCTCCCTCATCATTCTGTTGTTGTAGAATCAGCAATGAGGCGGGTTAAGAGTACTAAGAAGCACTCTTCTTATCCGCCAGGTCGTGAGGCTAAGACTTTCGATGCCTTTGGACGCCAAACCTTCCAGGCATCCATGTTTTCAGCAAGAATTCTCTCATATATTTTCTATATGGGATTATCTCTTGAAGAGGTCACAAAGAATTTACTACTTTTGACCCCTTTTCTTCAAGAGCCTAAAAGAGCAGATTTTTCTATACTAGTCAATCATGCTCAAAATATTTCTAGGTTCCTTACTCGTGTTTCCCTGGACTCTTTTGAGTCTGTTAGCAGAACTTCTGCTATAGCCATAGGGGCACGACGTAGAGCCTGGCTCCAAGCTTCAGACTTGGACAAATGGGTACAAGATAGACTGGGAAATACTCCTTGTACTGGAGAGCATCTCTTTAACAAGGAGGCTTTACTCCAAGCTGCTCAGTTAACTACTGACACTATTGCTTTCAGAGGCTTGTCTACGCCTTCCTCTATCCCAGTTTGTAGGAGATCTCCTAACAAACTTTGTTCCCTTAAGGGGAGAAAGTTTTATTCATCTTCTACCCATCATACAGATGTTCCCAGACAGGGGAAACATCCAACCAGGCTAAGGAAACCACAACCTCAACAGGTTCAGCAAACCCAGCATCCGCAGGGCTTCTGATATCATTACATCTTTCTTTCCTGTTTGGGGTTTAGAACCTGTAGTCTGCTTCTTCTTAATAGAAGCATCTACACTGTTTCCATCCTAAACTCTAGACATGGATCTCTTCTCAACAGACATCCATTCTTTTTGTTCTATGAGCTCTCAGGATGATCATGCTTATAAGTAACAGGGGGTTTTCTCTTCCTCCTGGGAGGGAAAAGAGGTGTAACAACTATCAATAAGATAGTTTCCTGTTCCAGCATGTATCATCATACCTTTCCAGGGACTTACCATATAGAAACATGATGACAGAAAAAGACCACATGGCCTATCTAGTCTGTCCTTCCATAACAACAACTACAACAGTCCACTTTTTACCTTTAGAGATCCTCTGTGTTGGTCCCATGCTTTTTTGAATTCAGTTACTGTCCTCATCTCTACCACCTCCACTGGGAGACTATTCCATGGATCCACTACTCTTTCTGTAAAGAAATATTTCCGCATATCACTCCTGAATCTATCTCCCTTCACCCTCATCCCATGTCCCCTCTTAGCAGAACTTGCTTTCAATTGAAAGAGGCTCTCTCCCTGAACATTTATGCCACGGAGGTATTTAAACATCTCAATCATATCACCTCTATCCCGCCTTTCCTCTAAGGTGTACATATTAAGATCCTTAAGTCTATCCTCATATGCTTTATAATGAAGCCCATTAATCATTTTAGTAGCAACCCTCTGCACCGACTCCATCCTGTTCACATCCTTTTGAAAGTGCGGTCTCCAGAATTGCACACCATACTCCAAATGAGGTCGCACCAAAGACTTATACAGAGGCATTATCACCTCCTTTTTTCTGCTAGCCATTCCTCTCCGTATGCACCCAAGCATCCTTCTAGCTTTTGCCGTCACCTTTTCTACCTGTTGAGCTACTTTAAGATCATCAGACACAACCACGCCTAGGTCCCGCTCTTCTTTAGTGGACAAAAGTACTTCACCTCCTATACTGTATTGCTCCCTTGGATTGCTGCAGCCCAAATGCATGACCTTACATTTTTTAACATTAAATCCCAGCTGCCAAATTCTAGACCATTCTTCAAGCTTAGCTAGATCCCCCCTCATGTTATCTACACCTTCCTGGGTGTCTACTCTATTGCAGATTTTGGTATCATCTGCAAAGAGGCAAACCTTACCCGACAGCCCTTCCGCTATATCGCTAACAAAGATGTTAAAAAGAATCGGACCAAGGACAGATCCCTGGGGCACACCACTGGTAACATCCTTCTCCTCAGAGTGAGCTCCATTTATTTGTACTCTTTGTCGCCTCCCACCCAACCAATTTCTAACCCAAGCAGTAACTTTAGGGTCCATCCCTAGGGTGCTCAGTTTGTTTATAAGTCGCCTGTGAGGAACAGTGTCAAAGGCTTTCCTGAAATCTAAATACACCACATCTAGAGCTCTCCCTCGGTCGTAAGTCTCCTTCAACTCTGTCTTTACCTACCCTCTTACTGAAACATTTCGTCTGTAAGAGTGGTACCATTTAGCTGGAATGGTTTTTCTAAATCCCTGTAGGTTTCTACCTATTCCAGTAAGGGGTTTCCTTTTCAGAGTTGTCCCCCCCTTTTTCAATCTTACTTGGGGCAGCTTATCAGTCAGTAAGGGAGTCTTGCCACTCCTGCTTATGTCTGTTCATTCTTTTCTGCTGCCTTGGTAATAGCTGCAACGGCAGGAGTTTCTAGTGGTTACCCACTGGTTCTATTTACCAAGTAACCAAGGTTTGTCCTCCATTAGCAATCCTTTCTGGCCTTAGTAATAAGTCCAAAACAGGTTATCGACCTTTCTTTTGGAAACTCTATTACTACAGGCCTGTCTGCTTCATTTCTATTCCTCGCCATCTCCAATTCCCTTGGCATTGGCAGAATAGTTTAAGTTACGTACTGGCTTTTAAACAGCCATTTTTTTTTCTAACCAACCTGCAGCATGCTCTCTGCAACTCTACAGAGTAGCTCTGCACTATGGGCCCTTGCTAGAGAGCATCTGCATCTTCCTAGCAGATAATCCCAGATGGTTAGGAAGGGCTCATCCAGTCATGCCCCCTCATGACTGGTAGGGTTTCCCTACCGTTACCATCTCCCGTAAGGTCTTCTTTTAAAACGAAGGACACATGCCTTACATCATGTGAAAACCTAAAGAATTGCTCAGTTCCCTGGCTTCGTCCACGTCTCCACTGGATTCCTTCACCAGGAATATTTTTCTTTTTCGTGCAGCTCGTCCTTATATGGTTTTCACTTCCATTGTGCCTTTTATCCAGTTACCATACTACAGTTCTAAAAGGACCTGGACTTGCTGCCTGCAGACTGAAGATATCATCTGCACTTTTTTCATGTAAACCATCCTGGTTATTCAAGGGCTAGAATTCCTAAATGAATCTAGACTGCTCCTTGTCAGAGAGAGCATTCCCCTGACTCTGTCAATCATAACCAGGGAGAAAGGTTTTCTTGCATCTCTTCAAGCAGGTATTACCCTTCTTGTTATTAGATGCACCTTTCTCTCTCCACATACTCCTATGTGGGTATAGTTATATAGGCTTGTTTCTACCTACATATGTGGAGACATGTATATATCTATATGCAGATATATCTATATCTATCTATCTATCTATGTGTATTTATGCCCATGTATATCTCTATATATGTATCCACATATATATATGTTAAGACATATCATCATAGGTAGATATGTATCTAGATACTTATCTATCTATCTGTCGAGGTTCATATATACATATATTTCTATATGACTCTGACAGTTGGGCACTACCCTTATCAATGCTGTGCCAGCATGCATAGGGTTCTACATATACAACCAATTTCTTACCATAACCCTTCAGGTTTAGGTACCTCTGAAGCTCTCCATGTATCATTATCTTTCCTACCTAACATCAATTAGGAAAGATGTTACTGATCTTCAGTTAATCAGAGGCTAACGCCTCGGACATCTGTCCTTATTTCTCATCGGATACAGGGATCTTCAATACCCCTTCTCTTCTACAAGGACTATTTTCTATTTGTCCGTCCAAATTGGTCAAACGTATCTCCTTTTGGTCCTAGGATTGTGCTATTCTCGAACCAAAAGACTTTAAGCCTCGTCTAATACAGCTTTCTGCGTTTTCCGCTGAAGCTCTTCCTCATTACACCACCCAGTTTTTTTATTTATTTATTTATTTAGACAGTTTTGTATACTGCCTTATCCTTCAATCAAAACGGTCACAACACAATTGGGGGAGACATTTAACACATGGGGATATGAGACACATACACTAATACTTACAGGGAACATGGGCAATGGAGGGTTAAGTGGCTTGCCCAAGACCACAAGGAGCAACTTTTTCCCTGGGGCTACTCTCACCCTTGACGGTTTCTAACCTTCACCTGTCCTTCTACAGTTTGATTACCTCTACCTCACAGTGAGGTACTCCTTGAAGGTTTTCTACTGGTTCTTACTAACAGATCCTTGTGAAACTCAATAAACGTTTTACAATACCACCAAGTGAGGTCCATATTGGAATATTGCTCTACAATATTTACTTATTATGATCACCTACACCTAGACTCCCATCCGGAAGTCTTGGTTTAGTCTAGCTGTTTCACAGCGTCTCTCTTTTTATTTCAACTCCTACCCTCCATCCCCAGGATGCCTGAGGTTCTGAGGGAAAGCATGGCTCATCTTAGATTCGCAACATGCTAGGACTCCCTCCGGGCATCTTAGCTTGGGAGTCCCCATATGTGAAGACTCATTCCTGCTTGTTCCTGGAGATAGCACAGTTACTTACCTGTAACAGGTGATCTCTGGGAACAGCAGGAATAAGTCTTCACAACCCACCCACCTCCCCTAGGAGTTGTATTTCTCTATCTCTATCTTTCCCTCTCTCTCTCTCTCTCTCTTTGTCTCAGCTTTAAAACTTAACTGAGGAGAGGCAGTTGGGAAAGGCGGGAAGGCAGCACGCAGGCGTGGTGGGATGCTCCCAAAAGCGTTCTGATTGGACGCTGGGGAGAGTTCCCACGTGGACTCCGTCGGTACCAACATACCATATGTGAAGACTTATTCCTGCTGTTCCCAGAGATCACCTGTTACAGTTAAGTAACTGTGCTTTCTGTGAACCCTGGGGATATTCGTCTTCCCTTACTTGGACGACTGGCTCATTCGAGCCCCCACGGTTCTAGAAGCCAGATCTGCACTGTCTCGCACCATGCGAATCCTTCAATACTTGGGATTGGTCATAAAACTCCCAAAATCCCAGCTTGCTCCATCTCAGTCCCTAGAGTTCATAGGAGCTCGTCTAGATACCACTCAAGGGCTTTTCTCCCACAACCCTGCTGTCTTCGTATAATACAGCTAGCTTCTCAAGCAGCGGTGAAGTCCTCCCTAACTGCTTGAGAACTACTACAACTATTGGGACATATGGCATCCACGGTTCATGTGGTTCCCTACGCTCGCCTTCATATGCGAGCAGCCCAGTGGACCCTATCCACACAGTGGACATAGGCCACAGGACGTCTGTCGGACAAAATATCAAACTCACAACGACTGATCTTGTCCCTACAAAGGTGGCAATCACTGGAAAATCTTTTAGTGGGGTTTCCTTTCCAGCAACCCCTATTCCAGGCCACCCTAACAGATGCATCACAGGTGGGATGTGGAGCACACCTGCATCGTCTCTCTACCCAGGGTACCTGGACTCCACAGGAGGCTTGTCTTCACATAAACCTCCTAGAACTCAGAGCAATCTATCTAGCTCTTCGAGTATTCCATGCCCAGCTCAGCTACAAGACGGTCCTAGTCCAAACGGACAATCAAGTAGCTATGTTATATGTGAACAAGCAGGGCGGAACAGGCTCTCTGTCGTTATGCAACGAAGCTTTATGACTATGGGCCCTCGCCAGAGAGCATCAAATTCACCTTCTCGTGGTATATCTTCCAGGCATTCAAAACCTTTGGGCAGACAAACTCAGCCGAGTACTGCTGCCTCATGAATGGTCTCTCCACCTAGACCAGGTGGCTAAGATATTTCAGATCTGGGGAACCCCAGACATAGACCTATTTGCAAGTCCACTGAATGCCAAACTTCCCCGGTTCTGTTCCAGGATTCCGGCTCAAAATTGCCAGGCAAGGGATACCTTCCTTCTTCACTGGGGTCATGACTTCCTCTATGCCTTCCCACCCATTCCCCTCATCCCCAAAACACTTTTCAAGCTTCAGAGAGACAGAGGTTGTATGATCCTCATAGTGCCATGGTGGCCACACCAAACGTGGTATCCCCTGCTTCTACATCTCTTTCAAGTTGCACCTCTGGAGTTAGGCTATGCTCCAGATCTCCTCTCTCAAGAGATGCTATGGCACCCGAATCCCCAGTCCCTGCATCTCAGGGCCTGGTTGCTGAAAGCTTAGACCTTCAGGATCTTAACCTTTCCCAACAGGTAAAGGATATCCTTCAGGCTTCTAGAAAACCTTCCACAAGACGCTCTTATGCCTTCAAGTGGAAACGTTTTACTATATGGTGTTCACAGAACGGGTTAAACTCCCTTATGATACCTTTGGAATCGATACTACAGTATCTACTTCATTTATCAAATTCTGGTCTAAAGACCAATTCAGTAAGAGTCCATCTTAGTGCAATTGCAGCTTCCTATAAGCCTCTAAATGGACAACCAATTTCCTCTCATCCACTCATATCAAGATTTATGAGAGGTCTTCTATTAACAAAGCCTCCCATCAGGCCACCACCGGTGGCATGGGATTTAAACCTAGTTCTTGGGCAGCTCATGAAACCGCCCTTTGAACCTTTAGCCACTACAACCCTAAAGCTTTTGTCCTGGAAGGTCATCTTCCTGATTGCAATCACCTCTGCACGTCGCATTCGTGAATTGCAAGCTTTAGTGGCTGATCCTCCTTATACTAGGTTTCACCATGATAAGGTTGTTCTTAGAACTCATCCACACTTTATGCTAAAGGTGATTTCGCCTTTTCATTTAAATCAATTTATCTTCCTGTATTCTTTCCGAGGCCTCATACCTCTAATGCAGAAAGGAAGCTTCATACTTTGGATTGTAAAAGAGCCTTGGCTTTTTACCTACAAAGAACACAGCAGCATAGAAAGTCTTCTCAACTTTTTATTGCTTTTGATTCTTGTCATTTGGGACTTCCAGTCTCCAAGAGAACTCTATCCAAATTGATTGCACAATGCATATCCTTTGCTTATGAGAGTAAGAGTCTTCCTCTTCAAGGCCATGTCACAGCTCATAATGTGAGAGCCATGGCAGCCTCTATGGTTAACCTTCACTGTGTCTATTGATGACATTTGTCGAGCAGCCACCTGGGCTTCGGTACACACCTTTACAGCCCACTACTGCCTAGATAAAGCCTCCTGTCAGGATGCCTTCTTTGGCCAAGCTATTCTTCAAAATCTCTTTCAGACCTAATTCAACTCCTACCCACCAACCCTGGTGGGATGCCAGAGATCCATGGGAGGAAGCATGGCCCACCTTACTTGGGTGGCAGCTTCCTGGGGCTATCTCCCTGGCATCTTCAGTTAGGGAGTCCCCATATGTGAAGACTACATTCCTGCTTGTTCCTGGAGATAGTGTAGTTACTCACCTGTAACAGGTGATCTCTGGGAACAGCAGGCATTTAGTCTTCACAACCCACCCACCTCCCCAAGGAGTTTTCGGTCTATCTCTCTGTCTCTTTCCTCTCTCCCTCTATTCTTTCACTCAGCTACAAACTTAACTGAAGAGGGTCAGTTGGAAAGGCGGGAAGGCAGCGTGCATGTGCTGAGGGATGCTCCCAAAAGCGTTCCTATTGGATGCTGGGGAGCGTTCCAGCGCAGGTTCTGTTGGTACCGATGATACCCATATGTGAAGACTAAATTCCTGCTGTTCCTGGAGATCACCTGTTACATGTGAGTAACTACGCTATCGGGAGGAAGGCCTTGACCTGTAGAGTGTCCAGCTGGGCTCCTATGAACTCCAGGTCTTGAACTGGGAAGAGACTGGACTTGGGGTAGTTGATTACAAAGCCTAACTTCTGCAAGGTGTGATTTGTAAGCAGAGCTCTGGTCCCTCCTCGCCCTTCCCCTTGCCTTCGGAATTGGACATGGGAGTTCTATGGATCTCTCCCCATTTCCTCTTCCCCAATCCTTGGGAGAGGGCCTAGGGTTGAGTGGCTGTAAAGTTTATGAAAAGAAAAAAATAAAAAGGCTACTCTGAATGCCAGGACAACAAGGAATTGGTGGAACAGGCCAGCTTTTCCTATTGGGAGATCACAGCAAGGTCAGTAACCGTTGACTCGGGATGGGGGGGAGTGCTAGAACACATGGCTACAAAGAGTATCAGGGCTACATGGCCTGTGGCAGCCACTGAGCCCAGCAGTGTCACGGGTCTGTGCCGTGCTTGTGAGGAGGAGGATTCAGTAGCGGGGGCTCAATTAGTGGATGGCTCTGGCTGGAGAGCTGACAGTCAGCCATGAATCCTGACAGACTGGAGGAGTAGCTTAATGGTTAGAGCACTGGCCTGGGAACCCAGAGACCAGGGTTTGATTCCCACTAACACTCCTTGTGGCCTTGGGCAAGTCACTTAACTTGGATTTTTATGAGGCAATGGAGGGTTATCAATGTCCCTGTTTAACGTACAATACTAAGTTTAAGTTGCAATGTAAACCTCTTTGATTGAAATGATAAAGTGGTATAAAAAAACCTGTTAAAATGAATCCTGGCCAGAAGTGGAGGTGCCAGTTTTGGCAGGAACAACTGTCATTAGTCTCGATGCAGTGCGATCTTGCGACCCTCAATTCAATGGGAAGGGTCCCAATTTTCATCAAGAAACATCCCCTTTTTGCCTGAGTTGTGGTGTTGCTCCGCCAAGTCCTTTGTCTGAAGCAGGGCCTAGTGGAGGGCCCAGAAGAACTCCTGATTGCGGGGACAATGGAGACCCAGCCTAAAGGGGCCTTGCCAGAATCAAAAAGACCATGCAGGGATATGGAGGAGGACTTTGATGGCCTCTTTTTCGTTTGAGCAGTCTGTGAACCCACTGGAGATGCCTTCATCTCTGTTGGGGAGCGAGCCAGGGGAAGAACTGGAGGAAGAACTCCCTGCAACCTCATTTGGAGTATTGTGTGCAGTTCTGGAGACCGCACCTTCAAAAGGATATAAACGGATTGGAGTCAGTGCAAAGGATGGCTACTAAAATGGTTAGTGGTCTTCATTATAAAGCATATGAGGACAGACTTAAGGATCTTAATATGTACACCTTAGAGGAAGGGCGGAATAGAGGTGATATGATAAAGATGTTTAACTTCCTCTGTGGCATAAATGCACAGGAGAAGAGTCTTTCAATTGAAAGCAAGCTCTGCTATGAGGGGACATAGGATAAGGATGAAGGGGATAGATTCAGGAGTAATATGCGGAAATATTTTTTTACGGAAAAAGTGGTAGATGAGTGAAATAGTCTCCCAGTGGAGGTGGTAGAGATGAGGACAGTATCTGAATTCAGAAAAGTATGGGACAAACACAGAGTATCTCTAAAGAAAAACAGGGGACTTTTGTAGTAGTCGATATGGAAGGGCAGACTAGAATAAGCCATGTTGTCTTTTTCTGCCATCGTGTTTCTATGTTTTTCTGTGAGAGAATCCTACGGTGGTCCAAATTTTCTACAGAGATGATAATCCATCCATTATCTCCAACACATTGGCAGCTCTGAATATTGCTAGGGAGAGCCCTGTGCCCTCGGAACCAGTGAAGGATCTGCTTCTGAAAGAAATCCATATGCCCCCTCAAGTATTTCCTGTTGCATTGAGCCATTAAAGACATGATTTTGGTAGAGTGGGACTCGCAGGAAGCTGACATGTGTGTTTTTAGATCAATGGCATGATTCTGTCTTATTCTTCAGAAGAAGAGAGATCACTTGCACCTGCCTAAAGTTAATGTTTTGGTCATAATGAGTGCTAAGATGACCACAATCCCGGTTGAGGGAGGTGCTGCTTTACAGGATCCTCAAGATAGGAACCTGGAGGCCTTGTTGAAGCAATATTCTGAGGTCTTGACTCTGGCTTTACAGGCTTATATGGCTAAGGCCTACTTGCGCTGGTCGCAGAGGCTTCCTGAAGGTTCCCTTTTGACCTGGGAGGCTCTTTTGGAGGCAGCGAGGCTAGAGTAGGGTGTGGCCTTTCTTCATCTAAGAAACTGGCACTGCCTGGTGTCTCCTGTTGCGAAATTCATCGGTGGACATGGCTTCTAAGGTGAGACTTAGCAAGTTGCCCTTTAAAGGGCAGTTACTTTTCAGCAAAGAGCTGGAGAAACTTGTGAAGGACCTTTCGACTTCTAGGTACCAAGGCTCCCAGGGAATAAGCCTTGGGGCTTCAGGTGTTTTCTTCGCCTTGGAGTCAGTCCTGGGAGGTTTGCAAATTTTGGCCGGCTAGGTTAGGTTCATCACAGAAGCCCATTTGCTACAGATTGAAGCAGCCAATGATCAGATAAGTTCTTGATATTGCTTTCCACAAGTAGAACAGAAGCTGCTTTTGGATCCTGATGCTCCTCGCTCTCTTGTCCACTCTTTATGTGCATCTTGCCATACTCTAGTCCCCAGTTTCACTATGCATTTTGTCTTGCTTAGATTGTAAGCGCTGATGAGCAGGGACTGTGTCTTGCATCCATATGTACAGCGCTGCATATGCCTTATAGTGCTAGACAAATGATTAGAAGTAGTAGTAATTTGAAACAAATGCTTATCAACTTGTGTGCAGCAAAATAATTCAGCAGTATACAGAGTGCAGTGATAACTGTGAAACTGAGCATGTGAACAGTGATAAATGTGAAATGTATTGATCAGGAAGCTGGTTTTATTTGAAAAGAATTGAAACATAAAAAATGTTTGAGCAGTAAAGCAAAGAAAAATGTAATGGACTATAAAATTGTGTGACTGATGACTACTGATAGGGAGACATAGACATAACTTGTGCTTTCAAAAACAAAAGCTAGATTGGAATTGTGCAAAGGTTCCCCCCCCCTCCCAGTGGTAGTTTAAAAAAGAAAATCCCCAAAATCTTTCTTAGTAACTCTAAAGCATCTTTGTTGCATTTTTTTGTCTTTTGTGTAGTTCTTGATTTACGGAAGCAGGTATCCATCTTACAGAACCAGTTGCAGCAGATTCAGTTGGATCGAACCACTCTGACCAACAAGCTAAAGGCATCGCAGGCAGAGATTACTTCTCTGCAGCAGGTCCGGCAGTGGTACCAACAGCAGCTGGTATTGGCACAAGAAGCTCGAGTCCGATTGCAGAGCGAGATGGCCAACATACAGGTATAATTTTGTTGTTCTCTTATAGTTATGGGTCCTAGTCCCTGATGTTTGATAGTATCCCATAAAAACTCATTGCCGTCCTAGGAGATAATTGTAAGCTCTGATGAGCCAGGGCTGTCTGACATGTCTCTGTACGGCGTTGGGTACGCTTTGTTGAGTGATTCAAATGATTAGTAGTAGTAATAATGAGGTGTCTATTATTTTCATTAAGAAATTTATTGCTTGTCCTATCCAGGCAGATCTTTTCCCCTGTAGGTTTGTGATGATTTTATTCTCCAGGACCAAGCAGGAAGTCAGTCCTCACATATGGGTGACGTCGGCGCCGACGGAGCCCTCGCGGAGCAATTTTCCCCAGCTTTCAAAGAAAGCCTTTGGGAATTGCAGCGCGCATGCGCGGTCGCCTTCCCGCCCAAGGGTGCCATCTTAGCCAGTCTTCTTTTTTCCGCGGAGCCCTACAGACGTACCCGTCGTGTCCCCACGAAAAAGTTGATATTTACTCATAATTTACTCTTTTTTCCTTCGGTTCGACGCCGGTCTTTTTCCCGCCCGGACTCGCGACGCCGGTCACGAGTCCTCTTCTTCTTTTTCGGTTTTTCTGACTTAGTCAGTTTCGTTTTCGGTTTTTCCCTGGCAGCCCGGTCCTTTGACCTCGCCGGGGCCCTTTTTCCCCCGATGGCTGCCAGTGGTTTCAAGCGGTGTGGTCAGTGTGACCGAAATATGTCACTAATTGACACACACACGACAATTGCCTCCGCTGCCTGGGCCCGGATCATGAAGAAATGATCTGTGGGCCCTGCGGCAAAATGTCCTCCAAAGCGTTGAGAAGTCGGCGGCATCAGCGGGATAGGATCTTCGCTGACCCCAGCCGTACCCGGACCTCGTCGGAGGCCTCCGCGTCCAGGGGTTCCAGCTCGGACCGTCGCCGGAGTTCCTCCGATAGGGGTTCTCCCTCCGGGGACCATCGTCGGAAGGTGAAACCCGCGAGGGCGGCGTCGGTGGACGCTCCTGGCTCCGCGAGGGCCAGATCGCATAGCCCCGATAGCCGTCCCGGGTCCTTGGAGAAGGAGCACCTCTCGAAGCGACCTCGCCTGGAGTCGGAGCTGCCTGCTCGGGTAAGTCCTGTGGTCCTCCTGGACTCGCCTCCGAGACCGCCGACGTCGGGCCCAATGCCGTCGGGGCCCGAGTCGGGGACTGCTGGGTCACCTGAGCTCGGACTCAGGTTGACGGCCTTGGAGAGCAGACTGTCTGCCTTCATGGACCAGCAGCGGGCACAGCTCGCCGGCCTCGCTGGCGCCGCTGCCCCGTCCGCCGGGACGTCGACGTCTAAGTCGACCCCGGAGACCGAGCCGATCCTCGAGTCCATGTGAACTCGAGTCGATCCTCGGTCGAGGTCACCCTCGGCCTCCCGTTCGGGACCGAGGTCGCCGACGCCGACTCCCTCGGCGTCGGGGCGGCAGGCACCGCGCCCTGCCCGGGCCGACCCCACCGAGTCCTCGTCGGAGTCGGTCTGGGAGTCTGAAGAGGAAGAGTCGCCTGATTCTTTTCGGACTCGGTGTGTCCCCTCGGACTCACCTGAGTCCGAACCTCGGAAGCAGTCCCCCCCGGAGGATGCCCGGTTCTCGGACTTCGTCAGGGATATGGCCAAGGCTTTGGCCTTCCCTGCGGATCCCGAGGAGGAGCCTCGAGCCGAAGAGCTCGACGCCCTCCAGTATGACTCTCCCGCCAGGGAACACTTTACTGTACCGGTTCCTCCCATGCTGGAACGACTACTCTTCCGCATGTGGGAGAGTCCGGCCTCCTCGCCGGTCCTGAGCAAGCGGGTCGATTCTATCTATCGAGTCCGCAAGAGCCCTGGCTTCCAAAAAGCACAGCTACCACACCATTCCATGGTAGTGGAATCGGCCATGCATCGTCTTAAGAGCCAGAAGATGCACTCCTCGGTGCCTCCTGGCAGGGAGGCCCGTAACCTGGATGGCCTTGGTAAGAAGTGTTTCCAGGGCTCTATGCTTGCGTGTCGTGTCCAGACCTACCAGCTATACATGGGCATGTATCTCCGAGACCTGGCTAAAGAGCTAGCCGGATTCTCCGCTGGTTTGTCCGAGGAACCCTTGCGGAGGTTCCTGGCCTTGTCCTCTGGCATTCGGGAATGCTCAAAATTCATATCCCGAGCAGCCTATGATGGCTTTGAAGCATCGGCTCGAGTGGCCGCAGCCGGCATCGGTGCCCGCCGACAGGCTTGGCTTCAGTCGTCTGACCTTGAGCCCTGGGTGCAGGACAAGTTGGTCGATGTCCCCTGCCGAGGCGAGAACCTCTTTGGCAAGCCCATGGCTGAAAAGGCTGCACAGATCGAGACGGAGACTCTCACCAGGACTAGGCTTTCTAGGAAGACCTCCGCCCCTTCCCAGAAGAAGAAGGGCTCGGGAAAGAAGTCCTTTTACCCGAGAAAGGCGGCTGCCTACAAACAATACCCCCATTATCAGGCCCCTGCAGCTCCCCAACAGGGCCAGCAGGCCAAGGGACGGGGTAACGGGTCCCGTAGGCAGCAAGCCCCCAAGCCTGCACCACCAGCCCCTGCTCAGCAGGGTGGGGTTTTTTTGACTCCTTAAGCATAGCCTCTCCCCCTCCGCTGGTTCCTCCTCCCACCGGAGGCCGGCTGGTTCACTTCGCCCACAGGTGGTCCAGCATCACCTCAGATGCCTGGGTGCTTCAAGTCGTGAGAGAAGGCTATCTTCTCCACTTCCAACAGGTCCCTCCCTCCTATTTTCCGGGAGAACCTCCACGACTCCCTCTGCACAGGGAATTACTCCTTCAGGAGTTAGCAGGTCTTCTACAGGAACAGGCAGTGGAACCGGTGCCCCACCACCTGATGAGAGGTCAAGGCTTTTATTCCAGGTATTTCCTAGTACCAAAAAGGACAGGAGGCCTCAGACCCATCCTGGACCTGCGCAACCTCAACAGATTCCTCGTGCGGGAAAAGTTCAAGATGCTTACCCTTGGAATCCTTCTGCCCTACCTCCAGCAGGGAGATTGGCTATGCTCCTTGGATCTAAAGGATGCCTACACGCACATCCTCATCCACCCAAGCCACCGCCAATACCTAAGGTTTGTGGTGGCAGGAAATCATTACCAGTACAGAGTACTGCCCTTTGGCCTGTCCTCCGCACCGCGGGTCTTCACAAAATGTCTCGCGGTGGTGGCGGCCCATCTCCGGCTTCACGGCCTCTATGTCTTTCCGTACCTCGACGACTGGCTCATCAGAGCAGCGTCCGCTCCGGAGGTCACCAACGCCACACGCCGCACGGTGACTCTTCTGCAGTACTTGGGCTTTGTTATAAACTTCGCAAAGTCCACTTTGCTCCCCTCACAGGATCTCGAGTTCATCGGCGCAAGGCTGCACACTCCTCAGGCACGAGCGTTCCTACCGCTCGACAGAGCTCAACGGCTCATGGACCTAGCCGACCGTTTTCGCAGCCAGCCCCTGGTCTCCGCCAGGCGCTTCCTGAGACTACTCGGCCATATGGCTTCCACCGTCCATGTGACCCCCAATGCTCGCCTGAATATGCGGCCTGCTCAATGGTGTCTCCGCAAGCAGTGGCAACAAGCCACAGGCGGCCTAGCAGACCTAGTGCGCGTCTCCGAGCCGCTGATCTCGTCTCTCCGGTGGTGGCTTCATTGGCCGAACCTGGTACTCGGCATGCCTTTTCAGTCATCTCAGCCGGCCCAGGTGCTGACGACAGATGCATCCCTCCTGGGCTGGGGAGCACATTGCCAAGGGGCACGTACTCAGGGCCTCTGGACCACGTGGGAGTCTGCTCAGCAGATCAACTTCCTGGAGCTCAGAGCGATCCGCCTGGCTCTCAAGGCCTTCTCCCACCTGACCTCTCACCAGTCCGTCCTTGTCCAGACGGACAATCAAGTTGCCATGTTCTACGTGAACAAGCAGGGGGGCACGGGCTCCTTCCTTCTCTGTCGGGAAGCACAGAAGCTCTGCTCTTGGGCCGTCAGTCACGGCGTTCTTCTCAAGGCAGTTTATCTCCCAGGCCAAGAAAATTGCCTGGCGGACAAACTCAGCAGGATCCTCCAGCCGCACGAGTGGCGCCTGGATCCCTTGGTAGTTCAGAAGCTCTTTCTAAAGTGGGGCCTCCCCACGATGGATCTCTTTGCCAGCCCTCTCAACCGGCAACTTCCTCGCTTCTGCTCTCGTCAGCCACATCCCCTTCGAGTTGCGGCAGACGCTTTTCTACTCTCATGGTCGGAGAGCCTTCTGTACGCTTTCCCTCCCATCCCGCTAGTCTCTCGGACTCTTTTCAAGGTTCTCCGAGACAACGCCTTCATGATCCTGGTGGCCCCTCGCTGGCCCAGACAGCCGTGGTTTCCACTCCTGCTGCAATTAGCGGTAGAGGATCCATTCCCTCTGGGGTTACAACCGGATCTCCTCACTCAGGATCAGGGGTCTCTGCTACACCCCAACCTCAGATCTCTCAATCTAATGGCCTGGCTGCTGAGAGGGTAGTCCTTGCTCCCCTTCTTC
This sequence comes from Ichthyophis bannanicus, assembly GCA_033557465.1. Taxonomy (NCBI): domain Eukaryota; kingdom Metazoa; phylum Chordata; class Amphibia; order Gymnophiona; family Ichthyophiidae; genus Ichthyophis; species Ichthyophis bannanicus. The sequence continues at coordinate 37,224,196 of CM066041.1, read as the reverse complement.
TGCCGGCAGAGGTGGAAGAGGTTGTCCTAGCTTCTCGGCGACCTTCTACCCGCAAATGCTACGCCCTTAAATGGCGTCGCTTTTCCGTTTGGTGTACCCAACAGTCTCAGGATCCCTTCTCCTGCCCGGTGTCGGTGATCCTGCAGTACTTACTATACCTCTCTAATCTGGGACTTAAGTCCAGCTCCGTCAAAGTCACCTCAGTGCTCTTTCAGCACATCATGTGCCGGTGGACGGCAGACCTCTTTCCAGCGACCCTCTTGTAGCGAGGTTTCTCCGAGGTCTCCTTCTGCTTAAACCACCTCTGCGCCCGCCAGCGCCTGACTGGGATCTGAATGTGGTTTTACAGCGGATCACCTGTCCGCCTTTTGAACCTATGGCTACCTGTTCTCTCCGTTTTCTTTCTTGGAAAACATTGTTCTTGATAGCCCTCACTTCCGCTAGACGCGTAAGTGAATTGCAGGCCCTCGTGTCTGATCCCCCTTACACTCGGTTCTACAAAAATAGGGTAGTCCTACGGACTCACCCAAAATTTCTTCCAAAAGTGGTCTCCCCTTTTCACATCAATCAGGAGGTGGTACTTCCGACCTTCTTTCCCAGACCACACTCCAGCCGAGCTGAAACGGTCCTCCATACCCTGGACTGTAGAAGGGCATTGAACTTCTACCTTGACCGTACGCGGGAGCACCGTAAAGCTGCTCAGCTTTTTGTGTCTTTTGACCCCAATAAATTGGGGCTCCCGGTCTCCAAGCGTACTCTGTCCATCTGGGTTGCGGACTGTATCACTTGGGCTTATGGGGCAGCCGGACTCTCCTTGGAAGGTCGAGTCACGGCTCATTGCGTTCGGGCAAAGGCTACGTCAGTGGCTTACCTCCGCTCTGTTCCGCTGGCAGACATCTGCCGGGCCGCTACTTGGTCTTCGAGCCAGACTTTTGCGGTCCATTACTGTCTCGAGAGGGAGTCCCGCAGGGACAGTGCTTTCGGACAGGCAGTCCTCCGTAATCTCTTTGAGGTCTGAGCAACTCCTACCCTCCATCCCGGATGTGGGCTACCGGTGGGTAATAATTCAGCGAAGATTCCTTCCTTCTGTGCTGCTGAGCTAGAGGGAGCTCATTTTTGTGCTTAGGGTCTCCGGTAGCCTTAAGCTTGGGAGTCCCATATGTGAGGACTGACTTCCTGCTTGGTCCTGGAGAAAGCGTAGTTACTCACCTGTAACAGGTGTTCTCCAGGAGCAGCAGGAATCAGTCCTCACAACCCTCCCTCCTCCCCTTGGAGTTGCAATCATCTGCTTTAGTTTTTTTGCAAATTTTTATGCTGTCTTTTTTAGCTATGTCATCTGACTGGCTAAGATGGCACCCTTGGGCGGGAAGGCAACCGCGCATGCGCGCTGCAATTCCCAAAGGCTTTCTTTGAAAGCTGGGGAAAATTGCTCCGCGAGGGCTCCGTCGGCGCCGACGTCACCCATATGTGAGGACTGATTCCTGCTGCTCCTGGAGAACACCTGTTACAGGTGAGTAACTACGCTTTCTGTTTGAAGCATGAAGAAAGATCCAAAACCAGTGTCTGTTCTAAATTAATCAAATTGGCATGAAAGTTGACTACCATAATTGGGCTTAGTTTTTTTAAAACCCTCGTGCAATTACAAGCCTGATTTGCAGAGGGATGGAAATGGCTAGCACCAATGATTTATTAAGAATGTAGGACTATCTCTGGATTGCTTCACATCCAGTGCTGACATTTTTTACATTTTGAGACTGCCAGCTGTGTCCTAAGGGTATGTCTACTAAATGGTGTTAGTTGCTACCGTGTGACTACTGCAGGTTTAATACCCTGTGGTAACAGCTAATCTGCAAAAGAAATCAGATATCGCAGGCCGTTTTCGCGTGGTGGATGTCCCTAGGGGTATGATCGAGGCGGATCCGGAGTGGGGGGTGGCCATTGTTGGCAGCCACCAGGTGAAAAGGATTTTGTGCAGTAGCTGCCAAAATCTAGCCCGATCGCAACGGCAGATAATGAGAGCTCTGCCCTGCGTGTGGGCCTCCCCTCCTTCCAATATTGTTGGTGTTGCGATCCACGACACTGACAGTATAAAAAAATTAACACATGTATGCCCCCTCCTTCCCCCCCATACATAATTGTAAAGGTGGGGGGGTCATTACAAAACAAAAGTTCCAGTTAGCCATCCGGCAAGGGGAGTTCTGCAGCCCCCGCCAACCCCTCCCCTTCAAAACCGATCCTATAAGCTCCTTCCCCTTCCAGTGGCCCGAACAAAATGCCTGCCATCACGAGGTACTGCCCTTTAGCCTCTTGCTAGGGGCTAGCAACACGAGATTGTGGCCATCCTGGGGGTATCTGTGCTGCGGGGGGGGGGGGGGGCACACATTATTTTTTTGTATTGTTTGTGCTACAGATTGCAGTACCATTACATTGACAATACTGTGTGTGGGGAGGGAGGGGGAGGCCCAATCTCAGCAGTTGGAGGTGAAGGGTATGGTTGTGATCGAGGCACAAGTCCGATCGCTACCATCTCACCCTATGGATTTACTGTGGTGGGGACCTGCGGTATCTGCTTCGGCAGACACTGAAGAACTTTTCCCATGGTATCTGCCAAGACTGATAACACGTTGTATTCACGGGAAATCCAAACCTCTGTGTATCTGCAGGGACGCCTCTGAAGATACTGTGAAAGTTTGCTGCTTGCCATGCGGTTTTGGCTGCTAACACACTGCATTCGCAGCCAAAATTAACATGGTTTAGTAGACATACCCCATAGTAAAGTTAAACAACAATTTGGGTTGAATACCTGATCTAAAGTTAACTCGATAGTTGTTTGGCTAACTTTAGACCTGCTATTTAGGTAGCCTGAGTTATTCAGATAATATTGGCGTTAACTGGCCAACGTGAACTGTGCCCCAAGTGTTCCGTTTTTTGGGCTGGATAAATTTTGCCCAGGCAACAAAACTTTAACCACTGAATGGGAGGTAATTTTGATTATTGGAGTCTGTCCAGGCAACTCCAAAAGTTAGCTGAACAGACCCTTTGAATACCTCCTTACCTCTTTGTACCAAATTGCTCCCTTTGATCACTGCTCTCAGCACTGACGTATGTCAGACAGAGAGCTTCCTGAACCTTGTAAGAAGCCCCCAAACCGTTGAGTTCACAGTGAGGTTCTTGGCAATAGATTCTGAAGGCGAGTAATGTCTTCGTATTTAGATTTTTTTTCCTTCCCTTCCCATTTTCCTCAGGCTGGACAGATGACTCAGGCAGGCGTACTAGAGCACCTCAAAATAGAGAATGTCTCACTGTCTCATCAGCTGACGGAAACACAGCACCGCTCCATGAAGGAGAAAGAGCGTATTGCAACGCAGCTCCAAAACATTGAGGTAAAGGTTCTGTGGCCTGTTTAAAAAGGCTGAACTGGAAGCCAGCGTAAGAGAAACATGACTTACAATATGGTTTCACTTTCAGGGACTTGAGCCATGTTATAAAGAGGAGCTGCTGAAGTGGTGGCATTCATTTCTACACACTCTAGTCCCTTTATAAAACGACCTCCAGACTGTACAATAGTCAGTGTTTGTGCGATTGTGTTCTAATAAGTTCAAGCAAAACTATTCACAATTTTAAACAAGTGAAGAAAGCTTGCAGAGCATGGCTCGTGGATGTCTTTGCAACCCCTCTGTGCACGCACATGTGCGAGTATGTATACACTCCCATTTGTATCTGTATTGCTTGTGTGTTTGGGGGTATCTATGTGTGCGTGCATATCTCTGTTTTGTATGTTTATCTGTATGTTTTTATGTGTGTGTATGTGTCTTTGCAGGCTGCTATGTCTGTGTGCCGCTTCATGTATGCTTGTGTGTGGTGTGAATGCTTGGATGTATATTTCTGTGTGTGTGTGTCTGCACATGTTAGTGTGTGACAGAATTTATATCTGCTTTGTTCGTGTCTGTAAGTAGGGAGAGTAGATGAGAGGAGAGAGCAGTTTGGCAGGTGCAAGTCCATAATCTTTATGCCACTGTGAGTCAGTGTTTTTATAGTGCTGCTGTTGGAACAGTTGGGGGGGGGAGTATATTCTGGGGATGGGGTAGTTTGTGGGGCAGTGGGGCATTTGCATCACCTGCATGTGAGGACTTATCTTGCTGTCCACAGGGAATACCTGCTACAGGTGGATAACTTTATTTTATCTGAGAATGTAATGCATTTTTACTAAGATAAATGGGCCTGTCAGTTGGGAAGTAGTTTAGTGCTAAATGACAAGTTCTCTGTAAGCCTTATATACCTTGTTGACTTCATACACCCCATTTTCTCATGAGGCTGACAATCAGCACCAAGAAGCTATCTGCTTGCAGACTGTTTCTCATCCATATTATTATCCATGGTTGAAAGACCAGAGGGTTCTATGAGATTTTGCCCCATGCATCAGAATCGACCCTTTCCTCCTCATCCCACCAGTCAAGATGCATGGATTTATGCCCTATCACCAGCAGACGGAGACTGATAAGTCCTGCTTTATATGATGGCACAATATAAGGGATCTGTGCATATTTGCCATTCCAGTATTTTCTGTCTCCACCAGATGGTGGTGAGCTTCTCTGCAGTCTGGACTCCACTGTAGATGGATTAAAAAGAAAAAGAAGGAATTAGTGTTTGGTTACACATTGGACCCAAGGCTTTTCATTCTGCTTTATTGTGGTCATTTTGCCACAGTCTGCTTTCTACAGTGGGATTTTGCCACAGGTGTGAGGCAGAAGGCCACACTACAGAGAAGCTGTACTGGGAGACTAGAACTCTGGAAATGGAGGTGCATTCCAAATCAGGGGCTGATGTGGAGTGTAGGCAGGTTTCCTCCTAGTCACGGTGGGAAACATGACCATGAGCAAGGCAGCAGACGTTGAAGTAAGAGAGCACTCAGGGAAGGGATGTGGGGGGGGGGGGGTGAGAAAGGTGGAGACTCCTGCACGTCTGAGGGAACAGAGATTGAGGTAGGGAAACCTCGAGGAGATGGCTGCAGACCCAGGGCTGCCATTTTCTCCTGAATTTATGCTGCTGTTGCACCAGTCCTATTGCATGAAGCAGGGCCTGCTGCAAGATTCTCCTCATGGTACTGACACTAAAGGGGGTCTTGAAGGACTGGCATCAATTGATAAGGAGCCCAGAGAACCTGCGTCTAAGCACCGTAGTATGGAAGAAGATGTGTGGGATCACCACAGTTCGGTCTTTTCGGGGGATTCTGATGAATCTCTGGAAGGCCCTTCTGGGTGCTGGGGAGGCTCCTCAGGTAATAAACTCGAGGAAGGTGAAATTCCACCTAGTGAGGGCCCCACTATAATTAGGGTTTTTCGTCAGGACAGTTGCTGGTGCTGATTGTGCAGTTGTTGGCATGGTTCTCCAGTAAAGGAAGGCACCCTAGAGGATCCTTTTGTTACAGGGCATTTGGAAGCAGGGTTATGAGTTAGCAGGTCTATGGCATGCTTGTACCCTATTCCACGGTTCCACTGGAAGAAAAGGACCTCCTATGGCTCCCAAAGGTGGATGCTTTGGTCTCAGCTGTTACCAAGAAGATGACCATTATGGTGGAGTGGCATTAAAAGATGCCCAGGACTGAAAGCTAGAAACACTCTTAAAGCAATCTTTTGAAATTACTGCCCTGGCGTTTGTGGGGTCTAGTGGCACTGTAAGGAGTAGCTCGCATGTTTATGTGGGGCTCAAGGTTTTCCTGAGTCTTATCCCGGTCTATTGAGTTTATTGTCTGAGAAGGCTAAGCTAGAGTCAGGGTCAGTGTATTTAGCGGACGTTCTGTATGACCTGGTGAGGGTGTTGTCTAAAATCATGGCCTCACTGGTGTCGGCATGACGACTCTTATGGCTCTGGATTTGAGTGGCAGATGTAGCTTCCAAGACTCAACAGTGAGTTTCCTTTCAAAGGGAAGCTCCTTTTCAGGGAGGTGCTGGAGAAATTGGTAAAGGACTTGGGGGAATCCAAGGTCCCGAGGCTGTTGTTGTTGTTATGTTGTTAAGTGCCATCAAGTCGGAGTCGACTCATGGCGACCCTCTGGATAGCTATCCTAAATTGTGTTCGGTCTTGAGTCAGGCGGCTCATTGTTGACAGACTGGTACCCGTAGCTGCTGTTATTGTATTGATCCATCTCATTGCTGGCCTTCCTCTTTTGTGCTGACCTTCTATCTTGCCAAGCATGATATCTTTCTCTAATGATCTCTCTCTCTTCGCATGATGTGTCCAAAGTATGAAAGTCGAAGTCTTGTTATCTGAGCTTCTAAAGAAAGCTTAGGTTTGATCTCCTCTAGTAAGGGTTGAGCCAACTCCAAGGCATAACCTTCTCCAATGACTACCAAGGCTACCAGAGGACAAACCTAAAGAGCATGAAACCAGGAGCTCCTACTAGAGGACGCTTCAGGGATTTTTGAATATTCCAAACAGTAGGCTATATTCCTTTCCAGTGGGCTCGCTATCCTTCCCGGGGTCACCAATTTCAAGGAGGAGAGGAGGTAGAGACTATTCCAGAGGTGCCTTAAGAGGCTCCAAAAAGTCCCAATGAAGTGCAGGGGCCCGGGAGTAGTTAATTCTGGTAGGCGGTATGCCACAAACCTTTTACTCCGCTTGGATCCAAATTACTTCCAACCAGTGGGTGCTAGAAGTCATTTGAGAAGGTTATGCCTTGGAGTTGGCTCGACCTTTCTCCGATGCCTTTATGTTGCGCCCTGCAAGGCTCCAGCCATGGAAAGGGCAGTGATGGGCACACTTGAGAGACTGGAAAAAGTGGTAAAAGTGCCCCCGGACAAGCTCAAGCTCGGTCAGTACTCAATTTATTTTGTAGTTCCCAAAAATGAAAGTTCAATTCGCCCAGTTCTGAATCTAAAACACGTGAACCATGTTTTGCAAGTGTCTCACTTTCATACAGAGACCTTGTGATCAGTCATGGTGGCCATGCGGTGCAGAAGGTGTTTTTAACCTTCCTAGATCTTTCTGAGGCATATTTGCACATCCTCATCTGGCCAGACCATCAGCTTTATGTCCACTTTGCGGTTCCCATGAGACATTTCCAGTTTCGGGCTCTGCCTTTGAGCTAGCCACAGCTCCTCAGACCTTTTACAAAGGTGATGGTGATGGTGGCAGTGGCGGTGGTGGTGGCCACTCTTCAGCATAAAGGAGTTTTGGTTCCTCCATATCTGGACGATTAGCGGGAAAGTCAGGAAGTAACGAACAAGTGATATCTCTATTCTAACAGCTGGGGTGAGTTATCAATTTTAACAAGAGCAACTTGGAGCCAACACAAGATTTAATGTATCTGAGGGCTCGTTTCCCTTCCTCCAGAACACACCAGGAAAGTTCAGGTCCAGGTTCGGAGGTTTCCATAGATGCGGTCTCCCACGGCATGGCATGACATTATCTGGTGCCATGGGCCAGGACACATTATGAGGCCTCTGCCGAAGGCCTTATTGTCTCAGTGGTCTCTGCAGAAATGCTTACTGTGGAAGAGGTTGTGCTGTCCATGGGAGGCAAGGACGAGCCTGTGCTGATGGCTGGATTCAGCCAAGCTGAGGGTGGGGATGCTGCTGGAGCCTCCCTAATGGGTGGTAGTGACCACCGATACCAGCCTCTATGGTTTGGAGGCACATTGTCAGTCCCAAGTGGCACAAGGTTAATGGTCTCGGGAAGAGAGGAGCTGGTCCATAAATCGCCTGGAGAAGCGAGTGGTTTCTAGTTCTGCATTTCTTCCAACCTGTGGTGCAACACAGGGCAGTGAGAATCTTCTCAGACAATGCATTGGCTTACCTCGATTGTCAGGAAGGCACAGGGAGTGCAATATTGGCAGATGAAGTGGCTCCTCTTCTTCGGTGGGCAGAGATGCATCTTGCACTGTCAGCAGCTCATGTGGCCAGAAAAGAGAACGTACAGGCTGACTTTCTCAGTTGTCATCATTTGGACCCAGGGAGGTGGTCTCTGGAGAGCTCAAAGCATAGTACTACGAGGAGGGGGTGCCGGTCATGGATCTGATGGAATCTGCTTCCATTGCCGAGGTGGATTGTTTCTTCAGCCGCAGGAGGGAAAGGATTTCCAAAGGCTTGGATGCTTTGGCTCAGCAATGGCCTAGCAACTCCTACCTGTATGTGTTTCTCCCCTGGCCTCTGATAGGCCAAGGGCTTCAGGAGATAGAAACACATTGGGGTCTGGTGATTTTGGTGGCGACAGATTGGCCTCACAGGCCATGGTATGCAGATCTGTTACAGTTGACGGTGGACGTCCCTTGGCGCCTTCCAATAGAGGACAACCTGCTGTCAAAGGGCCCAGTCCTCATGCCAGAGGTGGCTGTATTCTCGCTTATGGCCTTGCTCTTGAGAGGGCTAGGTTAAAGAAAAAAAAAGGTTACTCTGCTCAGGTCATAGCAACATTGCTGGGGGCATGTAAGCGTTTGACCTCTCTGTCTTATGTTCTTGTCTTGCATATTTTCAAGAACTGGTGTGAGGAATTTATTTATTTATTTATTTATTTACATTTTTTATATACCGCACTATTCGGCATCAGCGCGGTTTACAGAGAACAAAACAAAAACCAGAACAACAAGCTGTTCGGTGTTACATATAACAGGAGCATAAACTTGGAAAAAACAAATTTAAAAATGGGAGAACTATCTACATGGAGTATATGATCGGTTAACTAGACAACATACTCAACTATTTACACAATTTAGCCAGAATGTTAGTAACAATGAGAAATCTGTGATTACGTTTGCGGTGGGACTGTAAGTTTTATTTTATGTTGGGTAGTATTTGATGAATAGGTTGAATTTGAGGGCCTTTCTAAACTGGGCTAAGTCGGTTATGGCACGGATATCAGGTGGTAGAGAGTTCCAGCATTTTGGTGCGCAAAATATGAAAGCTCTGTTTGCTGTTGATAGGCTGCATGTTGTTATGGCTTTTGGCATTATTAGGGAGTTCAATGCTACCTGTCTCCTATTTCTGTTTGGTGGTACAGTTCGTATGAGCTCTGTGATTGAGTTGGCTGAGAGACCATTGATGGCCTTGAAGGTGAGAATCAAGGTCTTGAACATAATCCTTCCGTGTATAGGGAGCCAATGTAGCTGTTTGAGGATAGGTGTAACATGTTCACTCTTGGACGCTCCTTGTAGAACCCTTGCAGCAGTATTCATAGCAAGCTGAAGTGAGCTCAGGGTGGATTGTGGGAGCCCTTGCAGGATGGAGTTGGCGAAGTCGAAGTGTGGTAGGATCAGTGCCTGATAGATGGTTCTGAAGTCCTCTTGGTCTAGTAGGGAGCGTAGGTGCCTGAGCGTGCGTATCTTGAAGTATACAGCTTTTACAATATTATTTATGTGTGATTTCATGTTGAGATGATGGTCCAGTGTGACTCCGAGGTATCTTATTGTTTCCTTAGTGCATAGATCTGCTCCCTTAACACTTATATGTGGTGGTGGAATGAAGTTGGGATCTTTGGTGATGAAAAGAACCTCCGTTTTCTTATGCTGAATGCGGAGGTTTTGTGATAGGAGCCATTCTGATACTGCGTCGAAGCAATTTATTATAGGCAATAAATCCATATGCACTGTGGAAAATGGCATGTAGAGTAGGATATCATCTGCGTATATCATACATTTCACATTGAATGATCTGATGATATTGCAGATAGGCTGCATATATATGTTAAACATGAGAGATGAAAGAGAGGATCCTTGAGGAACGCCTTGTTTTTGATGGAAGAGTTTTGACTCTCCCGTTGTAGATTTTACATATTGCTTTCTGTTGTCAAGATACGATTTACACCAATCAAGTGCGGAGTTGCAGATGCCTTTCTCTTTCAGTCTCCCGAGGAGAATCTCATGGTTTACTGAATCAAACGCTGCTGCTATATCTAAGAAGATTAGAACAACGCCTTGCCGGATGGTGTTTATGCTAGTGAGAATATCATTGAATAGGGTGGTAAGCAGTGTTTCCACGCCATGGTATTCTCTGAATCCATGTTGAGAATGGTCAAGAGGGGCTGCGGAGTCTATGTGGTCTTGGATTTGACGTTGTGCCTCTTTCTCAAAAATCTTTGCTAAGAGGGGGATACTGGCTATAGGCCTGTAGGAGTCAGGCCGTTTTGGGTCTAGTTTGGCATTTTTTAGTAGAGGTCTTATGGATGTGAGCTTTAGTGCGGAGGGGAAGGAGCCAGTTGTAAATGAGAGGTTCATGATTTTTGTGATGAAAGGGCTAAATGTACTTCGAAGATTCTTTATCCAAAAGGCTGGGCAAGGATCGGTTTGCGCAGTGGTGGTGTTCAGTGAGATGATTGTGTCTTCGATGTGTTTGGCAGAAGGTGTGGCAAGTGCAGACAGGTGTGTTAGGCAGGATGTTTCTTGTACATTGATTGTTGAGAGTTCATCTGTCTGTAGAAGTTTTGTTTGCAGGTAGTCAGCAAATTCTTGTGGGTGGATGTCTTCTTTTTGTTCGGGGGATGGTTCCTTTGATAGTGATTTGACTAAATTGAAAAGGTCACGAGGTTTGTTTAGTGATCTTTTGAGTGTATCCGTGTGGTATTGCTTCTTTCTGGTTATGATTGCCTCGCGGTGAGATGCTAGGTGGAGATTGTAGGCTGTATGATCATCGATGGATAGTGATCTACGCCACCGTTTTTCGAGTCTCCGTAGGTGGGTAAGAGAAGACCGCGATTCGGGGGTAAACCACGGAGCAGAGGTTCTTTTCCTTGATGTGTTGTTTTTGCGTGGTAATTGAGCAACGGAGTTGAGGCTGTTGTTCCAGGCGTCGATCGATTCTTCGAGGTTGAGTGTTGGGTCATTGAGGAGTGGTTGGGTGTTTGACAGTATGAGTTCCCTGTTGAAAGGTCGAAAACCCCTTGTGGGGGCTCTAGGTGGGTCGTTTGGTTTTCTGTTGTTAGGATGTGTATTGCTCAGGGGAATTTGTAGGTTTATGAGTTTGTGGTCTGACCATGGTACATCGGTGATCGACTTTACAATGTTGCTGCTTTGTTCATAAGCAGATTGTGGAACGAAAACCATGTCGAGAATGTTTCCTTTGGAATGAGTGGGTTCCATGATTAGTTGTTTATATCCCAGATTTTCAATGGCATCGAGTAGTGAGGAGGACTGGTTTTGCTGCAGTGACGGGAGGTTGAGATCTCCCATTATCCAGTTGGGAGTGTTGAGGTTACTGGTATTGGCGGCTAGGTCTAGTATGGTGGGAAGGTCATCTGGGGAGCTCGAAGGGGCTCTGTAGACCAGGTTGATGGAGCATTGTTTGTTCACTATAGTGATTATATCCAGGTTGTTGGTGCTATAGGAGTTAGTCGTGTTGAAAAGGAGTTCAGACTTAGTGAGGATGAGTGCTCCTCCTCCCTTCTTGTTTTCTCTGTGGGTTGTGTGTATGGAGAAGTTTGGTGGAATGAGTTGGTTAATGAGTACATTGTCTTCTTTTGATAACCAAGTTTCGGTGATCATGAGTGCATCAAGATTGTGAAGGGTAACTATATCTAGGATTACAGGCCATTTTTTGCGAATTGATCGAGCGTTTATGAGCGCACATTTTAAGCTTTGTAGTGGAGTGCGTTTGTGTTCTTTAGGGTTATTGGTTTGGTGTATTGCAATGTGAATCAAGTGGGAGTGCCGGATACGGGCTTCTCTACTTGGGAAGTGGTAAGGGTTGCTTGACCATTTTTCTCCATGGATTTTGAGGATAGGGATATGATTGGTGGCGGAAGAATAGGCAAGGGAGGTCCCGAGCCAATCTGTGAGAAGGTAAAAACTGAGAAATGTAATGAGGTGGAGAGACATTTTAGTTTGGGACCTCTCTTCCTCACTGCTGGATATTCTTGCCTTTCACCAGGCTGGTCTGGATAAAGGTCTAGTCTGGAATTCCTTGCAGGTTCAGATGGCGGCCCTAGCTTGTTATTGAGGTCTGCTCCATGGGAGCTCTCTGGCTTCCCATCCAGATGTGGTTCATTTTTTGAGGGGAGTCAAACAGGTGCGACTGCCAGCATGCCAGATTGTTTCACCATGGGACTTGAATTTGGTTTTATGGGTGCTAACGGATGCTCCCTTCAAGCCTCTTAGTTGGGCTTTGTTGAAAGACCTTACATTGAAGATGTTTTTTCAGGTAGCTATCTGCTTGGCTCATAGAATTTCAGAGCTACGTACAGGCCTTGTCATGTAAAGAGACTTTTCTCATGATCTCCAAAGAAAAGGTGGTGATTTGTCTGGTTCCCTCTTTTGCCAAAGGTAGTTTTGGTTTTCCATCTTAACCAAACAGTAACTCTGCCCCTTTTTTCTGGTTTGGAACAGGGCTCAGATTCTAGACAATTGCAACTGTTGGTCTGCGGCAGTATCTCAAGTGTGCTGAAGAATTTAGGAAGTCTGATCATCTCTTTGTTCTATTTGGGGGTCCGCACAAAGGGGAGGCAGCATCGAAAGCGTCCATTGCACAGTGGTTAAAAGAGGTTATTGCTTGGGCTTATTTGCTTAAGCGGAGATCACTTCTTGAGGGTTTATGGGCTTGCTTAGTGAGGGCTCAGGCATCGTCGTGGGCTGAATTTGGTCTTGTTTTACTGGTGGATATCTGTAAGGCAGCAGAGTGGTCATTGCTCCATTCCTTTTTGCGGCACTACCACCTGAATGTTCAGACAAGAAGGGGATGCACGGTTTGAAGCACAAGTGTTGCAGGCCCAGCTCGCAGGTCCCACCCAATCTTGAATACTGCTCTGGTACATCCCATGCGTCTGGACTGAACTGGAGGGGCGATAAAGAAGGTGAAATTAGACCTTAAATACTGCTATCCTGCTTGTAAATAGGTCCCCAGCTAGCCAGTATACTCTCTCTGTAATTAAGATGTAAGGAATCCGTATCGGTATCGGCGCCTTTTATTAATGTTTTAGTGTTCATCACCAGTTTTATGTAAGAATTACCACAAGTCATTCTTTGTGTATCTTGTTTATAGCTCCCTGTAAACTGCCTTGACTCATAGAAAGGCGGTATAAAAACAGTGTTAAATAAAATAAGGAAAGAAAATGATTTATTATTTTGAGTCCCTCCATTCTAGAAACCACCCATTCTGTTTGTTCGGTGTGCCCAGATGTGGAAGAAATTTGTGTGTGCATTGGGTCTGTGTACAGGCTTTTGTTCTTCATTACTGACTGAGGGTTTGAGGTGACCTGGCAATCCCTGTCAAGCTGAATTTCCTGTTCTCCGCTTTTTGGGAAGCGGTAACATTCAATTCCTCTGTTGTAAGTGATTACGGATTTTGCATCATTTTGTCTGTATGGAGTCTGCTTTGTCAATGGAATATTGGAATGTCAGAGATTCACAGATCCCTTTATAGTGTGACATCATCAAAACCAGTGCTGCTTAGTCTCCATCTGCTGATGATAGGGCATACATCCATGCATCTGGACTGGAGGGACTCAAAGAAAGAAAATTAGCAGGTAAGATCTAATTTCACCTTTCTTATTAAAAGATCACCACTTTGTTGCTATCAGCATTTACTTGCTCAAGTAGGCTCTTGTGAAATTGCCTTATGTGCGTATGTGTGAAAGTAGGCACTGAAACAACATTGCATCTGCTCTTTTGTGTTGTACAGGCAGGCATTCTTGAGGGTAGAGAACGCAGAGAGGAAATGCGATTTCCACTTATGAGCATATTTTATAAAATGCGCAAATAACCCAGTTTTTCCTACTTGGGACACACATCCACATCTACCAATAACAATAAATATTTGTCTCTCTCTTCCCTGGCTAATATATAAAGGCCTAAAGGTGCACATATTGTCTTGTCTAAAGGAGCCACAGTATATACCTCCACAGTATATACCACTGAAACACCTCCACATCCTCCCACTGGAATCTCAGATCAAGTACAAATCCTTATTACTGACTCACGAAGCACTACACCAACAACAAACATCACATCTACACACCCTACTACAACAAACAAACTCTGGGAGATCCACAAGACAGACCACTAACAACATTCTGCCTATACACAACAGTCAAGCATGTGCCCGCGCATTTGAACTCTACATCCTGTCCCTATGGAACTCTCTCCCAACCAAAATCCAGAACAATAAGGACCTCTCCTCCTTTCGGAGGTTTCCTTGGGGAAACTGCTAGGTACGTATGACCTAGATTGGCCACTGTTGGAAACAGGATACTGGGCTTGATGGACCTTGGTCTGACCCAGTATGGCGTATCTTATGTTCTTAAATATAGACTCATTTACTCAGAGAAATTTGGCACAGACCGAGTCATTAAGGGAAATGGTAACGAAGAGGAATTGTAAATTAGGAGCACCTGATGTTTACCCAATTTGGGATTATATCTTGCCTCCCTTTCTTGGCTAAAATAACTGAGAAGATAGTCCAGCAGCAGATCCAAGATCACATTGATTCCTACCCTCTCCTTGACCTTCAGCAGCATGGGTTCCGCCAACAACATGGTGTCGAAATCCTCCTGGCCACTCTCCTAGACAATCTTCTTATGGGCATGAACAAAGCAAAACAGGGATTCATCCTAATATTCCTGGATATCTCATTGGGCTTTGATACAGTCTGTCATAATCTTCTACTTGCTCGATTACAACAGAAAGGCATACAGAACTTAGCCCTAGACTGGTACAGGTCCTACTTAATGGACCGCCAACAAATGGTATGCATAGGCGCTCAAACATCATCCATTTACCAGCAAACACAAGGAGTACCGCAGGGTTCATCCTTATCTTCCTTGCTCTTCAATATCTACATCCAGCCAATCTGCGCTATAATCCAATCACACAGCATACTTTACCACATCTATGCTGACAATGTACTGCTCTACACCCCATTCTCTACGGACAGTCCCAATTATGCCAGATTTACGGAATACTTTAATGCAGCTTCAGACTGGCTTGGTATGCACACCCTGAGAGTGAGCTGTAAGAAGTGGTGCTTATCACAAACGATCCAGCCTTCATACCACCACCTTTCTTACAGGTAAAAGATGCAGAGCTGAAGAAGAAACAAGAGGTTAATTACCTAGAAATCACCCTGGACCAGCCCAAATATGGAAACGCAGATAAATAATATTGCCAAGACAGTATACCACAAGATAAGGACCCTCCGTCGCCTACATCCACTGCTGGAGGCTGCCGACTTCCGCACCGTATTCCAGGCACTTATCTTTCCACACTTTGACTATGCAAATATCATTCTCCACGGCCTGCCAGGCTGCACACTTCATCCTCTGCAAATGGCCATGATCACTGCAGCCCGAACCTTGTCTGGAGCCTCCAGATCTGAACATGTGATGCTCATCCTAACACATTTGCATTGGCTCCCAATAGCTAGCTGCCTAAAGTACAAAGCCCTCTTGATGACATTTAAAATCCTGCATAACCTCTCCGCAGTCTCCCTGGAGGAAATCATACATTGGACACCGAACAACAGAATGAGAAGAACAAACATGACAAACACACTCACCATCCCGTCAACAATAAGAAAGAGTTCCCAAACTGCTAAGAACCGAGCTTTCTCACTATACGCACCAACTCTCTGGAAACCCCTCCCTGCCCCAATCCGTGCCATTTCCAACCTGTCAGTCTTCAGGAAAGCAATAAAGACGCATCTTTTCCAATTGTATTATGACCATATACCGTAGTTATGCTATGGATCACACCTGCCAGCCATAGCTCAGATCTACCTACTTCTCACGGTCCACTAACCAGCCTGTAGATAGTTCGCCCTATTTCTACCCAAGTTGACACCCTTGTTTAATGGAAAATGTTTGTTTATAGCGCATTACCTGACATTATTGTTTGTTCTTTGACACCTGTTCTATGTAAAGTCTGTTCTGTATAAAGCGTTGATACTTGTTCTCTGTAAACCGTGCTGATTTTGATATAGTGCGTTATATAAAATCAAATAAATAAATAAAATAAGTTGAAACCTTATTGATTGTACAACCTCCCCCCTTCTCCCACTTCTGCAGTCAGAACTGTAAATATGTTATAACCTGTTCGATGTATCACTTGTTGTTTAATGTAAACCGCTTTGACCTGGTGAAAAGCGGTATACAGGTAGTCGTCGACTTACGACCGCGTTTGGTTACGACAGACCAGTCGTAAGTCGGCCCTTAACTCTTAAGGTAGTTGTGCCTTTCAAAAAAAAAGAAAGGATCAGAGAGGCGATCAAGGAGCCGGGACCGGTATCGCGCACGCCGATCAGGATTCCACTGGCTGTGCCGGCACTCTGCGGGTGTACGGGCTGAGCCAGATTGCCTTAGCGCTGCGAGCACCTTTCATTTAGTGAGCCGGGGCAGCAGGGCTTGACGTGGTGGCAATCCACGGGAGTGACGGACGGCATTGCGGCTGCAGACGCTGCTTTCTGCGCTCGGTGAGCAGTGATTCTGTTCATTTCGGAGCGTTTCGCCTCAGCTATTTTTCCTCCGCGCTCAGAACTGGCACGGGCTGGCGTTTTTGCTCTCGCGGGCTGCCAGTCGTGGCCAGAAAACCGGTCGTAAAGTCGATCAGTCGTAAGTCGCATAGGTCGTAAGACGACGACTACCTGTATAAGCATAGCTAAATAAAATAAAAATGAATAAATAAATATATTCCTATATGTTGTGATTTGCCTAGATGCCCTGCTATAAAATTACCCTCCAAGCAGCAGCTTTCTTATCTTCTTAGGTGGATTTTCCTCCAGGCTTCAGGGGCTTTTTCCAGTACTTTGCCTGAGGACCCTTAATTTGAATGTTTGCCATTGCCTCCACATATAAAAGTACAATTAGAAAATATTGATTGAACCTAAAATAATTCCATTTAGTACCGAATGAAACTTCTGTAAGGAGTAAGACTTGTTATGTAATTTTTTCTTTTTTAAATCAAATGTCTCATCCTAACCGTGTACTTCTGTTCCTGAGTAGGCGGACATGCTAGACCAAGAAGCTGCCTTCTTGCAGATTCAGCAAGCCAAGAGCATGGTAGAGGATGACCTGCAGAGAAAGTTGGAGGAGTTTGAGGATGAGAGAGAGGAGCTCCAGAAGATGGCTGATTCTGCTACCATGCTGCAGCACGAGCTAGAGCAGGTAGGGAGCCGGGGGGAGATAAGCAGGAGCAATAGGAGTTCCAGCTGATGTGCTGATGCATACAGTACCTTAGCTTGACATTTCAAGGCCTGAAAGAGAAGGCTATAGTTTCTTGGTGCTGCAAGTTACTGAACATTTGTTGGTTAGCTGCACTGTGATGGATTAAAGAACTGGGAGATAGGAAAATGTCATGCATAAATTGCTAAATTAATACTGCACCGTTTATAAAAGAAACACGATGGTGGATCTAGTGTTAAACTCATTTTGTGCTGCTTATTTTAAAAACAATCTTCAAAACGATTCTACAGACCCTTAGTGAGAAAAAGAGACTGGGAGCGATGGAGCCAGGAAAAATAAGCGCAAGAAGTTCATTTTGTAATCTTCTTGCCTGCTTTTCATGGATTTACCTGCTTTCCATCTGCAGAGCATGCAGGTTACAAAGGACCTGGCAGCAATGCAGGCCACTTGGTTTTCAAAGGGAAACTCCACTTGCCGAAAATTGTCCTCCACCTGTTATTTGGGTTGATTGGGAAAGGTGCTTTATTGTTTTGAGAAGACAAGGAATCTTCGTAGGTGGTGATATCTTTGGGCCCGATATTCAGCGGCTAGGTGCAAGTTCAGTGCCTAGCCATTGGCACTGAACCTTAAACCTGGGTATTCAATGCTGGGGTCAAATGCAGCCCCAGCATTGAATATCTGGGGTTGCCCCACAGTCTCCGCAGCACAGAAGCTAACCAGGTAGCAACGATACTGCACCGTTACTTGGTTAGCTCCTAGCTTCACTCACAGGTCACCAACCAGGTAGCGATGCAATATTGTCGCTACCCGGTTAGCGACTAACTGCCCACGACACGCCCGTTAGCATCGTGGTGTAAAGAAGTGTGTGTTGGGGATATTCAGTGGCACTAACCGTGTTAATGCCTTTGAATATCCCATTTAGCAGCATTTACACAGTTTACAGGTCTGTAAATTGTATAAATGCCTTTCAATATCTGGCCCCTTGAGCCTACCAAAATAAAATAAATCACAAGTGGATGTTATTGTACACTAGCTTCTAGGGCCTTAGAGATCCCTCTTCTCATGTGTTTCATATGTCATTGCAAATCTAAGTAATAAGATCTGTTGCCAAAACCATTCAGAAATGAGACACATTACAGGGCCAGGTCCAGTGTTTGTTTAACCTTATTAATTTATTTTTTTTCAGACAAAGGTTATTTTGCACCAGCGTGATCTACAGCTGGAAGTCCTACAGCAGGAGCAGCTGGATCTCTTGAAGCAGCTCACAATGACCCAGGAGACTCTGCAAACCAAAGAGCAGTCGTTGAGCGAGCTGCAGACACAATATGATGAGTTGTCAGCCAGGCTGGAGGAGCTCCAGAGTGAAGCCACTTCAAAAGACGACTCCATCCAGTACTTGCAGAATGAGAAGATTGTGCTAGAGGTGGCACTGCAGGCTGCCAAGGCAGAGAAGGAAGGCCTAGATGAGGGAGCGAGACGCTTGGAAGAAGGTACTGAAGCAGCATCAGAAATCCTGGAGGCCCTTCGGCAAGAAGTCGCTGTGAAGTCTAGCACGGTAATGCATCCTAATGTATTTCGTTTGATGACAATGTCTTGTCAGTACAGGAAAACTGATGAAAACACACAGCAGGAGTAAGAATGGATCAAAGGGCCAAGGACTCCACAGTGCAGACATCAAATAATACAGAAATGAAATTTAATAAATATAAATATTTAATTCATTTCTTTAGGATTGCTGTATTCAATGGCTTCATCTTGGAGTCCTTGGACCCTTGATCCATTCTTGTCCCTGCTGTGTGTTTATCAGTTTTCCTGATCTGTGGGGGATTCTGTGTATGTTTCTGTTTTTTCTCTCTGTGGACAAGCAGGAATGAGTCCTCATGTATGGGTGACATCCCCTAATGGAGCCCTGCATGGGAACACTTCCCAGCTTCTATTAGAAGCTTTTGAGAGGCTGCACTGCACCTACGTGCCGCCTTCCTGCCTGCCGCTGCGGTGCCATCTGAGATCAGTCTTTTGTTTTCTGCAGAGCCCTATGGACATGTTCCAGACACCTCTGTTGGTAAACTTTTTTATTTTTTCCCCCTCTATGGGATTTTTTCGCTCAGATTTTTGCCGAATCACCTGCCGTTGCAGTTCTCTCTTCCTCATTACCCTTTTTTTCTCCTCCGACCGTTGATTTTTTTCTCAGCCGCCCCGGTGCCAGAGCTCACCATTCGATTTTGCTGTGGCTGTTTTTCCAGATTTATTTATTTATTTATTAACAATTCTTATATACCGCACTATTAGACATCAGCGCGGTTTACATTGAACAGAAAACATCCGACAGTTTACACATGTCTGGTCGTTACATT
This sequence comes from Ichthyophis bannanicus, assembly GCA_033557465.1. Taxonomy (NCBI): domain Eukaryota; kingdom Metazoa; phylum Chordata; class Amphibia; order Gymnophiona; family Ichthyophiidae; genus Ichthyophis; species Ichthyophis bannanicus. The sequence goes on along the minus strand of CM066041.1, from coordinate 37,204,748 downwards.
TAACAGGAAGTATAACTTGGCGAAATAGGGGAAACTAAATACAATGCAGGGTTATCTGATAAAGGATATCCTGGTTAACTATATACAACAGTGGTACAATAGTATATGGAACAACTTGTTATTTACATTGTGAAGTTGGTCTGTTGCGGGGTCTATCTGTTTGACCACTTCTGCTATTCACCTGGGGGTTATGTTTGGAGCTGTCATTGAGATATTTAAGGAAGAGGAAATGCTTTAAAGCCTTTCTGAACTGACTTAGATTAGGTATTGCTCTGATTTGTGCTGGTAAGGTGTTCCATAGAGATGGGGCGCAGAATTGGAAGGCTCTGTTGGCTGTTGATCTAGTGCATCTTGTGGTATCATTTGGGATAACTAGTGTGTTTAATTCTGCTGTTCTTCGTGGCCTGTTTGGTGCAAGTGGTTGTATGAGGTTGGAGAGAGGAAGAGGTGAGCCCCTTAGCCGCTTTGAATGTTAGCAGTAAGGTCTTGAAACTGGTCCTTGCTTGAATGGGGAGCCAGTGTAGCTGTTTTAGAAGGGGTGTTACGTGATCTCTCCTGGATGCCCCGAGGAGTACCCTCGCTGCACTATTCATGGCTAATTGCAGGGGGTTCAGGGTGGACCGGGGGAGTCCTTGTAGTATGGAGTTTGAGAAGTCGAAATGGGGGAGTATAAGGGCTTGATAAATGGTACGGAAATCATCCGGTTCAAGTAGCATGCGTAGGTGTCTGAGGGATCTGATTTTAAAGTAGATTGCATCTCAGAAACCTGCAGCAACCTGCATCTCAGCAATCTGCATGCAGCAACCTGCAATCTGCATGCAGCAACCTGCATCTCAGAAACCTGCAGCAAGTTCAAGAAGTGTTCCAAGTGCTCTAGGACCATATCTGTGCCTACAGTGCTTGAGACCCGATCATCGGCCCTTTTCTTGTAATTTTGTGTTCACAGATGACAAAAAGAGGACTGAAAGGTCGTGAGAGGCAGCGCAAATCGCTTTTGGGCACTCAGAAGTCCGATCTATTGGCATCGACTGCATCAGCCTCTATGGCTTCCAAGGCTTCATTGGACACTGCATTGGACAGTGGCGGTGCATATACACCGAGGGGCTCTCAAGCTCAATCGGAGCTGAGCACCTGTAGTGCCCCAGAGCACGGCTATCGATTGATCTCCACCCGAAGGCGAGGGAGAGTTCGACCGCATCGTCTTAGACGTTGAGGGATGACCACGCCGAACATCGAATGAAGATTCTGGTGCATCGGCATCTAAGCCCGTCTAGGCATGGCATCAAGAGTGATGGAGATCCAGATGAGCGCCCTTCAAAGGTGCCCCAAAGCGAGGAGAGCTCATCCTCCAGGATATCAGAGGGGCACCGATGGCCAAGACCCAGCTGCCGATATTCCTGTACGCTATTCAGCACTTAGAGCACCACGCACCTATTGGGTATATCGGTCAAAGTTGCTCAGACCCCACAGCCTTTGGAATTGACGGTCATAGAGAAGCACCTTCTGCAAGCACTTGAGGAATGCTGGCGGTGCAGCATGCAGGGACCTCTAAGTCGGCTGTGTTGACATTAGTCACCATACAGCCGATCCTCGAGACACATGCACTGCCTGCAGGAGAGGCATCAACATCAGGGCATCGAAGGACCCTGACACCGGTATCTGCCTAGCCGATATCTCTATCTAGTGTTTCGGGGTCCAATGCACCCTCGAGATCTAGAAGGATATTGCTGCAACATCACTTTCGATCCCCTCTAAGCTAGATAGTGATCCAAGCAGGGACTCAGTACTTTGACTCTCTCTCTCTGAGTCTGACTCAGAAGGCTGGGTCACTGACATGAAATCGTAGGATTTGTCGGTGGTCCCCTGAGCTCCTGTCAAACTTTTCTCTACATCATGAGTGGCACTAGTTCCCTCCTGAGGACATGACCTTCCAAGAGTTTGTGAGGGATATGACCAAGGCCATTCCGTTTTCTTTGGAGACTGGAGATGATCCCAGGCCAGAGGAGTTGGAGATCCTACAGTACTCGTCAGCCCCTAAGGGAGGTGGTGACAGTGCCTGTGCACCGCATCCTGCAGAGTGTACAGATAAGAATGTGGGAGAACCCCCTCACTTTACCTCCGGTTAGTAGAAGGCTTGACTCCATGTACAGAGTTCAGAAGGTTCCTTTCTTCGAAAAGCCTCAGCTTCCATATCATTCCTTGGTGGTCAAATCCGCCATAAAGAGAATAAAGAAGGGAGGGAGGCTAGGACATTGGACTCTTTAGGAAGAAAATGTTCCCAGAATTTCATGCTGGTTGCCCGCATGGTCTTTTACCAGCTCTACATGGGCATGTTCTTGAAGGACATCATGTATAACTTGGCTGATCTAGCCCAGTTCCTCCCTCCAGAGAAATTGGACCAGTATCGTTTCCTAGTAGCCCATGACGAGGATGATATTTTCGAGACAGAAATGCTGCTATTGGTATTAGCGCCCAGAGACTCACTTGTCTCCAGTCCTCAGACCTGGACCAATCCGTGCAAAGCAAGCTGGCAGATATCTAGTGCTGTGAAGAGAATCTCTTTGGAGAACAGGTTGAAGAGAAAGCTGGCCATTTTGAAAAGCAGCATATTACTCTTACCAGGCTCTCCAGATGCACATCTGAATATGCTTCTTCTCATAGGAGGTACCAAGAGGGAAACCAGAGGAAGGCCTACTGTCCTCGCAAGCGTAGGTACTTTCTGGGGACCCAGACCTTCCAGCCCAAGCAGCAACAGTGTGAGAAGCCCCAAAAGGCCCAGCCAGCTCCTCAGCCAAAACCTGGTTCGGGGTTTTTGACTGGTTCCTGCGGAGTATAGCCAGTCTTCCAGCGATCGCCATGGACAACACTCTGGTCAGAGAAAAGCTCACTCTTTTTGCCCTAAAGTGGCCTCTTGTAACCTCAGACTCATGGGTTCTACAGATCATCGAAAGTGGCTGTTAAGTAAATTTATTGGAGTTATCACTAACTTGCCCCCTGAGAGATGCATCATCTTGACCCTCTGCATCAGGATCTGCTTCAGCGAGAAATCACCGCCCTCTTGGCAGATCTCGCGATTGAGCTCGTGCCACCAGAGCAAAGAGGTCTGGAGGTTTTTTTCCAGGTACTTCCTGATCATCAAGCAAATGAGGGGACACTGTCCTATACTAGACCTAAGAGATCTGAACCTATACTTGGTGAAAAAAAGTTCAGAATGATTTCTCTAGGCATCCTGCTTCCTTACCTTCAAAAAGGAGATTCACTATGCTCCCTGGATCTCAAGAATGACTGCACCCACATATTGATACATCCTGTCACAGGACATATCTCAGATTTGTTCTGGGTGGACAACATTTCCAGTACTAAGTGTTGCCGTTTGGCCTAGCTTCAGCACCTTGCATCTTCACAAAGTGCCTCCCCATAGTAACTGCTCTGGACATTAGGGGAAGACAAACACTCCCATCTGGACGATTGGCTGATCAGGAGTGCCACTCGAGGGAGTTCAAGAAGCAACACAATTGACCATTCAGGTGTTGAAACTATTAGGGTTCATGGTAAATTACCCAAAATCCCACCTTCAGCCCATCCAACATTTGGAATTCATTGGAGCCTTGCTCGACACAAATTGGGCAAGAGCCTTCCTTCCGCATGACAGATTTCACAATTGACAGCACTGGTACAGGATATTCAAATGAGTTGGCAGTGCATGACACACCATTGGCACACCTCCAGATGAGACAAGCTTAGTGGATTCTGAGGACTCTACTCAATGGACCCAGGCCACTGGTCGACTCGGGGACTGTCTGTGTCATCACCCCTTTCATTCAGTCTTTGCAGTTGTGGACAGTCTACCACAATTTGCTCAAAGGTCTTCCTTTCCAAGTTGCCCCACCTCAAAATGTTCTGACAATAGATGCATCTAAGCTAATCTCAATGGGTTGCACATCAATTGGTCCATCCAAGAAAGTCTCCGTCAGAACTGAGAGCAGTGGCAAGTGCTCTAAGGGCTTTCCGAGATTGCCTGGCCAACCAAATTGTTCTGATTCAAACCAACAATTAGGTCACTATGTTCTACATCAACAAGCAGGGAGGAATGTATTATTATCTCCTGTGTTGGGAAGTAGTCAGGTTGTGGACGTTCACCATCGTGCACGGGATGTACTTGAGAGCCACGTACCTGCCAGGCAAGCAAAATACTTTGGCAGATAGGCTGAGTTGAGTCCTCCAGCCACATGAGTGGACGCTGGACAGAGAGGTTGTGCCTTGCATCTTTTGAGAGTGGGGCACCCCCTCAATAGAGCTGTTCGTCACCCTGCAGAATGTCCAGGTGGATCAGCTCTGCTTCAGAGTGGGATCACACACAGACTAGCATCGGATGCTTTCCTCCTTCACTGCAGTGAGGGTCTTCTGTATGCTTATCCTCCAATTTCTCATTGCAAAGACCCTCCTGAAGCTCCAAACAAATGAGCACAATGATTCTCATCATTCCTTACTGGCCCAGACAGCCATGGTTTCCTCTCCTGCTACAGCTCTCCAGTCGGGAGCCATTACAGCTCGGCCATGTGCCCAGTCTCATAACTCAGGAAGCTGGGATGATATTGCACCCCAACATCCAATCCCTGGCCCTCAAGGCATGAATGTTGAGAAGCTAATGTTGTCTGAGCTCAACCTGCAGGATGGGATAACCAAAGTCCTTTTGGCCTCCAGGAGGACCTCTACGAGAAAGTTCTATTCCTGCAAATGGGAGAGGTTTGCTGTCTGGTGCGAGGGTCAGGCCCTAGATCCTTTCATCTATTCCACACAAAAACTGCTTGAATATCTTCTGCACTTCACCTCCTTGTAACTGGAGCTTAACATAGAGGTGTGGAAAGAAAGTCCATCTCGTTACAGCTTTTAGTTGTTCACTTTATGAGGGGCTTGCTTCTCTTGAAACCTCCCTATAAGCCTCCCGTAGTGTCTTGGGACCTCAATGTGCTCTTGGGCAGCTCATGAAAGCTCCCTCTGAGCCACTCAATTCCTAACCTATGAGGTTCTTGATATGGAAGATATTATTTCTGGTGGCGGTCACTTTAGCATGCAGAGTGAGCGAGCTTCAGGCTCTAGTAGTTCATTCACTTTACAGCAGATCCCACCATAGTAGTGTCCTTCGTGCTCATCCTAGAGGATTTCTACCTTAATGAGTCAATTGTTCTTCCAAAACGTTTCTTGAGATCTCATGCACACAAAGGGGGGAAGCTAAGTTCCACATGCTGGATTGCAAACGAGCCTTCTACTTGGAGCAGACTCAAGCCCATAGAAAGTCCATCCGACTTTTTGTTTCTTTTGACCCCAGCAAGCTAGGGGCTGTTGTTTCCAAATGCTTTTTTACCATTTGGCTAGCAGACTACATCTTTTTTGCGTAGGCCCAGGCAGGCCTGAGCCTTGATGGGCATGTCATTGCTCATAATGTCAGAGCTATGGCTGCATTGGTGGCCAACTTGTGCTTGGTCTCCATGGAAGAGATCTGCAGGGCTGCAATTTGGTCTTCAGTCCGCACATTTGCATTTCACTACTGCCTAGACATGGATTCCTGATGCGACAGCAGCTTCAGCCAATCGGTAATTAGGAATCTGTTTGGGAATTAAAATCCAACTCCATCCCCCCTAGGCCCATGAAACAAAGGGAAGAGAGAATCATTGCTTTTGCATATAGTTGGTCTCTTGACCATTAAGGCCTATTGCCATGCTACAATTTAGTTTTGCCCCTGTTGGGCTTCTCGGTGGCCTCCCCAGTTTTTGGTAGCCTGTAACTTGGGAATCACATACGTGAAGACTCATTCCTGCTTGTCCACAGTGGAAAGATAGTTACTTGTCTGTATCAGGTATTCTCCATGGACAGCAGGAATAAGTTCTCACAACCCTCCCATCTCCCTGAGGAGTTGTCTTATGCTACAGCTATGTCATCAAACTGATCTAAGATGGCGCCATGGTGGCAGGTGGGAAGGAGGTGTGCAGTTGTGGTGAAGCCTCCCAAAAGCTTCCAATAGAAGCTGGGGAGCGTTCCCATGTGGGGCTCTGTCAGGGGATGTCGCCCATATGTGAGGACTTATTCCTGCTGTCCACAGAGAACACCTGCTACAAGTGGGTAACTGCTTTTCTTTGTACAGGAAGCCATAAGAAGCATACTCGGATACAGATAATAGGGCTAGTTAGGAGAGCAAACATCTGATTTTATGTACTTTGCAAAGATGAAAGATTGAGTTAGCATGCTGGGATCTAATTTGCAAAAATGTCAGACTGACACCCTGATATCAAAAGTATCATTTGTCACTTAATGCCAGTACTAAACAAAATGTTGATGATATTCACGCTAGGTCATAGCTCTGCAACATGAAAATGCTGCTGTGAAAAAGCAGACCCAGAAAGTGAAGGAGCAGTTCGTACAGCAAAAGGCAAGTACTTTAACAAAAACAAGGAACAAAGGCTACTCTAATGGTTTTGCTGCCTATAGTCCAGACTTTCACAATACAGTGATCTCATATATCAGGAGTAAATCTAAAACCACTACCACAATTATACTCCTGTGAATATTAAATATTAAATTCTTTCAAAGGTTCACAGCTGAGATATCTGTGGCTAACTTAAGCACCGTTTTTTTATCTATATGTATAAAAAATAAAGAAAAATCTGATGGTCTCTCCATTTTTAATAGATAGATTAAAAAAAATCAGTGCTTAAGTTAGCCACAGATATTTCTAGATTTGAGATGGTCAGCTATGAACTTATGAATGCATTTAATATTTAATATTCACAGGAGTGATAGTCCAGGCTTAGCATTCTGCCATGTGTTTGCTATTAACAAACATCCAGATGACTTTTATTGTGTCCCTCTGCCCTTTGTTACAGCCACTCAGCTGCACCTGTATTACTCGTGGGGCGCCTCTGTCATTTGTTTATGCTGTGTGCTAAGTGCATAGTCATTTGTTGATGTGCCTTAATTTGTTGCGTGGCCTAAATTTGGTTTAACATGCACTAATGGACTTAGCAAGCAGAATTCATTGGTTAGTATACGTTAAATCAATCTAGCACACATTGCAAATCTCCTCCTATTAAAATGAATGTGTAGGACTTCCGGTGACGTCATCCACCCGAATGGTGGCGTAGCGCGGGAGCTCCGCCACCAATGCGCTAAAGTAAGCAGTGAAAGCCCCCACGGGCATAATTTTGGGCGGTAAGGAGAGCGGGCACGGCTAAGGGAGAGCTGCCCGGCCCCACTGGTGATTTGCGAGAGAGAAATTGGGAGCAGTGCGCTGACCGCACAGCCGAAGCGGCAGATCAGCCCCGCGTGGGAAGTGCGGCCTGACAGAGGAGAGCAGACCACGAGTGTGTGCAGTTCGCCGGGAGGAGGGCAGAGAGAGCGGCCGGAGCAGAGGACCACTCCGGACTGAGAGAAGCCAGCTGTAGACGGAGAGCGGGGCAGGAAGGCTAAACTTACAACTTCCCGCACAGCGCGGTGGTGCCTAGCCCTGCAGGAGGAACACAGTCGGACACGTGGTGGGGGCAGAACAGCGGCAAAAACTTCTGACAGGCCGCAGACTGCTGGCAGCAGAAAGCAGTGGGAGAAGAGGCATCAGTCAGGTGAGCAGCTGAAGTGGGCCCTCCGGGAGGCTTCTCAAAAGACAGAAATTATTGGGCAAGGGCAGCAGCCATTGTGGAGGTCCGGGTGTGACATATAGCCAACCCCTGCATCCCAGAGCAAAAGAAAGGAGGGGGGAGCCCAGAGTGCGGACCAGGCAGCCGGCAGGGGACATCGGCAGTAGACCTCTTATGGAGAAAATAAGTGCCAAAAAAGAGGGCCTGATGAAAAAGAAACTAGCTGAGTTCCGGTCCCCTTATGCTACGCCTAAAGGAGGGAAGGAAGGAGAGAAAACCGGCAAACCGGAGAAGGAAGCCCCACACAGCCCGGGAGCGAGTGAGGGTGGAGAGGAGGGCTGGACTGCAGCGGAACAGATAAAGCAGTGGCTTCTCGAGTTAAGAGACGAACTGAAGGTGGAGATGTGTGGGGTGAAAAATGAGATCATGGAGGCCGTGCGGACGATGCGCCAAGACATCCTGGAGCTGGGCGAACGAGTGGAAGAAGCTGAAACAAGGCTAGATAGTCAAGGAGAGACACTGACGCAGCTCCAGCAGGGATGGGAGGAACTGCAGACAGCACAAGAGGCCTTTAAAGCCAAAGCAGAGGATCTCGAAGATCGCTCACGGAGATGCAATCTCCGAGTGCGAGGAGTGCCGGAAGAGCTAACGTACAAGAATAGTGAGGAGGTGGCCTACAAAATATTCCAAAGGCTCCTGGAGGAAGCTGGCTATGGAAAGGAAGCGGAGGCTCACCACCCGAACATAGAACGAGCACATAGAGGCCTGGGGCCCATTCGAGACAATAGACCAAGAGACATAGTAGTATGCCTGAGCTCCTACAAAAGTAAGGAACTTCTGCTCGGAGCCAACCGCAAACTGAAGAGCTTTCAATGGGAGGGACATAAAGTGGAGTTATATCAAGACCTGTCCCAGGGAACGCTGCAACGCAGGAGGGAGATTAGAGAAGTAACCGCCTACTTGCGGAGAGCAGACCTGCAATATAAGTGGCTGTTCCCATTTGGATTATTGATCACGGTGAAAGGGAGATCGCGGACGGTACGGTCCAGCGTGGAGGCTTGGAAAGCTTTGAGAGAGCTGGGAGCAGAACAGTTACCTGAGATGTCAGACAACACCGCTTCTTCTCCGCGCCCGGAATCCGGACCAGGAAAGTCGGAGAGAGCGAAATGGCAGAGGGCGAGCGGTAGGAGATTGGCCCGGACGTCTAAAGGGGGTCACAGGAGTCCGACTTCAGAGCAAGAGACTGGCTGAGCGGTGATATTCCATCTCAGGACTGATATCTTTAAATATGTTGGTTGACAGGCTTAGGGGGAGGGAGAGGATAGGATAATGGGCCACAGGGAGAAGGGAGGGAGAGGTAGGTAATGAATAGGGGGGGAAGGGAGGAGCATAGAGGGGTGGGGAGAGGTGGGGGAGAGGTGGGGGAGAGGAGGGAGAAGGGTTAGTGGGGTGAGCGGGATGAGTAAGGGGGGAAGGGGGAAGGGGGGCTATGGGGGAAGATTTGATGTTGAGGTGGAAGGGGTCGCTGTTATGGAAGTTAAGTCTCCGCAGCGGAGAATTCTGAGAGGGGGGGTGGGGGGAGGGGGGAATGGAGGAGGAGGAAGATGGGGGTGGAGGGGGGGGAAGGGGGGAGGGGGGAAGGGACAAAGTCAGCAGGCTGGAAGGGGGGGAACGGGTGTAGGAGGGGAATTGAAGATACTAACATTGAATGTTAAAGGATTAAATTCGCCCTGGAAAAGACAGAAATTGTATAAAGAATTAATAAGGCATAATGCTGATATAGTATTGTTGCAGGAGACACATTTGCAGAAACGGCACGAGGCGTTGGTGCAACCCAGAGGGTATAAGCATCGCCTCTTCGCCTCTAATCTTAAAGAGAAGAGGAAAGGCGGGGTAGCGATCCTCATTAAGGGGGAAGTGCAAACTGAGGTCCAGGTGATATCTCGGGATAAAGGGGGACGATATCTTTTGCTGCGAGTGAAGCAGGGGACGGAATGGTTTTGTATGGTGAATGTGTATGCCCCTACGGGAGCGCAAACGGAGTTCTGGAAAGATCTGAGTGAGCATGTAGCAGTGATGGGGGCGGGGGTGCTGATTTGTGGGGGGGACTTTAATTTGGCCTGGGAGGTGGGGAGAGGCACGACGGGCCACCGAGTAGGGAGGGGGACGGATAGGAAGTATTATCGGAGATTTGTACAAGAGAATGGATTGATTGATGGGTGGCGGATGCTTAATCCAGGCCGCAGGCAATTCACTTTCTACTCAGCAGTACATGGGTCGTACTCAAGATTAGATACAATCTGGGTAGGGAAGGAGCTAGCGGGGAGGATTACGGGAGGGGAAATAGAACCGATTACCTGGTCCGACCACGCCCCAGTGGTGCTACAGGGGCGGGTGGCAGGGGAAGATAAGGGACGGCAATTTTGGAAATTGAATGAGAGCCTGTTGGAGGATGCGAGGGTGGTAACTGAATTACGGAGTCTAATTCCAGAGTATTTTGGGCAGAATGGGGGAGGAGAGGTTAAAGAGGGAGTGCTCTGGGATGCTTTTAAAGCGGTGGTAAGGGGGGTGTTCATCAAGTGGGGGGCACGCATTAAGAGGGAGAGGGTGGAATGTGAGGAGCAGCTGCGGCAGCAACTACGCGAGGCGGAAGAGAGGGCTATGCAGGAGGGGGGAGGACGGCATAGAGGGACAGTCTTGGAACTCAGAGCCAAAGTTAATGCAATAGAGGCCGAACAGATACAGTTCCGCCTACAGTTGATGAAGCAGAGGTTTTTTGAAGGGGGCAATAAAGTGGGGAAATATCTTGCGAGACAACTGCAGAAGAGAAGGGAGTGGAATAGGATCTCTCAGATTAGGAGCGGGGGGGAAGGGGTGCGAGATGTTCGGCGTATCAGAGAGGAATTTGTGGCCTACTACAGCAATTTATATAAGGCGCGAGAAACGGGAGCGCGGGAAGATACTTTGGAGTATGTGAGAGGAGCGGGGCTCCCGGTATTGAAGGCGGAGGAGCAGGAAGGGCTAGATAGGGAAATCAACCCGGAGGAAGTCCTGCAGGCCATTAAGGGGTTAAAGGCCGGCAAAGCCCCGGGGCTCGACGGCCTAACGGCGCGCTTTTATAAACAGTTTAGTGGCCAAATAGTGCAGCCGTTGACTATGGTGTTTAATGGCCCACACAGGGGGGAGAGATTGGCGGAGACCATGGGTTGGGCTGGCATTACCCTTATCCATAAGGAAGGGAAAGATCCTCAGGAGTGTGCGTCATACCGACCCATTTCTTTATTAAACGTCGATGCGAAGTTGATGGCTAAAGTACTGGCTACTAGACTTAATAAGTATTTGGGGAAATTGGTGCATGCCGATCAGGCGGGGTTTGTGCCAGGCCGACAGGTGGCAGATAACATACGGAAAGTGCTGAACGTGATTTGGTCGGCCCAAAAGAAGGGGAGGGAGACTTTGCTGGTCTCATTGGATGCTGAAAAGGCCTTTGACCAAGTGTCTTGGTCATTTTTATACTCTGTATTGGGACAATTGGGGTTTGGACCTGGGTTTGTGCAATGGATAGAAGCTCTATATCATAGCCCAAAAGCATGTGTACGGGTAAATGGAGGCTATTCCGAGTTCTTTACATTAGAACGGGGAACTAGGCAGGGCTGCCCGTTATCTCCATTATTATTTGCGCTCTCCCTCGAGCCCTTAGCGGCAAGACTAAGGGCCAATCCCGCGGTGGCGGGGGTAAGGGTGGGAGGTCAGGAATACAAAATCTCCCTATTCGCAGATGACATCTTATTGACTATCACGAACCCCAGAGATACGCTTCAAGCAGTGATGAGTGAGATACAGATATACGGCGAGAAGGCGGGTTTTCGGATTAATTGGGGGAAATCGGAGATATTAAGAGTAGTAGGTGAGGAGGGGGAGCAGCGGACGTGGCAGCGGGATTTCCCATTTAAATGGGCGCAGACGTCGATTCGCTATCTTGGGGTACACCTGGGGCGGAATTTGGAAGATTTATATGTGTTGAACTATCATAAACTGGTAGGGCAGGTGGAGGTGCGCTTACAGGACTGGAGTCGAGGGTATTACTCGTGGTTTGGGAGGATGGCGTCAGTGAAGATGATGCTTCTCCCCCAGTTTTTATTCCTCTTCCAGGTGTTGCCTATACCGATACCTCGAAGAGCGCTACGGCGGGTTCAGCAACAAGTAGAGAGATTTATCTGGGGGGGAAAAAGGCCAAGGGTGGCGGCCAGAACGATGCAGGTTCCGGTAAGAGAGGGGGGGATGGGGACTCCCAACTTCAGTTTGTACTATGCGGCAGCGCAATTGCGAGCAGTATATGCGTGGCTGCGGGAACCATATAAGCAGTGGGTAAGAATGGAGGTGGACGCGTACCACCCAGGGGAATTAGAACGGATAGTATGGGAGGGGGGAGGTGACAGAGGTCAGCATCCGCTAGTACGCCATACATTACAGGTGTGGAGAAGGCATCGACGGCAGATGGTGGGAGAAAAGAAATGGTCTCCCACCATGTCCTTGCAGGCCTGTTGTGCGGCAGGCATAGGCCCGAAGGCGGTAATACTCCGGAGATGGGAGGCGCGGGGCCTGACTCAGGCTTCCCAACTGGTGATTGGGACACAGTGCAGAGAATTTGAAGGAATGCGTGATTTATACCGCTTAGAGGAGTCGGATCGGTTTGCATATCTGCAGATGTGTTCGGTGATTCGGAAAAAGGGGAGGGAGCAGGGCGGAAGGGGGGGAGGAGAGTGGTTTGAGGGGGCTTGTTTAGGCTCCATGGGACAACAAGGGATGCTCTCTAGGATTTATAGAGGATTGGTTGCCAGTGGGGGAAGGAAGTTGAAGTATATGGAAGAGTGGGAAAAGGATTTAGGGGTAGTGTGGGGGGTGGAAGAGTGGGAGGAGCTAGTAATGGGCATAGCTAGATTTTCTATTGCCACATCACTGCGTGAGAATGCCTATAAGGTGCTAACACGCTGGTACCTCACACCGGAAAGATTGTTCAGGGCTGGAGTGCGTCAGACGGCTGAGTGCTGGAGGATGTGTGGAGAGCATGGCTCGTGGTTACATATGTGGTGGACGTGCCCAGTAGTGAGAGAATATTGGCGCAAAATAGGAGAGTGCATTAATAAAATAGTGGGGGAACGTATTGTGCTAGGCCCTGCGATGTGTCTCCTGCATAAACCCGATGCGAGGTGGGAAGGGGACTGGAGAATCATTTGGTACTGTGTGACAGCGGCAAGGAGTGAAATAGCATGGTACTGGAAGAGACCGAATTTGCCTTCCATGACTAGTTTTGCAGGAAGAGTGTCTTTTCTATATGCAATGTATAAAATGACGGGGGAGAGGGGGGGAAGAGGGGAACAAGTTGAAAAGAGGTGGGCGGGGGTTTGGAGATGGCTACAGGAGGGAGGGGGGGAGGTTGGAGGGTTAGGGGGAGGGGGTGGGGGGGGAGTAGGGGGTTGGGGTGGAGCTAACCTTATTAATTTAAGGGGCGTAAGGGATAGCAGAAAGGGCCAGGATAACATGATTTTGCATAAGCTGAAAGTGATCAATCAAGTTGCCGACTTCTGTGCAGGGTGATAATTAGCACTAAGGTATGCGCAAGGATAGGAATGGTTTGTTGTATGTTAAAAAGTTGTTAGGCTGTTAGTAATGTATATGGGGGAGTAGAGTCGGAGGTTTGTGTCATGGTTGATAGAAATGTACATGGAAAAGTTGATAATGTATATGAAAAAGTTGCTAATAAAAACTTATAAATAAAAAAAAAAAAAAAAATGAATGTGTAAAATTAAAGTGAAAACAGACCTGAAAATGGGGAAAAATTCAGGAAAAAGATGAACAGTAACTGAATTTTTCTTGCTGTTGCACTTCTCTAGTACAGAGTAAATTTTACCTCATTTGACTGGGAGTTGAGGACTGATGCTATTTTGTATTTGGGGAGGGAAATCGGAAGAGAAGGGTTAGGATTGTTTTGAGCAGGGGCTGCTCAATGCTATCTGATGTCCTAAGCAAACCTTCAGCTATACGCCCCTCTCCCAATCTGCCTGTAGTCCAGCATCTCCCCTTCCCTTCTCTTCCCTTCCCTTCCTCCTCCAACTGCTGCCTTCACCACCCAACATCCGAGGGAGGCCAGAAGAATTCGGACTTCAGGAAGGGGGGCCGTGCAGCGCCGTCGGACAGCAGCGGAGAAGCACTTTAGGCTGCTGTTAGCAGTAGGCCTTTGAATACCTGTGCATGCGTGTGTGTGCTCAAGGCCTCCTGCATCCTGCTCACTCTGACATGGGGGCGGGACACAGCAGGCCTTGAATGTGCATGCACGCATGAGCACAGATGTTCAAAAGCTGACAGCAACTTTAAAGTACTTCCACGATGCTGCAGTCCTGCCCCCAAAAGCCGACTGCCCTAGGCAGGTGCTTAGTCTGCCTAGTGGTAAAGGCGACCCCGGTTTTCAGTTTTGTTCAATGTTTTCATTTGAACATTTTAGATCCTTTCATTATATTCCTGCCAAAGGTAAAATCTGCTGCAGTTGATGAGCCTGAGCATGGATAGACCCTATCTCCAGGAACAAACAGGAATAAGTCCTCACTTATGGGTACGTCGGAACCGACGGAGCCTGCGCGGGAAAGCTCCCCAGCTTCCCAGGAAGGAAGCTTTTGGGGCCTCCCACTGCACATGCGCGCTGCCTTCCCGCCTTCCTGACCAGCTCTCCTCAGTTTCTCTTTTTCCGCGGAGCCAGCAGGTCATGTTCCTGTCACCGCTGAAGAAATTATTGTTTTAGTTTGTTTCTTTAGACCGCGTACCTGCCTTCCCCATACCGAAACCGGTACCGCCGGTCTCTCTTTTCTTTTCTTTTAAAAAAAAAAAGAAAAAAAAAAAAAAAAAGAATCTTTATCTTTGCACAACTTGGTGACTTCGGTTAGGCCTCAGGCCTACACAAATTCTCCTCATGGAGAAACCAGCCCCTGGTTTTAAGAAGTGTACCAAGTGTAGTGCTGTTATTTCTGTCACAGACACCCATGAATGGTGTCTTAAATGTTTGGGACCTGACCACTCCATTCCGGACTGCCCATCCTGCTCCCAGATGTCTAAACGTGGTTTGCAGAACCAGGCCAACAAATTCCATGTGCTGTTTGCTTCCGATAATCCAGCATCACAGTCATCCAGGTCTTCCTCTCCGGATGGATCTCAGGTAACCAAACCTTCTTCGGGCAGGTCCTCAAAGAGCAAATCTCCTTCAAAGCATCGAGAGGCTCTCACTTTTGAATCTGAGGATCCTGCCCCAGCCAAACAACCCCGGCGGGAAGCTCTGGCTTCCAAAGCACCATCTATGGGGTTACAGGTTGACATCGATGGCACGGCCTCGACTGATCACCTGTTAGACTGCTCTGGGGTACCGGCCCATACCGGTACCGACATCCAGACAGCAGTGGCGTCTATGAGCAATACTGTTCAGACCATGCAGCAGGCCATGCTGGCTTTTATTAAAGCTGCGACGCCCTCGGTACCGCGTTCAGCGGTACCGGGTCCGGTTCCGGTATCGTCTCCCATACCGGAACCGAGACCATCGACTTCCAAACGCAGATCGGTTCCGCATGCCGGATCCGGGTTTTCACCCGATACCGATCCCATACCCGGTACGCCCGATGTCGATACCGATCGGTATGCGTATCGTGCGTTGGAAGCAAATAGAGAATACTCTGATTCTTCTGAGGATTTTGACTCCTCTGAGGACTCTGATGAGCTGTCTCTAGTTCTTCATGAAGACCCTTCTTCCCCAAAGAGGAGAATGTCTCCACCAGAGGATTTGTCCTTTTAAGACTTCATTATAGAGCTAGCTAAAGGACTTTCTATTACCACATCCTCTGAAAAAGAACCTAGGTCAAAGAAATTGGATATTTTAGGATACCCTAAGGTTCCTAAAGAGGCAGTCACCCTGCCTATCCATGAAATCCTTCAAGAACACTTGATGGACTTATGGGAGGCTCCTCTAACGTTGTCTCCTTACTCTCGTAGGTTGGACACCATGTACCGGGTCCTCCCTCCTCCTGGGTTTCAAAAGACTCAGCTGCCTCACCATTCCATTGTGGTGAAGTCTGCGCTGAAAAAGATTAAGAGCACAAAAAGGCACTCTTCTACCCCTCCAGGGCGAGAATGTAAGACCCTAGACTCTTTTGGCAGGAAAGTTTTCCAGGCTAGTATGCTTATAGCCAGGATTAATTCTTACAGTCTGTATATGGGCATGTTTCTCAGGGAACTTGCCCTAAAGGTACGGCATTTTGCCCCCTTTATCCCGGAGGATAGAAAGGAGGAGTTCATTTCTATAGTGAAACAGCTTCTAGATGTTTCTAAGTTCTCCAACAGAGCAGCCTTTGATTCCTTTGAGGGTGCCGGTAGAGCTTCGGGCATTGCCATTGCAGCCCGACGACTTGCTTGGCTCCAGGCCTCTGACCTAGAACCCTGGGTCCTGGATGGCTTACGGAATCTGCCCTGTACAGGTGAGAACTTATTTGGTAAAGACTGGCAAATTAAAGCCACTCAAATGGACGCAGAAAATGCTACATTGGATAGACTTTCTAAGTCTACCTCTACTCCTGCAAAGAAAAAGTCTTTCAAGAGGCCTTACTACAAGAAGGCCAGATTTTTCCACAAATACTGGCCAACAATCTTCTCAGCCTCACTTTGCTGCTAAACGTCAGCAACCTAAACAGGCAAGGTCAAAGCCTGCAGCGTCTGCCACTCCTCAGCAGGCTCAACCCCCTCAGGGGTTTTGACTTGCTCCTAGAGAACTTAACATTTCTGGCTCTAGAACAACCAGAGCCCCTCACCATTCCCGGAAGGTTAGCTCACTTTGCTCCCAGATGGGGGCAAATTACATCAGAGCACTGGACCCTCTCTATCATCAGAGAGGGCTACAAACTTCATTTTTCCAACCTTCCTCCACATACCATGGTGAGGCACTTCAATTCTCCCCCATCTCTCCTGGACCTGTTGGGTCAGGAAATCTCTTCTCTCCTTGCCCAAGGGGCAATAGAAGAGGTTCCTCTTCTTCAACAAGGGACAGGATTCTACTCCCCTTATTTTCTCATACCAAAGAAGACAGGGGGATTCAGACCTATCCTAGATCTGAGAGAATTGAACAGATTTCTGTACAAGGAGAAATTCAAAATGCTTTCTCTAGGCATTCTCCTTCCATACCTTCAGAGTCAGGATTGGCTTTGTTCTCTAGATCTCAAGGATGCGTACACACATATACTCATCCACCCATCCCACAGAAAATATCTAAGATTTCTGTTTCAGGGAAAACATTTCCAGTACAGAGTACTTCCCTTCGGTCTGGCCTCTGCTCCAAGAGTGTTCACCAAATGCATGGCAGTGGTGGCTGCATTTCTAAGAGGTCTGGGAATTTTTGTATTCCCATATCTGGACGACTGGCTCATCCGAGCTCCATCTCAGTCACAGGCCCAGATTTCCCTGGACCGCACCAGGCACATTCTGCAGTATCTGGGACTGGTGGTAAACCTTCCCAAGTCTCAACTTACCCCTACTCAGTCTCTGGAATTCATAGGGGCCCAGTTGGACACCGCCACTGCAAGGGCCTACCTACCTCAAGTCCGGGGCCAACGTCTGATGTGCTTGGCCTCCCAAGCTCAATCCAGCAGTCACTTGACAGCCAGAGAAATGCTACGACTTCTGGGCCACATGGCCTCCACGGTACACGTGGTGCCCTACGCTCGTCTTCATATGAGAGCAGCTCAATGGACCTTGGCCACCCAGTGGACTCAAGCATCAGGAGCGCTCTCCGACCAAATACTCACCTCAAAGCGTCTGTTTTGGTCCCTCCAATGGTGGATGTCCACCAAGAATCTGTTGTTGGGGACCCCCTTCCAACCTTTGTTGCCCCAAGCAACCCTCACAACAGATGCCTCCCAAACAGGGTGGGGAGCCCATCTTCAACACCTCTCCACTCAGGGTACTTGGTCTCCGCAAGAGACCACCCTTCACATCAACCTCCTGGAACTGCGAGCAATCTTCTTTGCCCTCAAAGTCTTCCATACCCTCCTAGTCAACCTGACCGTCCTAGTCCAGACAGACAATCAGGTGGCCATGTTCTACATAAACAAACAAGGAGGGACAGGCTCTCTGTCGCTTTGCAACGAAGCTCTCAGATTATGGGCCTTCGCCAGAGAGCATCAAATTCATCTTCTGGCAGTCTATCTTCCAGGGGTTCAAAACTCTCGGGCAGACAGACTCAGTCGAGTTCTGCTTCCACACGAATGGTCCCTACATATGGACCAGATACGCAGAATCTTTCAGGAATGGGGAACCCCGGACATAGACCTCTTTGCAAGTCCGTGGAATGCCAAACTTCCCCCGGTTCTGTTCCAGGAATCCGTGTCAGGGAGCTCAGGCCAACGACGCCTTTCTCCTGCATTGGGGTCAGGAATTCCTATATGCCTTTCCACCCATTCCTTTGATTCCCAAGACTCTGTTCAAACTCCAGAGAGATCACGGATCGATGATCCTCATAGCTCCACGCTGGCCATGCCAAGTGTGGTTCCCTCTACTTCTGCATCTCTCCCAGGGACCCTCTCTGGACCTGGGAGCTGCGCCAGACCTTCTGTCTCAGGAGGAGGGGACTTTGTGGCACCCAAACCCCAAGTCCCTACACCTCAGAGCTTGGTTACTGAAGGCCTAAGCCTTCATGACTTCAATCTTTCTCAACCAGTGAAAGATATCCTTCATGCCTCTAGGAAACCCTCCACGAGGCGTTCCTATGCTTTCAAATGGAAACGCTTTTCCATTTGGTGTGCTCAACAGGGTCTTGACCCTCTAGCACTTCCTTTGAATTCTCTACTAGACTATCTCCTGCATCTTTCTAATGCAGGCCTTAAGACAAATTCAGTAAGAGTCCATTTGAGTGCTATTGCAGCATCCTTAAAACCTATAAATGGACAACCTGTCTCCTCTCATCCGCTTGTCGCAAGGTTCATGAGAGGCCTGACTCTAACTAAGCCTCCCATCCGACCTCCTCCGGTAGCATGGGACTTGAACCTAGTTCTGGGTCAGCTTATGAAGCCACCTTTTGAACCGTTGGTTTCTACCTCCTTGAAATTTCTTTCCTGGAAGGTCCTTTTCCTTATTGCAGTCACTTCGGCTCGCCGCATCAGTGAACTACAGGCCTTAGTGGCTCATCCACCTTATACCAGGTTTCATCATGATAAGATGGTCCTTAGGACGAATCCCCACTTTATGCCCAAAGTGGTCTCACTTTTTCATCTTAATCAAAAGGTATATCTACCTGTCTTTTTTTCCAGCTCCTCATGCATCCAGTGCAGAGAGGAACCTTCATACTTTAGATTGTAAAAGAGCTCTTGCCTTTTACCTCAACAGGACTCAGCCACATCGAAAGTCTTCCCAGCTTTTCGTGGCTTTTGATCCTTCTCATTTGGGACTTCCAGTCTCCAAACGTACACTTTCCAATTGGATTGCTCAGTGTATTTCCTTTGCTTACCAGAGTAAAAATATTTCTCTGGAAGGCCATGTCACAGCTCACAATGTGAGAGCCATGGCCACGTCTATGGCTCATCTTCACTCTGTATCCATAGATCAGATCTGTCGAGCCGCCACATGGGCCTCGGTTCATACCTTCACAGCCCATTACTGCTTGGACAAGGACTCCCGCCGGGATGCCTTGTTTGGTCAGGCTGTCCTCAAACACCTGTTCCATACTTGAACAACTCCTGCCCACCTTCCCAGGATGGATGCCTGAGATCCATACGAAGATGGCAAACCCTTGGAAGGGGATCTCCCAGGCATCTTAGCTAGGGAGTCCCCATAAGTGAGGACTTATTCCTGCTTGTTCCTGGAGATAGCACAGTTACTTACCTGTAACAGGTGATCTCTGGGAACAGCAGGAATTAGTCCTCACAACCCACCCACCTCCCCTAGGAGTTGTATCTTCTATCTATCTTCCTTTCCTCTCTCTATTGTCTCAGCTATAAACTCGAACTGAGGAGAGCTGGTCAGGAAGGCGGGAAGGCAGCGCGCATGTGCAGTGGGAGGCCCCAAAAGCTTCCTTCCTGGGAAGCTGGGGAGCTTTCCCGGGCAGGCTCCGTCGGTTCCGACGTACCCATAAGTGAGGACTAATTCCTGCTGTTCCCAGAGATCACCTGTTACAGTTAAGTAACTGTGCTTTCCTGGTCACTCTTTTAATCAGGAGTGAATAATAATTATTGAGCACAATATTTTTCAGGAATTTCTTTTCCTCGTTACTAACGATGTTCTTTTTTTTCAAGCCTTCCTTGGAGAATTGCTGATAATTCTGTTTTCTTTGTTAGGTGATGGTAGAAGCATATCGGAGGGATGCCAGCTCCAAGGATCAACTGATCAGTGAGCTGAAGTCCACAAAGAAGAAGCTGGACACTGAGCTAAAAGAGGCAAAACGGGAGCTGGTGACGTTTCAGAGCGAGAAAAAGTCGGTGGAGGTGGAACATGCACGACTACAGAAAGAGGCGTCCCAGGTTCAGCAGCAGATGGACGAGTTAGAATCCCACCTTCAGCTGGCACTGAAGGAGCGGGATGAAATGGAGATGCAGCTGCAGGTTTGCTTCACTAGAGTCTGATACTATGTTAGGGAATGTTTCCACTACCGTATGAATATTTCTGTGCATGTGTGTATGCTCATACAAATGTGACACTAAAGGCTGCCTAGTAAGCATTTTAAATACAGTAAAGGTGTTTGAACACCAGAAACAGACTTGGAGGTCCTTTGAGGCAGTGAGGGTGTGAGTGAGAGCATCCCAGACAGGTTTACTGCTCACTTCACTTGAAAAGATGCTACAGAGTGGACTCCACAGCTATTAACCTAATGCTACATGGTGGAAGGAGGGAATTTTGTGTTTTGGTTGTGTTCTGCCGTCTTTTTAAAATTAATTTGTTGTGAGATTAAAACAAAATTGTCTGTTAGTGGGGAACTGCTTCTAGGTACAGACAATGGCTCTATCCATGTTGGGTTTTGTTGCTGTATGTTAAAGCACAAAATGAATGACTGAAGATGTTTAAAATGATTACAAAAGGCACTAATCATAGATGAAGTTAGACTCTGAGTTCTGAAGTCAAAATATATTTTTCTTCCTCATCATCCTTCCGCTCTAGTCCAGACACATGGATTTATGCTCTCCTGCCAACAGATGGAGACTGAGAATCGCTGGTTTTATTACATAGCCCCTATAAGGGTCCTGTACAGCCTCTAACCAGCCAGCATTTCTTAGTCTCCTGCAGATGGAGGTGAACATCTTGTATGCAGCCTGGACTAGAGTTGACAGAAGTGATGCTCCTAAGAGGGCCTGAGACAAAGGGTCCAGTGGGGCTGAGTCCCTCCACCTCTCCTCTTGCCCACCCCCTTTCCAGAGTAGCTTTTGAATTCTGGGCAGGCTCTGAGACAGCTTCCCTTTCCCCCCCCCCCAGCCTTTGGGAGGAGGGCAGGCATTGAGCATATCAGCACTAAAGTTTCTACAGAAGAAAACAGTCGAGCAGCAGACTTCCAAAGCAGTAAAGGGCTGGTGGGACCAGTCCATTTTGCCAGAGTGGGATAACTCAGCTCGGAGCACTGTGTTTAAGTTTCATGCCGGGGAAGATGGGAGCACATGGCATCACAGGGGGAGGGGGAGGGGCACAGCCTTTGGGCCCATCTGTCAGCCGTGCTACAGCTGTGTGAAGGAAAATGTGGCAACAGCTGTTCAGCTAGTGGGCAGCTCAGCTCAAGAGATATCTCCACACATGGTGGAAGGTAGTACGGCCTTGCCTGATCAGTGAATAGGAGGCAGAGAACCATTAGGCTTGCTGTGTATGTCTCTTCAAGGGCTGTGGGTGAGCCTCCGGTGCTTCATTCGGAGGGGGGTGGGGGCTCCCAGAAGGCGACTGGGGGCATTGCTTCAGTGGCAGGTATCTCTTTTTTTTCTCCAGAAATTGTTCTGTTGCTCCATCAGGTCTTGCTTTAACCCCTGTTAACTGCTCGTGTTTGGGAAGGCAAATGTTCAGGCCAACTACCTAAATTGCAACATTCTAGATGTGGGAAAGCAGTCTCTTGCAGAGGCTGTTTTCCAGATGATTATTTGACATTGGAGAGCGTCAGTAATGGATCTGATTGTGTCAGCCATGAATGCCAAAGTGAATAGATTTTTCAGCTAGCAGGAGTGGATGGTCTGCTGTATACATTTCCTCCTTGGCAGGATAGTGCAGAGAGTGAAGTCTCATCCAGGGCTAGTGGTATTGGTGACTCTGGATTGGCTGCAGAGGCCTTGGAATGTGGATCTGGTCCATCTAGTGATGGAAGAGCCTTTCTTTCTGCTCGTGGTTGAGGATCTATATTCTCCAGGACCAAGCAGGAAGTCAGTCCTCACATATGGGTGACATTGACGCCGATGGAGCCCCTGCGGAGCATTTCCCCAGCTTTCTATGAAAGCCTTTGGGAATACTGCACGCATGCGTGGTCCCCTTCCCGCCTAAAGGTGCCATCTTGCTCAGTCTCTCTCTTTCCGTGGAACCCGTCGGACGTTTGTCCTAGTTCACCCGGAAAATAGTTAGATTTTTCTTCAAATTCCTGCGATTCCTTCGTGTTTTTTTCTCCGGTTCGACGCCGGTTCCCCTTCTCGCCGGGTTCGGTACACCGGTATTGAGCCCGATCTTATTTTTTTCAGTTTTTGCCCTTCGTGGCTGGCGTTCGCGCCCTTTTTTCTTTTTCCCTGGAAGGCCGGTCCTTTGACCTCGCGGGGGCTCTTTTTTCCCCGATGGCTTCCAGTGGTTTTAAGAAGTGTGATTGGTGCAAGAAACTAATGTCTCTCATCGACACACACAACTGCTGCCTTCGGTGCCTCGGTCCTGATCATGATCCTAAGATCTGTGGATCGTGTGGGAAAATGTCCACTAAGGCACTGCGAAGTCGTCGGCACCAAAAGGAAAGGCTTTTCTCTGATTCGGCCTCTGGCCGGGCCCGAACCTTGTCTGAGGCCTCGACGTCTCGGGAGTCTGACCCCGAGCATCGTCGGGGTTCCTCGGACAGGGGGTCCCCCGAGCGGGAGCGAAAGAGGAAGAAGCGGCTCGCGAGGGTGGCTTCTGAGGAGGTCCCTGGCTCCTCGAGGGCTAGGTCTCGGACCCCCGACCGCCATCCCGGGCCTGTGGAACAGGAGAAGCCGTCAAAAGTACCTCGTGTGGAGCCAGAGTCTGCTGGACACGTAAGTCCTGTTGTCCTCGAGGACTCTCCTCCCAGGGAGCCGATGTCGGGCCCGGTGCCACCGGGGCCCGAGTTGGTGGCTGCTGAGTCTCCTGAGCTGGGTCTCAGGCTGATAGCCTTGGAGTGCAGACTGTCTGCCTTCATGGATCAGCAGCAGGTGCTGATGGCCAGCCTCGCTGGCGCATCTGCTCCGACCACCGGGACATCGACGTTGAAGTCGACCCCGGAGACTGAGCCGATACTCGAGACCATGAAGGCTCGAGGTCGTTCTCGGTCGCGGTCACCCTCGACCTCCCGGTCGGGACCGAGGGTGTCGACGCCGGTGCCTTAGGCGTCGGAGCGGGTGCTGCCAGGCCCCGTGCGGTCGGAGCCCGACTCTTCTTCGGATGAGTCCACCTGGGAGACAGAGGTCGAGGAGTCCCCCGATACCTTCAAGACTGTGCGTCCCGTCGGACTCACCGCAGTCTGAGCCCCGGAGTAGATCCCTTCCGGAGGATACCCGGTTCTCGGAGTTTGTTCGGGATATGGCCACTGCTTTGGCGATCCCGGCGGACTCCGAGGAGGAGCCTCGAGCTGAAGAGCTCGAGGCCCTCCAGTATGACTCTCCTCCGAAGGAGGCCTTTACTGTGGCGGTTCCTCCGATGCTGGAACGGCTCCTCTTCCGGATGTGGGAGGCACCGGCCTCGGCGCCGGTTCTAAGCAAGCGGGTCGATTCCATTTATCGACTCCGTAAGAGCCCTGGTTTTCAGAAGGCGCAGCTACCGCACCATTCCATGGTGGTGGAATCGGCCATGCATCGTCTGAAAAGCCAGAAGATGCACTCTGCGGTGCCTCCCAGCCGGGAGGCCTGGAACCTGGATGCGTCTTACCAGCTGTACATGGACATGTACTTACGGGACCTGGCAAAGGAGCTTGCCGGGTTCTCTACTGGTCTCTCCGGGGAACCTTTGCAGAGGTTCAAGTCCTTGTCTTCGGGGATCCGGGAATGCTCTAAGTTCATGTCCCGAGCAGTCTACGATGGCTTCGAGGCCTCGGCCCGTGTTGCAGCAGCCAGCATCGCGGCTCGACGCCAGGCATGGCTGCAGTCATCGGACCTCGAGCCATGGGTACAAGACAAGTTGGTCGATGTCCCTTGCCGAGGTGAGAACCTTTTTGGCAAGCCCATAGCCGAGAAGGCTGCTGAGCTCGAGACGGAGCACCTTACGAGGACTAGGCTGTCTAAAAAGACTTCTGCCCCTTCACATAAGAAGAAGGGCTCGGGTAAAAAGCCCTTTTACCCGAGGAAGGCGACTGCCTACAAACAGTTCTCAACTTACCAGGCCTCCCCCGCTCCCCCACAGGGTCAGCAGGCCAAGGGGCAGGGACATGGGCCCCGTAGGCAGAAGGCCCCCAAACCTCCGGCTCCTGCTCCCACTCAGCAGGGTGGGGGGTTTTGACTCTCAAGGCATAGCCTCTCCGTCTCTGCTGTCCCATCCCTGTACAGGAGGTCGACTAGCCCTGTTTGCCCACCAGTGGCCACCCATTACAGGAGACAATTGGGTCTTAAGCATAGTCCACAAGGGCTACATGCTTCATTTTCATCAGTTGCCTCCTCCCTACTTTCCAGGAGAGCCTCTACGGCCTCCTCTCCATACAGCCCTCCTCCTGCAGGAGCTTCAGGGTCTGTTGCGAGACAAGGCGGTGGAGCCTGTGCCTCCCCACCTACAAGGTCACGGTTTCTACTCCAGGTACTTCCTGGTACCAAAGAGAACCGGAGGCCTCAGGCCTATTCTCGACCTCAGAAATCTCAAAAAGTTATTGGAGAAAGAAAAGTTCAAGATGCTTTCTTGGAACATTACTGCCCTACCTCCAGCAGGGAGATTGGCTATGCTCCTTGGATCCAAAGGATGCGTACACTCACATCCTCATCCATCCAGACCACAGAAAGTACCTCAGGTTCATTGTGGGAGGAAACCATTATCAGTACAGGGTACTGCCTTTTGGCCTCACCTCCGCCCCCAGAGTCTTTACAAAGTGTCTGGCAGTGGTGGCGGCCTACTTGAGGAATCAAGGTATCTTTGTCTTCCCTTACCTGGACGACTGGCTCATCAGGGGTCAGACGTGTCAGGAGGCCAGACAAGCCACCCTCCGCACTATCTCTCTACTTCAACACCTAGGGTTTGTCATAAACTTCGCAAAGTCCACTTTGCTCCCCTCCCAGAACCTAGAGTTCATAGGAGCAAGGCTAGACTCTCTGCAAGCAAAGGCTTACTTGCCAGAGGACAGAGCGCAACGACTGATGGACTTGGCAAACCAGTTTCTCAGCATGCCACTGGTTTCCGCCAGACTCTGTCTGAGGCTCCTGGGCCACATGGCATCGACAGTGCATGTGACTCCAAATGCCCGACTCCACATGAGGCCTGCCCAGTGGTGCCTCAGAACTCAGTGGACACAAGCCACTGGAAGCCTCAGAAACAGAGTATGGGTGTCCAAACCATTCCTGAACCCCCTACGGTGGTGGCCGCACCCTCCAACTTATTACAGGGGGTTCCTTTTCAGGTACCTGTGTTCACAGTGGTGTTAACCACCGATGCTTCCTTGCAGGGCTGGGGGGCACATTGTATGGACAAGTGCACCCAGGGCCTGTGGTCTCCATGGGAGGCCACGCAACAGATCAACCTACTGGAACTCAGGGCTATTCGCTTAGCCCTCAAGGCCTTCTCTCGAACCCTGGCTCACCAGTCTGTCTTAGTGCAGACCGACAACCAAGTAGCCATGTTCTATGTAAACAAACAGGGCGGCACTGGGTCCAGGCTCCTGTGTCAGGAGGCACAGGCCCTTTGTGTATTTGCACTCAAGCACATGTTTCTCAAGGCTGTTTATCTCCCTGGCCAGGAGAACTTCCTGGCAGACAGATTATGCAGAGTTCTGCAGCCCCACGAGTGGCAGCTACACCCATTAGTGGTTCAGAAAATTTTCCTGAAATGGGGACTTCCATCAGTGGATCTCTTTGCCAGTCCCCTGAACCGGCAGCTGCCCAGGTTCTGTTCCATGATTACAAAAATATTGTTTCGTTCACCATCATTATATTCTGGATTAGAGTATTAGAGAATTCAGCTGATTTCCTTACAATTTCTTTTGGGGTCTCAGTTAAGCAATAACAAAGCCTCATAGACTCACGTCAAATGAAGCTAATTGCATGATCACATCAATGACCCCAGTTAAATGCAAACAGAACCCTATTCCACAATATCGATTCACTAGAAGCATACACTTGGTTAAGTTATCAGACTTAAAAAATATTCATAACGAGGACTTCCTCCAGTGAAAAGGGTCTGTTTTCCAGATTGCTGTTTCTGCCAAAAAACGCCGCCGCTGGTTTTGGCAGAACCGTTAGTGATTTTCCTATCTTCGGGAATACAGCAAGACTGCAGAGTGGGAAAGCGTGGGCAGCATCATAGATTGACTACGATCCCCTGAGGAAACATTTATTGGGGATCTGAAACAGCAATCTGGAAAACAGACCCTTTTCACTGGAGGAAGTCCTCGTTTGCGGCCCATTACTGCCTGGAGAGGGAGTCCCGTAGGGACAGTGCTTTTGGCCAGGCAGTACTCCGGAATCTCTTTGAAGTTTAGGCAACTCCTGCCCTCCAGCCCTCCGTTGGGCTACCGGTGGAGGTTCTTTCAGTGAAAAGTCTTTCTTTGATGCTGGGACTAGAGGGAGTTCTCTTGTTCAGCCTGGGTTCCTGGTAGCCCAGAGCTAGGGAGTCACCCATATGTGAGGACTGACTTCCTGCTTGGTCTGGAGAAAGAGTAGTTACTCACCTGTAACAGGTGTTCTCCAGGAGCAGCAGGAATCAGTCCTCACAACCCTCCCTCCTCCCCTGGGAGTTGCAGTTGTACATAGTTTATTTTACTTTTTGTGTGCTGTTTTTTAGCTATGTTATTTGACTGAGCAAGATGGCACCTTTAGGCAGGAAGGGGACCACGCATGCGTGCAGTATTCCCAAAGGCTTTCATAGAAAGCTGGGGAAATGCTCCGCAGGGGCTCCATCGGCGTCGATGTCACCCATATGTGAGGACTGATTCCTGCTGCTCCTGGAGAACACCTGTTACAGGTGAGTAACAACTCTCTCTGGGGCTGGTTCAGATGCCAGACCTGGCTCAATTCTTGCTTACAAGCATGGCTTTCTTGAGAGGGCAAGACTGAGGAGGTGAGGCTGTTCTTCACATATTATTCCAATAACATTGGCAAACTTCATCCCTTCCTTTCTACACACACTACTAAGACACTTATCCACTCTTTAGTCACCTCCTGTCTAGACTATTGCAACCTCCTCCTTGCTGATCTCCCTCTGAATCATCTCTCTCCCCTTTTAATCTATTCAAAACTCTGCTGCATGGCTAATCTTTCACCACCCTCGATATGCTTATTTCCTTATCGTTCCTCCAGTCCAGTCCCCACTTGTGGGTTGTTACCTCTTACCAGCAGCGTGGAGACTGAGCATGTCAGTTTCTTCAATTTTTCTTTTTTTATTGAACAAATCTATTCAAAAAATCAAGGCCTAAACATGGCCCTTTTAACAGATAATACAATGTCCAACATCATTGTATACACTTTTATAATCCCCTATCCTCCCTCCCTCTCCCACCTGCCTCCCCCCATTGCTTAATACAACACTCTCTGTACTTAGCATTCCACCTCATTCTTCTCTTCCCACTCCCCTCCCTCCATTAAGTTATTGGCTTCTCGACTCCATTGTCTCTTCTATATGCGTCTTCTGGAAGTGTTTCATTCATTTCCACACCCCACCCCTTTGACTTTGTATCTTATTCAAGGTTCCCCATTTCGCAGCCGTTATGGAATGCATTGAATAGAGGTGTTCCATTCTCCTTAAGAAACCCTCTATCCCCATTAGGTTGGGGCATCTCCATCTTGCTGCTATTTCACACCTGGCTGCCACAATGCATTGTTGGAGTACTCCCCTCGATCGTCTAGGAACTCCCTCCATATTATAAAACAAGAGGACCATGGCGGGATCCCTAGGAATTGTGATCTCCAGCATTTCCTCCACCACCTCTAGTATCAATTCACAATATCTTTGAACCTCCCTACATGCCCACCACATATAAAAATATATCCCAGTCTCTCCACAATTACGCCAACAGGCCCTGATGATCGAACCCCTGCCTTGTGAGGTCTGACTGGTTTGTAGTACCATCGCATGAGCATTTTATAGCCATGTTCTACTATGGTGGTCGCTATGGAGATTTTACTGTGTTGCCAGATATATTCCCATTCTTCTCCCCACCTCGCCCCCTGATCTTTTTCCCAACTTTCCATGTATCCCACCTTAAATGCATCTACTGGTCCTAAGCCTCTATATATTTGGGATAACAGACCTCTCCCACTTCTTACCTCTGTACATATCCCCTGGAACCATGTCCTCTCTGTCATTAGTTCCCTCCTGATCTGTTCTTGTGAGAGCTTATAGTAGATCTGTGTGTAGCTGTAGCTATCTTGTCTATCTAGGTGGTAAAGATCTCTGAGGCCCTCAAATGGCCATAACTTCCCCCTGTTTAAGAGCTGTTCTACCTGTGTAATCCCTTTCTCCTTCCCATTTCAACCATACCTGTGTGTCTGGACCCTCTCCTTCTCCAAAACAATCAAAGACATTACAACCGACACCCCTTTGCCTCCAGTTAGTTACAAGCCATTTTTGTACCAGATACTTATGATACAGGGGTTTGCAATTTTTGTTTTCCTTTTACCCCATATCCACTTCCCCAAGACCCCGTCCTGAGCCAACTCGCACTCTATTTGAACCCAGTTGCTTAAAGGGTTTTTTAAGCCAAGCACATATCCCACTTAGCTGCGCTGCTTCGTAATAGCATTGTAGATCTGGCAGCCCTAGCCCCCACCCTCGCTTTTCATCCTCTATAGTACCTTGAGTACCACTCTGGGGGTGCAGTTCTGCCAAACAAATTGGGTTATCTGCCACTGGACCTTCTGTATTACCTTCTGAGGTACCTCTACCGGAAGGACTTGAAATAGGTGAAGGAAGCATGGTAGCAGCATCATTTTAATTGCTGCAATCTTACCTAGCCATAATAGGTAAGTTTGGTTCCACTTCCGCAACAGACTAGCTACTTCCCCCACTAACTTTTGATAGTTTTTTTCATACAGTTCTCTTGCCTCCCTACTGATATTGACTCCAGGATATCGAATCGTCTTGGTAGCCCACCGGAATGGATATCTACGTTGTAGGATGATCTTTAACATTACTGGGATCATGATCTCTAATATCTCCAATTTAGACCAATTCAACCGGAATCCAGATAGTCTTCTGAATTCTTTTAACGCCCACATTATCAGCAGCAGTGATACCTGCAGTCTGGACACAGTTAATGTGATATTTTCCAGGAACCAGTAGGAAGTCAGTCCTCACATATGGGTGACATTGACGCCAACAGAGCCCTCGCGGAAGCATCTCCCCAGCTTTCAAAGAAAGCCTTTGGGAGATGCCACCACGCATGCGTGGTCCCCTTCCCACCCAAGGGTGCCATCTTGGTCAGTCTCCCTTTTTCCACGGAGCCCTACAGATGTCCGTCTTGTTCCCCCTGGAAAAAATTTGATTTCTCGTACACTGTTGTACATCTTTCCAGCTCGCGCTGGTTGCTATCTCCAGGAACAAGCAGGAATAAGTCCTCACATATGGGTACGTCGGTACCGACGGAGCCCGTGCGGGAAAGCTCCCCAGCTTCTTAGAATAGAAGCTTTTGGGACCTCCCACTGCACATGCGCACTGCCTTCCCGCCTTCCTGAACAGCTCTCCTCAGTTTCTCTTTTTCCGCGGAGCCAGCAGGTCGTGTTCCTGTCACCGCTGAAGAAATTGTTATTTTATTTGTTTCTTTAGACCGCGTACCTGCCTTCCCCATACCGATACCGGTATCGCCGGTCTTTTCTTTCTTTCTTTAAAAAATTATAATTCTTTTTTCTTATTTTTTAGCTTTTTGGTCACTTCAGAGAGGCCTCTCGGCCTACTCAATTTCTCCTCATGGAGAAGCCAGCCCCTGGATTTAAGAAGTGTACCAAATGTAATGCTGTTATTTCAGTCACAGACACCCATGACTGGTGTCTGAAATGTTTGGGGCCTGACCATTCCATACCGGACTGCCCATCTTGCTCCCACATGTCTAAACGTGGGCTGCAGAACCGGGCCAACAAATTCCATGTGCTGTTTGCTTCAGAGAATGCAGCATCACAGTCATCCAGGTCTTCTTCTCCGGATGGATCTCAGGTAACCAAACCTTCTGTGGGCAAGTCCTCAAAGAGCAAATCTCCTTCAAAGCATCGAGAGGCTCTTAGCTTAGAACTTGAGGACCCTGCCCCAGCCAAACAACCCCGGCGGGAAGTCCAACTTCCAAAAACGCCAATTCAGGGGTCTCAGGTTGATATCGATGCTACGGCCTCGACAGATCACCTGTTAGCCTGCTCTGGGGTACCGGGTCACTCCGGTACCGACATCCAGGCAGCTATGGCGTCCATGGGCGATACTGTACAGTCCATGCAGCAGGCCGTCATGGCTTTCATTAAAGCTGCAACGCCATCGGTTCCGCTTTCAGCGGTTCCGGGCCCGATACCGGTATCGTCCGCCATGCCGGTATCGAGGCCGTCCACCTCTAAACGCAAGTCGGTACCGTATGGGCTTTCGCTCCATACCGGTTCCATACCCGATACGCCCGATATCGATACCGATCGGTACGCGTATCGTGCGTTAGAGGAAAGCACCGATTCCTCTGAGGATTTTCACTCCTCTGATGATTCTGCTGAGTTTTCACTCAACTTACCTGAGGAGCCCTCTTCTCCTAAAAGGAGAATGTCCCCTCCAGAGGATTTGTCCTTCCAGGACTTTGTTTTAGATATGGCTACAGCCCTTTCTATTACCACATCCTCTGAAAAAGAACCCAGATCCAAAAAACTGGATATTTTGGGATATTCAAAGGCCCCTAAGGAGGCAGTTACCCTGCCTATCCATGAAATCCTTCAAGAACAACTGATGGATTTCTGGGAAAATCCTTTGACTTTGTCTCCTTATTCCCGTAGGTTGGACACCATGTATAGGGTCCCTCCTTCTCCTGGTTTCCAAAAGACTCAATTGCCCCACCACTCTATTGTGGTGAAGTCTGCAATGAAGAAGATTAGGAGTACCAAAAGGCACTCTTCCACCCCTCCAGGACGGGAATGTAAGACTTTGGACTCTTTTGGTAGGAAAATTTTCCAGGCTAGTATGCTTATAGCCAGGATTAATTCCTACAGTCTCTATATGGGCATGTTCCTGGAGGAACTTGCCAAAAAGGTGCGGCATTTTGCCCCCTTTATCCCTGAGGATAAAAAGCAGGGATTCCTTTCCCTATTGAAACAACTCTTAGAGGTTTCTAAGTTCTCTAATAGGGCAGCATATGATTCCTTTGAGGGAGCCAGTAGGGCTTCGGGCATTGCTATTGCAGCCCGACGTCTTGCTTGGCTCCAGGCCTCTGATCTGGAACCTTGGGTTCTAGATGGCTTACGGAATCTGCCCTGTACAGGTGAGAACTTATTTGGGGAAGAGTGGCAAATCAAAGCCACCCAGATGGATGCTGAAAATGCCACCTTGGAAAGACTTTCAAAGTCCACTTCAATTCCTACTAAGAAAAAGTCTTTTAAAAGGCCTTACTATAAGAAGGCCAGAGTTGCTTCAAATACTGGCCAGCAGTCTTCTCAACCTCGCTATACTGCTAAGCGTCAGCAATCCAAACAAGCACGAGCTAAGCCTGCAGCAGCTACTGTAGCTCAGCAGGCTCCAACCCCTCAGGGGTTTTGACTTGCTCCTAGGGAACTTGCCACTTCTGGTTCTAACACAACCAGAACCTCTCACCATACCCGGAAGGTTGGTTCACTTTGCTCCCAGATGGGAACAAATCACAACAGAACAATGGACCCTCTCTATCATTCGAGAGGGTTACAAACTTCATTTCTCCAGCCTTCCTCCCCATCATATGGTGAGACCATTCAATTCTCCCCCATCTCTCCTAACCCTGTTGGGTCAAGAGGTTTCCTCTCTTCTTGCCCAAGGGGCCATAGAAGAGGTTCCTCTTCCTCAACAAGGGTCCGGTTTCTACTCCCCTTATTTTCTCATTCCAAAGAAGACAGGGGGATTCAGACCAATCCTAGATCTGAGAGAATTGAACAAATTTCTCTTCAAGGAGAAATTCAAAATGCTGTCTCTCGGCATTCTCCTTCCTTACCTCCAGGGTCAGGACTGGCTTTGTTCTCTAGACCTACAGGATGCGTATACACATATACTCATCCATCCATCCCACAGAAAGTATCTTCGCTTTCTGTTTCAGGGAAAACATTTCCAATACAGAGTACTCCCCTTCGGTCTAGCCTCTGCTCCAAGAGTATTTACAAAATGCATGGCAGTCGTAGCCGCATTTCTAAGAGGCATGGGAATCTTTGTCTTCCCATATCTGGACGACTGGCTCATCCGAGCTCCAACTCAGTCACAGGCCCAGATTTCCCTGGACCACACAAGGAGCCTTTTGCAGTATCTGGGACTGGTAGTAAACCTTCCCAAGTCCCAACTCATCCCTACTCAATCTCTAGAATTCATAGGGGCCCAGTTGGACACCATCACTGCAAGGGCCTACCTTCCACATGTTCGAGGCCAGCGCCTCCTGAGTTTGGCCTCCCAAGCTCAGTCCAGCACTCACTTGACAGCCAGGGAAATGCTACGCCTACTGGGTCATATGGCCTCCACAGTGCATGTGGTGCCCTATGCTCGTCTTCATATGAGAGCAGCTCAATGGACCCTGGCCACTCAGTGGACTCAGGCGTCAGGAGCGCTCTCAGACCAAATACAAACCTCCGATCGTCTGTTTTGGTCCCTCCACTGGTGGACTTCCACCAAGAATCTGTTGTTGGGGGCTCCATTTCAACCATTGCTACCCCAAGCAACCCTCACAACAGATGCCTCCCAAACAGGGTGGGGAGCCCATCTGCAAACTCTCTCCACTCAGGGCACTTGGTCTCTACAGGAGACCACCCTTCATATCAATCTTCTGGAACTGCGAGCAATTTACCTTGCCCTCAAGGTCTTCCACTCCCTCCTAGCCAACCTCACTGTCCTAGTTCAGACGGACAATCAGGTGGCCATGTTTTACATAAACAAACAAGGAGGGACGGGCTCTCTGTCGCTTTGCAACGAAGCTCTAAGACTATGGGCCTTCGCCAGAGAGCATCAGATTCACCTGCTAGCAGTGTATCTCCCAGGAGTTCAAAACTCTCGGGCAGACAGGCTCAGTCGAGTTCTGCTGCCACACGAATGGTCCCTACATTTGGACCAAATAAACCGAATCTTTCAGGAATGGGGGACCCCGGACATAGACCTCTTTGCAAGTCCGTGGAATGCCAAACTTCCCCGGTTCTGTTCCAGAACTCCGTGTCAGGGAGCTCAGGCTACGGACGCCTTTCTCCTGAATTGGAATCAGGCATTCCTATATGCCTTTCCACCCATTCCTTTGATTCCCAAGACTCTGTTCAAACTCCAGAGGGATCATGGAACTATGATCCTCATAGCTCCACGCTGGCCACGCCAAGTGTGGTTCCCTCTACTTCTACAGCTCTCCCAGGGATCCTACTTGGATCTGGGAGCTGCGCCAGACCTCCTGTCTCAGGAGGAGGGGACTTTGTGGCACCCAAACCCCAAATCCCTTCACCTCAGTGCTTGGTTACTGAAGGCTTAAGCCTTCAAGACTTTCATCTTTCCCAACCAGTGAAAGATATCCTTTCTGCCTCTAGGAAACCCTCTACCAGGCGTTCCTATGCTTTCAAATGGAAACGTTTTTCCATTTGATGTGCTCAGCAGGGTCTTGACCCTCTGGCACTTCCTTTGAATTCTCTTCTTGATTATCTCCTGCATCTATCCAATGCAGGCCTCAAGACGAATTCGGTAAGAGTCCATTTAAGTGCTATTGCAGCATCCTTGAAACATATAAATGGACAACCTATCTCCTCTCATCCTCTTGTTGCAAGATTCATGAGAGGCCTGACTCTCACTAAACCTCCCATCAGACCACCCCCGGTCGCATGGGATTTGAATCTAGTGCTCGGTCAACTTATGAAGCCACCTTTTGAGCCAATGTTTTCCACCTCCTTGAAATTTCTTTCCTGGAAGGTCATCTTCCTCATTGCAGTCACTTCGGCTCGCCGCATCAGTGAGCTGCAGGCTTTAGTGGCTAATCCACCTTACACAAGATTTCATCATGATAAGGTGGTCCTTAGGACGAATCCCCACTTTATGCCTAAAGTGGTCTCGCCTTTTCATCTTAATCAAGAGGTATATCTACCTGTCTTTTTTCCAGCTCCTCATGCATCCAATGCAGAGAGGAACCTTCATACTCTGGATTGTAAAAGAGCTCTCGCTTTTTACCTTAATAGGACTCAGCCACATCGAAAGTCTTCTCAACTTTTTGTGGCCTTTGATCCTTCCCATTTGGGACTTCCAGTCTCCAAGCGTACACTTTCCAATTGGATTGCTCAGTGTATTTCTTTTGCTTACCAGAGCAAAAACATTTCTCTGGAAGGCCATGTCACTGCTCACAATGTGAGGGCCATGGCAACTTCTATGGCTCATCTGCACTCTGTTTCCATAGATCAGATCTGTCGAGCCGCTACCTGGGCCTCGGTTCATACCTTCACAGCCCATTACTGTTTGGACAAGGACTCCCGCCGGGATGCCTTGTTTGGCCAGGCTGTCCTCAAGCACCTGTTCCATTCCTAAACAACTCCTGCCCACCTTCCCAGAATGGATGCCTGAGATCCATACGAAGATGGCGAACCTTTACAGGGGATCCCATGCATCTAAGCTAGGGAGTCCCCATATGTGAGGACTTATTCCTGCTTGTTCCTGGAGATAGCACAGTTACTTACCTGTAACAGGTGATCTCTGGGAACAGCAGGAATTAGTCCTCACAACCCACCCACCTCCCCTAGGAGTTGTATCTTTTATCTATCTATCTTCCTGTCCTCTCTCTGTTGACTCAGCTATAAACTCGAAACTGAGGAGAGCTGTTCAGGAAGGCGGGAAGGCAGTGCGCATGTGCAGTGGGAGGTCCCAAAAGCTTCTATTCTAAGAAGCTGGGGAGCTTTCCCGCACGGGCTCCGTCGGTACCGACGTACCCATATGTGAGGACTAATTCCTGCTGTTCCCAGAGATCACCTGTTACAGGTAAGTAACTGTGCTTTCCCGCCTTCGAGGCCTGCTGCCCTGGCATTGGATCTCAAAACTTAGTTTTATTTTTGTTAGGTTCCTCTAGCGCTTTCGTGCCTTTTTCAACCGCTGGCCACACTGAGGGTTTTCAACCTTGCTGGGGTCGTTTTTGCCCTAATGGCCACCGGTTTTAAGAAATGTGATCAGTGCTCCAAAAGCATGTCTGTCACCGACACTGCCTCCGGTGTCTTGGCGCTGACCATGACCTGGAGGAATGCCCCCTGTGCAAAAAGATGTCTGCCAAGGTCATCCAGAGCTACCAGCTAAAGCAAGATGACATATTCCACAGGGCAGACTCGATCCCGGTTTCCCTGGTAGCCTCACGCTCAAAGGCCCAGCATGGATCCTCGGAGTTGCTTAAGGCCCCTGCGATTCCAGAGCAAGGGTCCCTGGAGCGAGAACATAAGAGAGAACATTCCGAGCAAGGGTCCCTGGAGCGAGAACATAAGAAGAAAAAGAAGACCTCGAGGGCCTCATCCTGGGAGGCGGACAAGCATGGGAAATCCCGTGTGTGGTCACTTAGCCCCCGATGGGTCTCCGAGGAGTATGAGCGGGAGCAGCCATGGAAGGTACCCAGGACCGAAGTCAATGCCTCCGGCGACGGACCCCGGTCTCCCGAGGGCCATCCCATCAAGGACCCCCCTCTCCTCCTAGACACCAGACCCAGTAACCCTGGCATCTGTATCAATGGCCACCAGCCCAGAGTGGGAAGCTTGTATGTTGTTGCTTGAACGCAGAGTTTCTGCATTCATCACATTTGTATGTCTGTACAGCGTTGCGTGCATGGCGTTATATAAGTGTTTAATAGTAGTAGTAGTAGTCATCGCGTCCCAACAGGTGCCGATGCCCAGCCCCACTGGCACTCGCGCCGAGGACTACCAGGGCCACTGAAGTGATCCCTGAGAGCCAAACGCCTCGCGTAGATCCTCAGTGAGGGTCTCGCTCTTGTTCCTTGAGGGTGAGGACTTCGCAGGCAAGTGCCTTTGCCTCCGGCCATGCCTCTGCCTCGAAGCATCGAAGACCGGAGCCAACAACACCCCTGGAGCCATTGGACCTCAACTGGAAGTCCGACTTTGAGATGTCTCCGGAGTCTCGGGCCCACCAAGAACCCCCCTTTGGACCGCTCGGCGCCGATCCCCATCTGAGGACATCTCGTTTCTTGAGTTCATCCGGGAAATGGCGCGGGCCCTCTCCCTCACTATGGAGTCAGACCCCCGTACAGAGGAGCTGGACATCCTCCAGTATGAGGCACCACCTAAATAGACCTTGACGGTCCTGGTCCGCTCCTTCTCCAGATGTGGGAAGCCCCAGCTTCAGTGCCAGTTGTTAGCTGCCGCCTGGATACCATGTACCGGGTCCAGCGCGGGCCAAGCTTCCGGAAGACCCACCTCCCTCACATCTTCATGGTGGTAGAGTCGGCCATGCGCTGACAGAAGAGCCCAAAGATGTACTCATCGGTGCCCCCAGGCAGGGAGTCCCGTGCCCTCAGGCGCAAATGCTACCAGGGCTCAATGTTAGCATGCTACATTCAAACTTATCAACTTTACATTGGCATGTTCCTCCAAGACCTGGCGAAGGAACTCTGAGGCTTTTTGGCTGGCCTCGATGGAGACTACCTCCGGTGCTTCCAGACACTTAAGAAGTCTGTCGGAGAGTGCTCCAAATATTTATCTCGAGCCGCCTATGGCAGCTGTGAGTCCAGCGCAAGGGTGGCGGCCATTGGTTTGGCTCCAGACATCCAACCTTGAGCAATGGGTGCAGGAGAAGCTTCTTGACGTCCCATGCCTCGGGGGTCAGCTCTTTGGCAAGCCAATGGAGGACAAGTAGGCTGAGATCAAGACACAGTACATGACTCGAACTCGACTCTTGAGGAAGACTTCCACTTTTCTGAGGAAGAATCCTCCAGGAAAGAAGCCTGTTTTCCAAAGAAAGGGCCAACTCTATCAAGCCTATCCTCCATACTTGGCCACCCAGACCCCTCAGCAATGTCATCGGAGCAAGAGAGCGGGCCAAGGCCCATGCAAGCCCAAGGGTCCCAAGCCCCAGACCCCAGCCCTGACCAGCCCAGCCCAGCCTGGGTCAGCGTTTTGACACCCTCAACATTGCCTCTCTTCCTCTGGAGGGTCAGCTGCCAACAAGGGGGTACCTGGTCCATTTTGCCCACAGGTAGGCCTTCATTACCACCGGGCACCTCAGGTAGTCAGGGAGGGTTACCTCCTCCACCTGGACCAGCTGCCTTCCCCTTCTTTCCTGGGGATCCGCCTCTGTCTCCCCTGCATCAGGCCC
Source organism: Ichthyophis bannanicus (assembly GCA_033557465.1). Classification (NCBI taxonomy): domain Eukaryota; kingdom Metazoa; phylum Chordata; class Amphibia; order Gymnophiona; family Ichthyophiidae; genus Ichthyophis; species Ichthyophis bannanicus. The sequence goes on along the minus strand of CM066041.1, from coordinate 37,167,291 downwards.
TCCTAATGCAAGAACTCGCAGGCCTTCGCAGGCCTTCTATGGAGCCTGTACCACACCACCTGAAAGGAAAGGGATTTTACACAAGGTACTTTTTGGTCCCAAAAAGAACAGGAGGGCTAAGGTCCATCCTGGACCTAAGAAACCTGAACAAATTACTGGTGCGGGAGAAGTTAAAGATACTCTCCCTTGGAATATTGCTGCCCTACCTCCAACAGGGAGATTGGCTATGTTCCTTGGACCTAAAGGATGCTTATACCCACATCCATATCCATCCCAGACACAGGCAGTACCTAAGATTCATGGTTGGGGGTGACCACTACCAGTACAAGGTACTTCCTTTTGGCCTTGCCTCCGCACCAAGGGTGTTCACCAAATGCCTGGAAGTGGTGGCTGCCTATCTTCATCTCCAAGGGGCCTTCGTCTTCGCTTACCTAGACGACTGGCTTGTAAAGGGAGACACAGCCTCAGAGGCGCTGCAGGCCACAGGCTGCACCATCAAGGTCCTACAACATCTGGGATTCATGATAAATCATCTAAAATCCCATTTCACCCTTCAAGCCACGGCTTTCCTCTCCCTGGACAGGGCAGATCACCTCACGGCCCTGGCGACCAAAGTTCAATGCCGCCACACCATATTGGCACGGTCCATGCTTCGCCGCCTCGGCCACATGGCCTCCATGGTCCATATGGTCCCCAACACCCGCCTCCACATGTGGGCAGCTCAGTGATGTCTCTGCTCACAGTGGACCCAGGCCACGGGCAAGCTGGCGGAGTCCTTCATTTGGTGGCAGGATCCACAAACCTGCAGAAGGGCATGCCCTTCCAACTCCCGAGCCCCCAGAGGTTCCTCACGACAGATGCTTCCCTGCTAGGCTGGGGTACCCATTGTGAGGAATTGCGCCCCCAGGGCACCTGGTCCGAAGAGAGCCAGCAGAAAATCATCCTGCTGGAACTCAGGGCCATCTTCCTTGCGCTCAAGGCTTTCCGGCACCACCTGCAACATCAGTCAGTGCTTGTCCAGATCAACAATTAGGTCACAATGTTCTGTCTGAACAAGCAAGGCGGCACAGGCTCCTACCGCATCTGCCAGGAGGCAGTAGTCCTCTGCTCATATGTGACCAGGCAGGGTATGCTCTTCAGGGCGGTATACCTCCTGGGCCAGGACAACGCTCTGGTGGTCAGGCTGAGCAGGGTCCTTCAACCACATGAGTGGCGCCTGGACCCTGCAGGGTGGCACAGCGACTCTTCAGGCTGTGGGGCACCCCAAACCTCGACCTCTTTGCCAGCCCAGCCAACACTCAGCTACTGTGTTTCTGCTGCCCACAGCCGCAACCAGCCTGAGTAGCAGCGGATGCCTTCCTCATCTCATGGTCAGGGGTTCTGTTGTATGCTTTCCCTCACACAGCATTAATAGCACATACCCTCTTCAAGGTCCAGTGAGACAAGGCTTCCCTGATTCTAGTGGTCCAGGCAGCCTTGGTTTCCTCTACTGCTTCGTCTCTCGACAGAGTCCCCAGTCCCTCTCGGGAGCTCCCCAGGACTTTTGACCCAGGAGGAGGGCTCGATACTCCACCCCAACCTGGGATCTTTGTCTCTTACAGCAGAATGGGTTGCTTTAGCACCCCTCAATCTACCCAAGGAGGTGGAAGAGATCCTCCTGGCCTCTCGCAAGGACTCCACGAGATGGGCCTATGACTTCAAGTGCCACAGGTTCTCTTTATGGTGCACAGGGCACGGGCGAACCCATTCTCCTATGCGGTGCTGCAGTACTTGCTTCATCTTTCACGGTCCGGACTCAAGTCCAACTCCGGCAGGGTGCACCTGAGCGCACTCTCCATGAACCATCACTCCATAGAGGGCAAGCCTCTTTCCATGCAGCCCCTCATTACCCAGTTCATGCGATGCTTACTGCTCTCTAAGCCTCCCACAGCTTACCAAGCTGCCCTTCGCCACCTTGGCTACCTGTCACCTGAGATACCTGTCCTGGAAGGTGGCCTTCCTGGTGGCACTAACCTCTGCCCGAAGAGTCAGTGAGCTCCAGGCCCTGGTGGCCGAGCTACCCTACACCAGGTTCTACAAGAATAGGGTCGTGCTCTGCACTCACCCGAAGTTTCTTCCGAAGGTGGTGTCTAATTTCCACCTCAACCAAGAGGTAGTTTTTCCTATCTTCTTTTCACGGCTCCACGCTGACAAGGCGTTGGCCATTCTCCATACTCTGGACTGCAAAAGGGCCCTGTCCTTCTATCTACAGCGTTCTCAGGGCCATCACAAAGCCTCACAGCTTTTTATCTCATTTGATCCCATTTGTCTGGGGGAGACTGTCACCAAGCAGACCCTGTCCGTCTGGGTGGCAGACTGCACCACCTTCACCCACAACTAAGCGGGGCTACAGTTGGAGCACCAGGTCACAGCGCATAATGTCAGGGCTATGACAGCTTCAGTTGCAAGCCTTCGCTCTGTTCCCATGGCAGACATCTGCCGGGCTGCCACCTGGTCCTCGGTCCACACTTTTGCAGCTCACTACTGCCAGGAGAGAGAGTCCTGACAGGACAGTCCCTTCAGCCAGGCCGTACACCGTAATCTGTTCGGAATTTAGACAACTCCTGCCCTTCTTGTTCAGACGACCGGAGCCATGGTTCTCCAAGACACTGGGGTCCTCAGAGTCTGTCCTCAAATTTGCTTGCAGCTGCTCACAGCTGGGCCATGTTTTTCTAGAGGTTCTCATTAGCCTATAGCTAGGGAGTCCCATATATGAGGACTGACTTCCTGCTTGTTCCTGGAGAAAGCGTAGATCTCCAGGAACAAGCAGGAATGTAGTCTTCACATATGGGTATCGTCGGTACCGACGGAGCCTGCACGGGAACGCTCCCCAGCATCCAATTAGAAAGCTTTTGGGAGCATCCCACAGCGCCTGCGTGCTGCCTTCCCGCCTTTCCCAACTGCCTCTCTCCAGTTCTTCGTTTTCTGCGGAGCCAGCAGGTCATTGTTCCTGTCAACGCAGAAAATGTTTCCTTATTCTCCTCTTTTTTGTGGTCGCGTCTGCCTTCCTCAACGCTATACCGGTACCGCCGGTTCTTTCTTCCTTTCTTTAAAAAAAAAAAAAAAAATATATATATATAGGGGCTTGTTTACAAAGCCGCGGTAGTGGTTCGCGATCGCGATCGCAGCCGCGGCCCCATTGAAATCAATGGGGCCGCGGCTCCGATTACGATCGCAAACCGCTACCGCGGCTTTGTAAACAAGCCCCATAGTATTTTTTTCCAAACTTTTCTTTTCCAGGTGCACGTGCCATTTTGGGCCTTAGACCCAAAATGTCCTCTACCATGGAAAAACCCGCTTCGGGTTTCAAAAGGTGCACCAAGTGTGGCGGTACTATCTCCGTCACCGACACCCATGAGTGGTGTCTTAAATGTTTAGGTCCTGACCACTCCATCTCGGAGTGTATGGCTTGTGCCATGATGTCCAAGAGGGGTCGACAAAACCGAGCTGCTAAGCTCCAGCACCCTTTTTCCCTCCGATGCAGCTTCTGTGGCATCGACATCTTCCAGGGCTTTGTCTTCCTCCCATGGATCTCAGGTAAATAAACATAAGTCTGGCCGGTCCTTAAAGGGTAGATCTCCTTCCAAGCATCGAGATGCCTCTGGCGTTGCCCTTGAGGGTTCTGTACCGGCAAAATTTCCCCGGCGGAGGCTTCGGCTTCCAAAGCATTATCGGGGCTCCAGGATGTTCTCGAGGCCTGAACCTCGGCAGAACTACTGGTGCCATGCTCTGGGGTACCGGCTGCTTTCTCCGGTACCGATACCCAGGTACCTGGCTATTGAACGCAGTCTGTCGGCTCTCCTTGTGGCATCGACGCCCTCAGAACCGCATCAGACAGTTCTACCGGTACCGGCACCAACTCCAGCACCGGTATCTGCACCGGTACCGACAGCATCGACATCGGTGTCTGCATTGCCGGCACCTAGTCATGCTATGCCTTCTGGTACCGATACACCGGTACCGATTCCCCCCGGCACCAACTTCGGTCGGTGCGGGTATCGTGCTCTACAAGAGCATCTGGACAGAAGGTACTTCGAATCCTCGGAGGAGTCTGAGGATTCTGACAGCTCCGTCGGTACCGGAGTACTTCTCCCAGAGGAGCCTTCCTCTCCTAAACGCAGGATGTCTCCTCCAGAAGATATCTCCTTTCAGGACTTTATCAGGGAGGTGGCTCGAGGTCTTTCTATTACTGTGGCTCCTGAAACAGAGCCCAGGGCAAAGGAGTTGGAAATTTTGCAATATCCCAAAGCTCCTAAGGAGGCAGCTACTTTGCCTATCCATGAGATCTTACATGATCTCATGTTGAGAATGTGGGAAACACTTCTTACCACCTCTCCTCACTCTCGTAGACTGGATACCATGTATCGAGTCCCTCCTTGTCCTGGTTTCCAGAAGACTCAGCTTCCTCACCACTCTATTGTAGTGGAATCAGCTATGAGAAGGATCAGAAGTGCAAAGAGACATGCCTCTAATCCTCCAGGACGTGAGTGTAGAACTTTGGATGCCTTTGGACGTCGTACTTTCCAGGCTTCCATGCTTTCTGCCAGGATCAGTTCCTATATTTTATATATGGGAATGTTCCCTAAAGAAATCACAGGAGATTTGGAGGTTTTGAGCCCTCTTCTTCCTAAAGATAAGAGGCAGGATTTTCTCACATTGGTTAAACATGCCCAGGATGTTTCTAAATTTGTCAATCGTGCAGCATTTGACTGTTTCGAGTGCATAAGAAGAACTTCTGCCATTGCCATAGGTGCACGTAGAATTGCCTGGCTCCAGGCATCCGATTTGGAGCTCTGGGTGTAGGACACACTGGGCAATATCCCTTGTACAGGTGAGAATCTATTCGGCAAAAATTGGCAAGAGAAAGCCAATGAGTTAGATGCTGACAACTCCACTTTGGATAGGTTATCCAAGGCCACAGCTGATCCTGCAAGGAAGAAATATTTCAAGAAACCATTCTTCTCAAAAAAAGAAGAGGTTTTACCCCTCTTATTCCCAGCAGGGATGTTCGGCAGGTCAGCCTGCCCGAAAGAGTCAGCAACCATCTAAACAAAGGAAAGCAAAGACTGCTAAGCCTCAACCGTCTCAGCAGTCTCAGCCTCCACAAGGCCTTTGACTTTCATCTAGAGAACTTAGCCTTCCTGGCCCTCAATGGACCAGAGCCTTCCACCATTCCAGGGAGGTTATGTCACTTTGCCCCCAGATGGGGGCAGATAACAGCAGAACATTGGACTCTCTCCATTATAAAAGAGGGGTACAAGCTACATTTTATCTGCATTCCCTCTCCCACAATGGTAAGACGGTTCAATTCTCAGACCTCTCTCATCAACCTGTTAGATCAAGAGGTCACTATGCTTCTTGCCCAAGGGGAAATAGAAGAAGTACCCATTCCCCAACAGGGTAAAGGGTTTTACTCCCCCTATTTCCTTATCCCAAAGAAAACAGGGGGACACAGGCCTATTCTAGAACTCAGAGAATTGAACAAATTCCTGTTTAAAGAGAAATTCAAAATGATTTCTCTGGGAACTCTGCTGCCATACCTTCAGAGTCAGGATTGGCTTTGTTCTCTAGATCTCAAGGATGCGTACACTCATGTTCTCATCCATCCAACTCACAGAAAGTTTCTTCGGTTCCTTTTCCAAGGAAAGCACTACCAATACAGGGTGCTTCCTTTTGGCCTGGCCTCAGCACCAAGGGTGTTCACGAAATGCATGGCTGTGGTAGCAGCATTTCTCCGCACTCTAGGAATATCCGTCTTCCCCTACTTAGACGACTGGCTCATTCGAGCCCCATCAGAGTCGGAGGCCAGGATTTCTCTATCTTGCACAATGCGTATCCTTCAGTATTTGGGTCTGGTCATAAACATCCCAAAATCCAGTCTAATTCCCACTCAGTCTTTAGAGTTCATAGGAGCTTTGCTGGATACCAGAAAAGCAAGGGCCTATCTTCCCCAAGCCCGTTGTCTTCGCATGGTGCAGTTAGCTTCTCAAGCAGTGCTAAAGCCTCATCTCACTGCTTGAGAAATGTTGCAACTACTAGGCCACATGGCATCTACCGTGCATGTGGTTCCTTATGCTCGCCTCCACATGAGAGCAGCCCGGTGGACTTTATCCACTCAATGGACCCAGACATCAGGGTGCCTGTCAGACAAAATAGCAAACACAAATTGCCTTATTTTGTCCCTCCAATGGTGGCAGTCCACTCAAAACCTGTTGGTGGGGTCCCCATTTCAACAGCTTTTACCCCAGGCAACTCTCACAACAGATGCATCACCAATAGGTTAGGGAGCTCATCTGCAAGACCTCTCCACCCAAGGCACTTGGACTCCACAGGAGACTCATCTACACATCAATCTCTTGGAGCTCAGAGCAATCTTCCTTGCTCTGTGAGTGTTCCACACCCTGCTCAGCTACAAGACAGTCCTCATCCATACGGACAATCAAGTAGCCATGTTCTACGTGAACAAGCAGGGAGGAACAGGCTCTCTGTTGCTTTGCAACGAAGCTTTGCGACTATGGGCCCTCGCCAGAGAGCATCAGATTCATCTCCTGGCAGTGTATCTTCCAGGTATTCAAAACTCTTGGGCAGACAGACTCAGTCGAGTTCTGCTTCCACACGAATGGTCTCTACATGTAGACCAGGTGGCCAAGATTTTTCAGATTTGGGGAACTCCAGACATAGACCTCTTTGCAAGTCCGTTGAATGCCAAACTTCCCCGGTTCTGTTCCAGAATTCCGGCTCAGGGCTCTCAGGCCAAGGATGCTTTCCTCCTTCATTGGGGTCAAGACTTTCTGTATGCCTTTCCACCCATTCCCCTGATTCCCAAAACCCTGTTCAAGCTTCAGAGAGACAAAGGCCATATGATTCTCATAGTTCCACATTGGCCATGGCAAGTGTGGTACCCTCTGGTCCTACATCTCTCTCAAGCTCCCTCCCTAGAGTTAGGGTCTGCTCCAGACTTCCTCTTTCAGGAGGACGGAAAGTTGTGGCATCCCATTCCCCAGTCTCTGCATGTCAGGGCTTGGTTGCTGAAGGCCTAGATCTTCAGGATCCTAACCTTCCTCAGCAAGTAAAGGATATCCTTTATGCTTCTAGAAAACCTTCCACAAGACGCTCTTATGCTTTCAAGTGGAAAAGGTTTACCATATGGTGCTCGCAGAGTGGTCTTAACCCCCTTGCGTTACCTCTGGAATCATTACTAGAGTATCTCCTTCATTTATCCAATGCAGGACTTAAAACTAACTCAGTAAGAGTCCATTTAAGTGCTATTGCAGTTTCTTTCAAGCCTTTAAATGGACAACCTATTTCCTCCCATCCTCTCATAGCAAGATTTATGAGAGGCCTTCTTCTAACTAAGCCTCCCATTAAGCCACCACCCGTGGCATGGGACTTAAATCTGGTTCTTGGCCAGCTCATGAAGCCACCTTTCGAACCCTTAGCTAGTACCTCGTTGAAATTCCTTTCTTGGAAAGTGATCTTTCTCATTGCAATCACATCAGCACGTCGCATCAGTGAGTTGCAAGCACTAGTGGCTGATCCCACCTTATACAAGGTTCCATCATGACAAGGTAGTCCTTAGGACTCATCCACACTTTATGCCAAAGATGGTCTCGCCTTTTCATCTTAACCAAGCGGTCTACCTGCCTGTGTTTTTTCCAAGGCCTCATGCATCAAATGCAGAAAGGAATCTTCATACTTTGGACTGTAAAAGAGCTTTAGCTTTTTACTTACAAAGAACACAGCAACATAGAAAGTCCTCTCAACTCTTTGTTGCTTTTGATCCTTCTCATTTGGGACTTCCAGTCTCCAAGAGAACACTGTCCAACTGGATTGCACAGTGTATTTCCTTTGCCTATCAGAGTAAGAACCTTCCTCTGGAGGGCCATGTCACAGCTCACAATGTGAGAGCCATGGCAGCTTCAATGGCTCATCTGCACTCTGTGTCTATTAACGACATCTGTCGAGCAGCCACTTGAGCCTTCGTTCATACCTTCACAGCCCATTACTGCTTGGAGAAGGACTCCCGCCGGGATGCCTTGTTTGGTCAGGCTGTTCTCCAGCAGCTGTTCCATACCTAATCAACTCCTACCTGCCATCCCTGGTTGGATGGCAGAGATCCATGGGGGGAAGTGGAGCCCTTTCACAGGGACACACAACTTCTGGGGTCTCTCCCTAGCATCTAAAGCTAGGGAGTCCCCATATGTGAAGACTACATTCCTGCTTGTTCCTGGAGATAGCATAGTTACTCACCTGTAACAGGTGATCTCCGGGAACAGCAGGAATTTAGTCTTCACAACCCACCCACCTTCCCTAGGAGTTGTATCTCTCTATCTGTCTCTTTCTCTTTCCCTCTCTCTCTCTCTCTTTGTCTCAGCTTTAAACTCAACTGGAGAGAGGCAGTTGGGGAAAGGCGGGAAGGCAGCACGCAGGCGCTGTGGGATGCCCCCAAAAGCTTTCTAATTGGACGCTGGGGAGCGTTCCCGTGCAGGCTCCGTCGGTACCGACGATACTCATATGTGAAGACTAAATTCCTGCTGTTCCCAGAGATCACCTGTTACAGGTGAGTAACTGTGCTTTACTCACCTGTAACAGGTATTCTTCAGGGACAGTGGGAATCAGTCCTCACAACCCTCCTTCCTCCCCTTGGAGTTGCTGTGCTATTTTTTGCCATCTTCTTTTGTTGGCTCTAGCTATGTCATCTGACTGACCAAGATAGCACCCTTGGGCGAGAAGGGGACCACGCATGCATGGTGGCATCTCCCAAAGGCTTTCTTTGAAAGCTGGGGAGATGCTTCTGCGAGGGCTCCGTCAGCGTTGATGTCACCCATGTGTGAGGACTGATTCCTGCTGTCCCTGGAGAACACCTGTTACAGGTGAGTAATTATGCTCTATCTGCAAAGAGGGTGATATGGTAGTCGCATGCTCTTGCCTGAATCCCTCGCAAGTCCCTACTCATCCTGATCCGTGTCGCCAGTGGTTCGAGGATCAGTGCAAACAACAGTAGGGAGAGCGGGCATCCCTGTCTCGTCCCTCTTTCATTTGGGAAAAGATTGGGAGTATCCTCCATTAGCTTTAACACACGCCTTAGGTGAGTCATATAGGGCTCTGACCCAAGCAATAAAATGTTCGCCAAACCCCATTTTACCCATTACTTGGAACATAAACCCCATGATACGTTATCAAATGCCTTTTCTGCATCTAGTGCAAGCAGTAGGGATGGTTCCTTATTTTTTTTGTTGTGCTGCCCACACTAGGTTTAATATCTTGTGGACATTGTCGGCGGCTTGATGTCCTGGCATAAAGCTAGATTTGTCTTCACATTCCAGTGTCAGGATGACCTTGTTTAAGCGATTGACAAGTATTTTGGCCAGTAGCTTGGCGTCGAGGTTTATAAGAGAAATAGGGCAGTATGACACGCAAGACAGTAAATCCTTCCCCGGCTTCGATATCAAATTAATTCCCACCCATCCAAACGTCTGTGCAAGTTTGCCCCCCACCCTGGGTAAATTAAAGACTCTAGCGAGCTGCTTTAATAATTGCTCTCCAAATTTCTGATAGAAGTGAGCTGTAAAGCTATCTAGTCCCGGCTCCTTATCTAGCTTGAGATTCTTTATAGCTTGTCTAATTTCCCCTTTATCTATTTCTCTCTTCAAGCTCTCTCTCAGTTCCTGCTCCTGCTTAATCATTGGTATTGAGTTGAGAATAGCTATCTACGTCCTCCCTTGGAGGTGGTACCATGCTTTTTGCTCCGATGACCCTCCGAATCTCCGGTTTAGGCAGCCATTTTATCTGATGACGTCATGCATCTTGAGCATGTCCATTTCAATAATCTACGCCAGGCCCTTACATATTCAGTGGGTTATAATCGCTTTGTAGCTGGGGCAGCTCCTGACGGTTTCAGTGCTTCTCCGATGGAAGGAGTGTTTCCGCGGCTTCCTGACGCAGCCAGCACGGCTGATCGGAGGGCTTTCCACACCAGAGCACTGTTGCAAGCAGAGGGTCTACCTGCTTGCATGGCCCTTTGGAAAGGTATTTAAGTGTCGCCTGGGTTGGCATGGGGTGCAGGGGCCTGAGGGCAGATGGGGGAGTGCAGCGTGACTGAAAACGGAGTCCCGGGCTTGAGCGGGAAACGCCACCCTTTTCAGGCTGTTTCTTGAACACATGGCAAGGAGAAGGGACAGGTGGTTCTGGTGGGGGGTTGGCTACAGGAGTTCTATGCCACCTGGACCAGGATTACATCCAAACGGTGGATATTGGAAATCATCCGAGAGAGATACACACTGGAGTTTACCCGGCTGTCCTCGGAAGCCTTTGTCCATTTCCCCTGCAAGGCGCCACGGAAGCTCGAGGCTGTGAGGGACTTGCTGCAGTGTTTATTGCGCTGCTGGTGGTGGTGGAGGTGCTGTTCAGCTAACAAGGTTTTGGTCGATACTCCATATACTTTATGGTTCCCAAAAAGGAAGGTTCTTTTCGGTCCATCTTGGACCTCAAACATGTAAATCGGTGCCTCCGAGTACCTCTGTTCCACATGGAGACGCTGCAGTCAGTGATCGTGGCAGTCAGGGAGGGAAAGTTTTTGATCTCCCTTGACCTCACGGAGGCTTGCTTGCACATTCCTATTCGACTGGAGCATCAGAAGTACCGACAATTCGCAGTGCCAATGGGCTATTATCAGTTTCAAGCTTGCCGTTTGGCCTGGTGACCGTGCCTCGTACCTTCACCAAGGGTGATAGTGGTGGTGGCAGCAGAGCTTAGGTAAGAAGGGGTGCTGATGCACCCATATTTGGACGATTGGCTCATCAGGGCAAAGTCCCGCAAAGAAAGCCTAAGAGTCACAGAGCGCATGACAGCCTTTTTGCAAAGTCTCGGTTGGGTCATCAATGTGGTGAAGATTCTTTTGCAGCCAACCCCAGATTTGGTATATCTAGGGGCGGAATTTCAGACAAGCGTGGTCGAGGTGGCCATGCCAGTGGAGAGGATGCACACACTGCAGTTTCAGGTACGCCAGTTTCTCAACTTGGAACTGCCGACAGCATAGCATTATCTGCAGTTGTTAGGGTCGATTGCAGCATTGATCAAGTTTGTGCCATGGGCACGGGCGCACATGTGGCCGTTGCAGAGAACGCTGCTTCAAAGATGATCAGCGCAATACCACAAACTGCCCCAGCCATTACCTGCCTAAGATTGGTCCAAGAGTCCCTCAGTTGGTCGTTGAGCATGGAGAAGCTGTTGGCAGGGATTCCTCTAGAGACCCCGTGATGGCTTCATCTCTGGCCCTTTTCAAATCCAGGCTAAAACTCACCTCTTCCTGATCGTCTCTCCAGTCTGGTCCAAACATCTGTATTGTCAGCTCTCACCAGCAGCTTGGAGACTGAGCATGTCATCCTTGATAACATCAGTGTTCTTAAGCAGCAGGCACCACCCACCAACCCCAGTAAACTCCAGTCTAGAAGCAGTTGGAGAGAGCTGACCCATAGTCTGAGCTCACTGAAGGGACAACTAAGCAGCATAGTTTGTTATTTTACAAATATAATTTGTATGGAAAGAGGTGGTTTGCCCTGTTTGTCAAAGTAAGGGTATAAAAAAAAAAAGTCAAAGGCCTTTGAGGAGACACACTAACATCCTTCCTTCAGGTGAGGGAGAAGAGTGTGATTGATTTTCCAGCAGACACTGTGGCTCCCGAACCCTAAGTCGGGTGAGGAGTCGCCGGTAAGAGGCAGTGTACAGCCCTTTGATGAGTGCCTTGTCCAACCTCTGCTTTGCAGCTGAAGCCGGTAGCAGATGCTGAGCACAGAAGCGGAAAGAACCCTCGGAAGGGGCCTGGATCAGGCACGGGGAGGGGGGTGTTCTTGCCTGGGGAAGGTAAACTCTTTGCTTTTCGGGGGTTTTGTTGGCGAGCAGGGCCAGGATCGGAGGCGTTCGTGGTGGCACAAAAAAACCATGTGGCTGAACACGGCCATTTTGTGTAGCGTGAGAAACTGCGCCATTTCAACGGGAGCTCAATTTTTCATTAGCAGATTGGGAAAGCAGGATCTGGGGTGTGGGATTATTTCCATTGCGTTTTATTTTTTTTTTCTTCCTCTTGCAGGATTGAATTGGGGGACAGCAAAAAAAAAAAAAGATTGCCTATGTTTGTACTCAATTGGACATAGTAACATAGTGTATGACAACAGATAAAGACCAGTATGGTCCATCTAGTCTGCCCAGCAAGAGTAGGTGCACTTGCCGCTCCGTGCAGGTCACCTCTCCCCATGTCTTTGTTTAGGGGTGTACCCACCGCTCCATGTAGGTCACTCCTATTTGTTCAGATATAAGAGATAGTTATGCTTATTTTGATTTTATCCTGTTGCTGTAAAGGCATTCACTGTGTCTGTCCCATGCCATTTTGAATTCTGTCACTGTGTCTGCCCCCACCACTTCCATCGAGAGGGCATTCCAAGCATCCACCACCCTTTCAGTGAAAAACTATTTCCTGACATTGCCTTTCAATTTACCCCCTTACAGCTTCCCTGTCTTTGGAAGAGGTTTGTTTGTCCATTAATATTCTTTAAGTATTTAAAGGTCTGAATCATATTTCCCCTGTCCCTCCTCTCCTCCAGAGTGTACATATTTAGGTCTTCAAGTCTCTTCTCATAAGTCTTCTGATGCAGACTCCAAATCATTTTGGTCGCCTTCCTCTGAACTGCTTCCAGCCTTTTTATATCCTTTGCGAGAAACAGGCTCCAAAACTGAACACAATATTCCAAGTGAGGCCTCACCAGTGATTTGTACAGTGGCATTAGTACCTCTTCCTTTCTTCTGGTAATTCCTCTCTGTATGCAACCCAGCATCCTTCTGGCTTTTGCCACCGCCTTGTCACACTGTTTCGTCACCCTGAGATCCTCAGAAACAATCACTCCGAGGTTCTTCTCCTGGTCCATACACAGCAATCCTTCACCCCTATCGCATACATTTCCCTTGGATTGCTACTTCCCAAGTGCATGACACTGCACGTCTTTACATTAAATCTTAACTGTCAAGTATTTGACCATTCTTCCAGCTTTTGTAGATCTTTCTTCATGTTCCCCACTCCCTCAGGGGAGGGGAGTCCACTATGTTGCAAATTTTGGTGTCATCTGCAAAAAGACAGACTTTTCCCTTCAGCCCTTCGGCTATATCACTCACAAATATATTGAACAGTACCAGTCCCAAGTCCAAATCCTGGGACACACCGCTAATCACCTTCCTTTCATCCGAGTGATTTCCTTTGCCATCACCTTTTGTTGTCTGTCAGTCAACCAATTTCTGATCCAGTTCACCATCTTGGGACCCATCCCCAAGCTGTTGAGTTTATTGATAAGCCTCCTATGAGGAACAGTATCAAAGGCTTTGCTGAAATCTAGGTAGATCACATCCATTGCATGCCCTTGATCTAGTTCTCTGGTCATCCAGTCAAAGAACTCAATCAGATTTGTTTGTCAAGATCATCCTTTGGTAAAACCATGTTGCCTTGGATCATGCAGCCTGTTGGTTTCGAGGAAGTCCACTGTTTGTTCTTTCAGGAGCGCCTCCATTACTTTTCCCACCACCGAGGTAAGGCTTTACTGGCCTGTAGTTTCACTTCTTCCCTATTATCACTTTTGTGGAGAAGGTACCACATCGACCCTTCTCCAGTCCCGTGGAACTTCTCCTGTCTCTAAGGATCTATTAAAAACATCCTTTAAAGGCCTTTCAGTATCCAGGGGTGTATCCCATCTGTTCCCATAGACTTGTCCACTTTCAGTTTTGCAAGCTGTTCTAACACATCTTTTGTAAATGGTGTTTTATCGCCTTCATTCCCATTTGTATATTTGTCAATCACAGGTGGTCCTTCTCCAGGATTTTCTCTAGTGAAAACAGAGCAGAAATATTTGTTTAGCATTGTCGCTTTTTCAGTGTCACTTTCCATGAATCTGTTCTCAGCACTTTTGAGTCCTGCAATTCCACCTCTGATTTTCCTCCTTTCCCGAATATACCTGAAAAAAGTATTTTTGCCACACTTCACATCTTTAGCCATCTTTTCTTCTGCCTTTGATTTTGCTATCCTTATTTCTTTTTGTCTCTTTTAGTTTGATCTTGTATTCTTTTCTGTGTTCCTCTGTTTGCAAGCTTCTGAATTTTGTGAAAGCTGTGTTTTTTTGCCTTTATTTGTGCAGCCACTTCTTTGGCGAACCAAATAGGTTTCCTTTTCCTCTTGTTTTTATTTACTTTTCTTACATATGTATCTGTTGCACCTTTTATTGCTTTCTTTAGTTTAGCCCATTGCAATTCCACTTCCCTTAACCCCTCCCACCCTACCAACTCCTCCTTAAGGTACTTGGCCATTTTACTGAAGTCAGCGTTTTTGAAGTCTAAGACTTTGAGATTGCCATGATTGGGTTCCACCTTGGCTTTTATCTCAAACCACACCGTGTGATGATCGCTGCTGCTCACATGGGCATCCACCTGGATATTCAACACACTATCTCCGTTGATGAGCACTAAATCCAGCACGGAGCTCTTCCTGGTTGGTTCCATCACCATTTGGACTGGAGGAGGCTTGGAGCTCTCGCCATCATTGAGATTGACATGCCTGCCAAAGCCATGTGCTTGGCGAGTGGCTCCAGGTGCAGCTCATTCTCGGCCACTGATTTTTTCCCGTGGTTGTGAGTGGAGCCGTGATCTGCGGAGGAAGGCTTCCTGGGGGAGACTAGGGCTCAAGCTGGTTGAGCAGGAAACTCGGGGGGGGGGAGTCAGAGGAGAGCTCAGACGCATGCTCACAAGTGGGGGGCAGACGGGTCTGTTTTTTCCAGAGTTCATGCTGCTAATGCATAAGGCATTCTGCATGAAGCAGCAAGGAGCGCAGCCCTCTGGGGCATTGGACAGAGGAAAACTGAGAAGGCAACCTGAGGCAGCGGCCGATATCGGCAAAGCTTGTAGGCGGCGTCTTGAGGGGGACCCCTGGGAGGACATGGGGTCACTCCACTTGGAAGACCCGGCAGTCCTAGAAAGTGAGGCAGATCTGGGGGTCATTCCGGAGGAGCTGGTAGAAGGAGAGATTCCGCAGAAGAAATCTCACATTGTACGAGTGTTCCGCTGGGAGGAATTGGCTGCGCTCATATCACAATCTTTGAAAGCGCTGAATATGTTAGCAAGAGTTCCCCAAGATGAGGAGCCCTTGGAGGACCCATTGTTTCAGGCTGTCTGAAAGACACAGTTAGTGTTCCTGCTACATAGGGTTATTAAGCAGATGATACAGGATGAGTGGGAGGTCCCGGAGGCTGCCCTAAAAGGCTCGCAGTCTGTCCTCTCCCAGAATAGGAGAGGGAGATCCTGCACTCCTCCTCCTCCTCCTCCTCCTACTACTACTACTACTACTACTACTACTACTACTGAGCATTTGTATAGTGCTACAAGTCGTATGCAGTGGGCACTCACTAAGAAAACCACTTTACTAGTCAAAGGTAGCTCAGCCCTCAAGGATGTGCAAGACAGGAAGTCAGAGACTTTGCTGAAACAAATGTTTGATATCAATGCACTGTCGTTGCAGGCATCAGTCTGTGAAGCCTTGGTGGCATGGACCTGTTTGTGCTGGACCCAGGCCATCTTGGAAATGGCTGGAGAGGGTCAGTCTTCTCCTCCAGAGGCAGCTAAGTTGTAGTCGGGGGCAGCCTATTTGGTGGATGCCTTCTACGACCTGATTAGGGGCTTAGCTAAGAGTATGGCTTCGGTTGTGACTGCCTGTGGTTACGGAATTGGGTGGCGGATGTCTCCTCCAAGTCACGTTTGAGCAAGCTGCCCTTTAAGGGTAAGCTTCTATTTGGAGATGCCTTAGATAAATTGGTTAAAGACTTGTGGGGGGGGGGTCCAAAGGGGGAAGGCTCCCGGATGATAAATAGAAGCCAGAGCATGAAGTGATACCAGCGAGAGGTCAGCTGTTTGATTTCCACCACTTCCAAGTGGTACAATTTGCACCCTATCAGAGGGGATGCTTTCCGGCCTGAGGCAAGCTTTTTATGGGTTTCGGGGGACAGGGTGATGATTTTACTCCTCCACCTTGTCTGCTCCCAAAAAAGCACAATGAGATGAGGGAAGACCAGCCAGAGGTAGTTCCCGTGGGAGGTCGGCTACAGGAATTCTACACGACCTATATCCGCGTCACTTTCGACCAGTGGGTCCTGGAAATCATCAGAAGGCTACGTGCTGGAGTTTGGCTGTCCTCTCATGGATGCTTTCATCAGGTTGCCTTGCAAGGCGGTAGAAAAAGTCAGAGCAGTACAGGACACTCTGTCGACTTCAGCAATTACAAGCAGTGGTGGAGGTGCCCCTAAGTCAGTGCAGCTATTATCAATACTCCATTTATTTTGTGGTCCCCAAAAAGAAAGGACCCTTTCGACCAATCTTGGATCTCAAGCAAGTACATCTGTCTCTGCACATACCCCAATTCCACATGGACTCAGGTCGATGATTGTAGCCATCAGGGAAGGTGAGTTTCTCACCTTTCTGGATCTAACTGAGGCCTACTTGCACATTCCAGTTCACCTCGAGCATCAACAATATCGCCATTTCGCAGTTCCAGTGGGGCACTTCCAATTCCGGACATTGCCCTTCGGCCTAGTAACCGCTCCACTTACATTCACCAAGATAATGGTGGTGATTGCTGCGACTTTCCAACAGGAGGGCATTCTGGTGCATCCTTACTTGGCTGATCAGTGCAAAGTTCACAGAAAAGGGCGAGCAGGCCACAGCAAGAATCATAGAGTTTCTGCAGGAGCTCAGCTGGGTAGTCAATTTCGCAAAGAGCCATTTGTCGCCCTCTCAGAACCTCGTATATCTGGGGGCCTGTTTCCAAATGGACAGGGGCAGAATGTCCCTGCCACTGGAAAGGATACAGACATTGCAGAGACAGGTCATGCAGTTCCTGGGAATGGAAATCCCCACGGCTTGGCATTATCTACAACTCCTAGGTCCATAGTGGTGTCCATTGAATTGGTGACATGGGCATGGGCATACATGAGACCTTTGCAGAGGGCCATGTTGTGGAGGTGGTCGGTGCAGCGGCACCTACTGACTCATCCATTGCCATGTCTGAAGACAGCGCAGTTGGCGCTGTGATGATAGATACGGCCAGAGAAGTTGTTGGCTGGCATGTCCCTAGAGACGCCCGTCTGGATCCTGTTGACGACGGATGATAGCCTCTCACGCTGCAGGGCCCATTATCAGGATCAAATAGCTCAGGGTGTTTGGGCCGCAGAGCAAAGAGAGTGGCCCATCTATCACCTAGAGATGAGCAGTGTTCTGGTACTGCAGGAGTTTTGCGTCAGCTTGCAGGGAAAGGCGGTGAGAATGTGTTTGGACAATGCCACTACAGTGGCTTACATCAATCGGCAAGGAGGCACAAGCAGTGTGCAGCTCGTGCCCGAAATAGGCCCATTGTTGGAATGGGCAGAGGAAAATCTGCAGGCGATCTCGGCAACTCATGTGGCAGGAGCCGATACCATAACAGCAGACTTTCTCAGTTGGGTTCGCCTGGACCATGAGGAGTGGTCACTCAGCGAGGACATCTTCGTACACATAGTGAACAGGTGGAGTCCGCTGATCATGGATCTGATGGCAACCTTCACCTCAGCCAAGGCGAACCGCTTCTTCAACAGGAGAAGAGAGCGGATATTGGAGGTTCTGGATACCCTGGTTCAGTACTGGCCCACGAACAGACAGTTGTACATTTTTCCTCCTTGGCGCTCATAGGGTGTCTGGCTCAAAGGACAGAGGTGCATCAAGACCTGGTCGTTCTCATTGCTCCTGACTGGCCTCGCAGGCCGTGGCATGCGTATCTACTTAGGTTAACAGTGGACCATCCATGGCGCCTCGCAAATCTACCCAATGTACTTTCGCAGGGGCCGGCCCTGATGCCACAAGTGGATCAATTCTCACTTATGGCTTGACTATTGAGAGGGCATGGTTAAGAAAGAGAGGCTATTCTGCCCCATGATTTCTACAGTATTGAAGGCCCATAAGCAGTCCACCTCTCTTTCGTATGTCTGGGTCTGGAGGATATTTGAAGCTTGGTGCATTGACAATGGCTGCCGTCCTCTGTCGGCAATGGTGGCTGAGGTTCTTGCATTCTTACAGGAGGGTCTGGAAAAAGGACTGGCCTGCAATTCCCTGCGAGTGCAGTTGGTGGTGATTACCTGTTATCGCGATAGGATCCAGAGGGTTTCCTTGGGGGCCCATCCAAATGTAATCATTTCTTAGGGCTGTTAAGCAGGTGCGGCCTGTAAGGACAGTGGTTCCCCCATGGAACATTAACCTAGTATTATCTGTACTGACGGCAGAGCCTTATGAACCACTGGGGGCGTGTATGTTGAAAGATTTGATGTTGAAAACCATTTTTTGATGGCTATCTGTTCTGCTAGGAGAATTTCAGAATTGCAGCCTTATTGTGCCAAGAGCTCTTTCTCTCCAACTTGAAGGAAAAGACGGAGTTACGACCCATGCCTTCATTTCTGCCCAAGGTCCTCTCTGCCTTCCATTTGAATCAGCCGGTTACTCTACTGGTGTTTGCAGGGGTTCACTTCTTGGACATCTGAAGGGTCTTGCAGCACTATCTGAAAAGAACAGAGCCATTTTGAAAGTTAGACCGGTGGTTCATTCTGTTTGGAGTGCCGCGCAAGGGAGAGGCGGCTTCCAAGGTCTCTATCTCTAGATAAGTTAGATCAGCAGGGCGGCCACCTTGGCATCACTGTGAAACATTACTGCCTGGATGTGCAGGTGATGGGAGATGCGGCAGTCATTCAGGCCGGGCTCACAGGTACCTCCCAAGTGTAGTACTGCTATGGTACATTCCAGATGTCTGGATTGGACTGGAGGAATGATAAGGAAGGTGAAATTAGGCCTTACCTGCTAAATGGCTTTCTCTGGGAACAAGCAGGAAGTCAGTCCTCACATATGAGTGATGCCAACGGAGCCCGCACGGAGCAAATCCCCAGCTTTCAAAGAAAGCCTTTGGGAGTTGCTACCACGCATGCATAGTCCCCTTCCCGCCAAAAGGAGCCATCTTGCTCAGTCTCCTTTTTTCCATGGGGCCCATCAGACGTGGTCTGTCCCTGTCCCAGAAAAAGTTGATTTTCTTTCTTTTCTTATCTGCCTTTTGGCTGTTTTCTTTTTTCCGGTCTTGCACCGGTACCTTTCCCGCCCGACCCCTGTACCTCTGTATCGGGCTGGTCCTCTTCTTTTCGATTTTTATTCTTTTTGGGCGTCTCTGCCCTTGTTTTCTTCCCTGGCAGCCCGAAGGGTCTTCGACCTTGCTGGGGTTCTTTTTCCCCCCATGGCTGCCAGTGGGTTCAAAAAATGTGATAGGTGCAGGAAGATTGTCCCTCACTGATACGCATGACTGCTGCCTCCGGTGCCTCGGCCCGGACCATGACCCAGCAGTCTTTGTCCTCGAAGACCTTGAGCTGCCAGCAGCAGCATGAATATTTTTTTCCTGATTCCCCCATGCCTCCGAGAGCCGGGACCTTGTCTGAGGCCTTCACGCCTCGGGAGGAGCACCCCGAACCCAAGCATCATCGAGAGACCTTGGAGAGGGGGACTCCCTCGAGGTAACAGAAAAGAAGGAAGAAATCCTCGATGGCGGTGTCTCTAGATGGTTCGGAACAGCCTGGTCCCTCGCGGGGCCGGTCACAGAGCCCCGAGCGCTGAC
The DNA here is from genome assembly GCA_033557465.1 of Ichthyophis bannanicus. Classification (NCBI taxonomy): domain Eukaryota; kingdom Metazoa; phylum Chordata; class Amphibia; order Gymnophiona; family Ichthyophiidae; genus Ichthyophis; species Ichthyophis bannanicus. Next base: position 37,147,553 of record CM066041.1, on the reverse strand, counting down.
CTGAGGCATCAGAGAAGGAGCGCCCAGCCAAGGTTCCCTGAAAAGACCTGGTCGCGGACCGGCCCTGGCAAGTACATCCTATCCTAGTCGAGGATTCCCCTCCAGGGGAACCGGCTTCGGGCCCAACCGCATCGGTGCCCGAGCCAAATGCTGCAGAGCCTCTGGAACTGATGTCCAGGATTGCGTCCTAGCAGCACAGGATCACTGCCTTCCTGAAGCAGCAGCGGGCACTGGTATCCAGCATGTCCGGTTCCTCCGCCCCAACCACTGGGTGTTCGACATCGAAGTCGACCCTGGAGGCCGAGCTGATCCTCAAAGCCCTGAGGGCCAGAGTTGATCCTCTGCCGCGGTCACCCTCTGCTTTCCGTTCATCAGGATCGAGATCGTCGCTGGCGAGCCAGCGAGCACCGGTGCAGATGGCGCTGGACCCCTCGGGGCCTGAGGAGTGCCACCCGTCTTCCTCATAGGAGGAAGTCACTGGACACTCACCACCATCGATATGTCCCGTCCGATTCCCCAGTATCGGAGCCTCAGAGAAGGTCCCCTCCGGAGGACATGGGTTTTCGTAACTTCCAAGGAGGACCCTCGAGCAGATGAACTCGAGATCCTCCAGTTCGAGGCTCCCCCTTGGGAGATCGTCACGGTGCCCATCCCTCCTATCCTGGAACACCTTATGCTCCGCATGTGGGAGACGCCAGTGATCAACAAGCGATGTATCAGGTGCACCAGAGTCCTGGGTTTCAAAAGTCACATCTGCCACACAATTCCATGGTGGTGGAGTCGACCATGTATCGACTGAAAAGCCAGAAGACACACTCCTCGGTGCCATCTTGGATGCCCTCGGCAGGGAGGCCCTATCTTGGATGCCCTCGGCAGGAAATGTTACCAGGACGCAATGCTGAATTGTCGGATCCAGGCCTAACAGCTGTACATGGACATGTACCTGAGACCTGGCGAAGGAGATCGCTGGGTTCTCGGCTGGTCTCTCCGACGAGCCTTTGCAGTGTTTCAGGGGCCTATCCAAAACCGTCGGTGAATGCTCCAAATTCATGTGTCGAGCAACCTACGACGGGTTCGAGTCGGTGGTAGGGTAGATGTGGCGGGCATCGGTGCATGCCGCCAAGCTTGGCTACAGTCGTCAGACCTCGAGCAGTGGGGTACAAGACAGGTTGGTCGATGTCCCATCCTGAGGGGAGAACCTGTTTGGCAAACCCATGACCAACAATGCCGCTGAACTGGAGACCGAGTTCATGATGAGGTCTAGGCTCTCTAAGAAGACCTCTGTACCTTCCTGAAAGAAGGGCTTGGGTAAAAAGCCCTTTTACCCGAGGAAGTCCACTGCTTACCAAAACTACCCCCCTTATCAGGCCTCCCCGGCTCCCCAGCAGGGGGCAGCAGGCCAAGGGACAAGGGCATGGCCCACGCAAGCAGAGAGCTCCCAAGCCCCAGTCTCCGGCTCTGGCCCTGGAGGGAGCTTTTGACTCCTGCAGCATGGCCCCTCTCCCAAACGGAGCTTGGCAGCCCACAGGAGGTCAGCTCACTCTGTATGCCCACAGATGGAGAGCTATCACCACCGATGCATGGGCGTTACAGGTGATCAAGGAGGGTTACCTCCTTCACCTAGCTGAAATGCTTCCGCATTATTTCCCCGGAGAGCCCTCCCGGCCTCCCCTTCACCGGGACCTTCTTTTGAAGGAGTTGGCAGGTCTTCTCGAGGACCGAGCGGTGGAACCAGTGCCCCACCATCTCTAAGGCAGAGGGTTCTACTCCAGGTATTTCCTCGTGCCAAAGAGGACAGGGGGCCGAAGGCCCATCCTCGATCTGTGCAACCTCAACAAATTCCTGGTGAAGGAGAAGTTCAAGATGCTCTCCCTTGGAACATTGCTGCCTTACCTCTGCCAGGGAGGCTGGCTATGCTCCTTAGATTTAAAGGATGCGTATACACACATCCTAATCCACCCGAACCACAGGCAATACCTACGCTTTGCGGTGGGGGGGGGCCATCATTTTCAATATAGGGTGCTTCCCTTCGGCCTCGCCTCGGCCCCCAGAGTATTCACAAAGTGCCTAGCGGTGGTAGCTGCCTTCCTCAGGCTTCAAGGGATCTTTGTCTTCCCCCATCTTGACGACTGGCTCATCAGGGGCACCACGGCCCCTGAGCTGCAGCAGACCATGGCACGCACCATACAGGTCCTTCAGCACTTGGGTTTCGTTATCAACTATCCCAAGTCCAGCCTTCGCCTAGCTCAAGAACTGGAATTTATCGGGGCAAGAATCAAAACCCTTCACTCGAAGGCCTTCCTACCTGCAGACAGGGTAGGCAGACAAATATCGCTGGCCAAAGACATACAGCGCCATCCCTCAGTGGCAGCAAGACACCTGTTGCGCCTCCTCTGGCACATGGCCTTGGCGGTCCATGTCACGCCATATGCCCACCTCCACAAGCGAATTGCGCAGTGGTGCCTCAGGGACCAGTGGTTCCAGGGCACGGGGCATCTCCAGTTCAGAGTCAAAGTGACCAGGCACCTGGTGCAGTCCCTGACCTGGTGGCTCTCGCCCCATCACTTGGAAGTGGGGATGCCTTTTGAGGCCCCTCGCCACTCGAGGGTCCTCACCACAGATGCCTCCCTGCTGGACTGGGGAGCCCACTGCCAGGTGTACCACACCCAGGGCGTTTGGTCCCCAGACGAGAGTGCTCAACAGATCAACCTGCTGGAACTGCTTGCAATCCATCTCACCCTAAAGGCGTTCCGGCGGTCCCTGGGCGACAGGTCCGTCCTGGTCCAGATGGACAACCAGGTTGCCATGTTCTATGTGAACAAACAGGGGGGCACGGGGTCCCGTGCCCTCTGTCGGGAAGCCCTGGACTTGTGCTCGTTTGCAGTCTGACAGGGCATTCTCCTCAGGGTGGTGTACCTGCCATGCCAGGACAACTGGCTGGCTGACAGACTCAGCAGGCTGCTCCAGTCTCACGAGTGGCAGCTGGACCCAGAAGTGGCCTTCGGGCTTTTCCAGATCTGGGGGGAGCCGGTGATTGACCTTTTTGCCAGCCCTGACAATCACCAATTACCCCGCTTCTGCTCCAGGCAACCACACCCTGCCAGGGTGGCTGTCGATGCTTTTCTAATTTCATGGTCAGTGGGTCTTCTGTATGCATTTCCTCCGACACCTCTGATCGCCAAGACCCTGTTCAAGATTCTTCACGACAAAGCTTCAGTCATTCTGATAGATCCACAGTGGCCTCAGCAACCATGGTTCTCACTCCTCCTGCCCCATCCCCTTTGGGACAGCTCCGCAGCTCCTTTCCCAGGAGGGGTGCTCTCTCCTGCTCCCCAACTTCAGCTCCCTTTCGCTGACGGCGTGGCTGCTGAGAGGGTGTCACTAGCTCCGTTCCTGCTTCCAAAGGAAGTGGAGGATGTCCTGCAGGCTTCATGCAGAACGTCTACCAGAAGGGCTTATGCCTTTAAGTGGCACAGGTTTGCGCTTTGGTGTGCAGCATGGGGGTCAACCCCTTTTCTTCCCCGGTGGTTGAGGTGTTGCAATACCTTCTCCACTTCTCCAGCACGGGGCTCAAGTCCAACTCCGTCAGGGTGCATCTTAGTGCCCTAGCAGCGAACCACCACTAGGTGGATGGGAAGCCCCTCTCAGCTCACCCAACGGTGTTCCGGTTCCTTAAGGGCCTACTCCTGTCTAAACCCCCGGTCCGCCCTCCGGCGACCGAATGGGATCTCAGTGTAGTGTTTGGGGTGGCTCACCCTGCCTCCTTTTGAGCCGATGGCTATGTGTCACCTCCGCTATCTCTCCTGGAAGGAGGTTTTCCTTGTCGTGCTCACTTCCGCCCGAAGGGTGAGTGAGCTTCAGGCCCTCGTGGCGAAGGGGCCTTATACCAGGTTCTACAAGAATAGGGTGGTGCTTCGCACACACCCCAAGTTCCTTCCAAAGGTGGTGTCTTCGTTCCACCTCAACCAAGAGATGGTCCTCCCTACCTTCTTTCCCAGACCGCACGCCGGTCGGGCTGAGGCAATCCTCCATACCCTGGACTATAAGAGGGCCTTGTCCTTCTACATTCAATGTACTCAAGGCCACCGGAAAGCCTCTCCGCTTTTCGTCTCATACGACCCCAGTAAGCTAGGGGAGGTGATGACCAAGCGTACGCTGTCCACATGGGTGGCGGACTGTATTGCCTGGCCCTATGAGGAAGTGAAGCTTCCATTGGAGGCCATGTTACGGCTCACAAGGTCAGGGCCATGGCGACATTAATGGCTCATCTGCGCTCCGTTCCCCTGGCAGACATCTGTCGGGCCGCCACCTGGTCTTCAGTTCATACCTTTGCAGCCCATTACTGCCTGAATATGGAGTCCCGACGGGACAGTGCCTTTGGCCAGACTGTACTCCGTAAACCTTTTGAGGTCTAGGCAGCTCCTGTGTTCAGGCTACCGGAGTGCTATTTCCTTTGGATGGAGAGGATTTCATTTTGGCTGTTTGCGGCTCACGGTGAGGGAGCCTTTTTTGGGCTATAGGCTAATGGTAGCCTGTAGCTGGGGAGTCCCATATGTGAGGACTGACTTCCTGCTTGTTCCCAGAGGAAAGTGTAGTTACTCCCCTGTAACAGGTGTTCTCCGGGGACAGCAGGAATCAGTCCTCACAACCCTCCCTCCTCCCCTTAGAGTTGCAGTCCTCTTATCTTCATCATTTTGTTTTTTGCTGACTTTATCTATGTCATTTGACTGAGCAAGATGGCTCCTTTGGGCAGGAAGGGGACCATGCATGGGTGGTAGCAACTCCCAAAGGCTTTCTTTGAAAGCTGGGGATTTGCTCCGCGCGGGCTCCATCAGCATCGACATCACCTATATGTGAGGGGGCAAGAGACCTGTGAAACCTTTTCAATAGGTGTTAACACCAGGTGGCAGGTCAAAAGGCCATTTTGAAAGAATCCTTCTATCCAAGCAAGGACTGTTAATCACCCAGGAAGTTGGTCACAGCTTACCTCAGCAGCACAGGACAGGGTACTGTGTAGCAGCCCTCTTTTAATAAGTGTTATTTCCCTCCCTCCCTTCCCAACACCCACCCACCCCTGGGATAATCGTAGCTTTATAGGTACTTACACATTTTAAAGAAAAGGAGGTGCTCTCAGGTGAAGCCCGTTATCCAAATCAGTCATACAATAAGGGCCTGAGATTAATTAAGCTTCAGGTGAACAAGGTATATTAAATGTATTAGGTACAGTTTTATTAGTATACATATCCATAGCAACCCTTAGTAAGTAAAGAACTTAAATCTAAACACAAGCTTAAAACTAAGATGTAGACAGCAGTCCAGCAGCGAGATGGGGGCTTTCCAGTATTTTGCATTGAGTGTCACATGTATGATTTTCTCCCAGTTGGTGAGAGGTCTTATGTGTGCACTAGGTGCAAGGAGCTCTTTTCTCTCAGGGAACGAGTCCGTTCTCTAGAGGCTAGAGTAGCAGACTTGGAAAACATAAGACAGACAGAGTGGTACATAGACGAGACCTACAGGGATATAGTCCTGAAGTCCCACCTCCAGTCTGGCAGCATCCCTGTTGCCATGGAGGAGAGAAGTCACGTGACAGGAGAGCATCACCCTGGCGTGGCAGGAAGTGATCTTGTAACTAGGACCTGTCCTCCAGGTGATGTAAAACCCTCTCGCACCGAGGAAGTTTCTCCAGGGCCATGTGCCCATGAGGGAAGGGTTAGGACAGCCATTATAGTTGGTGATTCGATCATTAGGCATGTAGATAGCTGGGTGGCTGGTGGACGTGAGGATCGCCTGGTAACATGCCTGCCTGGTGCAAAGGTAGCAGACGTCAAGCGCCACCTAGATAAGGTCTTAGATAGTGCTGGGGTGGAGTCTGCTGTCTTGGTACATGTCGGTACCAATGACACAGGAAAATGTGGTAGGGAGGTTCTGGAGGCTAAATTTAGGCTTTTAGGTAGGAAGTTGAAATCCAGAACTTCCAGGGTAGCGTTCTCCGAAATGCTTCCCGTTCCACGTGCAGGACGCAAAAGGCAGGCAGAGCTCCGGATTCTCAATGCGTGGATGAGACAATGGTGCAGAAATGAGGGGTTTGGATTTCTTAGGACCTGGGGAAAGGAGGGGCTCTTCCGAAGGGATGGGCTTCACATTAACCGGGATGGAACCAGGCTGCTGGCATTAACCTTTAAAAAGGAGATAGAGCAGCTTTTAAACTAGATAATAGGGGAAAGCCGACAGTTGCACAAGACCACATGGTTCGGAAGAATGTATCTTTGAAGGATACTACCAAAAGCAGAGAGGTTCCAAAAAAGAGTAAAATAGCCCAAATGCCCTAGAGTATGGAGCAGACACAGCTTAAAGATCCCAAATTACCCATGTCTACCAATAGCCAGATTAATATGAATAAAACACAGTCTCTAAAATGCTTGTATGCAAATGCTAGAAGTCTAAAAAATAAGATGGGAGAGTTAGAATATATAGCACTAAATGAGAGGTTAGATATGATTGGAATATCAGAGACATGGTGGAAGGAGGACAACCAGTGGGACACTATGATACCTGGGTACAAACTATATCGTAATGATAGAGCTGATCAAATTGGTGGAGGGGTTGCCCTCTGTTAGAGAGGGCATTGAGTCAGAAAGGATTAAAGTTTTGTAGGAAACAAAATTTACTGTAGAATCTCTATGGATTGAAATTCCATGTAAAAAGGGGAAGGCGATGGCAGTGGGGGTGTACTATCGACCACCTGGCCAGAATGAACAAATGGATGATGAAATGCTCAAAGAAATCAGGGAAGCTAACAAAAGTTACAACACAGTAATAATAATGGGTGATTTCAATTACCCCTGGTATTGACTGGGTCAGTGTCACGGCAGGACATGCTAGGGAGATAGTTTCTAGATGAAATAAATGACTGCTTCTTGGAGCAGCTGGTTCATGAACTGACCAGAGGGGAAGCCATATTGGACCTAGTCCTTAGTGGAACACCAGATCTGGTGCAAGAGATAAGGGTGTTGGGGCCACTTGGCAATAGTGATCATAGCATGATCGTGTTTGATTTATTTAGTGGAGGAGGGATAGTAAGGAAATCCACAGTACTGCCTTTTAACTTTCAAAAGGGACACTATGATAAAATGAGGAAAATAGTTAAGAAAAAACTAAAAGGAGCAGTTGCAAAGGTTAAAGACTTGTTGAAAACTACTATCTTGGAAGCCCAGAGCAGCTGTATTCCACGCTTTAAGAAAAGTGGAAGGTAGTCCAAAAAACTGCCAGCATGGTCTAAAGGTGAGGTCAGAGAGGCTGTTGCCAAAAAAGCATCTTTCAGGAAATGGAAAAAAGAGCCAAACGACGAAACCTGGAAATAGCACAAGCACTGGCAAGTCAAATGCAAGGCATTGATAAGGCAGGCAAAGGGAGAATTTGAGAAGAAGCTTGCTGTGAAAGCAAAAACGCAAAATAAAGACTTTTTCAAGTACATTCATAGCAAAAAACCTGTGAGAGAGTCAGTTGGTCCATTAGATGATAGAGGGGTTAAAGGGGCACTAAGAGACGACAAGGCAATAGCGGAGAGACTGAATGAATTCTTTGCTTCGGTCTTTACTGAGGAAGATGTAGGGATGTTACTGTATTACTAATTAAAGATTTATTTGGATCGGCAAGGAATATTGAACTTTGCAAGGAAATTGAACTCTTGAGCCAATCTGCTTTGAGCCATTCTGTCTGTGAGAAATCATGCTGAACCAGCTTGCTAGCCCAGAGATCAAAGCTGTATTTACATAACTACAGAAAGATACTGGAAGACCAGAGAGGGAGACAGAATACTTCTTATCTGGTTCTTCTTCTAACAAATGCAAATGTTCTAGGGTGAGTGAGACAGAATTCTTCTCCTGGCCTTTGAACAATTCTCTTAGCAGATGTAGATCAATTGATAAGAACTATTTACCTAATTGTAATTGTGGAGTTCTGAACTTATAAAACCATGGGGGTTGTCTCCCTTGAGCATTCTCAGATGCCTGACCAGCGTCCTGATTGTGTAAGTTTTGAGCTTCTAAAACCATGGGGGGTGAGCATTGTCTGGTCAAGCAAAGGTGGATGGGGTGGAGAATATCTGTAGGGAAAAGCTCATGTGTGAGAGCTAGCTGCAACAGGTTTCTGCCTATATAAGTGCCTATATAAGTACAGAGAAAATCCAGAACAGAGAGAGCGTAGATCTGCTTGGCCATGCATGAAGAATCCCAGACTTCTACAGCCTTCGCTGATTTCTCCCAGCTGATGCTTTAAAAGGGGCTGTATGATGACAAGTTTGGTGAAGTATTCTTTGTAAATAGCTGCACTATCTCATAACTCTTTCAGTGAAGTATTATTCTTCTGTAATTAAGTGCTTTTAGTTATTATTCTAATTGCTTTCTAGTTATCTTTTCTAACTACTCATGTGTAACTAAGAGAATTACTTGCCTTTCTGAATAAGTATCCTTGCTTTGTTTGTAAATAAACTGCACGTCTTCATTAACAAGGTGTGTTAGCCTTTGATGTAGTAAGACAGTTACCCATGACTGAAGTGGTATTTAAAGGTGTGGAAGAATTGAAGGAAATATTGATACATCGGGAAGATGTATTACAACTATTAGATAAACTGAAGAGTAGCAAATCACCTGGGCCGGATGGTATACATCCAAGGGTGTTGAAAGAACTGAAATATAAGATTGCAGACCTGCTATTAGTAATCTGTGAATTTTCATTAAAATCATCTGTAATACCTGAAGATTGGAGGATAGCCAATGTAACGCCAGTTTTTAAAAAGGGTTCCTGGGGTGATCAGGGAAACTACAGACCGGTGAGCATGATGTCAGTACCGGGAAAAATGGTAGAAACCATCATAAAGAACAAAATTACTCAGCATGTAGATAGTGATGGCCTAATGGGAGACAGCCAACATGGCTTTAGACAAGGAAGATTTTGTCTTACTAATCTGTTATGTTTTTTTGAAGGTGTGAATAAACAGGTGGACAAAGGTGAGTCGGTTGATATAGTGTATCTGGACTTTCAGAAAGCCTTTGACAAGGTCCCTCATCAGAGACTTTTGGCAAAACTAAAGAGTCATGGGATAGGAGGCAGTGTACTATTTTGGATCAGGAACTAGTTAAAAGATAGAAAGCAGAGAGTAGGGCTAAATGGCCAATTTTCCCAATGGAGAAAGGTGAATAGTGGTGTACCCCAGGGATCTGTACTGGGTCTGCTGCTTTTTGACATTCATAAATGACCTGGAAAAGGGAATAACGAGTGAGGTTATCAAATTTGCAGATGACACAAAACTATTTAAAGTTGTTAAAACCCAAGAGGATTGTGGAAAAATGCAAGAGGATCTTGATAAATTGGAAGACTGGGCATCAAAATGGCAGATGAAATTTAATGTGAACAAGTGCAAAGTTATGCACCTAGGGAAGAACAACCCAAACTATGGTTACAAGATGGAAGATTCCACATTAGGAACCACCACCCAGGAAAAAGATTTAGGCGTCATTGTGGATAACATGTTAAAATCCTCGGCCCAGTGTGCAGTGGCTGCCAAGAGAGCAAATAGAATGCTAGGTATCATAAGGAAAGGAATGGAAAATAAAACAAAAGATAATATAATACCTCTATATCATTCCATGGTGAGACCGCACCTTGAATATTGTGTGAAATTCTGGTCGCCGTATCTTAAAAAGGATATAGCGTTATTGGAAAAGGTTCAGAGAAGAGCCACCAAAATGGTAAAGGGGATGGAAGGATACTCCTATGAAGAAAGGCTAAAAAGGTTAGGGCTCTTTAACCTGGAAAAGAGACGGCTGAGGGGAGATATGATAGAAGTCTATAAATTAATGAACGGAGTGGAACGGGTAAACGTAGATTGATTGTTTACGTTATCAGAATATAGAAAGACTAGGGGACATGCAATGAAGCTACAGGGTAAACCATTTAAGACTAATAAAAGAAAATATTTTTTCACTCAAACTCTGGAATTTGTTACCGGAGGATGTAGTAAGGGCTGTTAGTGTAGCTGGGTTTAAAAAAGGTTTGGACAAGTTCCTGGAGGAAAGGTCCATAAACCATTATTAAGAAGGGACCCAGGATATCAATTCTTGACCCAGTTACAAGCATTGTGGAACCTGTGTCTTTTGGGGAAACTGCTAGGTACGTATGACCTAGATTGGCCACTGTTGGAAACAGGATACTGGGCTTGATGGATCTTGGTCTGACCCAGTATGACATATCTTATGTTCTTACTGATTCCTGCTGTACCCGGAGAACACCTGTTACAGATGAGTATCTACGCTTTCCTTGAGTATCTTCAGTCCAGTTCTGGACCTTCCCAAAGATTTCCATAGAAGCGATCCCAGACCAAAGAAGGTCATCTTTATTGAGGAGGTTCAGTGAAGAGTTTTATTTCTCCTAGTGGGAGAAAAGGGAATAGGTGTTAGAGAGAGAGGAGTAGTTGCTTACAAGGCATTGATCATGGCAGCCATGGGCCTTAGTTCATTTAGATAGTTCTGCCTCTGTGATCAGTGGGCAAGCTGCTGCTTCCATGGGGGAGGGCTGGTCTTGCTCAGAGTTCGAGGTAGTGTGTTGAAGAAAAAAAAATGTTTGCATCTTATTTGTTGCTCCTGTGAGTCTGTCAATAGCTTACTGGGGCTGGTGGGTAGTACCAGCTGCCTAAGAACCGCTGATGTTATCAAGGATGACATGCTCAGTCTCCAAACTGCTGGTGAGAACTGACAACCCAGATATTGGAACTGGACTGGAGGTACTCAAGGAAAGCCAATTAGTAGGTAAGGCCTAATTTCACCTTCAAGGCTACTTTTGAATCCTGATCCGCTTAGTCTCCTATGTGTTTCCTTACCATTTCCCTAGATATATTCTTGTCCTCAGCTGTTGTGTTGTCTGTCTTGACTAGATTGTAAGCTCTGATGAGCAGGGACCATCTTTTACATGTGTCTGTACAGAGCTGCGTACACCTTGTTGCGGTTTACAAATGATAGGTAATAGTAGTAATGTTTGCTGCATCACTTCAGGCTAGGAAGTGTTCCACCTCTCTGGCTTAAGTGCGTGTGTGGGGAACATTTGAGAGTTGGCGTGAGGGACATATTTTCAGACATTTGAGCATTACTCTCCTGGACGTCCTGTCCTGTTTGTAGGATGGTGTGGAGAAGGGACTGGCCTTACCTTCTTTGCAGGGTTATTGCCTGTTCCAGATTTGTATTTAGGGTCAGTCTCTGTCTTCCCATTCTGATGTGGTGCCTTTCCTCGGAGGAGTTCCTTGGTGCGACTGCACCTTGAATATTGTGTGCAGTTCTGTTAGCCGTATCTTAAAAAGGATGCAGAATTAGAAAAGGTACAGAGAAAAGCCACCAAAGTGGTAAAGCATGGGATACCCCTTTGAGGAGAGACTTAAAAGATTGAGGCTCTTCAACTTGGGAAAGAGACAGCTGAGGGGAGCTATGATAGAGGTCTATAAATTAATGAATAGAGTGGTAAACATAGATTGATTGTTTACTCCATCAAAAACTAGAAAGGCTAGGGAACATGCAATGAAACTACAATGTAACCCATTTAAGACTAATAAGAGAAAATACTTTTTTACTCAACACGTAGTCAAACTCTGGAATTCATTACCAGAGGGTGTAGTAAAAGCCATTACTGTAGCTGGGTTTAAAAAAGATCTGGACAAGTTCCTGGAGGAAAGGTCCATAAGCCATTATTAAAAAGGACCTGGGAAATCCACTGCTTACCCAGGATGAGCATTGTGGAACCTGTGTGCCTTTTTGTGAACCTGCCATGTACTTGCGACTTGGATTGGCCACTGTTGGAAACAGAATACTGAGCTTGATGGACCTTGGTCTGACCCAGTATGGCTTTTCCTATGTTCTTATGCGTTAAGCATGTGAAACTGCCCTGCCATGTGGTGGTTCTTCCATGGGATCTTAATTCCATGCCATTGGCATTCTTCGCATCTGCCTTTGAGCCTCTTCAGGAAATTACTGTCAAGGATTTGACGCTGAAAGCAATGTTTCTGGTCACAATTTGTTTAGCTTATCATATTTTGGAGTTGCAAGCATTGTGTAGGAAGTCATTTTTATTGCTCTCTAAGGAGGTCGTGGTGTTCAGACTAGTGCCTTCCTTTCTGCTGAAGGTGATGTCAGACTTTCATCTCAATCAGGCAGTTACTCTTCTAGTCTTTTGTGAGGCAGAGGATTCTGCAGAGGTGCAGGTTTTGTATAAGCTGAACATCTGCAGAGTCCTGTATAGATACTTGAAGATAACTATCAGATTTTCAAAAGCTTTAGTCATTTGTGGTGGTTGGAAGTCTGCAGAAGGGCGAGTCAGCATCCAAGGTTTTGATAGCCTATTAGGAAAAGGAGGCCACTACATCAGGGGCAGTTGGTTGTGCCTGAGTCGAGGACCCATTCCACTAGCATTTGGGCATTTTCCTGGGCAGATGTTGGATTGGTGCCACCTCAAGATATTAGCAAAGCAGCTTCATAAAGATATCTACCTTCCTTTGTGTGCCATTATAGGCTTGACGTTCAGGTTAGGCAGGATGCAACCTTTAGAGCATGAGTGCTTCAGGCTGCTTTGTCTGTTCCTTCCCTTCGTTGGACTCATCTGGACTTGACCGGAGGAATGATGATAAAGGTGAAATTAGGCCTTACCTGCTAATTTTCTTTCCTTGAGTCCTTACGATCTAGTCCAAGTCCCACCCAGGGAAGGTTTCAAATGTAGCTCATTCTACCTTATTTTCTTGTTAGGGGCAGATAATGGATGTGATGGCGGCAGATTCAGTGACTCAGTTTTATCTTTTGTTCGCTTGGACTTCTGCTGTATGCTGGTTTGTCATTTTACATTTGACCTCTTCCGGGTACTGATTTGTGTGTTGCCTTTTGGCATTCCTTTTGTTTTTTTATTTATTTTATTTTATTTATTTATTACAGGCTCTTATATACCGCTCTATTCAGCATCAGCGCGGTTCACAATATAACAACAGACCAGAACAACAAACTGTTTGGTTTTACAGAGAACAAGGTCAGAGAACTTGGATAAAACATGGGACGGCATTTCTGCAACTATTTACATGAGTATTTACAAGTATACACAACAGAATTTGTTATTAGTTATAGGGTAAGGATCGAGATTGGTTAGCTGGTCAAGTAATATTGGGGGAAAAGGTGGGATTTGAGAGCCTTTCTAAAAAGGGATAGATCAGTGATAGCACGAATCTCTGGAGGTAGGGCATTCCAGCACTTAGGGGCATAGAATCTGAAGGCCCTGTTAGATGTCGTTGATAGGCATTTTGTCGCTGCTTTAGGGATAACTAGTGCATTTGTTGATATCGTTCTCCTGGATCTATTGGGTGGAACAGTCTGAACGAGGTCTACTAGGGAGGAAGAGGTGATGATTTTTGTCTCCTATGTCTTCTTATCTACCTAAAAATAAATAAATAAAAAGCAACAAGGAGTTCATCTGCTTTTGGAGGATCATACTGGCTGGTTAAAGGCTGCACAGGACCCTTATAGGGTGATGTCAGCAAACCAATAGTTCTCAGTCTTTATCTTCTAGCAGGAAAGCATAAAGCTATGCATCTGGACTGGACTGGAGGGACTCAAGGAAAGAAAATTTAGCAGGTAAAACCTAATTTCACCCTCTGCTTCACATTGTATTGCAGCTCTGCGGCCTGTGGAGAGATTACTTTGGGTCTACACCATCAATTTAATATATGTTTTTTTTGTTTGCTTTTCTCCCCTTCTTAAGGCTTTACAGTTTGATAAAGATCAAGTGGTCTCTCTTACTCAGGATAACAGCACCTTAAGACAGCAAGTAGAGCAATTGCAAGAAGAGGCCAAAAAGTAAGTGGTCTGCTAGATCTCAGAACTGCAAAAGAATGCACATTGCCTTCGAAGAAACAGATGATGTTTACAGGGCAGTTTCACATGCTTAACTCATAAGAGGGAGAAGTTGGCTCAGTGGTTGGGACAGGTTACCTCAGGCCGGGGGTTCAATTCCCGCATGGGGACAAGCAACCTCAGGCCGGAGGGACTGGGGTCTCTAGTCCCATGGCCACTCCTTGTGGCCTTGGGCAAGCCACTTAACCCTCCATTGCCTCAGGTACACTTAGATTGTGAGCCCTTCGGGGACAAGTGAATAAAAAGTACCTGGTTAGCTCCTATGGATAAAGCTAAGCTAGCTTTTGCTGCACTGCAGTTAGCGAATTTCACCGCTCTGGAATGCCCACAACATGCCCCAATGCTAAGCGGTTAGCATCGGGGTGTATAGGGGCGTTAGTTGTGGAGATTCAGTGGCCCTAACTGTGTTAGTGTCGTTGAATATCCTGTTCAGCTGCATTTACACGGTTCACAGGTCTGCATGCCCAGAAGTCTCAAAAAAGCAACAGTCTGCCCATTCCTAAAAAACAAATCATTAGACAATAAGTGCCCATCATCATACAGACCCATCTCGAGCCTATCTTTTTTGGCTAAAATAATTGAAAAAAATGTCCAAATTGAACTGCAAGATCACATTGATCAATATGCACCATTAGACCCAAACCAATTTGGATTCAGACCTCTGCCACAGTGTAGAAACACTGATGCTAACTCTATACAACAAATGAATAAAAGGAATAAACAACCCCAACCAAGCATTTATATTAATATTTCTAGACATCGCAGCCACCTTTGATTCAGTCATACATACACTACTACTACAAAGATTCAAATCCTCAGGACCCTTATAATTTGTACATATTAAATCATCATGTATATATCCCTGATCACTTGTTGTTGATTACTGATCATGTAATTATCTAATAGTTCTCTTTGCACATGTAACTTCCACTTTGTTCGATGTAACTCAGTTGTTTTAATGTAAACCGCTATGATTTATTGATATGGCGGTATAGAAAACACTAAAATAAATAAATAAATAAACCGTGTAAATGCCTTTCCGTATCGAGCCCTAACTATTTAAGCGTGCATAATGACAAACTGTGCAAACCAGAGGCAGTTGAACATCATTTTGGTTAGAGGGGCCAAACAAAGCAATCTCTCTAGTTGCTGATGCTGTGTTGGGCAAATTATTGGTGGTGCAATGGCCCACTCCATTCTGCTGCCTATGGCACAAACTCTGAAGGTGAAACATCCTCTACTCAAGTACTTAGCAAACTTCAGTGGGAACTTTGCAACTGGCCCTTTTGGTGATTTGAAATGTCCCATGTGGCCCTTATTTTATTTATTTATTTATTTATTTAATGTTTTTCTATACCGCACTATTCGGCATCAGCGCGGTGTACAAGGAACAAGTTTGTACAATGTGGAACAGCCATACATTGAACTTACATAAAACAGGGAATTTAAACATGGATAACAGGTGAACTTTATACATTATATACAAAAGGGGAATTTAAACATGGATAACAGGTGAACTTTATACATTATATACAAAAGGGGATTGCATCATAGCTGAGTTTGATACAGGCCCTAAAGGGGATGGTTGGATGAGGTGGAGAGTTATCATAGGAGATTGGTTAGGCGGCGTTGGATTGAGAGACTGTAGGGTCATGTGATATTGTCTAGGTGATGCTGTCGGAGTTACAAAAGTGTTGTATAAATAGGTGCTGTTTGAGGGCTTTTCTGAACTGGGGGAGATTGTTTATGATCCGGATTTCTGTTGGGAGGGAGTTCCAGCATGAGGGGGCAAACAAGGCAAAGGCACGCTTTCTAGTGGATTTGTTGCATTTTGTGATGACTTTTGGAAGGAGGATGGTATTGCAGGATGTGGCTCTTCTTAATCTGTTGTCTGGTGTAGGTTGAATCAGCTCTGACAGGGTAGTTGCGGTGATACAGTTGACTGCTTTGAAGGTCATGGTTAGGATCTTGAATGTGATCCTGTATTGGATGGGGAGCCAGTGAAGGCTCTTCAGAATAGGGGTGATATGGTTTCTGCGAGACGCTCCATAGAGGGTTCTAGCTGCGGTGTTCATCGCAAGCTGCAAGGGGTTTATCGAGCTCTTTGGGAGGCCAAGTAGGATGGAATTGGCGTAATCAAAGTAGGGCATGATTATGGCCTGGAAGACTGTTCTGAAGTCATTTGGTTCCAGAGTGTTCTTTATGAGGCGTAGTGTCTGTAACTTATGGTAGATTGTCCTGATGGTGGTGTCTATATGAGCATGCATGTCCAGGTGCTTATCAAGTGTTATGCCTAAGTATTTGATCGTTGTCTTGGAGATGAGTTCAGCAGCGTTCACCTTGATTGATGAGAGGGGAGTGAATGACTGGTCTCTTCCAATGAATAAGACGTCTGTCTTTTTTAGGTTTATTCTGAGCATTTGGTTGTGTAGCCAGTCTGTGACGGCGTTGAAGCAAGAGTGTAGCAGCAGATAAGCATGCAATAAATAAATCCAGGAGTCTTTTCAAGGATCCAAGCCAGTTTAATGTGCACATGGCTCAAGCAATAAGCAATTTCAAAATGGCTGAGCAATGGCTTCTAGTAAAACAACAACTTTTATAGCTTTCTTGTCCATTCTAAGCATAGGCAAACTTTTCATTGGTCCCAGTACCCCTCTCACCCATCTATTGGTCCCGGTACTGATATGGCTACCCAATAGGGACTCTGGTCTGGGCCCAGCACCTGGTTGCCCCCCTTCTAGTCCCAATTACAATGGTCAGTGTCTCCAACTTGTTACTTCTCTCCTCCAAGGTCGCTGAGCTTGTTAAAACATATGGGAAGCAGGGCACTGTAACCTTGCTTTTTGCAGAGTTAATTAATTCCATAGAAGCTGTGCTCTCTTATCAGTACCAATTAGAGCTGTTTTCTGTCTTTTATAAGTTTCGTTTCTGCTTAGCTATGTTCAGTTAAACTGAGTTAAGTTTCAATTCTATGGTGTCATCATTCAGGGGGGTTTTCATTCCTCTGGGCCTAACTACAGGCTTCAGTTACAGGTCAAGCTGCTCAGGCCTGTCTGCTTAGTTCAATTAGCATGGATCATAGGCCGTCGCCTACCACATTCCCCCCTTTGATTATTCTCACCCGCATGTTAATAAGGTGTGAGAATCAAATCACATAATACTAGGTAAAGGTATCACTCTGTGGTATAGGGTAGTAAGTTCACATAGCTAGCATCTTTGTAGCTGTCTTACGCTCTACAGTGTTATTAATAACTGAAGTTATCATTTGCAAGCAAAATGGCAAGAAACAAGGGAGCAACAGGCAGATAGTCAAAGTCCATAGTTTGGCAAGAGTGGGAAAAAGAACTAAAGGATTAGAAGGTTCAGTTGCATCTTTTGTTGTGCTGTCGTAAAGCTTCTGATTTAGACAGACCAGCTGTCCATCCTTCGTAGTAGATTGTGGTCCAGTCCGAACAAAACACAAACTGTCAACAATGGGGTGGGCCAATACCCACTCACTAGTAGTATTATGTAAATCAGTCTGATTGTATAGGATAGAATAGTTCAGTTCTTGCGTCTCCCAGGGCCACTGATCTCCCATCTTAGTTCCTCCACAATAGTAACAGTCAGAAGTGTGGAGACTAGATGCTATTGCTCCAGTAAGTTCAAGAAACAAGTTCTGGTGGTGGTATGAGGAATTGCAACGGTGGCTTGCATAGCCTTGTAGAAAGTCAAGATCTAGAACAACTTTTGGATTGGAGAGTATACCAATGCAAGTATAGGGAGAATGATAAAACAAGGTCTGAGTGACCTTCGGTCCAGTTCATGTTGTACTTATACAGGCTGCCCAGGGAGATAAGGCAAAAGTCATTTCAAAGCACTCCAAGGCTGCTGCCAAAATAAAGCAATAATAATAATTCATAATGGGCATAGTCTCTGGAAAATTGGTGGAACTGTCGACTTCCACAACAGATAACAGATGTAGGGTTGATTGTAGATCCTCAAGCTTCTGCCGTACGTAGACCTACCAGCTTTTTGGCAGGAGTAGGGCTGTAGATTCCAAAGTAGTTTGCTAGCCACCTCTGCAACAGGGGAATGTCCACCCCCTCCGGACTAGAAGTGAAAGTCAGCTGACCAGACTTGTTTAGAACTGAAAAAAAAACTGCATTATACACTGAGAAGTTTTAGGACTTGATTGAACTAATGAACGGAAATTGCAGAGAACTGGATGAATTTGCGGGCATAATGGTTAAATGAAAGTTAATCAGAGGGTGTGTGAATTGTGAAAATAAATGTAACAGAGAAAGTGAATGATATTTTAGTTGAATGATGTGAGGTTATCCTAATCGAAGGAACAGAGGAAGTGAAAAACTGGGTGTGAGTACGCCCATTATAGAAAAAGAAGGACATTAGAGAAGTGAATGCCCGTATCTTGACTCCTCCCCAGGAGGGGAGTACTTGATTGCAAAGTCATAGACAGAATAAAACCAAGCACAGTGTTTCAGCACGAGAGTGGAGCAGCTATAGCGTGAGTGGCAGCCTGAGAGGGCTACAGCATGGATGAAGACTAGGCCAGACCGGACTCTCCAGTTTCCCTGGGTCCCCAGGAGTCAGTCTGAAAAATAGGGGACCAATATATGGACTTTTATGGGGGATACAGGAGCAGAATACTAAAGCCAGTAGCCCCTGTGTTTTTCTCGCAAAGCCTTTTCTGCAGAACCACATGTGTGAACTAGAAAAATAATAATAATAATAATGTACCAGTTCCTGTATATGCCTGAATGCCCTATTCCACTTTTGGGCCGAGACCTGCTTGCAAAGCTTCAAGCACAGATATCCTTTGTTGAAGGGGGAAAAATGAAACTCAAAATCTGCTGGCCTGATGGTGTTAACTGTCCCCAAGAAGAAGAATGGCGGTTCTATTCACCTGCATCCAAAGCAACAAGCTGTACACTTACCAACCTCATAGCCCTACCTGGAGGATGGGCAGAAGATAATCCACCTGGCCTAGCGAAGAACATAGCCCCTGCCATTGTCACCCTCAAGCCAGTCAAGAAGCCTGGGACAGGTGATTACCGCCCAGTGCAGGATCTAAGAAAGAATGAATGATGCAGCTGAAACTATACAACCAGTGGTACCAAAATCCTTATATTCTCTTGGAACTGATCTCTGCTGAAGCTATACATTTCATCATTCTGGACTTAAAAAGATGCCTTTTTCTGTATACGCTTAGCCCAAGACCCCACTACAAGGAGGCGGGGCCAACTCATCTGGACAAGATTACCTCAAGAATTCAAGAACTCGCCTCACTCAGCAAAAGATTTGACAAGTTATCCAGAAACTCAAGAAAAAAAAAAAAAGAAAAATTCTACTTCAATATGTGGACAACTTGCTCATAACCACCAACTCAGAAAGTGAATGTCCACCAGCCACCAGTGAACTCTTGCACCTTTTTAATGAGGCTGGATACAAAGTCTCAAGAGCCAAAGCATAATTATGTCAAATAAGTTAAATACCTAGGATTCCAGTTGTCCAGCGGAATTCAACGCCTGGAACCCTTACCAGAACGCAAAGCAGCTGTATGCAGTATTCCTACTCCAATCACCAGGAGGCAAGTGAGAGCCTTCTTGGGTGCCACAGAGTATGTTGTATATGGATCCCCAATTTTGCGCTGCTAGAGAAAAAAAACCATTGTATCAAGCTATCAAAGGAATGGAAAAGTCTCCAGAGGAATGGGGACTTGAACAGGATGCAGTCTTTTGATCTTTGAAAAAAACACTCTGATGTTGTCACCAATTCTGGGTCTACCAGGTGTCCAGAAAACCTTACAGTCTCTATGTTCATGAGTCGCAAGGAAATGTTCTGGGAGTGTTGACTCAATCTCTTGGACCTTATTTGAGAAGCTGTTACAGCTACAGCCTTCCTAGTAAGCAAAAACTAAAAGAAAAATCCCTTTGAGACAGGATCTTCAAGTTACTGTACCACACTCTGTTCTAACCAATATGAAATACAAAGGAAATTACTAGCTAACAAATCTATGAATGTTGAAGTATTAGAGTATGTTGTGTGAAAACCCCAGATACAACTGAAGGGTCAGTCGAGCTTTCCATCCTGCTATGTTATCAGTTAGTCTTGATCCCCTGATCATGACTGTTTAGAAATTATGGACACTGTATTCTCAAGCCACCTGGATTTGACTGATGTCCCTCTGGAGAACCCTGAACAGACTTTCTTTGTGGCTGAAGGCAGTTTCATCATCAATGGACATTGTTGTGCTAGATATGCAGTGATGACCCCTGATTTGGTAGTTGAGTCCTCAGCCCTGGCCCCAGAAACTTCACCACAGAAAGCTGAACTGATAGTCCTCACTAGAGCACTAACAATAGGAAAAGAGCCCTGTCTAATAGGCCGTCGCCTACCACAAGAGGAGAGCTGGTCAAGGTTTGGATGGTCTGTGTCTATTGGGGTGAACATTAGGACATCGTCAGCATATACTAGGCAGTTGATGTTAAAGGACCGGATAAGGCTGCAGATGGGCTGCATATAGATATTGAATAATAGGGCTGAGAGGGATGAACCTTGCGGAACACCTTTTTCTAGTGGGAAAGGGTCTGATATTGAGGAGCCGGAGCGGACATGTTGCCATCTGTTACTCAGGTATGAGGCGCACCATGCTAGAGCGTTGCCATGGATGCCCTTCTCAGCGAGGCGAGATAGGAGTATCTTGTGGTCTACCGAGTCGAAGGCGGCTGCGATGTCCAGAAAGATAAGGCCCTTCTCTTGAAAAGATTAGGGACGCCTGATATACCACATAATACAACTTATTTAGAAATGTTAATTTTAATTTGCAGCTGTACTCCATGCTGGCCTACACATATGTTTGCTTTTCAGAAGAGGGCAGTTTGATAATCTGTCACTGTATGTCATACGGTCATCATCTTTCTCAAATCTTGAAGTGTGGGATCCCTAGGGGCCAGCTTGCCACCTTTGCCTTTAAAAAAAATACATAAATAAACCAACCAAGTAGCATTGCTTTCCATGGGCTAGATTCAGTCATGGGCAAGAAGATTGTGGGAGGCTGGAGAAATGAGTTCATAGATGCATTTTGGGGACTTCTGCTATATATTACAAGTTCTGTATTGTCAGTGTGAAATGACAACACATTCATACTGTGTCAGCCCCTACTGAAATCTTTTAAATGCTTTATTTTCAGAGCCATTGGCGAACAGAAGCAGAGGATGAAGCGTCTAGGTTCAGACCTGACTAGCGCGCAGAAGGAGATGAAAGCCAAACACAAGTCATATGAGAATGCAGTTGGTATTCTGAGTCGCCGGCTGCAGGAAGCCCTTACGGCTAAAGAGCTGGCTGAAGTTGAGCTGAGCAAGCTGAAAGTACAGATCACCGATGGCGGATATGACCAGACCTTACATGTAGGTAGACTTCGCTACATAATTGCCACAAATTCATTCACTTGAGTTCATTATGCACATTTAGGCCAAATATTTGCTTCCATATCACCCCTCAAGTCCAGTCCAGACTTCTGGTTATATCTCACTTCCAGCAGATGGAAACTGTGATGTCATAATATAAGAGAGCAGAACTCCACCCCTTGAGCCAGTATTCTCAGTCTCCAGCAGATGGGATGAACTCAGCCCAGTCTAGGCTGCACTGAAGGGTTTACTTGTTTAAAAAAAAAAGGATTTAATATAGAAGAAGCAGTGTGTTTTTTGTTTTGTTTTTTTTCCAGTGATTTTAACTTAGAGGACTTAATTGAGGCTGATTTGGTGAATGAGAGCTGCCCCTCAGAGGACTGGGTCAGTTAGTTGGCTGTGTCCTTTGGTGGGGGGAGTGGAGGACAGTAGGCCTGTTTAATCGGGCATCCCTCTCCCTTCAGACCCACTGTGCTTCACTAACTTTGCAGTGCACATGACTCTTTAATTTGCTGAGTCCGTTCATACACCCGGGGTCAGCGCAGGCATGGTGGGAGTCTCCGGAGCAGGTGCTAGGCTGAATAAGTCAGCCTCATGCAGGGGAGGTGATCACAGGGTTCGGTGGCATTCCCTTGCTCCATGAATCTTTCGGTGCAATTGGTCTCAGTTTTCCTTGGTGCATTAGGGTCCCAGCCATACCGGCTTTGGCTAAGTCAGTATGCGTGGCATGCAGCTTGAAGAGGGGCCAGCTTTCAATTTTGGGCTTCTGCTGCAGCTGCAAGGTGGAAGACTGCGCCACGGGGGAAGACCTTCGTAGGCACATATTCAATCAAGAGTCCCTCCGGAAGGATCTAACTTGCATTCTTTATACCTCTAGTCCAGTCCCGACGTGTGGATTGTCGCACCCAACCAGCAGCTTGGAGACTGATAGTATCAAAATCTGATGACATTACCCTACATAGGGCACTGACACCACCCTCCAGCCTCAGCATTGTCAGTCTCCAAGCAGCTGGAGAGGGGTGATTACCACCAGGAGACTCACAGAATAAGAGAGCTTAGTTTCTTTAATTTCTTTTACTTTCTTTGATTTCTTACTTGATTGCCTAGTTCCTTCGGTGAGCTGGGCGGAGTGGAGGTACTGGCCTTTTAGGAAAGTCTGCTAGCTGCCTTATCGATAAAACAAAAACAAAAAAAAAGCAGGTGACCCAGATCAGCAAAGGATCCCCCCACCCATGGGGTACTGGTGGTCAGGCGTTTCGGCCATTGAAGGCAAGGGGGGAAGTGCTTGGGCTGTGGCTCCCGATTCCTTCATGGGTGAGGAGACACAGCAGACCAGGCCTCCTCAAAAAAACTTCCTCAAAGGCTCTCGCCACCGCTGGGCAAGGGCCGAGCATGTGAGTGGGAGAACAGCCTGCCGGTAGGTCTGAGCAGGCAGGTAGGTCTGAGCAGGCAAGTAGATCTGCGGGCATCCTAGGCTGAACCACGGGCCAGATCATGGCCGTGAAGGAGAAAGTTCGGGCTGAACACTGCATGGTGAGAGGGCCGCCATCCCGTGGAGCATGGGAAAAGATGTGCCATTTTGAGAAAGCCGGGTGAACGGGGCTTAACTGCAGGGATCGGCTGTGAGGAGGGGGTTGGTGATTATCGCATTTTGTTGTTTTATCAAGGATTTTTGTTTTGGCACCATTTCATACAATCCAACGAGTGATTCAATAGTGACTGATGTAAACTAATAAATACCGTGTATTATTTTTTTGTCGGAAGTTATTGCCTTGAGAGATTTCTCCCTCTTGAAGCGTGACTTCCCTTTTAATTACTTTTATGGTAACCAAACCACCGTATAAAACCTGTGAAGTAATTGCATTATGCAATGCTACAACACAACCAATTTTAAAATTTCTTAATTGTTGAACTTCAACCTTAGAAAATCATTAAATGCAGATCTTCAACGGACACAGTACTGCGTTTAAAACCGCACTCGTTTTCCGGTTCTGCTTCAACGCTTAAATATCTGCTCTATATACTCATCTGAATTAATATCTTCTTTTGGTCAGATAAGTTCCTTCTTTCAGCTCTGATGTAATTCCTCATTACAAACCGGATCGCTCCGTTATTACAGCCTTTCTTTTGCGAGTATCAAAGCAAAGTGAAAAAGGTGTTTAAAAGCTAATAAGGACCGCCTTCTTTTGATGATATCATGAACAGCTTAACCAATCTGGCAGCAGAATCAGCCTTTCAATCCCTGATGTTTAAACTAAGCTTAGCCAATCCTGTTCCGCATTCAACCCTTTAGGCTCTAAACAGCCAATGCGGAAAATCCAATGTTGTTCAGTCCACTGAAGACGTTGCTCTCTATCACCCCCTCTTAAACTCGGGGGAACTTGATCAATATAATTCGCCATTGAAAATCTGTAAAAGAATGTCCAAATTCAATGCAGTGTTTTACTAATGGAGCTGTAGTAACTACATTCCGAATTCTGGATGCATGTTCCTGAAGACGAAGTTTTACCTTTCTAATCGTTCGACCAACATACACTTTAACACATGGACATATTAAAATGTAAACCACATAAGTGGTAGAACACGTGGTGAACCCTTTAGAAATCTGTTTTATTGTTGTGTGTGGAACCTGCCATTCCTTCCCTTCTATTGATTGCTGACACAAATCACATGCCAGTCCTTGGGAACATCGAAAATGTCCAATTGGAAATTCCTCTGAAACTTGCAAGTTTCGTGGTTGTATCGTATTCAGCAAGTTACCTATATTCAAACCTCTAGTATATGCTATCCGTAACGGTTTTTGAAAACAATTATGAAGGGCTAAAACATGCCAATGCTTCTTCAAAATGGATGTTATTCTTGAACTATTCAACATATAGGGTAGTATCCCAGTAATAAAGTCTTCTTCAGATTGTTTATTTTTAGCGTGTAGCCATTCTCTATGTGTATAACGTGCTCGTGTCA
The DNA here is from genome assembly GCA_033557465.1 of Ichthyophis bannanicus. Lineage (NCBI taxonomy): Eukaryota > Metazoa > Chordata > Amphibia > Gymnophiona > Ichthyophiidae > Ichthyophis > Ichthyophis bannanicus. The sequence continues at coordinate 37,123,246 of CM066041.1, read as the reverse complement.
GAGCCTGTTTTACTATAGGATAAGGGTAACCTCTCTGTAATAATCTGATTTTCAAATCTTGAGCATGACTCTCAAACTTATGAGTAGAAGTACAGATCCTACGAAGCCGTAAGAACTGGCCATAAGGCAAACCTTTCTTCAGAGCTGGAGGATGGAAACTTGAGAATTGTAACAAAGTGTTTCTTTGTACGGATTTTCTATAAAGAGTAGAACATAACCGAGATCCTTGTTTGAAGAGTTTTACATCTAAAAATTCTATTTGTTGTGTGTGAGAATGTAATGTAAACGATAAATGTTCTTTTTGAGCATTCAACCAGGCAATAAATTCTAATAGGGCTTGCTCAGTATCATTCCAAAGAAAAAAGATATCATCGAGAAATCTAACCCATGTATTTATCTTAGAATACCATTCAGACGAAAAGATTGTTCTCTCTTCAAAATCTGCCAGATATAATGTGGCGATTGACGGAGCCACCGTGGCTCCCATTGCTATACCATGGGTTTGATAGTAAAATTTATTATCAAATTGAAATTTTTTTTTCGTCAAAACCAAAGATAATATTTGAAGTAGAAATTCCTTTGGTAGACGTGAAGGTAGAGGTAAGTCCAATCCCGATATTACTTGTAAAGCCTCTTGCTGAGATATATTTGTATATAGGGCTACTACATCTAAGGAGACTAGAATAGTATTTTCTATAGAATATGTAATCGAATCTATCTTCTCCAAAAAGTGGGATGTATCTCTGATGTAAGAAGCAACCTTTTGTGCACAAGGTCTCAAAAATATGTCACAGAATTGTGACAATGGCTCTAAAATAGAGCCTCTACAAGAGACAATAGGTCTCCCCGGCGGATTTATCAGAGACTTGTGTATTTTTGGCACCGTATAAAAATATGGAATCAACGGGTATTTCGGTGTCAAAAATCGAAATTCTTTTTTTGTTAACCAACCTCGGTCCAGTCCTTCTTGCATCAAAATCCGAATGTTAACCTGTATTTCTGATGTCGGGTCTGTATCTATCAATCGGTAAAATTTAGGATCATTCAATTGTAGTAAAGCTCCTTTCACATACTGTTCACTAGATTGTATCACAGTGGCACCCCATTTATCAGCTCTTTTGACTATAATAGATGGCATTTGTCTTAGCTCTTTCAACGCTTGCCATTCACATTTTGTCAGGTTATTAGCTAATTTGCTACTTCCAGCATTTGGGAACATCATTTCCATTTTGCCAACATCCTGTAATACTAGTTGAGACGCAGGAATTTAAACCCCTGAAGAAGCCTGTATTGGCGAAACAAAAGCTTTTGTAGGGTTTTATGTAGCTATTCTTTTATGAAAGGTGAAGCTTTTTCCCCGCCGAGCCATATTTTGGGGAATGTTCCCGGTTGCTGTTTGTTGTTTTCGCTGCCATTAAAGCAGTTGACTGAGACGAGTTACTGAGATGACTATCTGAGGCGGCTACGGCTATGGAGCAGCTTATTGGATATGATCACGACATGATAAGATAAGTTTATGCGGGCTACTATGCTCTAATCTTGATTTTGGATGTTAATTACACTTTTCTTATTTTTGTAGGATTATTCCTGACTGTTCCTGGGCTGCTTATTGTGTATTTTGTATATATATTGATTAATTCTGATGCTTTGGAGCAGTGTGTGTGTTTTTGTTGAATGATTGATAGATTGATAGAATGTGTATATGGAGATACTTTGTAGTGTGTTGTTTTAGGATCCCAGGGTGATATTGTATTGGTGTGTAGGTGAGGTGTTATTGGATATTAATTTTGTATGTATTAGGAAAATTGGAAAGGCTGTGACCTATGATGTAAGCATCAGCTATTCCCTACAGTGAGTTTCTTGCTGTATGTGGGGTACTAGCCATCCTGAGGTCTGTTTGCCTTATAGAAGTGCTGTTGGAAGAATTAGAATTGGTTTGAGACAGTATTTGAGTTTAGCTTAGGTTGGGAGCGTGTGATTGTTGATGTCATTTGGAATTGCTCCCATACAGCTTTTTTAGTGATCTTTTCCAACAATGCCATGATGGTGGTCTGTGTCAACAGTCAAGAAGGCACGGGCAGCACCCAGTTAGAGGATGAGATATCGCTGCTGCTGAAGTGGGTGGAGGACAACCCGCAGGCCCGCTCTGCGGCACATGTGGCCAGAAAGAAAAACATGGAGGCCGATTTTCTCAGCCGGTGTCACATCGATCCGGGCGAGTGGCATCTCAGTCCTAAGGCTGTCTCCTCATCCAAAGGGCAATCTAAGGATTTTCAGAGCAGTTCAATTTGCCTCCTACCAGCGAGGGCATTTTTACCGCCAGGGGAGATAGTCCTTTTGGGGCAGGTGAGGAACCGGAAGAGGCTTCTTCACGGGAGCAGGTGCCAGTTCTAAGAAATCCCAATGAGATCAGTGGGCTCAGGCGGGAGTAGTGCCAATTGATGGGAGACTCTGTCAGTTTTATCCTGCCTGGATCCACCTCACATTTTTGGATGGAAACGTTGGGATCTGTTATTGTCACGATGCGAAAAGGTGAGCTCTTGATGGTGTTGGACTTTACAGAGGCCTATCTTCATGTCCCCATTTGTACAGAGCATCAGCGATATCTGCGGTTTTCAATATCAGTGGTACATTTTACGAAGATCATGGTGGTCATTGCAGTGGCTCTGCGCTGCGAGGGGCTGCTGGTGCACCTCTACCTGGTCAACTGGTTAATCCGAGCAAAGTTGTTGGAGGAGAGCCAAGCAGGTACTCAACAGGTACTGGAGATCTTGCAGAGTCTTGGTTCGGTGGTCAACCTAGCCAAGAGCAATCTAATACGGTCCCAGGAGCTTATCTACCTGGAAGCTCGGTTCGACATGAGAGCTGGTCGAGTGTTTCTGATGCAGGATCTGGCACGGAAGGTACAGGAGCAAATTCAGAGGTTTTTGAGTCAACAGGCACCGATAGCTTAGTTGTATCTCTAGATCTCAGGCGCTATGGCAGTGACATTAGATCTTGTGCCATGGGCTTCGACACACATGCAGCTCCTGCAGAGGTCACTGTTGTCACGGTGGTCGCTTCAGGTGGACCCACTTTCAAGGAAGCTCATATGCACACTGGAAGTTAGTCAGCCTTGGCTGATGGTTGGATCCCGGCAAGCTGTTTGCAGTCATGTCTTTGGAACTGCTGGACTGGATGATGGTGACCACCGATGCCAGTCTGTCCGTTTGGAGAGCCCATTATCTCTCGCAGGTAGTGCAGGGTTATTGGTCATCGAAACAGAGCCACTGGCCCATCAATCACCTTGAGATGCGGGTGGTATTTCTGGTTCTTCAAACTTTCTTCCGCTGGTGCAGCAGAGGACAGTGCACATTTTCTTAGACAACACAATGATAGTGCCAAGGAGGAACAGGGAGCGCAGTCCTGGTGGAGGAAATCATGCTGCTGCTTCACTGGCTGAAGCTGAATCTTCTGGTGGTGTCTGCGGCCCACATTGCAGGAAAATTAAAACTGCCTTGCTCTTGAGAGGGCTCGGCATAGGCTGCTCTTTGCAGATGTTTGCCACCCTGTTGCGGGCCTGAAAGCGTTTCACCTCTTTATCTTACATTCAAATGTGGCGTGTCTTCAAGAACTGTTGTGTGGATCGGGGACAGCAAGCACTGTTGGCATTGATTCCTGAAATTTTGGCCGCCTTGCAAGCCAGAGTAGACAAAGATTTGGCCTTAAATTTGTTACGGGTCCAAGTGACCACGCTGGCTTGCTACCGGGGACGAGTGCAAAGGCTGTTCTTGGTGTCACATCCGGATGTAGCATGTTTCCTGAGGGCTGTGAAACAGTTGCGATTGCCACTGCAGGCCATGGTATCATCCTGGGATCTCAATCTGGTCCTCTGTCTTGACAAAAGCTCCCTTCAAACCTTTGGGAGCGGTGACACTGAAAGATCGCACCCTTAAGGTGGTTTTCTTGGTGGCTGTTTGCTCTGCACATTGGATTTTGGAATTGCAGGCATTGTCGTGCAGGGAACTGTTTCCGATGAAGAGAAGCTGGTGTTGTGTCTGCTATCGTCCTCCTTGCCGAAGGTGGTGTCTGTTTTTCATTTGAATCAGACGGTGGTCCTTCCATCTTTTTCAGAGTCGGAGGATCAGGTCTTGCACCTCCTGGATGTGCATAGAGTGCTCCGTTTGTATCTTAAACGCATGGCACCCTTTCTTAAGTCAGATCGTTTTTTTATTCTTTTTGGGGGATTTCGTAAGGGTGAAGCAGCTTCAAAGGCTTCCATTGCCCGCTGGATAAATGAGGCGATTGCCTCCGCCTACCTGCTGCGTCGCCAGGCGCTGACGGTGGGTTTGCAAACACATTCTACCAGGACACAGGCGGCCTTATGGGTGGAGTTTGGTTTGGTTCTGCCAGCAGATATGTGCAAGGCAGCCATGTGATTTTCTCTGCACACTTTTGTGCAGCACTACCAATTGGATGTACAGGTGCAGGGGGACTTGCGTGTGCTGCAGGCCGAGCTCGCTAGTCCCTTCCTCTTGAGTACTGCTCTGATACATCTAGGAGCCTGGACTGGACTGGAGGAGGTGAAATTAGACTTTATCTGCTAATTTTCTTTCCTTGGGTCCCTTCAGTCCAGTCCAGAAACCCGCCCTTGGGAGACTCTGGAGTGCAGCCTGGATTTGGTTGTCCAGGTTGTCTGCATTTGTCATTACTCCTCCCTTTGGGGGTTCAGAAGCTGCGGTCAGGTCTTCTCCTCTGAGTGGATAGTTCCTTTTGCCAGTTGTCCTCTGTTCTGTGTGTCGTTTTTATATAGTTGGCTCTAATTGCTTCGCAAGTTCGGAATGGCTTGTTAGTCTGCTTTGTTATGGCTATACTGGCTTAAGGAGTAGAGTTCAGCTCCCTTATACTGTGACATCACAGAAGCTTGGAATTCTCAGTCTCCGTCTACTGGAAGTGGGATATAACCAGTAGCACTGTTCCCTCTAAGCTGTGCGCATGTGCACACATACTTTACAACAGAGCGCACAAAAATTACAGTTCTGATTCTGATAGAAAACAACACAGACGTTCTTAAAATTGAAAAGTTGTTGTGTATTTATGGTTTTTACAAGTTCTACAATATTTTCTAGTGCAATCAATGTGGTGTACATACTGTATTCTGACGTGTAGTCAAATTTTAAAGTATATAACTCAGAGTGTCGTTATGTGGCGCACAAAAATTTAACCTTCCTTCAAAAGCTGCACAGCTGATATTTTATGCGCACACAGCCTACAGAAAATTAGAGGGAACATTGACCAGGAGTCTAGACTGGACTGGAGGGACTCGAAAAACATTAGCAGGTAAGGTCTAATTTCACCTTCTCACATAACACTAAAAATTTCACACATTTTAGATCATTAAAAAACCCCACAGATTCCATATTTAGAATCTGGTGCAGTGAGTTGTTTGTATGAACATGGACCCTTCTGTAAGGATGTAGCTACTGCTCCTAAAAAGCCAGTCCAATATAAACTTTTCATTCTCTGCTGACAAAAGTGTCCTTGCCTCACAGGATAAGGTGCACAGCCTTGAGAGTGAGCTCCAGGTGGTTGTGCACAGTAAGAAGATGTTGGAAAAGGAACTGCAAGAAGTGATTTCTCTCACTAGTCAAGAGCTCGAGGAGAACAGGGAAAAACTGCTGGAACTTGAGGATGAGGTAATGATGTAGGTTTCATCTACTATGTTCTGAAAGCTCTCTTTACCTCGGGCTTTTACTGTGTGCAGGATATGCACTATTTACACGGGTCTTGCAAGTGGCGAGTGTGCATAGATTTGTACTTCTCGACAGGACAGACTAAAAATTGTCCTGTTATCAGCAGCCTGGTGGAAGAGTAATGAGGTCCTAGTGAGCTGCCCTAGAGTACAGGAATTGCTGATCCCCCATAATCCTAATATCTGAGAAACCCCATGGATTTTATTGAATCATATCCCACTGTTCAGGATTTTCATCCCCTCCTGTTAACATTGAACTATAACCTGGTAGCTGCTGCTGCTAGGCAGCCTATTAACTGTGATTTGAAGTGTTTTATTACCCAACAGTTCTCTTGTGTGTTTCATTCTAGCTCCAGGAATCGAGAGGCTTCAGGAGAAAAATAAAGCGTTTGGAAGAAATCAATAAGAAGCTGGCCCTTGAGCTGGAACATGAGCGAGGGAGACTCGCTGGCCTGGGGCAGACGAATGCTGCCTTGCGGGAGCACAATAACATTCTAGAGACTGCCGTGGCAAAGAGGGAAGCGGATCTGGTGCAGCTTAATCTGCAGGTACTTCTGCCCTGGATCGTCCTTGCAGAATGTTGTGGGAAAACACCTGAGCACAGTGTGTGGGGCTTCAGCAGCATATGAGAAGTAGGAGGTGAAAAGATTCTGCAAAGCTCTGCTGAGATTCAAGGAAAGGATGAAGTATGCTGGTCAAAGATTACAGTAGTGATGGATGGGGGACATTGACATCTGGGGCTGCTGGGGCTCTGCCAAATCTCCGGGACACTGCAAGTCTAGTACAGACAAGCCAGATGGGAAATAAACCCATCATTGAATACAGTAGCAGTAGCGTTCTGCATATACCGTAGTTCTGTTTCAATGTGTGAATTTGCCTCTATTTTTGGCACTCCAAGTCCTATATCCTTGTTCCTCCCTAGAGACTTGGCTGCATGTTTATGTGGGAGAGATAGGGAAGAGACAGGTGGACATAATATATACCTGGAGAGCAGGAAATATGTTTGGTAGGATTTTGGGAGCAATTTTGAATAGCCCAAAATTGTTTGCAAAATATGTGGGCACCTTTAGGCCAATGTAGATGGCAGCCAATTTTCAAAGAGAAAATACTCATCCTTTTGTTTTTAAAAATTAGCTGGCATAAAGTATGTGCACTCGCTGCTTATGTTTGTGGCTAAACAAGGGTAACAGCGAACATACTTTTGAAAATCAACCTGAACATGCCTACAGAAAGGCCTTTTTATAAACCTGACTGAAAACACCTCTAATACAGAAGCCTGCACATATGTCCAGCTGGACAGAAAAAGGTAATTACCAGATAAAAACATTTACCCTAGAAAATGGCTTTGAAAATTCACTCTAAATATGTTTTTTCTTCTGTTTAGACATGAAAGCTCAGTTTAGAAAATTAATCCACCAAATTTGTCTTGTGCTAGGTACAAGCGGTCTTAAAACGCAAGGAAGAGGAAGACCAGCAGATGAAGCAACTAGTGCAAACCTTACAAATAGCCTTAGAGAAAGAAAGGGTGAAAGTCAGCAGCCTTAAAGAGCAGGTAAGGACAATTTCTGTGTCATGGTTATCGCTGCTGTTTGGTTTTCTTTGAGGAGAAGGGTTGATTACGAATAGTGGTATTAAAACTATACAGGTAGATTATCGGGGGAGGAAGTGACGTCACCGGAGCCAATGGCGGCTTGAGGGAGCCGCTCCGGCACCGACCCAGCCATCGGAGGGACAGCACACCCACCCGGAGGTGGAAAACAGTCACCCCGGGTGTAGGAAACTGTCGAGAGGCGGCAGAGGCCAGCGGAAAGCCGGCGGTGGCAAATTACAGCGGTGGTGAGCCGCAATCACGGGAGAGAAGGGCAGCCGCATGCAGCAGGAAAATGGCGCCCGGAGAGACGGCGTGCTCTGCGTGAGAGGCAGGAAGTGTGCAGCGAGGAGCTGGAGCCCCGCACCTTCAACAATCGGGAGCACACCAGGCCGAAAAGCAGCAGAGGCACCGTGGTGCCGGAGGTGAGAAGGAGCTGAGGAGTGTGGTCCACAGGCATTGTGCTGCTAGCCTGAGCTGGGCGTCCGCAGAGCTGTGACCAGAGGGGAGTGCTGTGAGGCTGGAGAGACTCTTGGAGGGGCAGTAAGAAGACTTGGTGCCCTCCAAAGGAAGGCAGGGGGAGAGTGTGCATTAGTGGAGTGAGAAAGGACAATAAAAGTTCAAGTACCGTGCATGTGAGCCTGTGAAAAAGGGAGACCAATTCATTGCCTGGTGGAAAAATTTGGATCAGAGATGACTACCAGAAGAAAAGCATCAGACCTCAGAGAATATGTGTACTCTGGGTCGCAAGGAGGGAAGAGAGACTCAGGGCAGATGGAGAACAAAAAGCTCCAGGATGGGCCCGGTGAGCAGGGGGGAGAAGTGGAGATGGAGAATGTAAAAGCCCCTGGAATGGATGCAGCGCAAAATGTCACAAGAGCGGAGCTCAGGGACTGGTTTCTTGAAATCAAAAATGAAGTGCAGTCTGTGAAAAGTGAGCTGAATGAGCTGTTGGGGCCTCTGAAGGAAGAAATTGGAGAATTGGTGTGTAGAATGGGAGACCACGAGAACCGGTTGCAGGAGATTGAACAGCAGCAGGCAGGAGAGGCACAGAGGGGTGCAAAGTTGGGATCGCAATACGAGGCCCTGCTGTACAAGCTGGAGGATTTGGAAAACCGATCTCGACGCAATAACTTGAGAATCCGTGGAATTCCAGAGGAGAAAGAATTCCAAGATACTGAAAAAGTGACCCGGTCTGTGTGTCTCGAGGTACTACAGAAAGGTGGTGAGGAGGTGGCAGCTGAGGACATACAACTTGAAAGAGCGCACAGAGCACTGGGGCCTTCAGTTGGAAACAGGCCCAGGGATATTATAATTTGCCTGGCACGTTATAAAATCAAGGAGAAGATTGTTAACAAAATGAGGAGGGGTAGAGCCCTCATATGGCAGGGGTATCCAGTGAATATATATGAGGACCTCTCTGCGGGCACGTTGCAGAGGAGGAGGGCAATGCAACCAGTTACACAACAATTGCGGAGAGCGGAAATTAAATACCGGTGGCTGCATCCTTTTGGATTATCGTTTACCCATAAAGGGCGGACATGGCGGACACAGATTCCAGAGGAGGCGATGAAGGCCCTACGGGAAGTGGGCTTACGACCCCAGGAGGCATCCCAGGGGACAGGTCCATCAACAGGAAGGTGGCAGGGGCAGCGTGGAGATAGCCCAGAGAGAAGGAATAAGCGGACGGCAGGACAAGGGCCAGTGCTGCGAGAAGATCGGCTGGTGGATGAAACCTGAAGAAACTCGAGGACTGAGAACATGCTGGTTGAATACTGAGGGGTGGTGATGTTGGGTTTGGTTTAAGAATATTTGATTAAGTGATTTATATGTAATATGCATGGTAGTGTTGGAGGTAGGTGGGGTGTGGGGAGAGTATGGGGAGGGGAGAGGGTGTTGGAGGGTGTAGAGAAAGGTAAATGGTAGGTGAAGGGCAAAGGTAGAGGGTGGGCAGCACAACGTGGTGTGGATGGGGAGGGGGGAGGAATAGGGGAAGGGTTAGGAGTGAAGAGGAGGGGGAGGCGGGGAAGGGAGGGGGCATGAGAGTGCGGGTTGGTGGAAGAGGGTGGGGGGAGAGAAGGACGGAGTAAGGGGAAGGGGGGCATGGGTTTGTGAAAGTACAATGGCTGGGGAAGGTAGGGGGCGCACTACTGAGTTATCCTCTGGAAGTGAAGGAGGATGAGGGGGGGATAGGGGAGGGAGGAGGGGGGGAGGGCAGGCGAAGGGGCAGCATGACTTGGGGAGAACAACTGGAGTATGTAGCAAGAGGAGGGGGAGGGGCAAGGGGGGAGGGTGGGTGGGGGGAGGGGGAAGGCGGGGGATGGAAGGAAGGGAGGGGAGGAATCGGGGAGGGGGAGGGGGAGTGGGCAGAGGAGAAGATAATGGTTGTGACACTGAATGTAAAAGGGTTGCGTACGAGACAGAAAAGAAGATTGGTGGAGATGGAAGGTAGAAGAATGGGTGCGGATATTATGTGCATACGAGAAACACATTTGCGGGTGGGGTAGGAGTACTTGTTAGAATCTAGACAATATCCCAAGGTGGTGCTGGCGAGTCAAAGAATAAATCCCAGGAAAGGGGGGGTCGGTATCTTGGTGGGGGGGGGGGGAATACCATAATATGGTGAAGGATATTAGACGGGGGAAAGGAGGCAGATGGGTGGGGGTACTATTGCAAATTGAGCGAGAAGAGGTGTGGGTGATAAGTCTACATGGCCCAAATGAGAGGCAGGGGGAGGCGTATGAGCAAATTTTGAAGGAGTTGGAGGGATTTGGGAATACTCCAATTATTTTGGGGGGAGATTTTAATTTGACGTGTAATCCCCGAATCGATACCAGTGGGGGGCAGGACAGGAGGGAGGGGGCCGAGGGGATAGGCGAAGCTTGCATAAGCTGCGGGAGCAATTGGGTTTAGTAGATGTCTGGAGGAGCTGGCATCCAGGGGAACGGAAGTATACATTTTACTCTCCAGTACATGGCTCTTATAGCAGGTTGGACATGATTTGGGGGGGGCGGTACTTGGTTGGAGAGAGTACAGGAAGTGGAGCATGGCTCAATAACCTAGTCAGATCATGCTCCAATGAGCGTACGATTTGACATGGGTAGAGTGGATGAAAGTCTAAAATTCTGGAAACTCAATGACTCCTTGCTGGAGGAGGAGCAGCACGTGGGGAAGATTAAGGATCGTATAAAGGAATACCTCCGGATAAATGATACGGGGGAGGTGCCCATGGGGGTGGTGTGGGATGGCTTAAAGGCGGTAATCCGGGGACAACTAGTTAGCTTGGGGGCGCGGGTAAAGAGGGAAAAAGGGACAGTGGAAAATGATTTACTGCGACAGTTGAGACACTTGGAGGGTGTACATCAGAAAGTGTCAGATTCCCATACTCTTGCGGAACTCACTAAGGTAAGAGCGGAGCTGAGCAAACTGCGGGCCCAAGAGATTGCGTTCCAGCTAGCTGTACTGAAGCAGGCTCATTTTGAAGGGGGAAATTGGGCGGGGAGGTTGCTGGCAAGCCGCCTTAAGGGGAAGAGGCAGGCAACGCATGTAGAGGGCATTCGTAATACTAAAGGGGAATGGGTACATAAATCTAAGGGAATCAGGGGGGTGTTTAGGGAGTTTTATGAGAAACTGTATGAAAGTGAACTGGGGGCGGGAGGGAAGGATATTGAAGAGTTTTTGGAGGAATGTGGCCTACCGCAGGTGACTGGGGAGGACAGGGAGTGTTTAGGACGAGAGATACAGGAGGAGGAGGTGAGGAGGGCTATGGCTACTTTGAAACTTGGGAAGGCGCCAGGATTGGATGGGTACTCGGCGAGGTTTTATAAGGTAATGTCGGAAAAGATCATGCCCGTCTTTACCAGGGTAGTGAATAGGGTTCTTCAAGGGGAGGGACTCCCGCGGACAATGGCAAGGCTCCACATTAGAAACCACCACCCAGGAAAAAGATTTAGGAGTCATCGTGGATAACATGTTAAAACCCTCCGCCCAGTGTGCAGCGGCGGCCAAGAAAGCAAATAGAATGCTAGGTATCCTAAGGAAAGGGATGGAGAATAAAACAAAGGATATTATAATGCCTCTGTATCGCTCCATGGTACGACCGCACCTTGAATATTGTGTGCAATTCTGGTCACCGTATCTTAAAAAGGACATAGAGTTATTAGAAAAAGTACAGAGAAGAGCCACCAAATTGGTGAAGGGGATGGAAGGCTACTCCTATGAAGAGAGGCTAAAAAGGTTAGGGCTCTTTAACCTAGAAAAGAGGCGGCTGAGGGGAGATATGATAGAGGTGTATAAATTAATGAATGGAGTGGAACGGATAAACGTGGATAAATTGTTTACGCTATCAGAATATAGAAGGACTAGGGGGCATGTAATGAAGCTACAGGGTAAACTATTTAAGACAAATAGGAGAAAATATTTCTTCTCTCAACGTGTAATCAAACTCTGGAATCTGTTACCGGAGGATGTAGTAAGGGCTGTTAGTATAGCTGGGTTTAAAAAAGGTTTGGACAAGTTCCTGGAGGAAAGGTCCATAAACCACTATTAAAAAGGGACCCAGGATATCAATGCTTGGCCTAGTACAAGCACTGCAGAACCTGTGTCTTTTGGGGAAACTGCTAGGTACGTATGACCTAGATTGGCCACTGTTGGAAACAGGATACTGGGCTTGATGGACCTCGGTCTGACCCAGTATGGCATTTCTTATGTTCTTATGTTCTTAACGGTTCTACCGAAACCGGGCAAAGATAAGGGGGTGTGCGGATCTTATCGGCCCATATCCTTAATAAACTTAGATGCAAAAATCCTGGCAAAGGTGCTGGCAAACAGGATCCAGGACGTAGTGCCGCAACTGATACACCCTGATCAGACGGGGTTTGTAAATGGGCGACAAGGTAGTGACAATGTGCGCAAGATTTTGAATGTTATGTGGCAACTCCAGAGAACTAAAGAATCAGCAGTGCTGGTCACTGTGGACATGGAAAAAGCTTTTGATCGGGTGGAGTGGCCTTTTATGTTTCAGGTTTTGGAGAAAATGGGGTTTGGAGGACAATACATTGGCTGGATAAGAGCTCTTTATCAGGGGCCATGAGCTAGAGTTCGAGTAAATGGTGGGTACTCAGAGTTTCGAGCTTCATCGGGGTACTAGGCAGGGATGCCCATTGTCACCTTTATTGTTTGCACTGACTATTGAGCCGCTGGCGGCATTCATTAGGCGTGCGGTGGATATCAAGGGAGTAAGGATACGAGGGAGGGGGGAAAAGATAGGACTCTTTGCGGACGACGTTATATTTACCTTGACACAGCCGCTTACAACGCTACCAGTGTTGACTGTTATTCAACGGTACAGCCGGTTAGCGGGATATAAAATTAATCGGGAAAAAAATGAACTGCTGGGATTTAACTTAGCGCCTCGGGTGGAAGAAAGCCTGCGACACCATTTTAAGTTTTGGTGGGTGGCAGGGGGTTTCCGATATTTGGGGATCCAGTTGGGGACCCCTTTATCCAAGATTAAGCACTGGAATTATCAGGGATTGGTGGAGAATATCAGGCAGGACTTATCACGCTGGAGGGGGTTGTATTTGTCATGGATGGGCCGTATCGCAGTGGTGAAAATGAATGTTCTCCCAAGGTGGTTGTTTGTATATATGTCTTTACCGTTTAGGTTGGTAAGAAAGGAAATAGAAAAGATGCAACACCTGCTCTTGCAGTTTATTTGGGATGGGAAGCGCCCGAAAGTTGCTCGGGTTGCCATGTATAGGCCGAAGGAGGAGGGGGGGTTGGAGGTCCCATCATTGCTCCGGTATTATGAGGCGGCGCAACTTCGGGCATTGTTTGCGTGAAAGGAGGGGGTGGAGCACCCAGGGTGGATGGGGAGGGGGAGGCGGGAGTAGGGGCGGGCGCCTGGATCTGGGATCCCGGGGTGGGAAGGTGGAGGAGAATCCGTATAGAGAACTTACGAGACAGGTTTGGGTGAAATGGAGGGGGTATTTATTAGGGGGGAAGCAGTACTCTAGGGAAACTCATATTCAGACGGTAATGGAGAATAAGATGGGAGAGGCGGCCGGGGTTTTTAGGAGGTGGGGGGAGAAAGGGTTGTGGAAACTTGGCCAAATGGTGGGGGATGGGGGGAGGGTCCGGGGATTTGAGGGGCTTCAACAGCAATATTGCTTGGGGGAGCAAGATAGATATGCGTATGTTAGTCTGTGGTATTGGCTTCAGCGACGGGAGGTGAAACAAGATTTGTTGTCGAAACCTACACCATTTGAGGAGATGATGGGGAGTAATGGAATGCCTAATCATATAATATCAAAGCTATATAAACTCTTGGGGGAATTTAAGCAGGGGGGCATACGTGGCCAGCTGCAGTGGGAGGAGGAGTTGGGAGGGCAGTGGGACTCAGAGAGGTGGGAAAGTATTTATATTCGGACTCATAAATTGGCCCCGGGGACAGCAATGCTAGAAAATAGCTATAAGTTAAGGCTGAGAATGTATTGGACCCCGGTGTGGCTTCATGCTTTGTACCCAGACAGCCCGGACCTTTGCTGGAAGGGGTGTGGGGCCAGAGGGGACCTCTTACATATGGTCTGGAGTTGCCCTATTGTACGGGAATATTGGATAGGGGTGGAAAGGCTTACGGTGGGTATTACGAGGGTGAAGGAGCTTTTCACTCCCAGTATGGTGATATTAAATGAGGGGGCGGAGGGGGGGAAGGGGTGAATTAGGTAGACTACAGGGGTACTGTGTAATCGCAGGCCGGATGAGCCTCCTCCGTTGGTGGAAGAAAACGGGTGTGTCCACATTAGCGGAGGTGGTGGGGAGAATGGAGCAGCTTAGGAGCTTCTGTGCAATAGAAGCACATCAAAAACATGATATTAAAAGGTATAACAGGGTGTGGGAGTGGTATGAGCAGTGGAGGGTTGGGGGGGTTGCACAGTGGTATGAGCAGGTGGAGAGGGAGGGGTCAGTACACTGGTGAGGGTGGGGACTAAACTTCTGCTCATTCAACCCAATTGTACAAGTATTGAGATGGGTGTTAAAGTCTGCATCTGTTGTTAATATCTATATCTGTTATTTATGGTGTGCTCCCTTTTGGGAGTGAAATGTATGTATGATTTACCATGATTCTGATGTAGAGTTAAGGCTTTATGTCTTCTATGTCTGAAGGCTTTGTTTTATGATGTAGATTGTTATTGCTGGGAGGGTGGTAGGGTGGGAGTTTTCTACAGGGATGGTGGGGGAGGGGGGGTTGGGGGGGAACCCATTGTTTGTGTATGCCTGTGTTTATAACCCAGAAGAGTACCAGTTCAGTAGGCAGATGCTAATCGGTTAATGTAGGTGGGAGGAGCTCAGAGGATGGGGAGGGTCTTCGGAAGTGCAACTTTATGTTGGTGTGGAAATTGCATAAAGTATACATGGTAGAAAATAGGGTACACACCGAGAGAGGGGATCTCTCCAATCTGTAGATGAAGTATGGAATGTATAATGGTTTATACTTGGGGGGGTTATGGTTATATGTTATGTGATGTGTTTTTTGACGTGTGCCAATAAAAATCTAAATTACAAAAAAAAAAACTATACAGGTAGATGCAAAGGCCAGTTACTTTTCTCCTTGGACCTTTCATCAGTTCCGCAAGGGGGAAAGTATTTTGGTACTCTCCCCCTGAGAATTGCTTGGGGAGAAAGCAACCATAGAAAGCTACACCTGCTTTTTCTGTGGCTCTGCTATGTTGAGCTACACGCATGCTGGGCTTTCCTCATCTCACCTCTGTCCATATCGTCCTGCTAGACCATTCCAGACAAGTGGGTTGTGTTCCCCTACTAGCAGATTGGTGGAGACAGAGAACCACTGAAATGCCCAGGTTTCAATGATATCACTCCCATGCCTCTTATTAGCCTGAGCCACTAGAGGGCAACTCAGTTTTCCGTATTGTCCCTCCAGTCCAGACAAGATGCATGGGTTATTTCCCTCACTGGCAACTAGAAAGCAAACACAAGAGCAGCGAAGATAAATTGGGAGAGGCGTTAGAGGACCTTGAACAGCTTAATGGACAGAAGGGACTAGAGTCTTCCGTCATAACCGGGACTATTGGGTCAGTCAAGTTCCTGGAGGAAAGGTCCATAAACCATTATTAAAAGGGACCCAGGATATGACTGCTTGACCCAATACAAGTATTTTGGAATCTGTGTCTTCTCCAGGACCAAGCAGGAAGTCAGTCCTCACATATGGGTGACGTCTGCGTCGACGGAGCCCCCACGCGGAGCATTTCCCCAGCTTTCAAGGAAAGCCTTTGGGAATGCAGGCACGCATGCGCGGTCCCCTTCCCGCCCAAAGGTGCCATCTTGCTCAGTCGTCTTTTTTCCGCGGAGCCCTACGGACGCCTGTCCTTGTCACCTGTGAAAAAAGTTGATTTTTCTGCGTTGTCGAGTGTTTTTTTTCGGTTCGACGTCGGTTCCTTTCCCGCCTGGACTCGGTACACCGGTGCCGAGCCCGGATCTCTTTTTTTGGTTTTTGTCCTTAGAGACTGCGTTCGCGCCTTTTTTCTTTTCCCTGGCAGCCCAAATTTTTGATCTTGCAGGGGCCCTTTTTCCCCCGATGGCTGCCAGGGGCTTTAAGAAGTGTGATCGGTGCAAGAAACTGATGTCTCTCACCGACACACACGACTGCTGCCTCCAGTGCCTGGGGCCAGACCATGAGTCTGCGGTCTGTAGTCCCTGTGGCAAAATGTCTTCCAAGGCATTACGGAGCCGTCAGCACCAGCATGAGAGGATCTTCTCCGAATCTGCCTCTGGACAGGTCCGGACTCCGTCAGAGGCCTCGACGTCTCGGGAGTCTGACCCCGAGCATCGTCGGGGCTCCTCTGAAAGGGAGTCCCCCTTGAAGGAGCACCGAAGGAAGAAGAAACCCGCGAGAGTGGCATCGGTGGACACTCTTGGCTCCTCGAGGGCCAGGTCGCATAGCCCCGATTGCTGTCCCGGGTCTTCGGAGTCGGAGAGGCCTGCAAAGCATCCTCGTGTAGAGTCGGAGGCCCCGAGTCACGTGAGTAATGTAGTCCTCATGGACTCTCCTCCGGGGGAGCCGACGTTGGAGGGGCCCGAGTCAGAGGCTGCTGGGTCTCCTGAGCTCAGACTCAGGTTGACGGCCTTGGAGAGCAGATTGTCTGCCTTCATGGAGCAGCAGCGGGTGCTGATCACTGGTCTCACCGGCGCATCTGCCCCGACCACCAGGACATTGACGTCCAAGTCGACCCCGGAGGCCGAGCCGATCCTCGAGACCATGCGAACTCGAGTCGATCCTCAGCTGAGGTCACCTTCGGCCTCCCATTCGGGACCGAGGTCGTCGACGCCGGTTCCCTCGGCGTCGGGGCAGATGGCGTCGGTGCCCGCCCACTCAGAGGCGGTCGATTCCTCCTTGGAGGAATCGGTGTGGGAAACTGAGGAGGAGGAGTCCCCTGACACCTTCCGAACTCGGTGTGCCCCTTCGAACTCACCGGGTTCCGAGCCTCAGACAAGGTCCCCTCCGGAGGATACCAGGTTCGGCTGCTTGCTATTCAGGACAGAGCCACTTTGAATGGGGTCAAGCAGCCGATCCTGGAGGCATTGTCGTCTCCACATGTGGTTCAGGTGACGAGCCACTTCATGGCTCATGTTGGATATGTTATTGTGCCAGTGCCCCCGGTGGAGCAGGGTAAGGGCAGATATTCTATTTATTTTTGGGGTGCCAAAAGATGGATGGCACCTTTTAGATTAGTGCTTGACCTCAAGGGGGTCAATATTCATTTGTGCGTGTTGCGCTTCCAAATGAAAAATCTGAATTCCGTGATTACGGTGAGGCGCCAAAGGCAGTTCCTAGGGTCTCTTGTCTTGACCTAAGCTTATTTTCATCTCCTGATCCAGGAGAATCAGCGGGAATTTCTGCATTTTCCAGTGCTTGGCGCACACTTACTTTCAGTTCACTGTCCTCCTTTTGGCCTCTCCACTGCCCCAAGAACGTTCTCCAAGGTTATGGTGGTGGTGTCTGTTTTGCTACGACGCTAAGGACTATGTGTACACCCATTTCTGGATGACTGGGTCTTCTGAGCCCATTCTCTGTCAGAGGCATCTTGGGCTATGGCCCGAGTGGTGTCATTCTGGGAGGCTTCGGCTGGGTGGTCAATCGGGGAAAGCATTCATTGGAGCCTTCCCAATCCCAGGTATTCCTGGGAGCATAGCTCAGTGCTCTAATGGGCAGAGTTCTCCAGCCGGAAGAGAGAGTGTAGTGATTGTTAGTGCGGCTGTTATAGTGGCAGTGACAGCAGCTTTACAAAAATGACTGCCATGTCGTCCCTCCAGTCCACTAGAGACCAGGCGTGTCTGAGTTGTGGTGTTGCAGTGGAGGAGCTCCCTCCTTGGGCTCTAGGAACCAGTATCTCATTCTCCAGCAGCTGGATGAGGAGCTTCTGCATGGCTGGACTCCACTGAATGGACAATTGGGCCTAGTACTTCTCTACGAAAAAACAAATAAGTATATATAGCAGACTTACTTTGTCTTTGGGCTGGGTCTCTCTCTGGTACTGTATGTGTCAGTGTGAGGGTTAGCAGGTGCAGGTGGGTCAGGTGCAGCACTGGGGTTATATCTGGTGGTCCAGGTCCCTTTCCCCCCAAGCCAGACAGCCCGGCATACCTGTGAGTGAGGTTTGAATCTGTACGTCAGGCTTCATCTCGGCCCCTTTTTCAAATCCATGCTAAAGGCTCACCTCTTTGAGGCTGCTTTTGGATCCTGATTCCTTTTTCTCCTTGTGTCTCCTTACCTTTCCCTATTTGTATTGTCTTAATTAGATTGCGAGCAGGGATCATCTTCTGTATGCATCTGTACAGCATTGCGTACGCCTTTTGCGCTATATAAAATGATTAATAGTAGTAGTAGTGACTTGAGATGTTCCATTCTCAACAGGCCTCCAGGGTTTGGGATTATCTACAGCTTCACAGCTTGATAGCAGTGGCAGCGATCAAGATGAGGCTTTATGAGACCGCTCTAGCAGTCCTTCCTGACCAGAGCTCGCATTCAGGCTTCTGCCCCAGCTGAGAGTGAGAACCAGCTTGAGGTGGTGGTTTCGTCCATGTTATTTGAAGAGAGGCATGCCATTGGATGACCACATGTAGGTTCTTTCAGCGATAGTTGCTGGTCTCATGAGTGAGGGAGCCCTTGTCAAGTCCAAATGGCCCAGGCAGTTGGAGCCACAGAGAGGCAGTGTGCTCCATCAACCATCTTGAAGCAAGGGCTATCTGGCTGACTCTTTGTGTTTCCAGCTGTTGGTCAAGGGCAGGGCAGTGCGAGTGTTCTCAGACAGCAATTGACATATGCTACTGCCATGACATCAAGGTGGCATGAAGTGTGCCAGAATGGTCCTGAGGATGGCTCTCTGGTTTACCTATAGGAGACCAGCGCAGCAGGTACACAGGACTGACGACAATTATAAGTGAAAAATCCTTTTATTTTCGCCCCAATGCGTTTCGGCTGAAAAGCCTTCTTCAGGGGGTCTTAAAAGAGCACACCTCAAAAGAATATAAACAGTTATAAACATCTATATGTATAAATAAAATTAAAACCTAACTTTAATTCATGCATTAAGCTTATTAGCTAACTAAACAAATACATGTAATCATAAAAGCACGTGGAAGATGTAGACACAGTGATCAAGAATATAAATAAGATGCTGTTGAACCATAAAATCATAAATAATATGGCAAAATTAACATTTTGACTATAAACATAAGGTATAAATAAAACAGATGATAACATATAAATCACCAAATTCATTAAGAACACCAAAAGAGAGATGAGGAGGATACAGATATATTAAAACAAATACCTTGAGTCTTTCACGTGGTGTACTAGAAACTAAAGTGAACAGTTAAAAGATAATAAAGAAATAAATAATTACACTGCCAAATATAAAAGGTCAATGCCATTAAAAGTCCAAAAAAGAGGACATAAATAATAAAACCTAAGTTACTTATATCATGGTACTTCTAAACGACCAAGTAATAAGTTAACACAAAGATTGCCTGGACAAAACATAATGTAACAAAACAAATGGAAAAGCACGCCAGAAAGTTTTTTATACATACTATTGAAAGTCAAGGGCACTGAAAAAATGGGTAAAATACAAATATAAAATAACTTTCACTTTTAATTTAATCAGCACACTAATAAAAAGACCTATGTAACTAATGAAATTGACACTTGAATTTGTATAATTTATAAGAAATCTATATCTAAAACAACTCATGTAGTGTTTCCCTGTTGTCTAAAACAAACTCATATAACCTTCACTTTTTATACAGTCATCGCAATGATAAAGGATACCTATACTGCTGATGAGGTAAAACCCTAGATGTGTTGTGCACTAGTCCGATCTAAAGGACGTATACTGTCAAATGTTTTCAAAAAAGGAGAAGAGAAGGACTGGGGGCCTAACGAGTCGTCATCTCACAAAAAGATTTACCCGTTGCAGGAGCAGGACAAGGATCTTTTCAAATCACCTAAAGTGGATGTGGCGGTATCCGCTGTTACCAAGAAGACCACGATTCCGCTGGAGGGCAGTGCTGCCCTTAAGGATGCGCAGATGTTTGATGTCAATGCTCTTTCCTTGCAAGCTTCCATCTGTGGAGCGTGGGTAGCAAGAGGGTGTCTACGTTGGGCCCAAAGGATTTCGGTGGGCCGGGAAGACGAGACGGGGAAGAAGCGACCCAGCTGGAGTCGGGGGCGGCTTATTTAGCGGATGTACAATATGATCTTATTCGGGGTCTGGCAAAGAGCATGGCGTCATGATAGCGGCGCGTAGGTATCTGGTTACGCAATTGGGCGGCGGGCGGCGCCTCTAAAGCGAGACTAGGAAAGCTTCCCTTCAGGGGTAAGTTTCTTTTTGGAGAAGATTTGGACAAATTGGTGAATGACCTCGGAGAGTCTAAAGAGGGAAGGCTGCCGGAGGATAAGCAGAAGCAGAATCATCCTCTCGCGCCTTCCAGAAGCCAGCAGAGGGAGTTTAGGAGATTTCGTGCGCCAAGATTTGGTCAGTTTCAAAGAGGATGTTTTCAGTATAGGTCCCAGGGGTTTCGAGGACTTAGGGGAGCGGGGAGAGATTTTGGAGCCTCCTCGTCCTCCGTCCTCAAAAAGCCGTAATGAAACGAGGGGGGCCCAGGCAGGGTTGGTAGCTGTAGGGGGTCGGCTGAAAGAATTTTTTCCTGCCTGGGTCCAAATCACGTTGGATCGTTGGGTTCTGGAGGTCATAAGAGAGGGGTATGCCCTGGAACTTCAATGACCCATTGCCGACTCCTTCGTCCAGTCTTCTTGCAGGACAAGGTCAAAGCGACGAGTGGTGCAGGAGACTTTGCAGAGGTTATGGAACCTCGAAGCGGTGGTGCCGGTCCCAGTCAGCCAGTGCGGCTGCGGTCGGTACTCGATATATTTTGTGGTGCCCAAAAAAGAAGGTTCTTGGCAGCAGATTCTAGACCTCAAGGGAGTCAACAGGTGTCTCAGGGTGTCTCACTTTCGCATGGAAACTCTGCGGTCCGTTATAGGGGCGGTGCGACAGGGAGAGTTTCTCACATCTCTAGACCTCTCCGAGGCGTAGCTGCACATTCCCATTTGGTGGGAGCATCAGCAGTACCTGCGTTTTGCAGTCCCGATGGGACATTTTCAGTTCCAGGCGTTACCATTCGGCTTAGCGACGGTGCTGCAGGCCTTTACCAAGATAAGTGGTAGTGGCGGTGGCATTGCACAGAGAGGGGGTGTTGGTTCACCGGTATCTAGACGATTGGTTGATTCGAGCAAAGTCGCAGAGCGAGAGTGAGGAAGCTACTCACCGGGTAGTACGGTTTCTGCAGAGCTTAGGGTGGGTCGTAAACGTCGCAAAGAGCAAGTTGACACCGACCCAAGACTTAGAGTATCTGGGAGCCCGCTTCGACACAGACAGGCAGGGTATTTCTGCAGCTCGCCAGGGCTCAAGGACTGCGCCGACTCATTCGGGAGTTCTTGGGGAAAAAAGCCCCTTCAGCGTAGCATTACCTGCAGCTTTTGGGTACAATGGCGGCCACGCTCGAGCTAGTGCCTTGGGCCAGGGCGCACATGAGACTGTTGCAGAGAGCGCTGCTCAGGTGGTGGTCCAATCAGTCAGATCCGTTGTCGCGGAAGTTAATTTGCCCCTGGTCAGTGAAGCAGTCCCTTCAGTGGTGGCTAGATCCATGAAATCTAGAGCAGGGTATGCCGTTGGAGTCGCCAGACTGGAAGCCCTTGACAACGGATGAGAGTCTTTATGGCTGGGGGGCGCACTTCGAACGGCAATTTGCCCAAGGTCAGTGGACTGAACAGGAAAGACAATGGTCAATCAACAGGTTGGAGCTAAGAGCGGTCATGCTGGCATTAAGGGCATTCAAGCATCAGGTGCAGGGCAGTGCGATTCGGGTGCTGTCAGACAAAGCCTCGGCGGTAGCGTATATCAATCGGCAAGGGGGCACCAGCAGTGTGGCTCTGAAGGCAGAGGCGGAAGAGCTACTAGCTTGGGCCGAGTTGCATCTGGAAGCACTAACGGCAGGACATGTAGCCGGAGTGGACAATGTAACTGCAGATTTTCTGAGTCAAGTCGCAGTGGACCCGGGGGAGTGTGTCCTCAATCAGGAGGTATTTTAGATGATAGTGGATCGCTGGGGAATTCTGGTGATGGATCTCATGGCGACGTTTGCTTCGGCGAAGGTAGAAAGGTTTTTCAGCAGAAGACGAGAAAGAATGTCCGAAAGTTTGGATGCCCTATTGCAGAGGTTGTCGGAGGAGCAGCTCCTCTACATGTTTCCCCCATGGGCCTTGATAGGTCGGTTAATTCAGAGAATAGAGAAACACAGGGGTCAAGTGATTCTTGTAGCGCCGGATTGGCCGAGGAGACCATGGTATGCCGACCTGGTGCGGCTCCTAGTGGAGGCACCGTGGAAGCTGCCGGTCAGGGAGGATCTGCTGAGACAAGGGCTCTTGCTAATGCCTCAGGTGGATCGGTTCTCGCTTACAGCTTGGCTATTGAAAGGGCAAGGCTGACGGCCAGGGGTTATTTATCAGCTGTAATTTCCACTTTGCTGAGGTCCAGGTGTAGATCTACTTCAGTAGCGTATATCCTGGTATGGCGCCTTTTTGAGTCTTGGTGCGAGCTTAGGCGAGTGGTAGCGTTGAGAGCATACATTCTGCAGATTCTCAACTTTTTACAGGACGGTTTTGATAAGGGTCTAGCGTCAGCGTCCTTAAAGGTCCAGTTGGCAGCACTTTCTTGTTATCGGGGAAAGGTGCAAGTGTTAGTGCTTGGGTCTAATCCAGACGTGAAGCAGTTTTTGAGGGCGACATCCCTGCTAAGACCGCCTTGCCGTTTTCCGGTGCCGACTTGGGATCTCAACATGGTGCTGGAGGCATTGGTGCGTAAGCCTTTCGAGCCTTTGTCTAAGTCAACATTGAAGGATCTCATGCTGAAGGCAGTATTTTTAGTAGCGATTTCTTCAGCACCGAGGATTTCGGAGTTACAGGCTTTGTCATGTAGGGAGCTGTTTCTGGCCTTCTATGACAAGAATGTGGTGTTGCGGACAGTGCCCTCATTTTTACCAAAGGTGGTATCAGTTTTTCATGTGAATCAAGCGGTGTCTTTGCCGGCTTTCAAGAAGGATGTCGCAGACAGTTCCAGAAAGAGGTTGCATCGGTTGGATGTGAGTTGAGTATTGAGGATGTATTTGCAGAGGACGGCTGTGTTCCGCAAGACGGATAGATTGTTTGTCTTGTTTGGTGGACCACGGCAGGGGGAGCCAGCGTTCAAGGCTTCTATTGCAAGATGGATTAAGGAGGCCGTTACGTCGGCATATATCTTGAAAGGCAGGACTGTGCCGACTGGGTTAAGAGCTCATTCGACTAGGGCGCAGGCGGCTTCCTGGGCGGAGTGCAGTTTGGTGCCTGCGGCAGAGATTTGTAAGGCGGCGACTTGGTCATCATTACATTCCTTTGTCAAGCATTACAGGATCGATTTGCAAGCGGAGAGGGATGCTAGGTTTGGATCAGCAGTTCTTCAGGCTGGTCTAGCGGGTCCCTCCAGTTAAGTTGTTACTGCTCTGTTACATCCCCAGATGTCCGGGACTAGACTAGAGGGACGACAAGGAAGGTGAAATTAGACTTACCTGCTAATTGTGGTTCCTTGCGGAACTCTAGTCTAGTCCCGTGTCCCTCCCTAATGTTGACGTGGATCCATAGCCTGAAGAAATTTAAAGGTATTTATCAGTTGGCTACGGCAGCGCCTGGATGGCCTGCGATCCTGTGGTGGGGAGGGGGTAAAATGCTTACGGGGCAGTATTAATAGTACCTGCTAGGAGGTCCTAGAGAGGGGGCGAAGCAGGCGTAAGCAGATGCATAGATAGACCTTGCTTGGTGCTTTGCCAAGTTCAGTTATTCAGCAAATGTTTGCAGTTAGAATAGTTGAGAGTTAGTTAAAGTTTAGTTAGAATTTAAGAATGCTGTATCTACTTACTTATTGCTCTGGTGAGTCTGCTTTGTCAATAGGTTACTGGAGCAAGGAGGCGGTTCCTCATCTACTTATACTGGTGTCACCAAAAAGGGTGATGGGCTCAGTCTCCAAGGCTGCGGGAGGAGGAGCTTATATCCCCCAGATGTCCGGGACTAGACTAGAGTTCCGCAAGGAACAACAATTAGCAGGTAAGTCTAATTTCACCTTCCTGCCGTTAAGAGTACAAACCTTTCTGAACCTTATGCTTACTGTTACCCAAGTACAAAGTCTGCAATTTTCAGGCAGTCTATTTCCCTATCTAAATGGCTTTTGAAACGTGCTCTCAAGAAGTATTAGTGTTGTTTGGAATATGTGTGATTATACTGCGCATGTGAGGGTGGGGTGGAGGGTGGCTCCTGGGGTATATAACTAATAATATTTTCCTTCTACACTATTGATACAAATTATATACTATTTCCTCTGTCAACATAAGGATGAAAATATTCACTTAATTTTTTTATCCTGGATGTCGCATTTTCCCTTCACCAGGGGATACATGCTGAGATCGTTGACTAGCATCCCATGTGCACCACATTAAGGAATAATTTCCTTGTGCTTTTTTAGGTTATTGCAGCCAAAGCAGAAGCGGCACATAACCGTCGCCATTACAGAGCTGCAGCTCTGGAACTGAGTGAGGTAAAGAAAGAACTACAAGCCAAAGACGACCTTGTGAAAGCTTTGCAGGCAGAGGCTGACAAGCTGCAGTGAGTACAGAGTGTGGTACTGGAAACGCATGCCATTAATACAAGGTTAAGAGCAATTTGTGCATCTCAGAACTACTAAGGGATACAGTTGTGGTCAACATTATTGGCACCTTACAGTTCAACCCCTTTAT
Source organism: Ichthyophis bannanicus (assembly GCA_033557465.1). Classification (NCBI taxonomy): domain Eukaryota; kingdom Metazoa; phylum Chordata; class Amphibia; order Gymnophiona; family Ichthyophiidae; genus Ichthyophis; species Ichthyophis bannanicus. The sequence continues at coordinate 37,098,527 of CM066041.1, read as the reverse complement.
GTCCAATATCTCCTTTAAAAAAAAAGTGGCCAGTGAAATGGCTTTGGATTATGTATGCACACATATTTGACACACAAAAGAATAAAATAAAATAAAACCAATTAAAAAAGGAAATAGTATAAAACTTGGGACATTTCAAGGACATGATTATTGGCACCTTTATTAAAAATTCAAATCAGTTTTTACAGAAGAACCACATTCCCATTGCAGTAAAATTAGACACACCTGTGATTAATTGTCAGTATTCACATGATTTGAATCAACCAATGAATGATGGCTTTAAAGTATAAAATGGCCACATTCACTCCCTGTTCCGTTTTCAGAATGGTGAAGACAAGAGAGCTGCCAAAGGCCATCAGAAAAGCCATTATCACCCAACATCAAACTTCAAAGGGGTACAAGATCATCTCCACAGACTTTGGGATTCCTGCATCTACAGTTTGTCGTGGATGTGCCAGGATGTGGTGGGAAGAGGAAAATTAATCCAAGAAGTCTTCGAAGGTTAGTGCGAAATGTTGGAAAAAACATCACACACAACATCCAAAGAGCTTAAGGCTGACCTGGAGCAGTCTGGAGTAGTAGTTTCAACCCGCACTATACGCTGTGCATTAAATAAAGAAGGACTTCATAGGCAAAGACCAAGGAGGACCCCACTGTTCAAAGACAGATATAATAAAGTATGTCTTATCTTTGCCCAAACCCACCTTGAGAAACCACAATCCTTCTGGGAAAATGTTCTGTGGATAGATGAAACCAAACTTGAGCTCTTTGTCAATGCAGACCCGCGATACATTTACAGGCAAAGAAATGAAGTTTAAAAAAACACCCTTCCTACAGTTAAATATGGTGGAGGTTCCATAATGTTGAGGGACGGTTTTGTTGCCTCTGGAACTGGAGGCCTGGAACGTATTAAAGGAATCGTGAAGTCAGAGGACTACCAAGGTATTTTGGAGCAAAATGTGCTGCCTAATGTCAGAAAAAAGCTAGGTCTGAGTCAAAGGTCATAGGTTCTGCAGTAGTACAATGACTCAAAACATATATCTAAAAGTACAAAAGAATCGTTAAAAAGAAACAAATGGACTTTTTAAAACTAGCCCAGCAGTGAGTCCTGATGTCAATTCAATCAAGAATCTTTGGGAAGAGCTGAAATCTGTCACTGGTAAAACATTCATGAGCTAGAACACATCGCAGTTGAAGAGTGAAAGAAACTACCAGCAGACAGATATACAAAATCTATAGATGGCTTCAAGAAATTTTGAGACTGTCACCACTATCAAGGGTGATGCAACCAAATATTAGTGAAGGATGCCATTAATCCTGTCAGGTCATATTTTTTTTCTCAGAAATTACTAAGTCTAAGTTGCACAGACATTTTTTAATACCTTTGACCATACTATTAAAATATTATGATGACATACAGTTGGAATATTTCTGATTATTTCTCAAGATATTGTACACAACACACTTAAAATGCAAGGGTGCCAATAATGTTGACCACAACTGTATCACATGCAGTTGCAGAGCTTGGAGAAGGAAGTTTGTACCCTGGCAAAAAGATTGGTTGTAGTGGTACAACAATTTGCTCATTAGTTCCTTTGGGCATAAACCTTTTGATTTTCCTTATTTGCGGTCACAGTCCCCTGATGAAGGCCAGGTTGGCCGAAACACGTGTAGGGCAGACCAGCTAATAAAGATTACTTTTCTTCCAAGGGTTTCCTGTCACCTGCTTTTGTTTGTGCTCTTGGACTGCGGGTGGGGTGCTTCATTTGTTGCCTTTGCTTGATCAGTGGGTCATTCTCCCTGTGCCACCTTCGTAAAGAGGCATAGGAAGGTATTCTATCAACTTTGTGGTTCCCAAGAAGGATGGTTCTTTTCGACCCATCCTTGCTCTCAAAGGCGTCAATTGTTGCTTGAGAGGGGACTTGTTTTCAGATAAGAGACGTTGTGCTCCGTTATCCAGTCAGTTCAGCGGGGAGAGTTTCTTGTGTCTCTAGATCTGGTGGGGGCCTATTTCCATATCCCCATCAGGGAGGATCAGCAGTGCTTCTAGAGGTATGCAGCTCTTGGATAGCACTTCCAATTTTGAGCCTTGCCCTTCAAGTTGGCGACTGCTCCCAGGACCTTTTCGAAGGTCATGGTGGTCATGGTAGCAACGCTTCATCACAAAGGGATTTCTGTACACCCTTACCTGGACAACTGGCTCCTCCGGGCCAAGTTGCAGCCAGAGGCTCTCCAAGCAGTGGCTCGTGTGATGCAGCTGTTAGAGGGCCTCAGCTGAGTGGTCAATCACGCCAATAGCTGCCTTGTTCCTTCCCAGTGCTTGGAATTTCTCAGGGCCCTCTACAACACAGTATGGGGCTATGTGTTCCTGCCAGTGAAACAAAGCAGCAAAGTTCTTCTTCGTCTCCAGGCATTTCAGAGCAGCCTGGCACCCAAAACCTAGGATTACCTTCAGTTACAGGGGGCAATGGAAGACACATTGGACCTGGAACCCTGGGCCTGAGCACTTATGAGGTTGCTCCAGGGGTCATTGCTGGCCCCTGCTGGTCCCCTTGTTCACAGGATTACAACATTCATCTGCTGCTGCCAGGGGTATGGAGCAGTCTGCGATGGTGGGCATGTTCCAACAACATGCTCAGAGGGATGCCACTCAAGACCCCTGCTTGGGTGCTGGTCACAACTGACACCATCTTGGGAGGCTGGAGAGCACAGTCTGGGGCAGATGACCCAGGAGAAATGGACTCCAGCGGAGGCCAAGTGAGCCATCATTCGCTTAGAGGCCAGAGTGATTCAGTTGGCTTTGGAACATTTCCTGCCGTGGATTCAGGGTCAAGCAGTCTGCGTGCTGTTGGACAATGCCACGGTGGTAGACTATGTCAATTGCCTGGGCAGCACCAAATGCCAAGGGGTTGCCAGAGAGATGTGTCTCCTGTTCTCATGGGTCAAGTGCTTTTTTGCAGGCCCTGTTGGCTCAGCACATTGCAGGCGTGGACAACGTGGGAAGCTAACTTTCTCAGCCATCATGAACTCTATCCTGTAGGATGGAAGTTCGCCCCATGGGCCTTTCAGTACATAGGGAGCGTTGGGGGGTATCAACGGTGGGCCTCATGGCCATGGGAGACCATTCCAAAGTGACGGTCTTTTTCAGTCACTGAAGAGACAGCAGATCCCAGGGGGTGGATGCACTAGTACAGGCATGACTCTGCCCCACCCCCTCCTCCATGGTCCATGATTGTGCACGTGCTCCAGAGGATAGAGGTGCATTCTTACCTGGTGATTTCTGGATTGGCCCCATCGCCCATGGTATGCCAACCTCATTCACCTGATGGTAGCTCGGCCTCTAAGTCTGGGATCTCGCAGAGGCTTGCAGCAGGGACCTGTCCTCATGGACAACCCCACTCCCTTCTCACTTATGGTTTGGCCCTTGAGAGGGGTTACCTAGCTCGTAAGTGTTGTTCAGCTTCTGTCATTGGTACGCTGTTGGAGGCCAGTCGCAGATCTACTTCCTTGGCCTATTTCTGAGTTTGGTGTCAGTTTGAGAGCTGGTGCTGTTTCTGGGGTATTTTGCCATGGAGGGTGCAGGTGTTATCGGTGTTTGCCTTCCTGCAGGATGGTTTGGAGAAAGGGCTTGCCTTGAACTCCTCGAAGGTGCAGGTGGCTGCTCTTTTTTGGTTTCCAAGGTCCAGTGGTGGGCCCCTCATATTTACAGGGATGTGGAACACTTCCTCAGAGGGGTGCAGTCTTTGTGCCCTGTGGTCCATCCATTCATTCCACCTTGAGATCTAGCTCTGGTTCTCAGAGTGCTTGTGCGTTCACCCTTTGAGTCATTGAAAAGAACCTCTCATTGAAGGCACACCGCATCTGAGTTGCAGGCGCTTTCCTGTTGAGATCCTTTCCTTCTCAGCTGAAGGGGGTACCTTGCAACCTGTGCCTTCTGCCCAGGGTAGTCTCTTCTTTTCATGTGAATCAAGTTATTTTGCTTACAGCTTTTTTCCCCTGACCAGTGTACAGGGAAGGACAAGAGCCTTAGGCTGCTGGATGTCCATAGGGTTCTTTTGCATTACCTTGAGATGACTAATCCTTTTTGGTTGTCGGACCACCTTTTTGTCGTTTGCAGGGCCTCATCAAGGTCATGCGGCGTCAAAGACTACACTGGGGTGGTGGATTAGAGAGCCTATTGCCTCTGCTATCTATTGGCAGGTAAGCCCATAGTGGTCAGTTGGAGGGCTCACTCTACCAGGGCACAGGCTGCTTTCTGGGTGGAGTCTTCCTGTGTGTCTCTGCTTGACATTTGTAGGGCCTCGACATTGTCCTCATTGTCGACTTTAGCGAAGCATTATCACTTGAACCTCCAAGCTAAGGGAGCAGCCACTTTGGCTCTGATGTGTTTGCAGCTGCGAATGTCTTCCCACCCTGTAGGTGGGGTAGCTTTGGTACTTCCCACTTGTCTGGACTGATCTAACAGGATGCACTAGAAGGTTAAATTTTACTTACCGATTAATTTCCTTTCCTTGAGTCCTGATAGACTAGTCCAGGACACGCCCATTCTTTCAGCTTCATGCCATTTTGGGGGCATTTGACCACAGCAGAGTTCTATTTTGCCTGTCCTCACCATGGTCTTGTGCTTAGTTCTAATTATCTTCTGTTTTGTCTGGGGCCTGGGTTTCCCATTTGCTGTGTTATGAAAATACTGGGGGCGACCCCTAGCTGTATCTGTATTTATACTAGTGATGATGTCATGGCAGAATTGGTACTTTCTCTGTCTCCATCATCTGCTGGTAGGAGGGGGGGGGGATATAGACCAGCCCAGACAAGTGGGTTATCAGGACTCCAGGAAAGGAAATTATCAGTAAGTAAAATGTCATCATATTGCTCCATGGTGCGACCACACCTTGAATATTTTGTGCAGTTCTGGTCAGCACATCTTAACAAGAATACAGCGGAATTAGAAAAGGTACAGAGAAGTGTGACAAAAATGGTAAAGGGGATGGAAGGATATCCCTATGAGGAAAGGCTTAAAAGGTTAGGGCTCTTCAGCTTGGAAAAGAGATGGCTGAGAGGAGATATGATAGAGGTCTATAAAATAATGAATGGAGTAGAACGGATAAATGTAGATCAGTTGTTTACTTCTTTAAAAAGTAGAAAGAAGCTACAATGTAACACATTTTAAGACTAATTGAAGAAAATATTGTTTCACTCAATGCATAATCAAACTGTGGAATTCATTACTAGAGGATGTCATTAAAGCTGTTAGTGTAGCTGGATTTAAAAGAGGTTTGGACAAGTTCCTGGAGGAAAAGCCCATAAACCAGTATTAAAGAGGACCACGGAGGCTGGGGAAAGTGGCAGTGGTGAAAATGATGTTGCTCCCCCAGTTTCTTTTTCTTTTTCAAGTGCTGCCAGTGGCGATACCAACTAGGACGCTGGCTAGACTGCAAAAGCAAGTCGGGGGGTTTATATGGGGGAATAAAAGGCCCAGGGTGGCAGCTAGAACATTGCAAGTGGCTAGGATAGAGGGGGGTATGGGGGTCCCCAATTTCCGGAAATATTACGTGGCAGCACAGGTGCGGGCGGTATACTCGTGGTTGAGGGAACAACATAAGCACTGGGTGACGATGGAGGAAGCGGGACTTCGGCCTGGGGAGCTGGAACGCCTCGTCTGGGGGGGGAAGGGAAGTAAGGGAGACAATCCAATGGTGGGGCATACTCTGGGGGTGTGGCAGGTACATAGGAGGAAGTTGATTGGGGAGAAGAGGTGGGCGCGTGGGATGTCCTTGCTGGCCTGTTGCGAAGAGGGCATAGGCCCTGATGTGATGGTCCTGACCAGATGGGCACAGCAGGGGCTGCAAAACGTGTCTCAGATAGTTTTTGGGCAAGGGATAAGAGAGTTTGAGGGCGTCCGAGATCTATATCGGTTGAAAGAAACAGACCGGTACCACTATCTACAATTGGGTTCACTCCTTAGGCAGAGAAGACAATGGCAGGACATTTTGCAGGAACCAGGCTGGTTTGAGGGCAGTTGTCTGGGCTCGCTGGGGAGGAAGGGGGTTATTTCCAGAATATATAAAGGGCTGACAGAGAGAGGGAGAGAGAAATTAAGTTATATGAAGGCGTGGGAGAAGGACTTGGAGGTTGAGTGGGAGGTGGAAGAGTGGGAGCGAATAGCTCAAGGCATAGCGAGGGTGTCTCTCGCCACGTCCCTGAGGGAGAATGGATGGAAAGTGCTGTCTAGGTGGTATTTGACGCCTGAGCGCCTGTGCAAAGCGGGGGCTCGAGGGACGGATGAGTGTTGGAGAATGTGTGGAGAGAAGGGAACTTGGCTGCATATGTGGTGGACGTGCCCAGTAGTACGCCAATATTGGGAAAAAATTGGGGACATCCTGGAGGGTATATTAGGCGCCCGAATCCCCTTGACACCAGAGTTATGTCTCCTACTAAAGCAGAATGACGCCGCAGAGGGGAATTGGAGTATTGTGCGGCAATGTATAATGGCGGCCCGTTGTGAAATAGCACAACATTGGAAACAGGGGGTCATGCCGCCCATAGGGAAATATACAGTGCGCCTGGCAGAACTGTATCAAATGCATAAATTAACAGGGCTAAAGAAGGGGAACGGAGATAGGGTGGAAAGGCGGTGGGAGGGTGTGTGGCGATGGTTAAGCAGGGGCGGGGAAGAATAGATTGGGTACATTGGCGGGTGTAAGAAGATTGACACTGGTGGTACACTCAGCAAGATCAGGTAGAGGGGGGAAGGGTGGGGGGGGGCAGGGGAAGGGAAGGGGGAGGGGGGGTATTTACAGCTAGCCAGTTAAAGGGGTTTTTGTGGTGTAAACTTTATGTACTACCTAACATGAATAGGAAAGAAGTAATCATTACAAAGGTAGGAGAATGTTCAATGTTGGTTTATTAGAGAATGTTGTGACAGTGGCGGCATCTGTATTAGAAGTTGGTTGGTAAGAATGTACATACAGTTTTGTTAATGGTACAGATATATCTGAGATGCATAATTGGTGTTTTGTATAACAAAGGAACTGAATAAAAATTTAAAGTTAAAAAAAAAAAAAAAAAAGAGGACCACAGAAAAACACTGCTTACTCATTCGACAAGCAGCATGGAATCTTTATAACTTTTGGGAACCTGACAGGTACTTGTGACCTGAACTGGTTGGAAACTGGATACTGGGCTTGATGGACCCTTGGTCTAACCCAATATGGCATATCTTATGTTCTTAACTATAATCTTGCATGGATTGTATTAGCTTCTCTCCCTAGTCTGCAGCATTTAGCCTGTTAGTGGACACCTGGGCTATCTCATGAACTAAATGGTTTAATTAATTCATTCATTTATGGTTACAGGGCCCAGGACCAGACACGTTCGCAGGAAGTGTCCCGGTTCCAACAGGAACTGGCCGAGGCCCGCTCTCAGCTTCAGGTTTTGCAGAAACAGCTGGATGAGTATCTCAGCAAGCAGCCTGTAGTAAACCAAGAGGTAAGAGCATCTCTTCCCTTCCCAGTGTAACTCAATGGGCCAGCTACTGCTCAGGTTTACCCGTGGTCTGGCAACTCCAGCTATCGGTGACCTGCCAAGTCTTCCGGATTTCCAAAATGAATATCCATGAGAGAAATTAGCATTCTAGTTGGAGGCTGCTTAAATATGTCAGATGGGTATGCTTTCTCCTTAGGTGGAAGATTTGAAGTGGGAGGTAGAGCAGAAGGAACGAGAAATCCAGTCCTTGAAGCAGCAGCTAGACATGACTGGACAGCATAATGAGAGGGCGCTGGAAGGTCTTCAGTCATTACTGCAGGTATTTATTTAAGAACACTTCTAAGCCACCACAAGAGACATTATCCAAGTTTACACTGGGGCCTATTAGCCTCAAGAAAAAGACTAAAATCTTGCATGGATTGGAAATTGAGTCCCATCGTTTGCCCTGGGGACTGAAGAAGGCTTCTGGCACATGTGTAATGGTAATGTACCCTACTGCCCCTTGTGACTTCTTTGTGTAAAAGGGAGGGGGGGTATGTTTCCAGTTTTCAATGCTCTGCCTTTAAAATCTAAGACAGATAATTCCCACCAGCAAGATAGAGACCTGGTTATTTAGTCGATTATTATCAAGTCTTGCCGTGTGCTACAGTTTTGGGTCCAGAGGTGCTCATATTGCAGTACAGCAGAATCGAAAGCACCAGTCTTTGCACAAGGGGCAACAATGAAAGGCTGAAATATTCAGGATTTAATTTTGCAGTTGAATTTCGTAACATCCTTCTTTCTGAGCTTAATAAAATAAATGGATTTGGCTGTGGAACATAGGCCGGAACATTAAAGACTATATAAGCATCATTTATTTCCAGAATGTAAAAGAAGAGCTGGAGGTAGTAAGGGATGACCTCTCCATGACCCAGAAAGACAAGTTCATACTGCAGGCCAAAGTAACGGAGCTGAAGAACAGCATGAAATCACTGCTGCAGCAGAACCAGCAGCTAAAGCTGGACTTCAAGCGTGGCAGGATGAAGAAGGTGAGTCGGAGCCAGAACACGACATTCCTTACATAAACCACTGCTGTGGTGTAGGACGAGTACGTTACCTTATCAATTCACGTGCTGCACTTTCTCATGTCTGTGCTCTGGAGAAGCATGAATGCCCTCCTTCCTTCCGTGCACATGCACCGCTAATGTTATAGTCCTGCTTTTCTAGTTGAAAAAATATAATTACAGCTAACAGTGAGAGGAGGAAAATCGGGCCTGGTTTTATCTTGTTCTGGAGTTTAATTCTCCATCTCTTTGATGCCTGTGATTGGTAGGAAATTCCTACAGTGACATGATTGTGATTCCATACAGGGAGCTGCATTTCTGCAGTAATGACAGCAAACTTGTTCTCACGATCTATAGTAACGTTGTTACAAAAAAAATAATAAAATGCGCAGCAGCACCCTCCCCTGGTTTAATGTTCAATTATGTCCCAAGCGGGCTTCAGAAATCAGGTCATCAGACAATAAGCAGCGAAAGTGCATCCATTTCTTTCCTGATTGCTGTGTAAGAAGTTCACATTCTGTTAATAGTTTGTAGTCTGTTTCCTGTTTTAGGATCTTCTAATTCTCAGTTCCATTGGGTCATAATCTCCATACCCTCCCTTTTATTGAGAACCCAGCAAGCAAGATCTTGGGTGTTGCTCCCAAGTTTCTAAAGTGCCTGGTTGTGTATCTTTAAACAGAGGAAAGAGCTGAAGGGAGATAATAATCCCTCCAATCCCGTGACTCCGGTGAAGATTCCTGACTGCCCAGTCCCCGCCTCGCTGCTGGAAGAGCTTCTGAAACCACCCACAGCTGTAAGCAAGGAGCCCTTAAAGAGCCTGAACAGCTGCCTTCAGCAACTCAAGTATGTTAATATGCGGGATCTTCATAGTTTTGGTTTTTTGTTTACTGTTGACATTGTTGGATTTGGGTTATGGGAGACAAATCTTATCCAGTTAAATGATAATGTAATCTGTGCACCTGTAATAAAAGCACAGGGTAGAATATAGCAAAACAACCATGCTACAACATTGTGCTGTAGCTGCACATGAGCCTGATGTCTCCTGACCTATTCCTCACTGCATGTGTATACTTGAGCCTGGCTTTACAGCTAGTGTTCTCTTCCCTGCAGGCATGAGATGGACAGCCTGCAGCGTCAGATGGAGGAGCACACAGTCACTGTGCACGAATCTCTGTCCTCATGGACTCAGGTGGAGGGTCAGCTGATGGACCTCAGCCCTCTGGCAGGACCCCAGAAGGAGACAGAGGAAAGCAGTCACCATGCAGATGAGCAGATGCTGTTGAATCAGTGAGCATGTCTGCTTTGGTGAATTCCCACCCGTCAAGCTCTGTTAAACAAAGCTTTTCTTTTCTAATATTTATTTGTTTGAGAAAAAAAAAGACTTATGTTCTTTCCTAGTTCCACATTGACCTTGGTAACCACATCAAAAATACAAGGAGCACCCAAGAATGTGTAAAAGCTTCCTCCCCAGGTACGAGCCTTTTCTCCATGTGATTAAAGAAAAGCGGCATCAGAGTAGGAGAAAGAACAACCAAGTCTATTTTGGCCGAAGATGACAAGAATCCTCCAGAGCCCTGATGTACTGAAGCTGATGTCCGTAGACCTGTGGCAGGCAGCTGAGCAGAAGAATTTGCAAAGATGATTCCTAGAGATCTGTGACTTGCACTCGTACTTCAGGCATGTGTTTGAGCATGGAGATGGGAAAGAGAAGGGAGATCTGCTTTTACTACCCGAGCTGGCGGCAGCACTTTAGCAGCAGCTTTATGTAGCCAGAATTACAGATATAAAATATAAAGAGTGTTGCCAGGTTTAAGGAGCTGGTATGTCAATGTCCCTGAGCGATAAGATTCTTATCTCCATTTACAACTTTTTTTTTTTTTTTTTTTTAAATGTCTTCAGAAGTTTATGGTTGGAAAATATTGTAAATCAAGGGTGGTGGGGAAGGGTCAGGAAAGCTAGCCATAGGAATTATAAAATTAATATTAACTTTATTTTGAATGTCTTTCAAAGAAAGAGATGAGTTACGCCTATAAAGAGAATATATGTTTATTATCTATATTCATTTATTTTCCTTGTATATTGTATGCGGAAGGCATCTAACGATGTCTTCAGAATTAGAAATGAAGACTTGCGTGCTCCGAGCAGGACCTGGACATGTTCTGCAGTGGGAGTTATTCGCTGCACTTGTACAGGCCTGGAGCCCCTGATCCGACACAAGATGACAAGTACAATGACTCGCAGCTGCTATACAATGGCAAGCTGCCTGTCATAGCTTCTGGAATTAGAGAAGCAGAAATCAAAGATTAAAAGAAATGATAGAAGTGCCCCATGACCACACGACTATACTGATTAGCTAATATATTCCCAGCCTGCTCAGCTATCTTGAAAACTGCTCGCTGGACATTATTGTAGGGCTCTAAATTTTAAAAGCTTTAATGTTTTGTTTTTTTAGACCCCTGAAATTTCACATTATCTATGCCTTCATATGTTCATATACTTGAGCCGTAGCACACATCTGGAATGTCGGTATTTGCTTTTTATTTTAACGTCCTTTCTCTCCCTTCCCAATGTTGCACAAGTGGTTTTTGCATGGTTAATTTTGCTACTCACCATATTTTTTACAAACATGTCTGAAAAGAGATCTGAAACGCAGGAAGCTAATATTTTTGCTTAACCAAATAATTGGGCAGAATGCGCCCAGACTATGCTAAAACTGGCTGCGCTATGGTATAAATACATTTACCTGATTTGTGGTGGGTTTATCAGGCCCAACTAATTTTACAAATCATATTGTTTTTGCTTGTTGGAGAGACCTGCTGTACCAACCTAGCTGCAGGAAACTGTGCTGTGTTCCTTCTTTGATGTAACACTACCAAACCATAGATTCTGGAGAGTCGGAACAGAATAAGAAGCAGGCTTGCTAAAGGGATATTGTCAGTTCAGTTTTGCATCTCCTGAACTGATTTGGCCCTTCCTTTTGTGTTTGACACCAGTGTATTTATAATTAGAAAGGCCCCTCCTGATATTTTGCATTACTATACAAAAGGCCCCTGCTGGGTTTCTTATTTGTGGTTAGCAGAGTTTGCTTGTGTGTAAACATGGTAGGCGTCCGCCTCAAAAAAGCTTCCTTTTCATGGCCAGTAAGAGAGTGTAGTTGAAGCACAACTATCATGAATGGAACATTTCATATAAATAGTTGAGTGTTTTGGGGTTGCTTTGTAAATTTGTGTTTCTTCTGCCATTGTTGTAGTCCTACAAATATATTCCAAGTGACTATTTTTCCAGTAATTCCGCAAGAATCTTACCATTGGAACTGCTGTTGAATCAGTTGCAGAGAGATGAAAAAGCTGTGGTCATTTTTCTGCATGTACACAGAAATGGTGGGCAGTTTCTTTGTTCAGTTGTCTCCCAAGAAAAAAGTCAAATGAGGTACTTCAAATTAGAACAGCATCAATGATTAGTTGTACATTCCATCTGCTCCCATGTACCTTTTGAAAAAAAGAGGCAGACACAGATTGAAAATATCCCTTTTATAGGCTGTGCATGCAAACCAGAAGAGGCTGCTTATGACAGGCTGCGCCGTCACAGACATCGGTTTTCAGAGCAGGTAATATGTGGTTATCCTGAAGAGCAACTGCTCATCATGGCCACATCTGCAAATCTGCCCTTCGTGCTCCTAGACAAATGGTACTGACTTCACTGAATGTTTCTCTTGTTCATGTTCTGAAAGTTGCTTGCAATGTTCTGCTTTTAAAAGAAAACATGTAATATTGTTAAGTTTTAAAATTCCTTAGGTGACTATTGTATTTAATGCACAAAGATTCTTTCAAAGAAAATCCTATATGCACAGCCTGCTGTCACGTCATACTGCAGTTTCTTATGCTTCCAAACTTGCCTTCTCGTGGGTAGCTGCTATAGACACGTGTTCAGCCAAGGCTAGAGTATCACACGTGGTATTCAGTCTCGCCACTCTTGACATTCCTTTTTGGGATAAGTTCTGTCATCCTGCAAACTACAGTACATTTTGCTAGCTACATGTAAAATGTTCAGAAACTGGGAGTGTGCTGCCCTCGCTGGGAGGAAGGCCTGAAAGGGGTGTGTATGTAGATATATATATATACAGCTCTTAAAAAGAGTTCTTTGCTTGGTCTTTCCATCCCTCTTTTAACAAACTGGTATTTCAGAGGAATCCAGGTGCCTCATATACACCTTCCAGAGATCACCAAAATTGGAAAGCCCAGTCTATAGAGATGTTTTACTTGAAATGTTTTCTTGTATTCATTGCCTACCTAGGCTGGTCTTCCACTATGCCTAGAGACACTTTATTAAAATGTGACGTTAGTTGGCTGTGCATATCTGCTCAGAGTGCTCAGATTTATTTAATGTTCAATGACTATTAAACTCTATTACCTAGACTCTGGTACCGCTCAAGCGGCGTGCTTCCTTTTTATGGCACCATCCTGGGTACAAAACGTACTCGTACTTGTTTAATGGTGTCATCAATAGCAGAGAGAGATTAAGGTTGTATTAACTATTTTCAGCATGTGGTAATTGGATGTAAAATGTGTGTTTGACAAGAAAACTGGGCAAATATGATTAGAAAATCAGAGAGCAGATTTTCACAAGGCCATTCAAAAATTTAATTTTTTTTTACAGCATATCCCCAAAAGAAGGAAATGGAGTGATTGTCTTAGTATGACTTGGTGTGTGAAAAGGCAGAACGATGACTGTAGTATTCCTTTTCAGACCTGTCGTCTTCTCTCCCCTCTGGGTACTGGAAGTTCTTAGGGCAGAGAACTGGGCATTGGGCATGCAGGGCTTTGTTCACAGATGGGACATTGGCCCTGGTATGAAGTCTTTGACATATGACAAGGGAACCTGCTTTCTCTCTCCCCTCAGGATGATGCCCCACATTAACTGTCTCCCAAATTCATAACTGACATGGCATCATGGTGAAATTAGACTTTACCTGCTAATTTTCTTTCATGGAGTCCCTCTAGTTCAGTCCAGACATATGGGTGATGTCCCACCACCAGCAGATGGAGACTGAGCATGCCAAGTTCTGATGATGTCATAGTATAAGAGCTCTGTGCACATCTCATCAGACCCTACTGACAAAACAAACAGAACCATTAATAGGCAGTAATACTTGGCTAGTCAATTTAACTTTATTTAAGCATTCTTTTTTTAAGACTACAGGCAAAACAAATTGAACTTGTTAAGAGCACTTTCACAGGAAATAGAAAAAGACTAACGTGGCAATTAAACACCGATCTCCTGTGAACCGTTCCCGGATCTCCACTGGAATACTCAACTCTTCTGTTCCGGGCTCACTAACAAAGGCTGAAAGGCCTGGGTACTCCAAAAATGCACATCCTGTCTGGCCTAGACATTTAGACTGTAGTGTCTTGTAAAGGTATGCAGGGACGACCAAGTCGCTATCTTACAGATCTCCAACGGTGGCACGAGACTCAACTCGGCCCACGATGTTGCTTGCGCTCTTGTGGAATGCACATGTAAGCCCAGAGGCACAGGCCTGTGTTTAAGCAAGTATGCCAAAGCGATGGCCTCTTTAACTCACTGGGCTATAGAGGCCTTGGAAGCCATTTTCCTGAGGTGGACCTCCAAAAAGCACAAAAAGACAATCCGACTTTCAAAAAGATTGAGTGCATTTCAAATACCTGCGCAATGCTCTGCAAACATCCAACAGATGCAGTTGTCAGTCATCTGTGTCACTATTCTCGCCTGACCTCATTGTTCTTCTGGCACCTTGACCACTACCTCTAACAGCAGGAGCCTCTGTAGAGTGTCTTCTATTGCTTGTGCTTTGACGGGAAACTTTCACGGGGACAATACGAAGGCATCTGAGTTAGAATGAGCAAATTCCAGCGTGTATCCTTCTCGTAAACCTCTAAGACCTACTGGTCGGATGTAATTTGGGCCCAAGCGGTGTAAAAATGTTGGAGGCGGCTGCCCACTGGTACTCATTCCACTTGAGCCCCTCTTACTTCATTGTGACTTCTTAAAGGATAATAGCCTCTACCAGTTCCTTTGCCACAAAAAGACTGACCCTGAAAGAGATATCTACCAGGCTGAACCAGGGCAAAACGCATTGCTTGAAAATGACAAAAATCTTTTAAGTGACCTCTGGCCAGAGCTAGCAACTTCCCCCTCGAGGCTTATCTTCTGGAAGACTGGCCCCTTTGGTCTCACCTAAATTCCTTTACCAACTTTTCCAGGTTCTCCCCAAAGAGCAACTTGCCCTTGACAGGCAGTTTACTGAGCCTAATCTTGGACGACACATCCACTGACCAATTGCAGAGCCACAGGAAATGCCAAGCTGCAACCACTGAGGCCATGCTCTTAGCCAAGGTCCATACCAAATCGTAGAAGGCATTTGCCAAATAGGCTGAACTTGACTAACTTAGCAGCCTCCATGAACTCAGGTTTCAGGTTCTGCCCCTGATCGGGCAATGCCCGGGCCCACCTCAGGCAAGCCCCACACCACTTCCAAATCATCCTGCTAGACCAGTCCAGACTAGCGGGTTACTTTCCCCTGACAGCAGCTGATGGAGACAGAGAACCAATCAGAAACTTTGGCTACACCTCCTTTCTGGTTGTAACCCATCACCCCCTAGGGGTCAGCTTTAGTTTTTCTCTGTCTCCAACAGTTGATGGGCATCAAAACTAAGGGTCTGTCAGGAGCTGAGAGGGTCCTGTCAGTGCAGACACTTCTCCATTTTCATTATCTGATGTCTTCTGGATACACAAGAGGTGTGACCCTGGGAGACATACTCCTAATCAAGAGGATCAGTTGAGTACCTCAGAGGAAAGGAGGGATAGCATCTCCAGTCATGAGGAGCAGTTTGCCCGGGAAAGCACATCTTCCTGCTTCAACAGCCCTGCTAGTTAGAGCCTGCCTCATGTGTTAAAGATAAAAAAAAAAAAAAAAATAGGGCTCGGTGTGGGAGCACTGGGCTTGCTCGGTGCATCACAGAGCTACTTCATGACAGATCCGGAATGGTGCAATGACTGTTATCTGCTTCATTCTCCCTCCTCCTTCGTTTACGGGCTCTCTGGGGCAGCGCAGAAGATCCTACTCGGACAGCGGTGGCGCTTTCTTTACCTCCCTTCCCACCCCCCTCTCAGGGAACTCAGTAGAAAGGCTTGGGGTTGGCCTGGGGCCTGCACGCATGATGCCTTAGTACTTGCTCTAGCTCCGCATTCATGCTTGCAACTTCTCTTGGCTTTGGATTGTCAGTGCTGCCCTTATCGCATGGCTCCTGCTTCAGTTTTCAGTAAGCGAAAGAGCAGTGTGTGGCCGCGGCTACAGGTTTCCCACTGAAATTGGATGAGAGTGGGAGGTGCCATTTTTCGGCCCACTATGTCCTCAGCCCTCACACGCTGTCTTGGCTGCGGCCGTAAATGGCGTCACATTAAAGATCAAATGTGCGCATCCTGTGCTGCAGATCAGGGGGCCCCATCAAATGGTAATGACACGATACAGGACAAATAGAGTAAAGGTGAAGTGAGCGATCCTTTAAGCTCAATGCCTACTGGGAGAGCCAGAGGGGCAGACTCTAATCTGCCGATTCTGGCGCCAGACGGGGGTCTGCCGGGAGGTACAGGCTGGCCCTTCCTGCATGCAGTCAGAGGTGAATTATCAATTCATGGATTTTTTCTCGAAAACCTAGAGTTTCTGGAGGTCAGGGACCACCAACATCCCTGGAAAAACTCTTTGGTCAGTGGCCCAGCAATGTCCCCTGGTCAGGAAAAGGCACAGACATGATCCCAGTCCACCAGGACAGCGTTCTTCTCTGGAAGATTGGTCACTGCCCAATGATGGTCTAGACAACCTATCAGGGCTTCACAGCGACAGCAGTGCATCTGAACGAGAGGAGGGCGAGTGTGACGACCAGAACGACAGGCAAGATGTGAGTCTCTTCAGCACGGATGAGCTGCCCACCATGATTGCACAAATTGTGGAATCTCTTCATCTTGTGGACACCCAGCCCTGCCTGTACTGGCTTTGGGCTCCTCACAGCCGGACCCTATTATAGTAGGCATTCGGAAGCCTTCCAAGGCCTTTCCGTTCCCTACCGAGCTCCAGAAAATGGTGTCCATAGAGTAGGACTCTCCAGATGCATCCCTATGCTCCTCTCGCCATCTGGGGCAAACATATGCCTGGCCCCCAGCAGAGATAGACAAGTGGCTTAGATTTCCTAAGGTGAACACGCTGGTCACATCGGTCATGAAGCATACAACTATCCCGGTGGAGGGGGGCACGTCCTTGAAGGATCAACTTGACCGTAAAGTGGAAGGTCTCTTGAAAACAGCCTTCACCACCTCATCCCCTCCCCTTACAGGCATCTGTGTGTGGTGGCCTGGCAACATGTGCCTTGTTGCGATGGATCCGGTTGTTGCCGGAGGATCCCTCACTCGCACGGCTCAAACCAACCACCGCCTTTGTGGCGGATGCCTTTTACGATCTCCTTTGCCTTGCTGCTCGGTTGGTGACCGCAGTGACTATGACGCATCATTGTCTGGCTCTGCCATTGAAACGTGGACCCTGCATCAAAGTTTCATCTTGCTAGATTCCCTTTCAAGGGCCGTCTTCTGTTCGGAGACGACCTGGAAAAACTGGTAAAAGACTTGGGGGAAGTCAAGCCTCAGCGTCGTCTTGAGAAAAGACCCAGATCCTCAGTGCACAGATCCGGAATATTCTCCTCAGGGTGGTCACGTTTTTGGGATTCTCGATGATACAGACCCAGGAAGTCTTTTTTTTCCTCCACACCCAGTCAGGGTTTCAAGAATCAATCTCAACCCTTTCAAGGGTTTTGCCGCTCACGGGGTTATTTCTCTTCCTCCACTAGGGCAACTGGAGGGGGATGCCATTCCTGCTGACTTTCTCCAGGCCTGTTCTGGGGTGCCGTGTATAGGGGAGCGCTTGTGCCTTTTCTCCCGTGAATGGGGCCAAATCACATCGGACAGTTGGGTGCTCAGGGTAGTTACCCACTGGTACGCCCTCAAATGTGCCAAAACCCATTCAGGATGCCTGCCTTGTTTCAATTTGCGTGTCCCCCACAAAGAGGCTCGCAGTACGCAAAACTCTGCGGTGTCTAATACAACTCAGAGCAATCTGTCCCGTTCCAGCACCGAGAGGAACCTGGACCGGTACTCCATCTATTTCATTGTCCCAAAAAAGGACGGAACTTGTTGACCCATTCTGGATCTCAAGGGAGTCAACCACTGTCTTTGCGTTCCCCACTTCCGCATGGAGATCCTAAGGTCAGTCATACTGGCAGTGAGGCCCAGAGAGTTTCTCACATCCAATTTACCATGATCATCAAAGAATTCTGCAGTTCACAATCCTGGGTCAGCACTATCAGTTCTGTGCACTGCCCTTCAATCTGGCAACAGCTCCCCACACCTTCTCCAAGGTCATGGTGGTGGTGGTGGTGGCGGCAATGGCAGCGGCACTGCAACGGCAAGGCATTAGAGTCCATCCTTACTTGCATGATTGACTGATACAAGCCGACTCCCTCTACAACATACTCTCAGCAGTGCAACGAGTAGTGAGTTTTTTTTTTAAGAACAGCTTGGATGGGTGATGAACCCGGCAAAAAGCTTGCTGTGCCTGTCACAGATATTGGACTT
The DNA here is from genome assembly GCA_033557465.1 of Ichthyophis bannanicus. Taxonomy (NCBI): domain Eukaryota; kingdom Metazoa; phylum Chordata; class Amphibia; order Gymnophiona; family Ichthyophiidae; genus Ichthyophis; species Ichthyophis bannanicus. The sequence continues at coordinate 37,080,342 of CM066041.1, read as the reverse complement.
CCTGGAGGCCCGCTTAGACACAAGCAGCAGCCACGTCTTCCTGATGAAGGAAAGAGCCCAGAAGTTACACAAACAGAGACCTTCTGATGGATGAGATCCCCCAATGGCGTGGAACTACCTGCAGGTCCTTGGGTCCATGGCAGCCACATTGGAAGTGGTTACCTGGGCACGCGCGAACATGCAGCCGGCCCTTCTAGCCTAGTGGTCGCAAGTGCAACAGGATTACAGCATGATGATCCCTCTCCCACGCTGTCTGCCATTCCCTACAGAGGTGGCTCGCTGAGAGAAACTCTGCTGGAAATTCCCAATTGGATCGTACTCAAGACAGATGCAAGCCTTATCGGCTGGGGTGTACATTACCAAGGCCAGTCGGTGTAGGACTCCTAGAATCCAGTCAAGGCAAGCTGGATCATCAATCGCCTAGAGGCCCGAGCAGTCCAGCTGGCGCTATAGCACTTCCTCCCCCTCCTTCGGGCACAAGCAATCTGGGTCTTATCCGACAACACGACAGTAGCCTATCTCAACCATCAGGGGGGCACCAAATACCCGAGGGTGGCCTAGGAAATGGCTCTTCTCTTCCCGTGGACGGGGTGTCACTTGCATGCGCTATTGGCTCAGCATATTGTGGGAGTGGATAAGTCCAAGTGAACTCTCTGTCACAATACCTTGGACCCCAGTGAGTGGGAACTGGTGCTTTGGGCGTTCAAGCGCATCATACAAAAATGGGGTCTCCTGGCTCTAGACCTAATGGCGACATCCTCCAACACAAAGGTGCCACTCTTCTTCAGCAGACAGAAGGAACCATACTCAGAGGGCATCAATGCTCTGATGCAGGAATGGCCTCCCTACCAACTCCTGTATGTCTTTCCCCCATGGCCAATAATCGGTCAGGTACTATGGTGCATCGCAACATATCAGGGGAGGGTGATCCTGGTAGCTCTGGATATAGCGTTATTAGAAAAGGTTCAGAGAAGAGCCACCAAAATGGTAAAGGGGATGGAAGGATGCTCCTATGAAGAAAGGCTAAAAAGGTTAGGGCTCTTTAACCTGGAAAAGAGACGGCTGAAGGGGAGATAAGATAGAAGTCTATAAATTAATGAACGGAGTGGAATGGGTAAACGTAGATCGATTGTTTACATTATCAGAATATAGAAAGACTAGGGGACATGCAATGAAGCTACAGGGTAAACTATTTTAAGACTAATAAAAGAAAATATTTTTCACTCAACGTGTAATCAAACTCTAGAATTTGTTACCGGAGGATGTAGTAAAGGCTGTTAGTGTAGCTTAAAAAAGGTTTGGACAAGTTCCTGGAGGAAAAGTCCATAAACCATTATTAAGAAGGGACCCAGGATATCAATGCTTGACCCAGTACAAGCATTGTGGAACCTGTGTCTTTTGGGGAAACTGCTAGGTACGTATGACCTAGATTGGGCACTGTTGGAAACAGGATGCTGGGCTTGATGGACCTTGGTCTGACCCAGTATGGCATACCTTATGTTCTTATGACTGGCCCCATCTCCTGTGGTATGCCGACCTGATACAGATAACCAAATCCACACCTCTGACACTGGGCTCCCGCAGGGGACTCCTGCAGTAGGGCCCAATTCTCCTGGATGACCCTGCTCCCTACTCGCTTATGGCCAGGCTCTTAAGCGGTGAAGACTAATCGCAAGGGATACCGGGAGTCCATGATAGCCACTCTGCTCAAAGCCCGAAGGGCGTCCACATTCAGGATGTATGCCCTGGTCTGGTGCTGTTTCAAGCATTGGTGCAAGCAGCAAGTGCTCTCCCCTTGGCTGGCGCAGGTACCACAAATTCTTTCCTTTTTACAGGTGCAATTGAGGACCGGACTCACTCAGTATGCTGAAGGTACAGGTAGTGGCCTTGACCTATTTTCATGGGCCGCTCAAGGGGCACTTCTTAGCCTCGCATGCCGATGTGGGCATTTTCCTTCTGGGAACCCGGGTACTCACACCTCCCTGCCATCTGGTGGTGTCGTCATGGGACTTGTCCATTGTCATCCAGGCACTGGCACGTTTGCTCTTTGAACCTCTATGGGCGGCCACCCTGCTGGATTTGATCCTCCAGTTAGTCTTCCTTGTGGCGATCACGTCGGCCTGACGGCTGTCGGAGCTCCTGGCCTTATCTTGCCGAGACCCATTTTTGTCCTCCTTGGCAGAAGGCATCTCCCTCAGGACCGTCCCATCCTTCCTGCCCAAGGTCATTTCCGATTTTCATGAGAACCAAGTGGTTTTGCTTCCATCCTTCCCGAAGGAACAATGCATGATGTGCAATGCGAATCTCTGTCTACTGGATGTTCATCGTACATTGCAACGCTACCTGAAGGTGACCGATCCCTTCTGTCTCTCAAATATGTTCTTTGTCCTGACAGCCGGAGCCCATAAAGGGCAGGCTGTCTTGAAGTCTACTATTGCGTGGTGGATTAAGCAGACGATTGAGTCAGCCTATATCCTGCATAAAAAGCCTGTGTTGGATGGGTTACGGGTTCATTCCACAAGAGCTCAAGCGGCTTCATGGGCAGACTGGTCGCAAGTCACGCTCCTAGATATTTGTCGGGCGGCGACTTTGTCATCTTGTACTACTTTTTCTAGGCATTATTGCTTGGATCTCCAAGCCAGGGAGGCAGCATGCTTTGGAGCCACTATGTTGGCCGCAGCTTGGATGTTCCTGCCTGGATGTAGAGTAGCTCTGGTACTTCCTGCTAGTCTCGACTGGTCTAGCAGGATGATTTGAAAGGTGGAATTTTACTTACCATTAATTCCCTTTCCTGGAATCCTGCTAGACCAGTCCAGGACCCACTAGTATTTGCTAAATGGACCGGGCCAATGCTCGCACATGCCTACGGAGGTAAGATTCCATCCTTGTTGCGACGGTGGGCTTGGTATCTGCCTTGTACATAGTTCTCATATGCCCAGTTTCTGTACATAGTTAGTTCCGACAGGCTCAGTTCCGGCAAGCTCATGCATCCAACAAGTATATCAATTCTATATATCATTGGCAGTGCGTAGTTTACTGTTCGAGGTTTGGAGAACCGTATGCTTTGATAATGGCAAACTGAAGCTGACCTCTAGGGGATGATGGGTTACAGCCAGAAAGAAGACATAGCCAAAGTTTCTGATTGGTTCTCTGTCTCCATCAGCTGCTGTCAGGGGAAAGTAACTCGCTAGTTTGTACTGGTCTAGCAGGATTCCAGGAATAAAATTCCGCCATACATCCTACAAATGGAGGCCTGTAACACAGGGGCATTAATCTCGAACATGTGCTTCAACAACATCTCTAGCTTCCGATCCTGAGCATCCTTCAAGGCAGCTCCGCCCTCAACCAGGATAGTCATCTTAGTCACCAAGGCATCGACCTTTGATACCCAGAAGAGGTCCTCTTCTCCCAGAGGAATGGGGTAGAGGCAGGCCATTGCTCGACCCCCTCGCAAGCCTACCTCCAGTAGGTCCCATTAGCCTCTATCATCTGTATGATGGCTTTATGGACTGGAAAGGAATTTTGAGGGGTGCAAATTACCCTGAAGCAACTGATCCTCCACCGTGATCTTCTCTTCAGTGGAACTGAACAGAAGCTGCCAAGGACTGTGAAATCAGGGCGATCAATTCTTCTCGGCAAAAAACACGGACAATATTAGGATCATCTCCTGGAGGGATCTCGTCCTCCTCTAGCTTGAACGCCATGGAATCTCCATACAGACCCAAAGGCCCCTCTAATGGATCTTCAGACGCCTCCGAATGGCCCAAGACTCGTTCCTCTGCTTTCTCCTCCTCTATCCTGTAATGCTTAATAGAGATTCAAAGTAACCTCTTAAGGGCCCAAACCCCTCTGCTACTCCAGCTGAAGGGCCCTTTCCCCCACTGACAGTAGCTCATACTAGGCTCTGCTGCATGCAGTAGGCCTGGTGGAGAAGCAATACAAACTCCAGAGAAAAAGGCACAGTACCTGTACCCTGAGCACTGCTACTTCCTAGAGGGATTTCCAGATTGAAACGTTGGGTTTCAGCCCCTGGTAGAACAGGCTGCTGCTTCCCTGAGTGAGCTACCGCACTTCCTGGAAGATCTGACAAAATGGCCACCGACCCCTGCAGTGCGGGAAAACCCATGCAACCGAGGAGAGGCTTCAGACATTTTATTTAGAGTGTTTGTTGAACCCTGCGAACCTTCCATCCTTGAATGAGTTGCCTTCAAGTATTTCTCCACTGCTTGATCCTCTTTCTCACAACCCTGACATAGCTCAGCTGAGGAGAGAGAGCCACGGTTCTTCCACATGCAGCACAAATTGGTTTCCTCCCTAGCATGGCCGCCTTTCCCACTGCAGCTGAGTGACAAATCTCATGGTTCAAACCGACAAAGTTCAGTGACTAGATTCAGGATTCACAATGATACACCCTTAACACACTAAGCCTTATTGACCAAACACTTCCACTTGTTTTGCTGAAACATGGGGTTCTATTCTGAACCACGGTTGTGCGGGAAAGTTAGTCGGGTGTGGGGAAGAGGCGGAAAGTGGCTGGGCATTGAACGGTCGCTGGCCCTGGACGTACAGGGCCTATAAGTCCAGGGCAAGCGAAATGGGCAGGGAAGTTATTCCACCTTCAAGGTGGAATAACTTCCCTGGATGTGTTTTTTTTTCTCGTAGCCTGGGGCGCGGAAGGGGCAGGGGAAAACAGGATTTATTCCCTGCAGCATGACCTTGGCCTTAAGAGGCCAGATCAGGGGTCGGGCTGCGGGGAATAAACCTTTGTCTGTGGCAGCCAGCATCACGGCTTTTAAATGGAGCCGTAGTGCTATGGCAACATGATGCCATGGCTCCATTTAAATGCCCTGACTGAGGTAGTCGGGCAGGGCATGTACGTGCAGGCCGGACATACAAAGGATATCATGATTCTGATCCTGTGGGGCACATCTAGCCCTGTGGGATCAGAATTGCGAACAGGCATGTATGTCCCAGCCTGTACGTACATGCGTGTTCGCAATTCTGATCCCACGGGGCTAGATGTGTCCCGCAGGATCAGAATCGTGATCTCCTTTGTACGTCCGACTCAGTCTGGATGTTCAACAGAGATCTGCGTCCAGAACAGAATGGGGCTTATGGTGTCTTTTTTATTTTTTTTTTAAACAGAAAACACTGCCAAAACCAACTGGGCCCCGAGGGAAGAAATGGGAAACAAAACCAGACACTTAGTTCCTTTATTTTAGGCAAGGAGTCACTAGCGTGAGATAAGGACCCAGGCCACCGGGTTTGCCCTCCTTGCACTGAACCTCAAAAAGAGGCTGTCTCTACTCACTTGAAGAGACCTTGACAAGAAACATCAAAAGTAATTTTTCTTTTTTTTTCTTTTTTTATGTGTAGCCAAAATTAGCCACTTTAGCCTCTAACCATAGGTATCTCACTTTAACTCCAATTGGCTCTCAAGGATCCTTCCCCCTTTTTTTTTTATTGGCCTTTCAGTAAAGTCCAGTCTGCACAGAAGCCCACTACCATCTGCTGGAGACCAAGAATACTGGTCTGATGAGAGGTGCACAGAGCTCTTATAGTATGGCATCATTAGAAATCGGCATGCTCAGTCTCCATCTGCTAGTGGTGGATCATAACCCATACTTCTGGCTTAGCCTGGAGGGACGATAATAAAGTGTTACTCCAGGAACCCTTTGTCGATCAACAACGGACACATGAATGGTTAAGGAAGGGTAAACTGAAATCGAAGGATGGAAGGTTAATAGTTTCAGCCCAGGACAGCGGTTTATGGACGAGATGATTTACAGCAAGCATTGAAAAAACTGACAACACAGACATATATATGCTGATTCTGTAAGAAAGACCTGGAAACAGTGACTCGCCTCATAGCTGACTGTGAAGTTCTGATAGAAAATTCCTATACAGAAAGACATAATAAAGTAGTGCGCCTCATCCATTGGAAACTCTGTAAGCACTACATCATCACTGTACCCGAAAAGCACTGGGATCATGACCCTAAGAGAATTACAGAGAATTGAGGAGGTTATAATCACCTGGGATACTCCCATTCTGACTGATAAAAAAACTGGATGCGAGGAAGCCAAAAATAGTGGTTAAGGAGAAAAACACCATAACGGCATTGATAACAGAGGTATCAGTTCTAAGTGTCTACTAAGTGGAGAGGCAGAAGATCCTGAAATACCAGGAAATGCAATCAGAAACCAAGAAAATGTGGGAGAAAGATAATTTCCCATCGGGTTGGGTGCCACAGGCTTGATAAAGAATTTCCAAGCACATCTTGACAACTACCCATATATGTTACATTTTACAAACTCCAGCAGGAGGCTCTCTTTGGCGTGATGCAAGTGCTATGCCGAGCCTTAGCAGTAAATTTGAGAGAGACTGACATCACATTCCCCATGCCCTGGCTTAGAAGTGTGGTTCATGGCTATCATGGCATGCGCAAAACTAACCCATTTGGAGAAACTGCCGAGGTAAAAGGTATTCCATTATATTTCCATTATAAAAACACACAAGCTATCCATATTTGCTACAGAAATAAATTAATAAAAACAAAAGAAAAAAGGCTCTTAGTTATTTTTTTTATTTTGGACTATTTAAGAGGACTAACTAACATGGCAACCACACTACTTTTATCCATGTCTGCCATGGCTATATCTGTTCTTTTCATAGTGCATCCTGTGTGATGGGATTTAATGGTAAAACTCTGGAAGCACACACCTGAATATCCTAAGGGGCACCAGCAATTATTACTGAAGTTGATAAAATAACTGACAGATTACCAAATGTCACATCATTTACTGTTTGGTCACCAATTCCCTGAAAGAAAGGTGCTTTCAAAGAAGTGCTTTCATTAATCCAGGACACAATCAAAGTTTGTAAAGTTTGCTTTGGGGTAGACTGAGACTGTGTAAAACTGAAGATTACAGTATGATGTATGTGCATAAGTTTAAAATGTGCATAAGAATTTCTTAAGTTTTGTGCAATAAACTATTTTTGGTAAAGGGTTTTATGTTTTTTCTGTTTTCTTTTGTTATAATTTGATAGTGATTTGGTAAATTGCACTTCTAATCAGCAGTAGACAGAATGTCATGGCACTGGTACCCGTATTTAGCATTTCAAATGGTGGGTCTGTATATGTCAGTTGTATAACTGTTAGCATATGCTAACAAAATGGCGTTCTTTTGAAAAGGATGGAAAAAACACTTTTGCAGTATTTAGTAGAAGCAATTCAGGCTAACCGAAGTGACTGGCAGTATTACAAGGAAATAATACATGGCCAATTAAAAGAGAAAAGATCACCGCTTGAGCTAGAGGTCCAAAACTGGATAAAAGTTATTTTTATTAAGATTTATTTCCATATCGTCCCTCCAGTCCAGACACCTGGGTTATTTCCTATTACCAGCAGATGAAGATTGAGCATGTCAGATTTTGATGATGTCGCAGTATAAGGACTCTGTGCAGAACATCTCAAACCAGTATTCTCAGTCTCCAGCAGATGGTGATGAGCTCCTGTGCAATGGACTTCACTGAAGGGACTTAAAAAAACAAAAAAAAGAATTGAGAAATGGAGTTCTCCTCTGGAAATCCTAGGCCGTTTGATCAGCTAAGGTTTTGTGTGGGTGCCAAACCTGGTAGTCCAAGTCTTTCCCCCGTTTAGTGGGTGCCTTTCCTCACTGAAAAAGCTATTTGGGCCATTTGGATTCTCTTTCCCACGTTTGGGAAGGGATCAGGGCAATTTGATTATATTGCTTTAAGAAGATGGCAGTTCCTATCACTTAAAAAAAAAAAAAAAAAAAGAAAGAAACTGTGCCTAAAACAGGAAAGGCCTGCCAACAGTTGCAGCTGTCTGTGACTGGAACTGCCAGTTTTTCCCATGATGAATTGTGCTTTTATTTTATTTTCCCCAAGGTTTATTTTGTATTTTCACATCGGGGTTTCTGTTCGTCAGGGCTCCTGAAGTCAGGCCATGCCTTCAGTAAAGTTTATCTGTGCCATGTGTGGGACTTGTCGGGGGTTGTCGGCAGTGGGTTTTTGCCATGGATGTGAGCAGGAAGGCTGGGTTGTAGAGGAGGTACTCAAAAGAACACAGTCCTCCTCAGGAGAAGCTGACATTTCATTGGGAGACAGTTCTGAGCCCTCTTCTCAACCTCAGGTTTCCGCAATTTTGGCAGGAACCTCTGCCATTTTACCTCAGCCAGAGCTTCACTGGCAGTCAGCGGGGGGAGGGTGGAATCAGGATTTGGTTCCTGCTCCTTCTGGTAGGAGCTTATTTCATCTAGATTTGACTTCTAGCTGTTCTTCCTCTGCTCCTTTTTCTCCAGATTTTGTCTTGCTTTTTCACCAAGCCTATTGCATGAAGCAGGGCTTGGTGAAGAATTCTGTTTCCAAAACTCCTGTTTCAACACTGAGAGTTTCCTTTTCGTCCCTCTAGTCCAGTCCCGGAACCAGTGAGTTGTGAATCTCCTCCAGCAGCTTTGGAGACTGACACCCGTCATTATTTTGATGACCTCAGGCTATATATATCGTAGGACCGCCCCTTCACCTTCAGTATGTCAGTCTCCAAGCAGCTGAGGAGGCTTCGGAGCTCTAGGCTCGCTCAGCACAAATAAGCAGATTGGCTTAGTCCCTTTTGTCTTTATTTTATTTTTTTGGTTCTTTTATTTCTTGCAGAAGTACTTACTGGGGGTTTCTTCTTTTTTCAGGTGGTGCTGTGGCTGGAAGTCAGACCGTCTGTTAGACCGGCTCTGCATTTCTCTCTTCCTCTCTGCTGGCTCCTGCCCCCCCCCCCCTTTCTCCTCCCCTCCCTTTTTTGGGGGGGTTCTTTACCTTTTCTTTTGTTCTTGGACCTGTTGTTCTCCCCCTCGTGTAAACGAGCAGTTGGGGGGATAATTCAGCCCAGCACCTCGACCCCCTGCCTCCCTGCTCCCGAACCCGCGGTTACGGGTGAGGAGCAGGTTGCAGGCTCGACACTCGCGGCGCATCAGCCGTTGCCGCCGGAAGCTGAAGCCGCGGATCGGCTGAGCTCCGGCATGCTGTGTGCACCCGCTGCCCGATTGCGGTCCAGAAGGTGAGTGCTGCTGGGGACAGCTAGTTTTTTGGAGCGGGACGATGTCAGGAGCGCTCCGTGGGTGCAGGCCGCTCGCCCGATTTCGGCAGGAAAATCGGAGCGGCGGCCATTTTCTTAACCGCGGCTGCGTTGAGCTGGGGCTGCGTGGTTTTTCTTTTTCGTTGGTGATTTTTGGTGCGACCGTTTTCCCAGGCACTTCAGTGTGCCTGCTTCATGGCTAACACGCTGTGCTGTTAGGATTGGTAAAAAAAAAAAAAAAAAAAAGAACATCCAGCCCGCGTGTCACAGGCTCTATCCTTCCTTATCAGCAGCAGGCCTGATTGGGGGAAGTATGTCTCCTAAGCCGCGCTGCCTCGTGTGTGGCACGCGGCGTAGTGACTTGCAGGAGGCCGGGGTGTGCAAGCCCTGCACCAGAGAGGCTGCCCTCGTGGAAAATCCCCTGGAGGGCACCAGCAGGGATCATACGGGTTCCGATGCTGGGGCCTCGCCTTCCCTTGAGGTTTCGGGGGAAAAGCTCCCGGGTCCCGCGGGGGGTGAGGGGGCGGTTCCTTTCTTGTCAGCGGGCCAGCCTAGGTCGGCGACGGAGATTCCGCCTGACTTCTTTACTTTGATGCAGCAAGCGTTTGCGCTGTTGCAGTCGGCGTTAGCGGCAGCCCCTCCGATTCCTCGGGGTCAGAAGCGGTCGGCGCCGGCGGGGGGGCAGCCGGTTCCGCACAAGCGCTGTCTGTCAGACAGCTCAGTGGAGCCTGTTCCTTCTCTTTGGGAGGACTTGACGTCAGCGGACGGTGAGCTCCCGGGCATCTCGGATGAGGACCTCGAAGAGGGTGAGTTGCCCGAGGAGGAGCAGCACAGTAGAGTAGTCAGGGTATTTCGGAAAGAGGAGCTTCCGGCTCTGATTGCTGAGACGCTTAAGGTGTTGAATATGCCCTCAGGGGAACCGCCTTCGGAGGAGGTTCTGGAGGACCCTTTGTTGCAGGCCGTTCGCACCCCCCAGCGCGTCTTCCCCCTGCATAGGGTCTTTCGGAAGATGATCCAGGAGGAGTGGGACGTGCCCGAGTCGGCCCTCCGAGGGTCTCAGGTGATCGCTAGGATGTACCCTCTTTCAGATCAAGATAAGGAGCTCTTCCGCTCCCCGAAAGTGGATGCTGCAGTTTCGGCAGTCACTAAGAAGACTACCATTCCGGTTGAGGGGTCTGCGGCATTGAAAGATGTTCAAGACAGGAGATTAGATACCTTATTGAAGCAGGTGTTTGATATAGGTGCTCTATTCATGCAAGCTTCGGTGGCGGGGGCGTGGGTTGCTAGAGCCTGTCTCCAGTGGTCCCAAGCGCTGCAGGGGGATCGGTTGGAAGCGCAGGATGCCGAAATAACGCATCTGGAGTCCGGATCCGCTTATCTCTCCGACATTCATTATGACCTTATTCGGGGCATTGCGAAGGCTATGGCCTCAGTTGTGGCGGCGCGTCGATATTTATGGTTGCGGAATTGGGCGGCGGATTCTTCGTCCAAGGCCCGCCTCAGTAAACTTCCCTTTTGGGGTAAGCTTTTGTTTGGCGAGGATTTGGATAAGTTGGTGAAGGATCTTGGAGAGTCCAAGGGCGGTCGTTTGCCGTATGATAAGCCTAAGCAAGGGAAAGCGCCCGTGGGTTCCAGAGGGGGTCAGCGGGACTTTCGTAGGTTTCGGTCTTCTCGGTTTGGCCACTCACAGCGGAGCCGGTTTCCCGTGCGGGGGCACGGCTTTCGGGGGTTTCGAGGGGCAGGTAGGGGTTTTGCTCCCTATCAGTCCTCGGCCGGTACAAAGGCGCAATGAGATGAGGCGGGCTCAGGTGGAGGTGCTGCCCGTAGGAGGTCGGTTACGGAGTTTTACCCTGCCTGGGTCCAACTTACCACGGATCGATGGGTTCTCGAGGTTATTCGAGAGGGCTATGCTCTCGAGCTCCATCGACCCGTCGTAGATTCCTTTGTGCTTTCTCCCTGCAAGTCCCCGCTTAAGGTGTGCGCGGTGGAGGACACGTTGCGAAGGTTACTTCAGCTCCAGGCGGTGGTTCCCATTCCCTCGGATCAGTGCGGGTCAGGTCGTTACTCCATTTACTTTGTGGTCCCCAAGAAAGAGGGTTCTTTTTGGCCGATCTTAGACTTAAAGCGGGTAAATCATTGTCTCCGGGTCACGCATTTCCGGATGGAGACTTTGCGGTCGGTGATCGCGGCAGTGCGAGAAGGGGAGTTCCTCACGTCGTTAGACCTCACGGAAGCTTATTTGCATATTCCCATTCGGCAAGAGCATCAGCGGTACCTTCGGTTCGCGCTCCCCATGGGACACTACCAGTTTCAAGCGATGCCGTTTGGGCTGGCAACGGCGCCGCGGGTTTTTACCAAGATAATGGTGGTAGTGCTTCGAAAAGAGGGAATCTTGGTCCATCCGTATTTGGACGATTGGTTGATTCGAGCGAAGTCGGAGGAGGACAGTGTGCAGGCCACAGCCCGAGTGGTTCAAGTGTTGGAGAACCTGGGCTGGGTGGTCAATCGAGCGAAGAGCAATCTCGTTCCCTCCCAGTCGCTGGAGTACTTGGGCGCGCATTTCGAGACGAGCTTGGGTAAGGTATTTTTGCCGGATCGTCGGGCACGTGCGTTGAGAACTCTGGTGAGAAGATTCCTGGCAACGCCGGCGCCTTCGGCCTGGCAGTATCTCCAGCTGCTCGGGACGATGGCAGCGGTGATAGAGGTGGTTCCTTGGGCGCGGGCTCATATGCGGCCACTGCAGAGGTCCCTTCTGCGGCGCTGGTCTCATCAGGTGGACCCTCTATCCCGCTGTCTGGTGTGTTCGGCGGAGGTGCGCCAGGAGCTCCATTGGTGGTTACGGAAACAGTCATTGGACTCCGGAGTTCCGTTGGAGCCTCCTTCTTGGAGGTTGGTGACAACCGATGCCAGCCTGTCGGGCTTGGGGGTGCATTGCGAGGGTCGGTTCGCGCAAGGCCTATGGTCTCCAGCGGAGCGGAGTTTCTCCATAAACAGGTTGGAGCTGAGGGCGGTCTCTCTAGCTCTCCTACGGTTTCAGGACGTTTTGCAGCGGACGGCGGTTCGGGTGCTGTCCGACAACGCTGCGGCGGTGGCCTATATCAATCGCCAGGGAGGCACCGGCAGCACGGCTCTCGAAGAAGAGGCGGGCCAACTGCTGAGTTGGGCAGAGCGACATCTGATAGGCTTGTCGGCGCAACACGTGGCCGGGGTACACAATGTCGAGGCCGATTTCCTCAGTCGTCGGAGGGCGGATCCGGGGGAGTGGGTGCTCCATCCGGAGGTGTTTTCCCTGCTTGTCCGGCGTTGGGGTCGTCCGCTCATGGATCTCATGGCGACCTTCGACTCAACTCAGGTGGACAGGTTTTACAGCCGGAGGAGAGAGCAGATGGCGGAGGGGCTGGATGCCCTAGCACAGGCTTGGCCCCGGGGAGGTCTGCTTTGTGTTCCCCCCCGTGGGCTCTGGTAGGTCGAGTGGTGCAGCGCATAGAGCGGCATCCGGGCCGAGTGATTCTGATTGCACCCGACTGGCCCAGGCGGCCGTGGTACGCGGATATGATTCGTCTGTTGGTGGTGCCCCCTTGGAAACTACCTCTTCGAACGGACCTCTTGCGTCAGGGGCCCTTATGGATGCCGGACGTGGCTCGATTCTTGCTTACGGCATGGCTCTTGAGCGGGCACGGCTAACAGCTCGTGGTTATTCCCCGGCGGTCATTTCCACCTTGTTGAAGGCTCGGCGGCGTTCTACTTCGCTAGCTTATGTTAGGGTCTGGCGTATATTTGAGAGCTGGTGCGCTGATCGGCGTTTGCGACCGTTGCGGACGTCGGTGCCCCAGATTCTTTCCTTTTTGCAGGATGGGGTTGAGAAGGGTTTGGTGGCCAGTTCCTTGAGAGTTCAGTTGGCGGCTCTTTCTTGCTTTAGGGGTAAGGTTCAGGGCCAAACGTTGGGGTCGCATGGCGACATCCGCCGGTTTTTGCGGGCGGTTCTGCTTATGCGGCCTCCGCGTAGAAGTTCGGTTCCAACCTGGGATTTGAACTTAGTGTTGGAGGCGCTGTTACGTCTGCCTTTTGAGCCGTTGGGGAAAGCTTCTATTAAAGATCTGACCTTAAAGACGGTGTTTCTGGTAGCTATCTGTTCCGCTTGCCGCATTTTGGAGCTTCAGGTCCTCTCTTGTAGGGAGCCTTATCCTTTTCGGAGCACAAAGTGGTGCTACGTACGGTTCCGGCATTTTTGCCGAAGGTGGTTTCCGTGTTTCATGTGAACCAAGTGGTGTCCCTTCCGGTATTTGCAGGCGGTCCGGAGGTTCAGTTGGATCGTCGTTTACGGCTTTTGGTTGTCCGTCGGACACTGCGGCATTATCTTCGTGGTATGGAGCCTTTCCGTAAGTCGGACAGGTTGTTTATCTCCTTCGGGGGTCCTCGAAAGGGAGAGACGGTGGCTAAGTCGTCTATTTCCCCGGGGTTGAAGGAAGCCATTGCCGGGGCTTATCTGTTAAAGGGTAGATTGGTGCTGGAGGGGCTCCGGGCTCATTCGACTAGGGCGCAGGCTACTTCCTGGGCGGAGTTCAGTCTGGTGCCGGCGGTGGACATTTGTAGGGCGGCGACGTGGTCGTCGTTGCATTCTTTCACTAAGCATTATAGGCTCGATGTTCAGGCGGCTGGTGACGGCCGTTTTGGGGCGGCAGTGCTTCAGGCTGGTTTGGCTGGTCCCTCCCGTTAAGTAATCTACTGCTCTGATACATCCTCACTGGTTCCGGGACTGGACTAGAGGGACCAAAAGGAAGACGAAATTAGACTTACCTGCTAATTGTTGTTCCTTAAGGAACTCTAGTCCAGTCCCGGAGCCCGCCCGAGATGGTGTGGGATTGGGGGTCCAGTCTGCACTGCCTTTTCCGATTCTTTCTCAGTTTCCTTCTCCTGTTTCTTCTCTGTGGTCCGGGCCGCCTGCGTTCCGGTTGCAGCACTGTTTCTTCCTGGGTTCCTGGGGGGTCATGGGGCTAACCCAGAATCCGTGAAAAAAACGAAAAAACAAAACAAAACTAAATAATAAGCTATTTATATGCCGAACCTATGCCAGAAGCGAAAACCTCTGGGGCAGTACTGCCAGGACAGTAGGGGGTTTGTGCTTCTGTGTTTTTTCTTTATTACATTGTTTGACTACTTATTTGTTGCTCTGCTGAGTTTGCTTTGTCAATAGGTACTGAAGGTGAAGGGGCGGTCCTACGATATATATAGCCTGAGGTCATCAAAATAATGACGGGTGTCAGTCTCCAAAGCTGCTGGAGGAGATTCACAACTCACTGGTTCCGGGACTGGACTAGAGTTCCTTAAGGAACAACAATTAGCAGGTAAGTCTAATTTCGTCTTATTGCGCCAGACCCGGTGGAACCTACACCTAAATTCCAGCATTTGGCTGATGAGGCTTGGGAGGATCACGCTTCAGTTCTTTCAGGAACATCAGAGGATCCTCTCGAAGGTCCTTTGGGTCTCCAGAGCAAGACTTCTCTGAAAGATCTGGAGGAAAGGGAGATTCCTCCAGGAGAGGACACCAATATCATTAGGCTCTTCATAAGAACATAAGATATGCCATACTGGGTCAGACCAAGTTCCATCAAGACTAGTATCCTGTTTCCAACAGTGGCCAATCCAGGTCACAAGTACCTAGTAGTTTACCAAAAAGATACATAAGTTCCACAGTGCTTGTACTGGGGCAAGCAGTGGATTTCCCAGATCCTCTATAATTGTTTATGGACCTTTCCTCCAGGAATTTATCCAAAACTTTTTTTAAACCGAGCTACACTAACAGCTTTTACTACATTCTCCGGTGACGAATTCCAGAGTTTGATTATGCGGTGAGTGAAAAAATATTTTCACTTATTAATCTTAAACAAGTTACATAGTAGCTTCATTGCATGTACCCTAGTCTTTCTACTTTTGGATGGTCTAAACAATCCATCTACGTTTACCCGTTTCACTCCATTTATTAAATTATAGACCTCTATCATATCTCCCCTCAGCCGTCTCTTTTCCAAGTTGAAAAGCCTTAACCTTTTAAGCCTCACCTTTGTTTTACTTAAAATTTCCTTGTAGATGCCACATTATTTACCAAGGTACTCGTTACATTTTTCTTGAGGTTTCGCAGCTTGAGATATTTTTGAATGGTAAGGGCCAGTCTTAGTTTCGTTTTTAGTTTGTGGTAATGTTATTTCTTGTCTCTTTTTGCTGGGTTCAAATTAAATTACCAGGCTGGTCAGGGAAAGGGGGTTTTATTTTCTTATTTTTGTACTCCTCCTCAATGAGGTCTATTGCCATGTGTATTTCCTTTGGATTTAGTTGTAATGTGGGGGTTGGGGTTCTCCCCTTCCCTTTGTTATTGATTCAAATTTTGTATGTTTCTTTATGATAAATAAAATGTTAAAAATAAAATAGAAATAAGCCTCACCTCATAGGGTTATCCTTCCATTTCCATTTTGGTGGCTCTTCTCTGTACCTTTTCTAATTCCACTATATCCTTTTTAAGATACAGCAACCAGAACTGCACACAATATTCAAGATGCAGTCACACCATGGAGCAATACAGAAGCATTAAAATATCCTTTGTTTTATTCTCCATGCCTTTCCTTGTGATACGTAGCATTCTACTGGACTTCTTGGCAGCCGCTGCACACTGGACAGAGGGTTTCAACGTGTTATCCACGATGACGCCTAAATCTTTTTCCTGGGTGGTGCTTCCTAATGTGGAACCTTGCATTGTGTAACCATAATTTCGGTTGTTCTTTTCTAGGTGCTTAACTTTTGCACTTGTCCACATTAAATTTCATCTGCCATTTGATCGCCCAGTCTTCCAAGTTATCAAGGTCCTCTTGCAAATTTTCACAATCCTCTTGGGTTTCAACAACTTTGAATAAATTTGTCATCTGCAAATCTGATTACCTCACTCGTTATTCCCATTTCCAGGTCATTTAAGAATATGTTAAAAAGCAGCGGACACAGCACAGATCCCTGAGGGTACTCTACTATTCTCCATTGGAAAAATTGGCCATTTAGCCCTACCCTCTGTTTTCTATCTTTTAACCAATTCCTGATCCACAATAGTACACTGCCTCCCATCCCATGACTTTTTAATTTTGCCGAGAGTCTCTCATGAAGGGACCTTGTCAAAGGCTTTCTGAAAATCCAGATACACTATAATCGACCGGCTCACCTTTGTCTACCTGTTTATTCACACCTTCAAAAAAATATAATAAATTAACATGACAAAATCTTCCTTGGCTAAAGCCATGTTGGCGTTCTTACATGTTCAGTAATTTTGTTCTTTATAATGGTTTCTACCATTTTGCCTGGTACTGACATCAGGTGCATGGGTCGGTAGTTTCCCATATTACCCCTGGAACCCTTTTTAAAAATTGGTGTTATATTGGCCATTTGCCAATCTTCAGGTATTACAGATTATTATAATGATACTTCAGAGATTACTAATAGTAGGTCTGCAATCTCATATTTCAGTACTTTCAGCACCCTCTGGTCCAGGTTATTTGCAACTCTTTAGTTTATCAAATAGTTGTAATACATCTTACCGGTTTATCATTTCTTTCCATTCTTTTGATGCATCACCTTTAAATACCATTTCAGTCATGAGTAACTTCCCTGCTTTTTCTTCAGTAAAGATCAGAGCAAAGAATTCATTCAGTCTCTCCACTATGGCCTTGTCTCCTCTTAGTGCCCCCTTTACCTTTCTATCATCTAATGGTCCAATTAACACACTCAGGGTTTTTTTGCTACGAATGTACTTGAAAAAAATGTTCGTTATGCATTTTTGCTTCCACTGCAAGCTTTTTTTTCAAACTCTCTTTGCCTTCCTTATCAATGCCTTGCATCTAACTTGCCATTGCTTATGTTTCCAGTTTACATCATTTGGCTCGTTAAAAGTTAGTACTTTGGATTTCCTTGCTGTCCTTCCTCTATTTGTGAAATTAAACGCGATCATGCTATGATCACTATTGCCAAGTGGCCCCAACGCCCTTATCTCTTTCACCAGATCTTGTGTTCCATTAAGGACTAGGTCTAATATGGTTTCCCCTCTTGTTGGTTCATGAACCAGCTGCTCCAAGAAGCAGTTATTTATTTCATCTAGAAACTATCTCTCTAGCATGTCCTGCCGTGACACTAACCAAGTCAGTACCGGGTAATTAAAATTACCCATTCTTATTACTGTGTTATAACTTTTGTTAGCTTCCCTGATTTCTTTTTTGAATTTCATCATCCATTTGTTTGTTCTGGCCAGGGGGTCTGTAATACACCCCCACTGCCATTGCTTTCCCCTTTTTACATGGAATTTTGATCCACAGAGACTTGACAGTGTATTTTGTTTCCTGCAAAACTTGAATCCTGTGTGACTCATACCCTCTCGAACACAGTGGGCAACCCCCCTCCCCCGCCAATTTGATCTACTCTATCATTGCAATATAATTTATACCCAGATATCAGTGTCGTCCTTCCACCAGGTCTCTGAGATACCAATCTTATCTAGCCTCTCATTTAGTGCTATATATTCTAACTCTCCCATCTTATTTTTTTAGACTTCTAGCATTTGCATACAAGCATTTTTGAGGTTGTATTTTATTCATATTAATCTGGTTAGCACTAGCTCCCTCCCACACTTTCCTATGTCACTGATACCAATATGTACCAAGACAACAGACTCCTCCCCAGTGCTATCTAAAACCTTGTCTAACTGGCACATGAGGTCCGCTACCTTCGCACCAGGCAGGCATGTTACCAGGCGATCCTCACATCCTCCAGCCACGTACATGCCTAATGACTGAATCACCAACTATAACGGCTCTCCTAACCTTTCCCTCATGGGCACTTGGCCCTGGAGAATCCTCCTCAGTGTGAGAAGTTTTACATCACCTGGAGAACAGGTCCTAGTTTACAGGATCACATCCTGCCACACCAGCATGATGCTTTCCTGCCATGTGATCTCTCTCCTCCATGGCAACTGCCAGACTGGAGATGGGTCTTCAGTACTGCGTCCCTGTAGGTCTCATTTGTATACCTCTCTGTCTTTCTTATGATCTCCAGGAACAAGCAGGAATGAGTCTTCACATATGGGTACGTCGGTACCGACGGAGCCTGCGCGGGAACGCTCCCCAGCGTCCAATCAGAAAGCTTTTGGGAGCATCCCTCAGTGCCTGCATGCTGCCTTCCCACCTTTCCAACTGTCTCTCCTCAGTTTTCGTTTTTCCGCGGAGCCGTCAGGACGTCCTCCTGTCACCGCAGAAAATTTTTTCCTTAATTCTTTTTTCTTGTGGTCGCGGCTGTTTCCCTGCCTCCACCGGTACCGCCGGTGGGTTTTTTCTTTTCTTTTTCTCAAACTCAGGGAGAGTTTTCCCTCAGTTTCTGTCTTAAATTTTTGGGCCTGTAGGCCTCTCCATCATGGAGCCTTCTTCTCCTAAGAAGTGCCTTAACTGTGGAAATACAGTTTTCTTTTTAGACTCCAATAACTGGTGTCTAACCTGTTTGGGTCCTGACCCTTTTCCTCCGGAGCCATTAGGCTACAATTTTATGAGAAGAGATTTTCCATTTTGAGTTTCCCTCGATACCGCGTTCCCTTCCAGTGTCAGGGCACCGACCATTTCTTCTCTACAGGATCAGGTAACCCACAAACAGTCTGTTAAGACTAGCCAATCCTTGAGTGGTAGGTCTCACGCCAAGCATGATGACGGCTCCGGCCTTGCCCTCAAGACCCTATTGGCTTTAAAACCCCGGCGGGAGTCTTCGGTCTCCAAAGCCTTTCAGGGGTTTCAGGTTGTTCCTGGGGCTCACCCCTCACAGAACATACCTGAGCCATGCTCGGTGGTGGCATCCGCTTCGAGCGGTACTGATACCCCGACATCGGCACTGGTGTTGAGCGATTCACTCCTCACCAGGGATCGTCATCTGGCGTTCTCGGTACCTTCGGGACCGATCGATACGTCCCAGATTGACTTTCCAGTATTGTCAGCACCGCTGATACGACCACCGACGTCGGTATCCTCTAGACATGCATCGATAGACTCGCTTCCTTCGATGCCGAGTCTGGAATCGATATCTAGTCTGGAAGACTGGGTACCGACGCGTCTCGGAACTGACGCTTACCGATTCCGGTTGCGCGGTACCGAGGATGCTCACCAACAGTTGTCGATTACCTCGGTACCGCTTGCGCAGCCTCCGCTGACTGCTTCGATGTCGCTATCGCCTTCGATTCCGGCTCAGCTTCCAGTATTGGTATCGGTGCCGGTACCGGCAGTAACATCGGCACCAGCTCCTTCCATGCATTTTTCACCAGGGTCGCTCCTCTCTATTCCTAGTTTGGAGTCGATACCTGGCATGGACGATGCAGTACTGTCAGATTCAGGTCATAACCGCTGGTACCAGTATTCATCCATAAAGGATCCTTTTCTGCACCGGACAAGTACATCCTCCGGTGCCCAGGCTACTCCTTCAAGTCTAGCCTGTCCAGGGATGGTTCCCATTGGAGATCCTTCTTTTCAGAATTTTCTCCTTGACATGGCAACATTCCTTGCTATTCCTATCCCTGCCTATGATCCTACACAAGGCTCTTCTGGGGAAAAGGAAAATATAATGCTTCCTTTACATCATTCTTTGCAGGATCTTCTTCTGAAAATATGGGAAACACCTTTGAGGATTTCCTCACCTTCTACAGCAACTGATCTTTTGTATCAGGTGCCCCCTTCTCCAGGGTTTCAAAAGACTCAACTTCCCCATCATTCTATTGTGGTAGAATCAGCAATGAGGAAGATGAAAAGTAAGAAGAAGCACTCTTCTTACCCACCAGGTCGTGAGTCTAGAACACTAGATGCCTTTGGACGTCAAACCTTCCAGACATCTATGCTAACAACAAGGATTCTCTCATATATTTTTTATATGAGTCTATCCCTTCAGGAGGTTACAAAGCAGTTGTCTCTTCTAACTCCCTTTCTTTCAGAGCCCAAGACTGCAGACTATTCCTCACTACTTAATCATAGTCAAAATATCTCTTGGTTTCTTACTCGTGCTTCTCTAGACTCTTTTGAGTCTGTTAGCAGGACCTCTGCTATAGCCATAGGGGCACGACGTAGAGCCTGGTTCCAAGCTTCAGACTTAAACAGATGGGCACAACAAAGACTGGGTAATACTCCTTGTACTGGAGAAAACCTCTTCAATAAGGAGTCTTTACGTCAGGTTGCTCACTGCTCCACTGACTTCCCTGTCTCTGAGGCTAAGCCTTCTCCTTCCCCACTGGGTAAGAAATGCCCTACCAAACCTTCTTTCCATAAAAGAAGAAGGTTTTATTCTTCTCCTGCCCCTCATACAGATGTTCCCAAACAAGGGAAACCTCACCCTGGTCTGAAGAATCCAAACTCAAGCCAGGAAAATTAACCCTCAATGGGGTTCTAATTCATCTCTTATAACATACAGTTCACTTCTTCTCAGCAGAAGTTTTTTCACTGTTTTTTCATTTAAAACTCTACACATGGATTCCTGTTCCAGGACATCCACTTGCTCTTAGGTAGACTGAGCTGCCAGGAGATTCATGTCTGTGGGTCACAGGGTTTTCCTCCTCTTCCTACCATGAAGAGAGGTTTGCCAACTATCTCATGATAGTTTCCCTGTACCACCATGAATTTTTTCCTTCTACAGACTTACCATATAGCAAGTCTCCCTTCAGCTCCTATTTTTCTTTACCCCCGTTTCCAGGGCTTCCCCGGTTACGAGTGGTACCATACAACTGGAAGGCTTTCTTAGCCTTTCTAGTCTTCCTTTCCTTTCCAATGTAGAGTTTTCTTTGGAGTAACCTTCCTGCTTCATTGGGCAGCTCATCAGACATGATCAGGATTTCTCCTCTTGTTCTGTCTGTTCTCTCTGTTACAAATAGAAGGATTCTCTCTGCTGTTTTATTCAGCAGCTGCCCATGCAGGAGTTCCAGTGATTGGACTACTGGTACTTTTCTACGAGTTCCAGTCTTGTCTTCCACTACTTTTCTCTGGCCTTAGTAGTGCTTCCAAGGTAGTGCTCATCTATCTTGGATAATCCTTATCGCTTCTTTTCTGTCATCTCCAAATCTCTGGAGTTGGCAGCATAACTGAGGTGGCAGCTGGTTTCCTCCAACAGCCACTTTTATTTCCCAATTCTCCTGCATAGTGCTCTCTGCAATCCTACTGAGAAGCTTTCCACTATGGGCCCTTGCTAGAGAGCATGGGGATTTTTTTCTCTAATTACTATCCTATATGGTTGAAAAAGGCTTACTCAGTCATTCCTCATGACTGTAGGGGTTCTTTACACCCTTCTATTTCCTTTTAATAAAGGACATAAGCCTTCTCTATATGACAGTCTAAAGAGTTACCCATTTTCTACAGAAAATATGCTCTTTTTCCTTGCAGCTTGTCCTCATGGTATCCTAATCCTTCATGGACAGCACATATTTAATTAAACAACGCATGATACCCCCCCCCCCTTGTTCCTCAAGTGGGTCAACCTGGTATCTCATCCTATGCGTTTTCTGTCCATTTACCATGCGAGAGTTCTATAGGACTCAGGACTTGCTGTTTACAGACTGATATTCTCCTCTGTTTTTTCACGCAACCATCCTGGTTATTTCACTGGATAGCATTCCTGCACCATCTTAGCCAGGGGGAATAGATTCTCTATATATCTTCTCAAGTAGGTTCCACCTTCTTGTTATTCGATGAATCTTTCTCCTTCACATCTCCATGTGAATGTTCTTATGGGCATATCTCTATCTGCTTAGTTGCAGACATTTATTTTTAGACATCTATATACATGTATGTATATATCTCTATATACTTCTCTATAGATACATATGTCTGTAAGCTGCGTGTGCATATCTTATGCCCCTCCAGATCTCACTATAGACATATATATATATGGAGATATATATATATATATATATATATATATAGAGAGAGAGAGAGAGAGATATCGATCTATCTAAGGGATTTCACCTTCCTATAGGTTCCAGACAGTGGGCTTGCATATCTTCATACTGTCCCTCAGTATGTCTGGGGTATTATGCACACAACCACTACTGTGGTACTGACAGCTCCTACTTTAACCCTAGGTCTAGGTATCCCTGAAGCTCCTTGCTTCACCATCTTTCCTATCTCTCAACAGATAGGAAAGACAGGGTGGATCTTCAGTAGATCTGAAGTTTCAGCCCTTCAAACATCTGTCCTCCTTGGGAATATGGGCTTTTTTCCATACCCCTTCTTCCCTCCAGGACTGCGCTAGTTGTCCAAATCAGTCAGTCTTCCTTTTTTGTTCTTAAATTTTACTAACTCTGTATCCAAAAGAGTTCCCAGCTTTTTCCATAAAGCTTCCACTGAAGACCTGACGTTTTTGTACTACCCCAGTTGACACCTGGGTCACCTGTCAATTCCAGATTTGGACCTTCGCCTTCACTTCCTGCTGTTACCAGAGATCACCTGTTACAGGTAAGTAACTGTGCTTTCTCCAAGTCTGCTACTCTAGCCTCCTGAGATCGGACTCGTTCCCTGAGAGCAAAGAGCGCCTTGCACCTAGTGCACATGTAAGACCCCTCACCAACTGGGAGACAATAATATATGTAAAACTCTATGCAAAAGAATGGAAAGTCCCCATCTCACTGCTGGACTGTATCTTAGTTTTAAGGTTTTGTTTAGGTATTTAAGTTGTTTACTTAAGTTTGCTGGGGATGCTTATACAAATACAACTAACCTAATATATTTAATGGACTTTTTTCCACTTCAAAATTATTAATCTTGGGTCCTTAATTAATCTATTCCTGATGAGGATAACCAGCCACACCTGAAAGTGAATATGGGCACCTCCTTCCCTTTAATATGTTTAAGAGCCTATAAAGGTAAGACTGTCCCTGGGGTGAGAGGTAGGGGAAAAAAGACTTAATAAAAGCTGGTTTGCTACACAGTATCCCAACCTGTGCTTCTAAAGGTAAAGTCTTACCAATTTTTGCTGAATTTGCTGCTTAACTGTGAGTTCTATATGTCTGTCTGTTTGTCTTCACATATTTATCTATCCATTTGTCCTTATTTGTGGGTTCCCTTACCTACTCCATTGCTGTAGAGTTTTAAACTATCTTTCTCTTATTCTACCTGAGTGACTAACCCTCCCCATTGCTGAGCTATTGTTGTAGACCTCCATTTCCTGTTCTGCATGCGGGCTTGCTCAGATTGCCTTTCTGCTCCTTGAGGAGTGCTTTCCAGAGCTCTCCCAAAAGGTGATTTTTGCTGAAGTTGCTGCTTAACTGTGAGTTCTATCTGTCTGTCTCCACATATTTATCTATCTATTTGTCCTTATTGGTGGGTTCCCTTACCTACTCCATTGTGTGTGCCCACAGTTCAGGATCAGCCTACTGGCCAGAGACACTTAGGTTCCCGCCCACCCCACCCCTCCTACCCCAGGGGCTACACTGCCTATATAGTGGTCACATACGTGCCATCTATTGTTCCTAACTTGGGTTAAAGCCCACATCTTCTTCATCCTTTCTTCTTCTTCCTCTTCTGGGACCGCTTAATCAACATGTCGTGTATTCCGTGCAATAACTGCGGTACTTTCATTCAAAGACAAATCATTTGGAGCCTAAGAGCTTGTCCTATATGCCTAAAGTCAGCTGCCATGCATGAAGAACTGACTCTACTAAGGAAAGACCTAGCTGCCATGCATAAAGAAGTGTCTCTACTGAGGGAGGAATTGGCTGCAATGAAGCGCACCTCTTCTAGGATGCAAACTGAACAAAGTCCACCACTGCTCCCACAAAGAATCAAACACCCCAGGAACAAATGGATCACAGTGGGTTCTGGTAGATTGCAACCTGTAACGCAGAGACATCCTATACATCAAGAGATATCCCTGCACAATGCCTTCTCTGCCTTGGCTAATGAGGATGCCCAATCCAAAGAAACTGAAGGGCCCTTAAATGAGACAGACAATGCCCAATCGCCTGCTAAAGCACCAAATATGAAGAAAACCTCACCAAACAGAAAACTACTACTACTTGGAGATTCCATCATCAGAGGCACCGACTTGGGAACAGCTCAAAGGAGAGAAGATAGTCATGTGCCTACCAGGCTCTTCAGCCAGCAGGAATACATAGTAACATAGTAAATGACAGCAGATAAAGACCAGCATGTCCATCTTGTCTGCCCAGCATGATGGCAAGAGTAGGTGCACCTGCCACTCTGTGCAGGCCACCCCTCCCCATGTCCCTGTTTAGGGGTGAACCCACCACTCCGTGCAGGACACCCCTATTTGTTGAGAAATTAGATGGTTCAGTTTATTTTGATTTTATCCTGTTGCTGTAAAGGGATCCACTGTGTCTGCCCCATGCCATTTTGAATTCTGTCACTGTGTTTGGCCCCACCACTTCCATCGGGGGGGGGGGGGGGGGCGGGCATTCCAAGCATCCACCACCCTTTCTGTGAAAATGTATTTCCTGACATTGCCTTTCAATTTACCACCTTGCAACTTCCTGATATGCCCTCTAGTTTTACAGCTTCTCCGTATTTGGAAGAGGTTTGTTTGTTCATTATTTCTCTTTAAGTATTTAAAGGTCTGAATCATATCTCCCCTATCCCTCCTCTCCTCCAGAGTGTACATAGTTAGGTCTTCAAGTCTCTTCTCATAAGGCTTCTGATGCAGGCTCCAAATCATTTTGGTCGCCTTCCTCTGAATAGTTTCCAGTCTTTTTACATCCTTTGGAAGATACGGTCTCCAAAACTGAACACAGTATTCCAAGTGAGGCCTCATTAGTGACTTGTACAGTGGCATAAGTACCTCTTCCTTTCTGCTGGTGATTCCTCTTTGTATGCAGCCCAGATCCTCCTGGCTTTTGCCACTGCCTTGTCGCACTGTTTTGCCACCTTGAGATCATCAGAAATAATCACACCAAGGTCTTTCTCTTCATCCATGCACACCAACCTCTCGCCACCTATCGCATACATTTCCCTTGGATTTCTGCTACCCAGGTGCATGACTCTGCACTTCTTTGCATTAAATCTTAATTGCCAAGCATTAGACCATTCTTCCAGCCAATGTTCCCTCTAATTTTCTGTAGGCTGTGTGCGCATAAAATATCAGCTGTGCAGCTTTTGAAGGAAGGTTAAATTTTTGTGCGTCACATAACGACACTCGGAGTTCTATACTTTAAAATTTGACTACACATCAAAATACAGTATGTACACCAAATTGATTGCACTAGATAATATTGTAGAACTTGTGAAAACCGTAAATACACAACAACTTTTAAATTTTAAGATGTCTTGTGTTGTTTTCTATCAGATTCAGAACCGTAATTTTTGTGCGCTCTGTTATAAAGTATGTGCGCTCGCTCGGTGAGGTGTGTGCGCGCGCACACGCGCACAGCTTAGAGGGAACAGTGCTTCCAGCTTTTGTAGATCTTTCCTCATGTTAACCACTCCCTCAGGGGAGTCCACTCTGTTGCAAATTTTTGTGTCATCTGCAAAAAGACAGACTTTTCCATTCAGCCCTTCAGCAATATCACTCACAAATACATTGAACAGTGCCGGACCCAGGACCGACCCCTGGGGCACCCCACTAATCACCTTCCCTTAATCCGAGTGAGCTCCATTTACCATCACCATCTGTCGTCTGTCAGTCAACCAATTTCTGATCCAATTTACCATCTTAGGATCCATCCCCAAGCTACCGAGTTTACTGATAAGCCTCCTATGAGGAACAGTATCAAAGGCTTTGCTGAAATCCAGGTAGATGACATCCATTGCATGCCACTGATCTAGCTCCCTGGTCACCCAGTCAAAGAACTCAATCAGATTTGTTTGGCCACAATGTCCAAATCTGTTTCCACCACTAGGGCTTCCAGGTCTGGAATTTCATTGGCTAAGCTTTGAGCATTTGTGCTCATTGCTTTCCCGCATTTACCTGGCTTGTGTGTAATTTGCATTGATTTTGTTCTGCCCACTTCTTCCCACTTGTTTTTGATGTGTAGTTTAAAAGTGTGGCTGTTTCTGATGATATTCTGCTTTTGCAGGGGGTGGCATGCAGATGTTGATCTTCCACATCCGTCACCCCCTTTTCCTAGTTTAAATGCATATCCACATACTGCCTGAATTACAATCCAAGTTGTTGAAATACTTAGCGCAAAAGTGAACACTTCAAACTTGATGTTATTATCCACTTGGGCACAAATGACCTGGCTAGAAACAGTGCCTCTACAGCCCAAAATGACTTCCAATCTCTGGGAGAGAAACTCAAGCTCATTGTTAACACTGTTGCATTCTCAGAAGTTCTACCTGTTCTTGGTAAGGGGACAAAAAGGCAAAAAGGCTGCATCGCATTAACAGCTTTAATACATGGCTCCAGACCTGGTGCAAACAAGAAGGATTCAGATTTATTGGCAACTGGGGCAACAGATGGACCAACAAGAGACTATACTGTGCTGATGGACTACATCTCTCTGTCGCAGGGAAAAGAATCCTAAGTGAAAACTTCAGGCAGTGTGTGGATATGCATTTAAAGTAAGAAAAGGGGGTGATGGATGTGGAAGGTCAACATCTGCATGCCACCCCCTGCAAAAGCAGAATAACATCAGAAACAGACACACTTTTAAACAACACATCAAAAACAAGTGGGAAGAAGTGGGTAGAACAAAATCAATGCAAATTACACACAAGCCATGCAAATGATGGGAAGCAATGAACACAAATGCTTGAAGCTTAGCCAACAAAATTCCGGATCTGGAAGCCCTAATGGTGGAAACGGATTTGGACATTGTGGCCATAACAGAAACATGGTTTAATGAATCACATGCCTGGGATATAGCCATAGCTGGCTATAATCTATTCAGAAGAGACAGAGAAAATGGAAAAGGAGGAGGAAGTAGCCTTGTATGTCAAAAGCAATATTAAAGCTACTGAAATGCAGGGGGTATGGGGAAAAGAAGAAGCGCTCTGGATTGTGTTGGAAAGAGGAGATGGAACTGTCATCCATATTGCTGTAGTCTACAGACCTCCGACTCAAATTTAAGAGAGAGATAACGAATTGATTATAGATATTGCCAAGATAGCAACAAAGGGGGAAGCGATCATATTGGGTGACTTTAATCTACCTGATGTGGATTGGATTACTCCTTCAGCACATCTGGAAAGAAGCAAAAAATTGTGGATGCTCTCTCCAAGATGCGTTACTTAGACAAATGGTGATGGAACCAACCAGGGAAAGCTCAACGCTGGATGTAGTGTTCACCAACTGTGATAGTGTGTCAAATATCTGCGTGAGTGCCCCTGTGAGCAACAGCGACCATCACACAGTGTGGTTTGAGATAAAAGCCATGGTACAGGCCAATCATAGCAAGCTCAAAGTCCTAAACTTCAAAAACACTGACTTCCACAAAATGGCAGAGTACTGAAAGGAGGAGATGACGGGGTGGAAGGAGATAAGGGACGTGGAATTGCAATGGGCTAAACTAAAGGTGGCAATAAAAGGGGCAACAGATAAATATGTAAGAAAAGTAAATAAAAATAAGAGGAGAAGGAAACCTATTTGGGTTTCCAAAGAGGTGGCTGCTCAGATAAAGGCAAAGAACACAGCTTTTGCAAAATTCAAAAGCTTGCAAACAGAAGAACACAAATGAATACAGGATCAAGCTCAAAGAGTCTAAAAGAGAAATAAGGAAAGCAAAATCAAAGGCAGAGGAAAAGATGGCTAAAGATGTTAAGGGTGGCGACAAAACTTTCTTCAGGTATATTCGGGAAAGGAAGAAGATCAGAGTTTAAATTGCAGGACTCAGAAGTGCTGGGAAAGGACTCGTGGAAATTGACACTGAAAAAGCGAAATTGCTAAACAAATACTTCTGCTCTGTTTTTACTAAAGAAGATCCTGGAGATGGACCAGCTGTGAATCCCAAATATAAAAATGGGAATGAAGTAGATACCACACCATTCACAGAAGATGAGGTGTTAGAACAACTTGCTAAACTGAAAGTGGACAAAGCCATGGGACCGGATGAGATACATCCCAGGATACTGAAAGAGCTCAGAGAGGTTCTTGCAGGACCGTTAAAGGATGACTTCAACAGATCCTTGGAAACAGGAGAGGTTCCTCAGGACTGTAGAATGGCTGATGTACCTCTACAGAAAAGTGGTGATAGGGAAGAAGTGTTAAACTACAGGCCCGTGAGCCTTACCTCAGCAGGAAAAGTAATGGAGGCGCTCCTGAAAGAGCGAATAGTGAACTTTCTCAAAACCAACAGGTTGCAGGATCCAAGGCAAGATGGTTTTACCGAAGGACGGTCTTGCCAAACAAATCTGATTGAGTTCTTTGACTGGGTGACCAAGGAACTAGATCAGGGGCATGCAATGGATGTCATCTACCTGGATTTCAGCAAAGTCTTTGATACTGTTCCTCATAGGAAGCTTGTCAATAAACTCAGTAGCTTGGAGATGGGTCCCAAGATGGTAAACTGGATTAGAAATTGGTTGACTGGCAGACAACAGAAGGTGATGGTACATGGAGCTCACTCGGATGAGAGGAAGGTGATTAGCGGTGTGCCCCAGGGTTCGGTCCTGGGCCTTGCACTGTTCAATGTATTTGTGAGTGATATTGCTGAAGGACTGATTGGAAAAGTCTGTCTTTTTGCAGATGACACAAAAATTTGCAACAGAGAGGACTCCCCCGCGGGAGTGCTTAACATGAGGAAAGATCTACAAAAGCTGGAAGACTGGTCTAATGCTTGGCAACTATGATTTAATGCGAAAAAGTGCAGTGTTATGCACTGGGGTAGCAGAAATCCAAGGAAAATGTACACGATAGGGGGTGAGAGGTTGGTATGCACGGTTCAGGAGAAAGACCTTGGTGTGATTATCAAGGTGGCAAAACAGTGTGACAAGGCGGTGGCAAAAGCCAGGAGGATGTTGAGCTGCATACAAAGAGGGATTACCAGCAGAAAGGAAGAGGTACTTATGCCACTGTACAAGTCCATTGGTGAGGCCTCACTTGGAATACTGTGTTCAGTTTTGGAGACCATATCTTGCAAAAGATGTAAAAAGACTTGAAACTGTTCAGAGGAAGGTGACCAAAATGATTTGGAGCCTGCATCAGAAGCTTTATGAGAAGAGACTTGAAGACCTAAATTTGGAGGAGAGGAGGGACAGGGGAGATATGATTCAGACCTTTAAATACTTAGAGAGAAATGATGAACAAACAATCCTCTTCCAAAGACGGGGAAGCTGTAAAACTAGAGGGCATAACATGAAGCTGCAAGGTGGTAAATTGAAAGGCAATGTCAGGAAATATTTCTTCACTGAAAGGGTGGTGGATGCTTGGAATCCCCTCCCGATGGAAGTGGTGGGGGGCAAACACGGTGATGGAATTCAAAATGGCATGTGACAAACACAGTTGATCCCTTTACAGCAACAGGATAAAAACATAATAAACTGAACCATCTAGCGTCTCAAATAGGGGTGTCCTACATGGAGTGGTGGGTTCACCCCTAAACAGGGAGGGGTGGCCTGCACAGAGTGACAGGTGCACCTACTCTTGCCATCTTGCTGGACAGACTAGATGGACCATGCTGGTCTTTATCTGCAGTCATTCACTATGTTACTAATTTCCTGGGTGATTCACACAGCCCTTGGTTTGATAGAGAGGGCCTTTCAAATTGCCCTTTTGATCTGTCATTTTGCTTTAACACCTATTTAAGACAACTTCACAGATCTTTTGCCTCCTAACTGGAAGGCCTCTTTGTAAGGTCAATAGAAACAAGTCTATTTATTTCTTCTCTGAGCCTATTTATTCTACTTGTATGCTAAGCTATACCCTGATTTCATTTAAATATAAAGCTCTCTAGAAACAAATTTATTTCAGTGACTATTTACTCTATTTTACTTTCTATACTAAGCTATACTCTGATTTGATTTAAATGAAAAGCCCTCTGATGGGACTAAGACCTGACTGACTCAGCAAAATCACTGAATTGTAATATACACAGATTTATCAGCTTTAACCCAAAGAATTCTCTTTTTTTTTATTTATTTATTTATTACAGGCTCTTATATACCGCTCTATTCAGCATCAGCGCGGTTCACAATATAACAACAGACCAGAACAATAAACTGTTTGGTTTTACAGAGAACAAGGTCAGAGAACTTGGATAAAACATGGGACGTCATTACTGCAACTATTTACATGAGTATTTACAAGTATACACAACAGGATTTGTTATTAGTTATAGGGTAAGGATAGAGATTGGTTAGCTGGTCAGGTAATATTGGGGGGTAAGGTGGGATTTGAGAGCCTTTCTAAAAAGGGATAGATCAGTGATAGCACGAATCTCTGGAGGTAGGGCGTTCCAGCACTTAGGGGCATAGAATCTGAAGGCCCTGTTAGATGTCGTTGATAGGCATTTTGTCGCTGCTTTAGGGATAACTAGTACATTTGTTGATATCGTTCTCCTGGATCTATTGGGTGGAACAGTCTGAACGAGGTCTATTAGAGAGGAAGAGGTGATGATTTTAGTGGCCTTGAAGGTTAGTAATGTTTTGAACAATATTCTGCCATGTATGGGGAGCCAGTGGAGTTGCTCTAGGATGGGTGTTATATGGTCCCTTCTTGATGCTCCGTAGAGGACTCTAGCAGCGGTATTCATGGCGAGTTGCAATGGGTTTAATGTGGAGTGTGGGAGGCCTTGGAGAATGGCATTAGCATAGTCAAGGTGTGGTAGGGTTAAGGCTTGAAAGGCTTTTTACCCATGATTTAAAGTATATTCCAGAAGATAAATACTTACAAGTTCCAGTTTTTTTCCAGCTATAGCTGTCCCTTTTGGTAGTCCTTCAAGTTGTGAAGAGTTAGCAGCTTGATTGTGCAGTCCTGGGCAGCACTCAATATTCCTTAGGATTCTCGGGCAAGTAAGTGCCTTTTGCAAGGCATACAGACTTCTCAGACCTCTTTTCCGGTCCATAGAGCCATAAAACAGGTGAAGCAGAATAGGAGATTCCCGAGGCAGGTTTGCAGGGCGGATGAGCCATATCTTGTAACCTATTCCAAGTAGAAAAGGACCACCTCAAGTTGCCGAAGATGGATGCCTTAGTTTATCTTTATTTAGTGCTTGATATACTGCCCAAGCGTTTGCATCAGGGCGGTGTACAATAAAATCAATTAGAAAAAGAAAAGAACACCATTATTTGGATAGGAAAGAGAGGGAAAGGAAAAGACAGAAAAGGACAGTTAGACAGGGAAGGGGAGAGAGAAGAAATAGCCTGATAGAGAGGGGAGCTGATGGAGTGAGATAACCTTAGGGATCAGGGAAGTCGAATGCCTGCTGAAAGAGGTGAGTTTTGAGCAAGCTTTTGAAGCGGTGATAGGACAGTTCAGTACGGAGAGGAAGGGGAAGGGAGTTCCAGAGGGCGGGGGCCAGGAAGAAGAAAGTGGAGTGATGTGTAGATTCCAAGTGAGCTGAGGAGGGGGAAGGAAGAAAGAGACGGTAACTGTGTGCTGATCGTAGGAGACGGAGAGAAGGCTGCAGATGGATAGAGTCAGCCAGATATTGGGGGGAGCCGGTGTGTAGTGCTTTATGGGTAAGAATAAGAATCTTATAGAGGAAATGAAAGTTGAGAGGGAGCCAGTGCAAATGGGAAAGGAGGGGGTGATGTGGTCCCGGGCGGAAGAGTGAGTGAGCAAACATGCAGCTGTGTTCTGAACCAATTG
This sequence comes from Ichthyophis bannanicus, assembly GCA_033557465.1. Classification (NCBI taxonomy): domain Eukaryota; kingdom Metazoa; phylum Chordata; class Amphibia; order Gymnophiona; family Ichthyophiidae; genus Ichthyophis; species Ichthyophis bannanicus. Next base: position 37,048,514 of record CM066041.1, on the reverse strand, counting down.
GAGGCGCCGGAGTTGATATTTTGGGAGGCCTGCTAAGACGGTGTTACAATAGTCCAGCCTTGAGAGTACAAGTGAAATGACTAATGGGAGGAGGAAGGAAGGAAAGGGCGGACAGTGCGAATTTGGCGTAGGAAAAAGAAGGAGCGACGAATGAGCAGAGATATGGCGGTGAAAGGAGAGAGAGGTGTTGAGCGTGACCCCTAGGTAGTGGAGGGAGGAAACCAGAGGAATATGAGTAGAGAGGAACAGGCAAGGGGAGGTGTACTAAAGGAAAGCCAAAGTGCAGCAGATTTAGATGGGTTAACATGAAGGAAGTTACTACTTATCCATGATGCAACACGGTCAAGACAAAGATTAAGGACGGAAAGATCTGGTGAGAGGGAACTGGTGTGGTGGACAAGAAGGTCATCGGCATAGAAATAGCCAGAAATACCAGACTGTTGGACAATAAGAGCCAGAGGGGCGAGAAAGATATTAAAAAGGAGGGGAGCAAGAACTGAGCCCTGGAGAACCCCACAGAGAAGAGCAAGAGAAGGAGAGGTGCTTGAGCTGGTCTTTACTGTGAAGGTGCGAGAAGAAAGAAAGGAGCGAAACCAGGAGAGTACAGACCCGTGGATCCCAAGATCAGTCAGACAGGCTAGGAGGGTGCAATGTTCCACAATGATCAAAGCAGAGGATTGATCCAAAGCCACCATAAGGCAGTTACTAAAAAGACAACCATTCCTGTCGAGGGTGGTGCAGCCTTGAAGGTTATTTAAGATAGGAAGCTTGAATCCTTGTTGAAACAGTTGTTTGAGATCAATACTTTGGTAAATTGCACTTCTAATAAGCATTTCAAATGGTGGCTCTGTATATGTTAGCATATGCTAACAGTTATACAGCTAACAAAATGGCATGCTTTTGAAAAGGGGCAGGGGAGAAACAATTTAGCTTGAATTTCATCTACTAAGTCTTGCAAACCAAAGTGACTGGCAGTATTACAAGGAAATAATACATGGCCAATAAAGAAGAAAAGATCACCACTTGATGCTGGATAAAAGTTATTTTTATTTATTAAGATTTATTTATTGTCTATATGAAGAGATTTACCTAAGGTGCTATTCCAAAATAGCCAAATTTTATCTGTAAGTCCAATACAAAAATATCCCTTAACACAATTCAGAGAAAAGATATCTATTATCTGAGAGTATTATAGCAAAGGAATGTTTATAGTACGGTTGGCTACTATTGGAAACAGGATACTGGGCTTGCTGGGCCTTTGATCTGATCCAGTATGATAAATCTTATATTTTAATATGAAACAAAAAATAAAGTGAGATTCTACACAAAAAAATACTTAAACCCACTCAAACATTCAACCTGAGAACATCAAAATGCCAACATTAGGTTTCAAGGGGCCTTAGCAAGCACAGAAGGGCCAGGAAAGTAAAGTGGGGGTCAAGGCAGGGGGAGGGGGAACCCAGGTATACAGTTTGATCTTCCTCAGTTGAGTCTGTGCCTTTGTAGCAGTCGGTATGTTAGCAAAGTGCGTTGTAGTTTTTGTCACAGGTGAAAATGCACAGGAGTCTGGAGCAGCATTACACGTTCAAGTTCTGTGTGAAACTCGGAAAATCTGGTTCCAAAACGTTGCATTTGTTGAGGACAACTTATGGGGCTGCTGTTTTGTCTTCAGTCCAAGTCTTCAAGTGGCACAAGACATTCAAGGATGGAAGGGAGAACGTTGAGGACAAACAGCACACAGGGCATCCTTCACCTTCAAGAACTGAGAACAATGTGGCTCGTGTGAAGGCTGTTGTAGATAGGGACTGACGTTTGAATGTGCGGTCAATTGCAGAGGACGTAGGACTGCTGAAAATTAATATCCACCGAATCCTTATGAAAGATTTGCACATGAGAAAAATTAGTGTGAAACTGGTCCCAAATAATTTGTCTGATAAAAAGGACAATTGTGTGTTGGTTTCTTTGGGAACTCTTGGATCGTGTGACAAGCGAGCCTGACTTTCTGCAGCGAGTGATAACCAGAGATGAAACTTGTGTATTCGAGTACGATCTCACAACCAAAAGACAGACAGGGTTCAGAGTGGCACACTTCCCAGTCACCTCGAGGGATGAGCAAATCAAGAGTGAAATCCATGCTCATCAGTTTTTTTATTCAAAGGGAGTTGTTCACAAGGAGTTTGTGCCACCCAGACAGACTGTGAATCAAACATTTTACTTACAGGTACTCAAGCGTTTGAGAAACAGAGTTGTGCATGTCTGCCGTGAAATTGCAAACACATGGTTCCTTTACCACGACAATGCACCAGGTCACACATTATTTGCTGTGGGGGAATGTTTGGCTCAAAATATTATCACAATGCTTCCCCAGAATCGTACAGCCCTGACTTGGCTCCATGTGATTTCTTTTTATTCCCCAAGCTCAAAATCCACCTCAAAGGACATTGTTTTGGGACAGTTGAAAAAGTCCAGGCAGCTGCGATGGGGGCTTTGAACAACATCTCACCCCATAATAACCAATACTATTTTGCCCCAAAACATTTTTTAATATTAAATCACAACAAAGAGAACTAAAATAAAAGATAAATATTATAAATGAGTGCAAAAATTGCACAGGGATAAGAAGCAAAAACCATTTCTGCTTGAATGCCGAACTTTTGCTTGCATAAAGTGACTAACCATCCTGTATTTTAAGGATTTGTCCCTGGGATCGCAGGGACACCTAAATGTCCCTTATTTTAAAATGTCCCACTTCTCCACATTTGTACCAGTGGACTTCTCCACTCCAGCTGAAGTTTTCAAAGGGAAACAGACTATTTCCATCAGCGATGCAGAAACAAATACACATGCATGCACTCTGTTGTACGTCAGTCACACACACACACACACACACACCCCAAATCAGGTGCACACTAGCACTTTTCAAACAAATTCTGTCTCTGGCTGTCTACTGCTGCTGTGCTGCTTCTGCACTCCTCTATTTCAATGCCTCCAGTTCTTGCTTTTGCTACCAGTTCTTTATCTCAGCCTGCAATAGTCTCCTCACACTTTACCTCATTTCTCTTACATTTTTACCCTTTCTCAGCAACGCTTATTAAGAAACCCACTTATTCCACTGACTTTCTCACAGACCCTGTGCAGAAAATCAGTCCACTGTTCCTGTGACTAGTGCAACCTTTCCATTGGCTGAAACCTATCACTTACTCTGCACCGTGAGGGGGGCACACTGGCGAGCTAAATTCAAAAATACCCAGACAATTTAGACATCATTCTGACTAAGATAGCTACTTTATAAAGCTGTAGAATCCTAAAATAATTCAAATGGTTGGCAATTCTAAACCCCTGAGTCCTCAATACATATAACAAATCTGTCTCTGTTTCCTCTCCAGGGCCCAGGCAACCATCAGTCAGACAAAGCCAGCCACTACGCTGTAGCAGACACAGCCAGCCAATAGGGAGCAGGGGGAAGTGGGAGCAGTAGCTAGGATGCAGAATTGTTGTTATGTTTGCCAGGTTCCAATGCTCCATCTGAAAAGTGCTTTTCAATCATGAACTAAGGGGTATGTTTACTAAACCTTCTTAACGTGGCCGCTGTGCAATTATCGCACGCTAAAGTACCTTAGTGTGCGATAATGACGCTTTATGGGGCACAAATGTGCCTTAGTGTGTGCTCACATGCGCAGCAGTGCAAATGAGCGCTGAAGGCGGGGAAAGGCTCCCAGAGGGCGGAGGAAGGCTCCCCAGGGGCGGAGAGAAGGGGGTCAATGGGTGGAGAGTGGGAGGGGAGAGGCTCCCCACACACTAACGATGTGAAATCCGAGGCCAAAACTAACGCAAGTGAAAACCTCGCGTTAGAGCTGATTTAAAGGGAAAAGAAACTATTTCTGTCAGCAATGTACAGCAAAACCAGGGAAACCTACAAAAAGGTGATAAGTGTGATACATGTGCACGGAACAAAAGTGCAAATAAACATTGAAAATGACCCCAACAAAATAAAAAAAAATCATAATCAAGCTGGGCAATAGTGACAGTAATGGGAAACATCAAAAAACACTCCCAAGAAAGCCCCAAAAAATAAATATGAATTTTGGAAGGGTCTACGCTCCGTCCCCATACAAGGTGAATGATCCCACAGTGAAATAGCACTGATCAGGGTTTCCCTCTCCATTGGACAGGTTACCTATGGCATGCACATGTTCCACAACAGCAGGGCAGGCATGTCGGAATGGGCAACTGGACAGATGCTGGGAAAGGGGATACAGAGGGCTGCAGGTGGCACATGCTGTGGTGCAGCTGGGGCACAGTGCGGACTAGGCAGATGCCTAGGTGGCACTTAGGAATGCTGAAACTGAACAGCAGCCAGACAGCAACTGATGGCCCAACATGGGCACGAGAGTGTTTATCACAGTGTCACAGGGAATAGTACCCAGCAGGTACCTCCAAGGGCACAGAACATTGGCAGGCGGTGTTGGGGGGAAGCGTGGACGCCTATGCAGGCACCCCTACCCCAGAACATGCACCATAGGCAGCCGCCTACCTGCACACTGGATGGCTTGAGACTGCACACCACCAGCACCACCAGCAGAAGGGCATGTCAGCATGGTGGCAGAGGGGTACTGGTGGTGGAGGGGGGCAGTGGCAGCTGCCCAGAGCAGACCATGGCCTAGCCCTGTGTAGGTGGGTGCCATGCACTGCAACAGACAGGTCCTGCCGGACAAACAGTCATGGTATCACCAGGGAATGCACTGTCTCTGTGGCAACACGGTGGTGCAGTGCACACAACCAGTGTGTTTGGAGGCAGAAGGTCACAGGTTCAAGTCCCAGCTATGGTGCCTGCCAACCCAGTCCCCATATTTTACCCACTACTACAACATGCTAATACAGACAGAACCTTTATTGCAGATGATGTAAACATGCCCAAAACACCTACATTTTACCCTACAGAGCACAGACTCCATAAACAGGTGCATTACCTACAGCAGAGTCTCCCAAATGCAGTCCTGGAGGGCCAAACACCATTCAGGTTCCATGCTGCCTCTAATAAAGATGCCTGTGCTGCATATCTATGCACCACCCCCATGGTATGCAGATGTGTCTCATGCATATTCATGAGGGACAGCATGAAATCCCGAACAGTGTTTGGCACACCAGGACTGGAGTTGGGAACCTCTGCCGTAAAGCAGCAGTCAACAGGGGCAGACACACCCACAGGCTCCATTAGCCAATGCCCCCTGGAGAGGCAGCACACCACGAAAAGGCAAATAATTACGTAGACAGCAGACCCAGTACAAACCGTGATTATGTGAAACAGAGTTTATTATTATCTTCACTGCCCACCCGACACAGGCCGTGTTTCGCACACTTCGTCAGGGGTTTGATTAGGCAAATGAAACTCTGAGTTGTTGACCGGCAATACTTTATTATTGCATTGGAAAAAACTGACAATGATGCCAAAAAAAGTGTGTATAGAACTACCGCAAGTCAACTCGGCAGACTGCCAAAATCAGCGCTCTTTGTGAACCAAGAGCGGCACCTCTTTAACCTGTCTCCGTCAGAGCTTGCAACCAGCCGCGATCGTCACTCTCTATAATCTGATACGTCCTTAGCGCTCCTCTCAAGCTTGCCAAATACACTTTCCAAAAAAAACTCTGTTTCACATAATCACGGTTTGTACTGGCCCTGGAGAGTCAGGACATTGGGCCCTGCGTGCATCTCCCAATACTAGCACTTGCATACCTTAGCAATGCCACCCCTACACCTGGGAATACGGTACACAGCTATCAAAAGGTTGCTATGATTACTGGCAGATAGCAATTCCTACGTTAAGCACATTGCTGATTGAGCTCCATCATAGCAACCTTTCTAATGTCTGTGGGGTGTGCTTCAGGTCTGGTCTTTGACAGTGTTTACCACCCTGGGGAGTGACCCCCAACAGTTTTGCGTACCATATCCATGCCTGCACTGTGCCCAGGACTGGTGTGGTGGCCAGGGCTGCTAAACACCTCTATAGTAGCACAATGCTGGCATAGGGGTGGGAGTGTGTGTCTGTCTATCCAGTGTGTGGTGGCTGCAGACACCCTCCACAGCCCACACTGTTGCCAGTATTGGCCTGCCAATGTGCATAATGAGGAGCAAGGTACCATGGGTATAGCCCGGACAGGGTGGCCTGGCCAGGATGCATCTGCATAGGGCAATGGCTGGGACATTGTAGTGCCTGGCCACCACCTGCACAGACAGGGTGGCCACAGTATGTCCTGCTGGGAGTTCACTCTCACCCTGACTGAGCAGTGACCACGGCATGGCTAGGTTCCCCCATAGTGCCCTATAATACCTCTTTCATGTGATATTTCTGGGTTCCCTTTTGGGGCCCAATCACTGACTTATCTGCTTGGTGTGTATGCTGACATCCTAGTTCTGGGTGCATGCATCTCCAGGAACATGCCCTATGGACTAGCTATCAGACTGTCTGCAGCTAGTATGTGTCTTGCTGGAACACCTTGCAGGGTGCAGGCTTGCTGCAGGAGAATATCAGATTGTGGTGGGGTGCAGCTATTTCCGGGCCTAATGTCTGTCTGCTATTGCTTTATAGATGTGTACAGAGCTGCATTGACTGCCCTGTAGGGTGTCTGTTCCCCAGCAGGACTGCTGTTGGTGGTCCCCTCTACTGCTGCCATTGCAGGGATGTAAAATGTGGATCTGTCGGTGGGAGACCCTGTTTCCCACCCTCAGCCCCAGAGGGTGGGTTGGGTTGGGTGGTGGTACATAATCTGCCTATGGGTCCATAAGGGTCAAACCTGACTGAGAAATACAGATGTATCCAAAGTGTGTCTGCAGGAACTACCTATCTCACACACTAGGATTGCTTTCTCCAATGTGTCTGCTGCTGATAACTCTGCTATTGTGTTACCTCTCCTTGTGTTTTTGCTGTAGAGTCTGCCCATCCAGCTCCTGTCTCCTGGACTCCTCCTCCTCTCTGACTCCTCCCACTGCTGAACCGCGAACGTGTTCCCGCGCTCGCGCTGACAGAGAGTCTGCCCATCCAGCTCCTGGACTCCTCCTCCTCTCTGACTCCTCCCACTGCTGAACCGCGAACGCGTTCCCGCGCTCGCGCCGACAGAGAGTCTGCCCATCCAGCTCCTGTCTCCTGGACTCCTCCTCCTCTCTGACTCCTCCCACTGCTGAACCGCGAACGTGTTCCCGCGCTCGCGCCGACAGAGAGTCTGCCCATCCAGCTCCTGTCTCCTGGACTCCTCCTCCTCTCTGACTCCTCCCACTGCTGAACCGCGAACGCGTTCCCGCGCTCGCGCAGACAGAGAGTCTGCCCATCCAGCTCGTCTCCTGGACTCCTCCTCCTCTCTGACTCCTCCCACTGCTGAACCGCGAACGCGTTCCCGCGCTCGCGCCGACAGAGGTATACTGCCCTCCTCCTATAAAGCTGAAGCGCCTACGGCGAGGGATCCTGTTTGCTTTCTCCAATGTGTCTGCTGCTGATAACTCTGCTATTGTGTTACCTCTCCTTGTGTTTTTGCCGTAGAGTCTGCCCATCCAGCTCCTGTCTCCTGGACTCCTCCTCCTCTCTGACTCCTCCCACTGCTGAACCGCGAACGCATTCCCGCGCTCGCGCCGACAGAGGTATACTGCCCTCCTCCTATAAAGCTGAAGCGCCTACGGCGAGGGATCCTGTTTGCTTTCTCCAATGTGTCTGCTGCTGATAACTCTGCTATTGTGTTACCTCTCCTTGTGTTTTTGCCGTAGAGTCTGCCCATCCAGCTCCTGTCTCCTGGACTCCTCCTCCTCTCTGACTCCTCCCACTGCTGAACCGCGAACGCGTTCCCGCGCTTGCGCCGACAGAGGTATACTGCCCTCCTCCTATAAAGCTGAAGCGCCTACGGCGCTTGTCGCCGCGGCGCGCGACATAGGCGCGCGCCGAAGGAGCGCGCTTAAGGAGCACAACGTGCTCCTTAGGTGCGCTCCTTGGGGTCGCTCTGGGAGCCAGGGCCTCCACTCTAACTTTGTCTCATTTTCTCTTGTTGTTCCAGCCATCTTACTTCTCACTGCAACTGGATCCGGAATCGCGCTGTCTCCACTCTCACCTGCTTCCTTCACTCCACTTCGGCCTTCTCAGGTACCTCTGCACTTGTGCCCTTCTCCTCCTTCTCCTTTGTTTCCCCTCTGTTCCATGTCATACATACCTGTACACTGGGGCCGCCGCCCGCTGCCCTACCTCCGCTATCGTTCGCGTTGTTCTGCTAATCTTCTCTTGTGCCCCTCCCTCCCTTCTACCATCCCATCTCAATCAGCTGCTCTTGTCCCTGCTCCTGCCCCACCTACCTTTACAATCGGCCTTATCAATTGCCGCTCTCTTAGATCCAAATCTTTACTTATCCATGATCTCATCTCCGAATCCTCATTTGACATCACCCTCCTCACCGAAACCTGGTTGAGAGACGGGGAGGATGCCTTACTTAACCGCTGTCTTCCCCCTGGTTTTTCTGCGGCCTCTGTCCCCCGTGCCGGCCGCACGGGTGGCTGCTATTCTTGCTCCTTCTCTTTCCTTCACTCAGCTCTTCCCTACATCTCTCTCTTACCCTGAGGCTTTTCTCCTCCACTTACACACTTCTCCCCCCATTCATATCCTTCTCATCTACTCACCCCCAGCCCTCCGCCCCGATCTCTGGGACTCTCTCCTTCACACCCTTTCCGACCTCTCTCTGCTTTTCCCCCATCTCCTTGTCGCCGGTGACTTCAACCTGCACCTTGATTCTCCTTCCTCTCCTAGGGATCACGCTTTCCTTACCCTTCTTCATGACCTCTCTTTCCTTCAGCACGTCACTATTCCCACCCACTCCACCGGTCATACCCTGGATCTCATTTTGACTCCCTCGTCTTCAACACTCTCTCTCTCCAACTTGTCTTCCCTTCCTCTCCCATGGTCAGACCACCTCTGCCTCTCTGCCTCCTGTTTCCATTCTGGGGTCTCCATAGTCAATCTCCCCTCTGCCTCTCCTCCTTCTCTCTCCCGTGCCATTGCTCCCTCTTTAGTCCAGCGCTTCCCTCCAGCCACTGACCTGCTCCCTACCGACTTTCCCTCCCTGTCTCCTACTTCGCAAGCTTCCACCTGGTTTTCCTCCCTTTCCACTGCCCTCGATCATCTTGCCCCTCTTCGTCCCTCCCATCCTTGGTACCACCCCGGCCTCCGTCTCCTTCGCTCTCAGCTTCGCCGCACTGAACGCCGGTGGCGCAAATCTCCTTCACCTACCTCTCTCTCGCTGTTTAAATCTCAATACTCTTTCTATCGTACCCAAGTCCATCTTGCTAAGACCTCCTTTTTCTCTGCTGCCATCACCACTGCCCCTAATCAGACACGTCACCTGTACACCACACTCACTTTCCTCACCTCTCTTCACCCAACCACTCCCTCCCAACCCGCTCATCCTCTTCCCGCCCCTTCTCTTCTAGCAACAGCCTTTTCTAGCAAGATCTCTCGTTTGAGGGCCTCCCTGCCTCTCCATCCTCCACCTCTTTCCTCCCCTCCCCCAATTCCATCCCCTCCCCCTTCTTCCTCACTTTCTCATACCTGGTCCTCCTTCTCCCCAACCTCTTCTGCTGAACTTCACCATCTCATTTCTTCATCTAATAAGACTTTTTGCCCCCTTGATCCCATTCCATCCTCCTGGCTTCTTGTTTCTTCTTTATCCTTTCTTCCCCACCTTCTTACCATGATGAACTCTAGCCTCTCCTCTGGAATATTCCCTACCCCCTGGAAACACGCTCTCATCCGGCCCTTACTTAAGAAATCCACCCTGGACCCACTCGATCCCAATAATTACCGTCCCGTTTCTAATCTTTCTTTCCTTTCCAAATTACTCGAAAAACTTGTTTTCGCACAACTCACTCACCATTTAGACTCCACTAATCTTCTTCACCCCTGTCAGTCTGGCTTTCGTTCGGGACACAGCGTCGAGACTATTCTTCTAGCATTCACCAACTCCCTGCGCACTGCTCACGACCGGGGTGACATCTCGGTGGCGGTGGCGCTCGATCTTTCTGCCGCCTTTGATTTAGTCGACCACTCACTCCTCCTCTCACGTTTGCATGATATAGGCCTTCGTAGTACTGTCTTGCACTGGTTTCATTCTTTCCTTTACTCTCGTTCTGCTGCAGTCCTTCCCTCATCCTCCTCTCACCCCCCTTCCGACCCCTTCCCTTTACCTTGTGGTGTACCTCAAGGCTCTGTATTAGCCCCCATTCTCTTTAATATCTTTCTCACTCCTCTCACACTGCTTGTTCAACAGTTCGGGATCACAGCTTTCTACTATGCAGACGACATCCTTCTCCTCCACCACACCTCTCCTATCTCTCCTGATCTAGCTCCCCTTAATGCCTGTTTAGCTGCTGTCTCCAATTGGTTAATTCACAACTGTCTACATCTTAACCTCTCCAAAACCATCGCCATTTGGTTCTCTCCTGGTCACCAGCCCCCCTCCTTAGCTCCCTCTTTCGCTAATGCACCTGTCCCACTAGTCACCACCTTCCGCTACCTTCGGGTTCTTTTCGACTCCGATCTTTCTTTCTCAGCACACGTCTCCCATGTCTCTAAACTTTCTTTCTTCCACTTACGGCAAATTCGTGCTATTCGTCCTTTCCTCTCTTCTTCTGCTTTAACCACTTTACTACTCACCCTCGTCATCTCTCGTCTCGATTTCTCGAACTCCATTTTCTCTGGTATTCAAAAACTACAGCTCTCCCGACTGCAACGCATTCAAAATACCGCTGCCCATCTCGTCACCCACTCCTCTGTCAGAGATCACGTCACTCCTCTCCTTTTCCGACTTCACTGGCTCCCTGTTTCCTATCGCATTCAGTTTAAGCTTCTCACGTTAGTTCACAAGGCACTACACACCTCCACTCCTCAATACTTGGCTGATCTACTTCACTTCCACACCCCTCGTCATACACCCCGCTCTTTCCATCTCAACCGTCTAACCCTACCCCCACCTTCTCGTGCACACCTCCAGTCCACCCGTTCCTCAGCCTTCTTTTTTGTAGCCCCTGCACATTGGAACTCTCTCCCTCCCCCCCTACGACTCGAACCCCATCACCCTACCTTCAAACGCTCCCTTAAAACCTATCTGTTCTCCCTTGCCTTCAACCTCCCCCCTCCCTAGCCTATGCCCTACCTTTCCCCGTTTTTCCCTCCACCTCTGTTGCTATCTCTTTTTCTTAATTAATTGTAACTTCTTTTCCAAATTTCTGGCTAATTGCCACTCTGTACTTGTTGATTTTTATTGTACACCGCTCTGCCTACCCTGAAGGGCGGTTAATCAAATAAATGAAAATGAAAATGGGACCTACAGCATGGCCTATTTCTGCCATGGAAGGTGCTGTGGACCTGGTGCAGGGCGCACCACCGCACCCTCAGGGTGAGCACAGTACCTGCACAATGTGACGGTGTGTAGCTACTCTGTGCCAGTAACACATATGGTCAGTTCCCCCTACCAGGCCGAGGTGCTGTGGGGGTGCATACCCCATCTTGTGTTCATCTGTAGACGGCTGATTTGCATGTGCAGTGCATCATGGGTACGGGTGGGCTAACCCTATCCTGGTGACCACAGCAGACTGTTTGTGTGGTGACGTGCAGTCCTTCTGCAGCCAGCCAGGGGCTTGCTAGCAGCTATAGAGCTGTAGCCCACTGGTTACTTCACTGCCAGTGGAGCCAGAGGTCATGGGTTCAAACCCACAGTGGGATTATTTGATAATGCTTTGGACAGCCCTATCTATTTTTAATGTACATTAGTGCTGCCAGCAAAAACACCCTCAGCGTACTGTACCCATAAGGTGCCTCAGAGGGCGCTTTATAGGGCACCTTATGATTACCGTCCATATAAGGTGCACTATACAGTATCCTATGGAGCGACTTATAGGGTGTCCTATAGGGGACATTATAGGGTGCCGTGGCGGACAGTGCACTTTATAATGTGCCCTATGGAGTACCTTATAGGGTGCCTTATGCAGCACCTTAGGTTACGGCACATGAGGGTGTGTTTGCTGGCAGCAATTAATAAAATACAAATAAAGTGCCGCAGGAAACAATACTTACATGTCAAAGCTGATGCCTCAGCCAGCCTTAAGTATTAGGCACACTGGGGATCGAACTCATGACCCCTGTATCATCAGTCAGTGCCTTAACCATTGTGCTACACTGCTGTTCCTCCTTGCATGTCAGCGCACCTACTTAAGATTTCCATGCGTTTAAATGCACAGTGCTGCCATCAAAAACAGTGCTATGACCTTGCCGTGCCTCATAGGGCACCCTATATGGCGCCCTATAGGCCACCCTTTAAGCAACATTGTAGGCTGCCTTGGCGGACAGTGCACTTTAAAATGTGCCCTCTGGGGTACCTTATGGGGTGCCTTATGCAGCACCTTATGTTACAGCGCTTTGAGAGTGTGTTTGCTAGCAGCAGTAATTAAAATAAAATTAAAATGCCTCATAATGCAATATTACACATAAATGGTAGTGCCTTAGCCAGCCTTATTCATTGGGCACAGTGGGGGATTGAACCCATGACCCCTGCACCATCTGGCAGTGTCTTCACCATTGTACTGCAGCCCTGTTCCTCTGTTTGCACATCTGCGCGCCTGCTTATGCTTCCCACGCGCGTTGCTCGTGCGCGGCGCACAAAAGCGCGCGCGCTAATCCCATTTTGCTACTTTAAACTGAAACGCCCACTCCTTATATGGCATCCTGCACACTAACGCTGGGCGCACATTAAGAAGGTTTAGTAAACATACCCCTAAGTGTGGTCTACAGAAAAAAAAAACAACCCCAACTGCATGTTGAGACTCTCAAATGTCTAATGATTGTAAAGTAGAATTTTGAGTTAAGTTGCCCAGAATTTTTTAATTATCTTAGTGGAAATGTTGCTATTTTGAAGAAAATTCACTTTGTCAAGAAGTAAGCCTGATTGGTGCATTTGTAAGTAAAGATATAAACTTAGCCTATGGATTAAAATTTTGGGTTAGAATTAAAATTGTATTTATAAACATTTTTTTTCTTTTCCTTAACTGTCCCATATTTGAACTTTGAAAAGATGGTCAGGTTAGCTTACAGGCAGAAAATGTTCTGTTTCACCAGTACATGCCCTGAAACAATCTATCTCCAGGAACAAGCAGGAATAAGTCCTCACATATGGGTACGTCGGAACTGACGGAGCCTGCGCGGGAAAGCTCCCCAGCTTCCCAGAAAGGAAGCTTTTGGGGCCTCCCACTGCACATGCGCGCTGCCTTCCCGCCTTCCTGACCAGCTCTCCTCAGTTTCTCTTTTTCCGCGGAGCCAGCAGGTCGTGTTCCTGTCACCGCTGAAGAAATTCTTATTTTAGTTTGTTTCTTTAGACCGCGTACCTGCCTTCCCCATACCGAAACCGGTACCGCCGGTCTCTCTTTTCTTTTCTTTCAAAAAAAACCAAAAAAAACCCTTTTCTTTTAGCACAACTTGGTGACTTCGGTTAGACCTCAGGCCTACCCAAATTCTCCTCATGGAGAAACCAGCCCCTGGTTTCAAAAAGTGTACCAAGTGTAGTGCTGTTATTTCTGTTACAGACACCCATGACTGGTGTCTTAAATGTTTGGGGCCTGACCACTCCATTCCGGACTGCCCGTCCTGCTCCCAGATGTCTAAACGTGGTTTGCAGAACCGGGCCAACAAATTCCATGTGCTGTTTGCTTCAGATAATCCAGCATCACAGTCATCCAGGTCTTCCTCTCCGGATGGATCTCAGGTAACCAAACCTTCTCCGGGCAGGTCCTCAAAAGGCAAATCTCCTTCAAAGTATCAAGAGGCCCTCAATCTTGAGTCGGAGGACCCTGCCCCAGCCAAACAACCCCGGCGGGAAGCTCTGGCTTCCAAAGCGCCATCTATGGGGTTACAGGTTGACATCGATGGCACGGCCTCGACCGATCACCTGTTAGACTGCTCTGGGGTACCGGCCCATGCCGGTACGGGTACCGACATCCAGGCAGCAGTGGCGTCTATGGACAATACTGTTCAGACCATGCAGCAGGCCATTTTGGCTTTTATTAAAGCTGCGACGCCCTCGGTACCGCATCCAGCGGTTCCGGGTCTGGTTCCGGTACCGTCCCCCATACCGGAACCGAGACCATCGTCTTCCAAACGCAGATCGGTTCCGCATGCCGGATCCGGGTTTTCGCCCGATACCGATCCCATACCCGGTACACCTTATGTCGATACCGAGCGGTATGCGTATCGTGCGTTGGAAGCAAATAGAGGATACTCTGATTCTTCTGAGGATTTTGACTCCTCTGATGACTCTGATGAGCTGTCTCTTGTTCTTCCTGAAGAGCCTTCTTCCCCAAAGAGGAGAATGTCTCCACCAGAGGATTTGTCCTTTCAAGACTTCATTATAGAAGTAGCTAAAGGACTTTCTATTACTACATCCTCTGAAAAAGAACCTAGATCAAAGAAATTGGATATTTTAGGATACCCTAAGGTTCCTAAAGAGGCAGTCACCCTGCCTATCCATGAAATCCTTCAAGAACACTTGATGGACTTATGGGAGGCTCCTCTAACGTTGTCTCCTCATTCCCGTAGGTTGGACACCATGTACCGGGTCCCTCCTTCTCCTGGTTTTCAAAAAACTCAGCTGCCTCACCATTCCATTGTGGTGAAGTCTGCGCTGAAAAAGATTAAGGGGCTTGTTTACAAAGCCGCGGTAGCGGTTTGCGATCGTAATCGGAGCCGCGGCCCCATTGATTTCAATGGGTGCGCGGCTGCGATCGCGATCGCGAACGACTACCGCGGCTTTGTAAACAAGCCCCTAAGAGTACCAAAAGGCACTCTTCTACCCCTCCAGGGCGAGAATGTAAGACCCTAGACTCTTTTGGTAGGAAAATCTTCCAGGCTAGTATGCTTATAGCCAGGATTAATTCATACAGTCTGTATATGGGCATGTTTCTAAGGGAACTTGCCCTAAAGGTACGGCATTTTGCCCCCTTTATCCCTGAGGATAGAAAGGAGGAGTTCATTTCTCTGGTGAAACAGCTTCTAGATGTTTCTAAGTTCTCCAACAGAGCAGCCTTTGATTCCTTTGAGGGTGCCGGTAGAGCTTCGGGCATTGCTATTGCAGCCCGACGACTTGCTTGGCTCCAGGCCTCTGACCTAGATCCCTGGGTCCTGGATGGCTTACGGAATCTGCCCTGTACAGGTGAGAACTTATTTGGTAAAGACTGGCAAATTAAAGCCACTCAAATGGACGCAGAAAATGCTACCTTAGATAGACTTTCTAAGTCTACCTCTACTCCTGCCAAGAAAAAGTCTTTCAAGAGGCCTTACTACAAGAAGGCCAGATTTTCCACAAATACTGGCCAACAATCTTCTCAGCCTCGCTTTGCTGCTAAGCGTCAGCAACCTAAACAGGCAAGGTCAAAGCCTGCAGCGTCTGCCACTCCTCAGCAGGCTCAACCCCCTCAGGGGTTTTGACTTGCCCCTAGAGAACTTAACCTTTCTGGCTCTAGAACAACCAGAGCCCCTCACCATTCCCGGAAGGTTAGCTCACTTTGCTCCCAGATGGGAGCAAATTACATCAGAGCACTGGACCCTCTCTATCATCAGAGAGGGCTACAAACTTCATTTTTCCAACCTTCCTCCACATACCATGGTGAGGCACTTCAATTCTCCCCCATCTCTCCTGGCCCTGTTGGGTCAGGAAGTCTCTTCCCTCCTTGCCCAAAGGGCAATAGAAGAGGTTCCTCTTCTTCAACAAGGGACAGGTTTCTACTCCCCTTATTTTCTCACACCAAAGAAGACAGGGGGATTCAGACCTATCCTAGATCTGAGAGAATTGAACAAATTTCTATACAAGGAGAAATTCAAAATGCTTTCTCTGGGCATTCTCCTTCCATACCTTCAGAGTCAGGATTGGCTTTGTTCTCTAGATCTCAAGGATGCGTACACACATATACTCATCCACCCATCCCACAGAAAATATCTACGATTTCTTTTCCAGGGAAAACATTTCCAGTACAGAGTACTTCCCTTCGGTCTAGCCTCTGCTCCAAGAGTGTTCACCAAATGCATGGCAGTTGTAGCCGCATTTCTAAGAGGTCTGGGAATTTTTGTATTCCCATATCTGGACGACTGGCTCATCCGAGCTCCATCTCAGTCAGAGGCCCAGATTTCCCTGGACCGCACGAGACATATTCTGCAGTATCTGGGACTGGTGGTAAACCTTCCCAAGTCTCAACTCATCCCTACTCAGTCTCTGGAATTCATAGGGGCCCAGTTGGACACCACCACTGCAAGGGCCTACCTTCCTCAGGTCCGGAGCCAACGTCTGGTGTGCTTGGCCTCCCAAGCTCAGTCCAGCACTCACTTGACAGCCAGGGAAATGCTGCGACTTCTGGGCCACATGGCCTCCACGGTACACATGGTGCCCTACGCTCGTCTTCATATGAGAGCAGCTCAATGAACCTTGGCCACCCAGTGGACTCAAGCATCAGGAGCGCTCTCCGACCAAATACTCACCTCAAAACGTCTGTTTTGGTCCCTCCAATGGTGGATATCCACCAAGAATCTGTCGTTGGGGTTGGGGACCCCCTTCCAACCTTTGTTGCCCCAAGCAACCCTCACAACAGATGCCTCCCAAACAGGGTGGGGAGCCCATCTTCAACACCTCTCCACTCAGGGTACTTGGTCTCCACAGGAGACCACCCTTCACATCAACCTCCTGGAACTGCGAGCAATCTTCCTTGCCCTCAAAGTCTTCCATACCCTCCTTGTCAACCTGACCGTCCTAGTTCATACAGACAATCAGGTGGCCATGTTCTACGTAAACAAACAAGGAGGGACAGGCTCTCTGCCACTTTGCAACGAAGCTCTCAGATTATGGGCCTTCGCCAGAGAGCATCAAATTCATCTTCTGGCAGTGTATCTTCCAGGGGTTCAAAACTCTCGGGCAGACAGACTCAGTCGAGTTCTGCTTCCATACGAATGGTCCCTACATCTGGACCAGATACGCAAAATCTTTCAGGAATGGGGAACCCCAGACATAGACCTCTTTGCAAGTCCGTGGAATGCCAAACTTCCCCGGTTCTGTTCCAGGACTCCGTGTCAGGGAGCTCAGGCCAGCGACGCCTTTCTCCTGCATTGGGGTCAGGAATTCCTATATGCCTTTCCACCCATTCCTTTGATTCCCAAGACTCTGTTCAAACTCCAGAGGGATCACGGGTCGATGATCCTCATAGCTCCACGCTGGCCACGCCAAGTGTGGTTCCCTCTACTTCTGCATCTCTCCCAGGTACCCTCCCTGGACCTGGGAACTGCACCAGACCTTCTGTCTCAGGAGGAGGGGACTTTGTGGCACCCAAACCCCAAGTCCCTACACCTCAGAGCTTGGTTACTGAAAGCCTAAGCCTTCATGACTTCAATCTTTCTCAACCAGTGAAAGATATCCTTCATGCCTCTAGGAAACCCTCCACGAGGCGTTCCTATGCTTTCAAATGGAAACGCTTTTCCATTTGGTGTGCTCAACAGGGTCTTGACCCTCTAGCACTTCCTTTGAATTCTCTCCTAGACTATCTCCTGCATCTTTCCAATGCAGGCCTTAAGACGAATTCAGTGAGAGTCCATTTGAGCGCTATTGCAGCATCCTTAAAACCTCTAAATGGACAACCTGTCTCCTCTCATCCTCTTATTGCAAGGTTCATGAGAGGCCTGACTCTAACTAAGCCTCCCATCTGACCTCCTCCGGTAGCATGGGATTTTTATTTTATTTTATTTATTTACATTCTCTTATATACTGCGCTATTCTGCATCAGTGCGGTTTACATTGAACAAACTGAAATTACATTGAACAGGGCATTATAACTTGGAGATAACTATTTTACAGGGAACATGGGCTGTGGAGGGTTAAGTGGCTTGCCCAAGACCACAAGGAGCACCTGTGGGACTAGAAACCCCAGTCCTTCCGGCCCAAGGTTGCTGTCCTCTAGTGGGATTTGAACCCCTGACCTTCCGGCCTGAAGTACCTTGCCCCAGCCACTAGGCCACTCCTCCACTCCTAGTTCTAGGTCAGCTTATGAAGCCACCTTTTGAACCGTTGGTTTCTACCTCCTTGAAATTTCTTTCCTGGAAGGTCCTTTTCCTTATTGCAGTCACTTCGGCTTGCCGCATCAGTGAACTACAGGCCTTAGTGGCTCATCCACCTTATACTAGGTTTCATCATGATAAGGTGGTCCTTAGGACGAATCCCCTCTTTATGCCCAAAGTGGTCTCGCCTTTTCATCTTAATCAAGAGGTATATCTACCTGTCTTTTTCCCGGTTCCTCATGCATCCAGTGCAGAGAGGAACCTTCATACTCTAGATTGTAAAAGAGCTCTTGCCTTTTACCTCAACAGGACTCAGCCACATCGAAAGTCTTCCCAACTTTTTGTGGCTTTTGATCCTTCTCATTTGGGACTTCCAGTCTCCAAACGTACACTTTCCAATTGGATTGCTCAGTGTATTTCCTTTGCTTACCAGAGTAAAAACATTTCTCTGGAAGGCCATGTCACAGCTCACAATGTGAGAGCCATGGCCACTTCTATGGCTCATCTTCACTCTGTATCCATAGATCAGATCTGTCGAGCCGCCACCTGGGCCTCGGTTCATACCTTCACAGCCCATTACTGTTTGGACAAGGACTCCCGCCGGGATGCCTTGTTTGGTCAGGCTGTCCTCAAACACCTGTTCCATACTTGAACAACTCCTGCCCACCTTCCCAGGATGGATGCCTGAGATCCATACGAAGATGGCGAACCCTTGGAAGGGGATCTCCCAGGCATCTTAGCTAGGGAGTCCCCATATGTGAGGACTTATTCCTGCTTGTTCCTGGAGATAGCACAGTTACTTACCTGTAACAGGTGATCTCTGGGAACAGCAGGAATTAGTCCTCACAACCCACCCACCTCCCCTAGGAGTTGTATCTTCTATCTATCTTCCTTTCCTCTCTCTATTGTCTCAGCTATAAACTCGAACTGAGGAGAGCTGGTCAGGAAGGTGGGAAGGCAGCGTGCATCTGCAGTGGGAGGCCCCAAAAGCTTCCTTTCTGGGAAGCTGGGGAGCTTTCCTGCGCAGGCTCCGTCGGTTCCGACGTACCCATATGTGAGGACTAATTCCTGCTGTTCCCAGAGATCACCTGTTACAGGTAAGTAACTGTGCTTTCCCTACACGCACAAGGCGTTTAAGCCCCCTCAGACCAGGTGTAGAGCTATTGGTGCACCTGCTGGGTTACGGGTATGTAATCCTCAGTCTACGTGTTTCTCCGCATGGGGCGCAGACCTTATTAACATGCCATTTTAAATAAATGCAGCTCATTTACATATTATTTAAATACGCTTGGCATTATTATGTGCATATACTTTTCCTTTGCTGTTTATAAGTGTGTCGCTCTCTTTTCTGCACTTATGTTACTTTTTATAGGACTAACTTACTACTATTTAGCACTTATAAAGCGCCACGCCCGCAGCACTGCACAGATAGCCTACAAGAGACGGTCCCTGCCCGTCAAGAGTCATGCTCATCGGAGCTTACAATCTAGTTAGAACAGTGCAGAGCAATAGTTAGTTCTGCGCAAGGGCAGGTGTGGTACAGTTCGGTCATAAACGTTGACGGGGGTTAGAGTAAGATGAGGAAGGAGTCAGGATCTGAATGCAACTTACTACATGGGGTATCACCTTATATTCCTTTTTTTTCTACTAATATGACAATCACTCTACTTCATCCAAGGAAAGCACGCCCAACAGAACGTACACAGCGTTTTCGCTACAATACAAACTCTCCCTGCATTCAGGCAGCACCCTGGCCAGCCCCGGCAGCGGGGTCCTAGCCCCACAGGCAGTGCACGGGCGGGCCGAGCGACGGGGTCTTGGCTGGCCGCGGCGCGGCTGAAATGCGTGCTGGAAGGGGGCGGCGGCTCCTGCTCCTGGCGGCTGAGGCGCGGGGCGTTGTACTCTGCTGTGTGAGGGATGCGGGCCGCTGCAGGGTTGTTCCTTGCTGGCTGGGATGCCGCCGTTCTGCACGGTCTGATCGGCTGCCTGCTGCTCGTCCTGTTCGGCTGGCTGCTCCGCCGCCGCCGCCGCCCTCCCGACGAGGGAAGCGCCACGCGGTTGCCGTGGCGCGAGGAGACGGGCAGGGCCTCCCGTAGCCCGGAGCCGGCTAGATTCCGAGGTGAGAATGCCGCCGTCTTGCCGTGCCTCTCGCGATAACGCGCTGCCCTTCTATATGACGCTTCCCTAAATGCGCTGACGTCACGCTGCCAGCGGCCGGGGGCATCGTGAGGGGTCCGGGTCCCCGGCTCGTGTGCTCTGAAGCGAAGGCGGAATTCTCCGAAGATGAGACCGTGCAGGAGGTTTCCAGTGAGGGCGCCTTTGAGGTGATGAGGAGGTCTCTGGAAAGCTCATGTATTGTGATATCTCTGGATAATTCCTATACTGCGCTAGCGAAACGTAGGGTGGGTGCCGTGTTAATCCAGTTGAGAGACTGAGGTCGTGTGTGTGACCTTTTTATTGGGCCTAAATAAATTTCTCGATCAGCTTTTTGGGATGAGCAAACAGTGATATACTGTGTGTCCTGACTTGTAACGAATTCAGTTTTCTTTTACCACCAGTGAAGCTGTTAAAGCTATTCAGTGCAGATGTAAATATCTAGTAACAGATCTGCCAAGTTGCCCATCTCCAGGCGGGAGACTTTGGCCAGTATAGGTTTTGAACTTAGCCTCTCCTGACAGTCTGGTATTTTGTAGGACTTGATTCTGTCCTTTGAAATTAGTGCTGAGTGTCCCATACTGCATCGTGATAGTGCCGTTAGAAATCTAGAACTCGCTTAATCTCTCTCTCCTGGAGCTAGGCAACTTGACAGCTATGTATAAAGGCTGATAGAGCTGTTTACTGCAGAATCAAGCATCTGATTTTATGTTTGTTTAAAATACCGCTCATCCCTTTTTATTTCTCTGTAGCTCAAAGAATTTGTGTGTTGCATCTGTCATTCATTATTTATTTAACTTCTCTTATATACCGTGCTATTACATATCAGTGCAGTTTACAATAAACAACATATTACTATGCGGGCGGACCGCATAGAATTACATTAAACAAGGGTCAAAAACTTGGATTCAACAGGGATTAACATATCTACAGTGTTATTTACAGCAATAGTTACAGTGTAACTTGCGTATTGGTTTAGGCCCAATGTTATTCAGCATGGGCTGGCTTAAGCCAGCTATTCTTTTCTGTTCTATGCTGGGCTGGTCTGGGTAGTTTGTGTGGTTCAATGATTATTTGGCGTTCATTGTTAGAAACAGGGTAGTGTCTCACGCAATGTTCCCTCTAATTTTCTGTAGGCTGTGTGCGCATAAAATATCAGCTGTGTGCAGCTTTTGAAGGAAGGCTAAATTTTTGTGCGCCACATAATGACACTCGGAGTTATATACTTTAAAATTTGACTAAACGTCAGAATACAGTATGTACACCACATTGATATTAATCAAATTACATGAAAATAGACGATTACTAAATGAAGCGGGAAATTTCTAGTAATTACAATCATAACTTTTTTAAATTTTAAGATGTCTGTGGTGTTCTCTATCAGAATCAGAGCCATAATTTTTGTGCGCTCTGTTGTAAAGTATATGCGCTCGCTCGGCGAGGTGTGTGCGCGCGCACAAGCGCACAGCTTAGAGGGAACAGTGGTCTCACGGAAAGGTAATGCTTGAGGGCCCTTCGGAATTGGGATTGGCTGGGAATGGTACGCATGTCAGCTGGGAGGGCATTCCAGGCCAGGGGAGCGCAGATTGAAAAAGCTCTGTTAGAGGTCGTTTTTGTGCAAGTGGTCATTTCTTTAGGAACCAGCAATGTGTTGGCCATTACTGATCGTTTGGTTCTATTTAAGTGTGTATAGTAGATCAGTTCTTTGATAGATGGGGAAGATTGGTTGTTCAGGGCTTTGAAAGTAGTGATTAGAATCTTGTATAAGAGTCTTGTGTGAATGGGCAGCCAGTGTAGGTTCATCAGAATAGGGGTGATGTGGTTCATTGGTGATGCCCCGGCTAGTACTCTTTCTGCGGAGTTCATTGCCATTTGGAGTGGGTGGAGAGTTGCCTTCGGGAGCCCGTATAGGATACTATTAGCATAGTCGAAATGTGGGAGAACCAATGCCTGATAAATTGTTCGGAAGTCGCTGGGGTCTAAAAGTGGTTGAGCTGACGGAGGGCCCGTATTTTGTGATACTGTATATTGTTTTTACCGTGTTTTTTATATGTGCTTTCATGTCCAGTCTCTGGTCTAGGGTGATCCCAAAGTAGCGGATTGAGGATTTGGTTGTCAATTCTGCGTCCATTTCTTGTCCATTTCTTGTCCATTTCTTTTGGTTTTAAACCTCAGTCTGGGGGAAGGGGCAAGGCAGTGATTTGCAATCTAATCTCTGCATTCTCCTTGTTGGCATATAGATAAGCACTTCAGGTTTTATATTGGCTCTTCATATTGTGTTGTCCAGGCCAAAACTGGTTCTGGTGTAGAAAGAAAAGAGGAATGTCAGTAGATTACAAGCCTATGTGTAATAATCACATGTGGTTTAGATTAAATTTAGCCAAATGGTATACAACTTACCATCTCAGTTTTTCTGTATTTTGGAGTCGTCAGTATCACATTTGTAGATATGTTAATATGCACAGTCTGCATGTTGTATGTGCTAGATTTTAGATTTTATGTTCTCATCTAAGTTCATTTGGCATGACTTTTATTTGAAAGGAATGAGAAGTTGCATACTGTTTATATTGTGGCTGCTTTGCTGCGTGAACAAATGACAAAACAGTAAAAGGGTGTGGAGCTTATAAGCAAACTAAAATAATTTAAATCTGATATAAAACAAAAACAGTAGTCTGATAGCAAGGTGGAACTGGTCAATCTGCTTAACTGCAGTGGGATATCTTTAAAAAGCCATGAGAAGTGATGTTAAATATCCTTCCTGGGAAGTCTTGCAAAACCATACACAGGATATAGGTGTGAAATGACTCTTTAAGATCACTGAGTCTTGTAAGAATTCCCTATCCAGTGCAGGTGATCATGCTGGCAAGAAACTAACATGTGTTCTTAGCCCTACTTTTTGTGATGTATTAAGATAATTTTCTTTGATGAAAACATGTGCTGTCTTTTGTTTTGAAAAGTAGTGATTGAATAATAGGGGTTGGTGTGCACGGACCAGGGGAAGGTGGCAAAACAGTGCGACAAGGCAGTTGCAAATGCCAGGAGGATGTTGGGTTGCATACAAAGAGGAATTACCAGCAGAAAGGACTAATGCCACTGTACAAGTCACTGGTGAGGCCTCACTTGGAATACTGTGTTCAATTTTGGAGACCATATCTTGCAAAGGATGTAAAAAGACTGGAAACTGTATGGAGGAAGGTGACCAAAATGATTAGGAACCTGCGTCGGAAGCCTTATGAGAAGAGACTCAAAGACCTAAATATATGTACACTCTGGAGGAGAGGAGGGATAGGGGAGATATGATTCAGACCTTTAAATACTTAAAGAGAAATAATGAACAAACAAACCTCTTCCAAAGACAGGGAAGCTGTAAAACTAGTGGACATAACATGACGCTGCAAGGGGGTAAATTGAAAGGCAATGTTGGGAAATACTTTTTCACTGAAAGGGTGGTGGATGCTTGGAATGCCCTCCCGATGGAAGTGGTGGGGTAAATACAGTGACAGAATTCAAAATGGCTTGGGACAGACACAGTGGATCCCTTTTACAGCAACAGGATAAAATCAAAATAAACGTAACTATCTAATTTCTCAACATACAGGGATGTCCTGCACGGAGCGGTGGGTTCACCCCTAAAACAAAGACATGGGGAGGGGTGGCCTGCACGGAGCAGCAGGTGCACCTACTCTTGCCATCTTACTGGGCAGATTAGATGGACCATACTGGTCTTTATCTGCCGTCATTTATTACTATACTATATTACTATAAGCCAATTGTATTGCATTTTACATAACAAAGTATTTCAGCTGTTTTACAAAAAGTTTGATCAAGGTGTGTCAGTGCAGAATATAATGTAGATCCAAGTAACGTATTCTGCTATTGATATTTTAAAAATGAACATTAAAAAGTGGGGACTTAAAAGATTAAATAGAAGTGCATATCTCAATAAGCAGCTAATCCAATATAGGTTTATTTCTAATTGCATTAGAGCAACTATTTTCCTGGCCTAGTGATAATCAGGAATACCTTATCGGTCCTCCAGTTTAGTCCTCCACCTCTGGGTTGTGCACCTCCTCCTGCAGCTTGGAGACTGGCATGTCACAAAAAAATGTGACATCACTGGATATAGCCTGCTGCTCCCAGCATCCCCAGTGTGTGTCCAGTCTCCATGCAGCAGGAGAAAGTAGTGAGCCTAGGTGCTGGGCCCACTAGAGAACAGATAAGGAGCAGTTGAATAGGGTTTATTTTATTTTAGGGGTAGTTTTCCCTACTTCATAGTTGTTTATTTTTTCTGGGAGCTGTACCTTTAAAAAAAAAATACAAAGTCGTTGGAAGAGTGCTGCCTCTTTTGCCTGGCCCTGATTCCCCCTCTGCCTTTTTCTTATTTTCTTAATTGCTTTTATCATCTTGTTTTCTGCAATCTCTCCAGCAATGATCTCTCCCCCTTGATTCGTATGGGGGAGAGCTCAGCAAAACAGTCTGTTTTCTTACCGGCGGCACGGAGCTGCCGCGATTCTTCTCTTACAGCTCAAGTCAGTGCCGAAAGTCTGCCCATCGGCTCCCCGCTCGCAAGTGGAGTGGAGTGGAGCGGAGCCGCGGGGTTCAAAGCGCTGTGGTGATGGGAGCACGCGGTTTCATCCGGACTGTGAATACCGGTGAAAGAGGCGGCTGGTGAGTGCAGGGGGACGGCAGCAGAGGAGCTGTGCAGGGCTCAGCGGTTTTGGCGCCTTTTTTTCTTTCCCTCGCCGGCAGCGGCGGCCATTTTTGCAGCGTGTATTTTTCAGTCATGCACCTGCAGACCGCGGTACCCCTTTCCCATTGAGGACAGTCACTTCAATTTTTTGGGAGGGGGTTGGTTGCTTGCTTTCAGTGTGGGAGTTTTCCTGTATGGTTTCTCTGATTTTTCTGTGACAATTTTCTGGTGGTGCGTGTTTGCTTAGCGATTTGCTTTGACTACCAGGATCTTGGGCAGAACCCTTTTCATTTCTGTGCCTGCTCCTGGGTTTTGTCTGCATTGGCATTTAAAAAAAAATTAATTAGTAGCATAGTTTGTTTTACAAAAAAAAAAAGAAAAGACAGAGGTTTAATCCTGTTACTGAGGTAATGGCCTCTCGCCCACAATGTGTCGTGTGCGGTACCCGTAGGGGGGCTATCGCCGACTCTGGAATTTGCCATGGCTGTACGCAGCTGTCTTCAAGTGTGGAGCAGCAAATAGAGGTTAAGGTAGGTCAGGATGGTCAAGGGACTTCGGCTGCA
Source organism: Ichthyophis bannanicus (assembly GCA_033557465.1). Classification (NCBI taxonomy): domain Eukaryota; kingdom Metazoa; phylum Chordata; class Amphibia; order Gymnophiona; family Ichthyophiidae; genus Ichthyophis; species Ichthyophis bannanicus. The sequence goes on along the minus strand of CM066041.1, from coordinate 37,023,004 downwards.
CTGGACGTGGAGGAGTTACAGGCTCCTACGCCAGCGGTTCGGCTCGGAGCGCCAACCGATCCGACGGATGGTTCTTTGGCTGCGGGACCACAGCGCGGGGATTTTTGTCCTGATTTTGTTAATTATGCACCAGACGTTCTTTTTGTGGCGGCAGGGAAAGGTGCCGGATAGCCTGTCCCTATCTGTGCCGCCGCAGCAGCCGCTTTCATCAGTTCCATGTGCCAGTTCGTCACATCCACCGAAGCGAGCAAGGACTCGAGAACCCTCAATTTTGGAGTTGGAGAGGCATGAGTCCGAGGAGAATGACATTGAGCTGGAAGGTGGAGATGAAGAGTTGGAGGAAGGAGAGATCCCGGAGCCAGAAGATCAGGCAAAAATTATTCAGGTGTTCCGCAGGGACGAATTGATAGCTCTTATTACCGAGTCCCTGTAGACGCTTAAGCTCGCCACTGAACAGCCAGTTGAAGACGACAATGGTGAGGACCCAATTATTCAAGCAGTGCGGCAAACGCAGGTGGTAGTTCCCGTTCATAAGGTGGTTGACAAAATGATACAGGATGAGTGGGATCAGCCGGAGGCAGGGCTCAGGGAGGTTCGCATTATGAATCGGCTGTATCTGCTAGAAGATAAGGATAAGGAGAGGTTTCGGTCTCCACAGATTGACGCAGCGGTGTCGGTGGTGACCAAGAAGACTACTATTCCGGTAGAAGGCAGTACGGCCTTGAAGGATGCGCAGGATAGAAAGTTAGATGGTTTGCTGAAGCAAGCTTTTGAAGCCAACTTGGTGTCCTTACAAGCCTTTATTTGTGGGGCGTGGGTGTCACAAGCTTGCCTTCGTTGGTCGCAACAAAGGTCTGGGAGAGCTGGACTGACTGGAGTCGGGTTCGGCCTATCTGTCAGATGTTCATTATGACTTGATTAGGGCATTGGCTAACAGTATGGCGTCGCTTGTGGCCGCTCGTAGATCCTTGTGGTTGCGGAATTGGGCGGCAGACGGTTCTTCTAAGGCACGGCTCGGTAAGCTCCCTTTCAAAGGAAAATTGTTGTTCGGTGAGGATCCCGATAAGTTGGTGAAGGATTTGGGGGGAGTCTAAAGGCGGCCTGTTGCCAGAGGATAAGCCCAAACAAGGGAAATCTACGTCAAACGTCCAAGGTGCCTTTAGAGATTTTCGGAGTTTTTGGACTTCTCGCTTGGGTGGATTCCAAATAGGAAGGTTTGTCCCTCAGGGCCAGGGGTTTCGAGGAACAGGTAGAGGTTTTGTGGTGGCAGCCTCTCCAGTCCTTCGAAAGGCACAATGAAGTGAAGGGGAATCCCGGCAGGAAGTTTGCCGATAGGCGACTTCGGGGTTTTCTTCCTGCCTGGGTCCAAATAACATCCGACCAGTGGGTGTTGAAAGTTATCCAGGAGGGCTATGCGCTGGAGTTCGCACGGCCAGTACTGGATTCATTTGTACAGTTGCCCTGCATGGGGCAACAAAAGGCGCAGGCAGTACATTGCATGCTAAATCGCCTCTTGCGCTTGGGTGTGGTCGTCCCGGTGCCCAAGGACGATTACGGCAAGGTTCGATACTCCATTTATTTTGTGGTTCCAAAAAAGGACGGGTCGCTTCATCCGATTTTAGATCTAAAGGGGTGAACCGCTGCCTTCGTGTACTGCATTTCAGGATGGAAACATTGCGATCTGTCATTGTGGCGGTACGGCGAGGAGAGTTCTTAACATCCCTCGATCTCACGGAGGCATAATTACATATTACGATCAGAGCGGGGCATCAAAAGTTTCTACGGTTTGCTCTGCCGTGGGGTCACTATCAGTTTCCAGCGTTGCCCTTCGGTCTCGCTACGGCGCCGCGAACATTCACCAAGATCATGGTGGTAGTGGCGGCGGCATTGTGAAAGGAAGGTATTTTGGTTCATCCGTATCTCAACGATTGGTTAATTCGGGCAAAGTCCAGAGCTGAGAGCCTGCAAGTTACAGACAAGGTGGTGAAATTCTTGGAGAAGCTCGGCTGGGTAGTCAATGCGAGCAAAAGTCGGCTTACTCCGTCCCAGAGCCTTGAGCACCTTGGAGTACAATTCAACACTCAGAGGGGAATGGTCTTTCTGCCCGATCGGCGGGTCCAAGCCTTACAGCAAGCGGTGCGCTAGTTCAGAGCTACTCCGGTTCCTTCAGCCTGGAATTATCTCCGGGTGTTAGGTATAATGGCGGCGTCCCTGGAGGTGGTGCCCTGGGCCAGGGCTCACATGAGGCTGTTGCAGAGGCCATTGCTTCATCGTTGGTCCCATCAAATGGATCCGCTGAGCAAGCGCCTGACCTATCCTCTCGGGGTGCGACGAGCGTTGAAGTGGTGGCTGCTTCAGGAGTCGTTGAAGGCCGGGATGCCTCTGGAGCAGCCGGAGTGGATACCATTGTTGACGGTTGCGAGTCTCGCATTGCGGGGAGCTCTTCATGCAGGGTCTCTGGTCCATTCGAGAGAGCACTTGGTCAGCCAACAGATTGGAACTCCAAGTGGTGGCATTTAGCGTTGCAAGCATTCGAGGGGACGGTGCGGGGTCGGGCGGTAAGGGTCCTGTCGGACAACTCTGCAACGGTAGCATACATCAATCGTCAGGGTGGTACACGAAGTACAGCCATGGAAAAAGAGGCAGAGGAGCTTTTTGCGTGGGTCAAACCTTGGTTGATAGCGATTTCGGCGGTGCACATTGCCGGGAAGGAGAATGTGACGGCGGGTTTTCTCAGCATGGTCCAGGTGGATGCCGGCGAATGGGAATTGCATCTGGAGGTCTTTGTGCAAGAGGTGCGCAGATGGGGACTGCCGATTATGGATCTCATGGCGACCTTCTGCTCGGTGAAGGCCAGTTGGTTCTTCAGCAGGCGTCGGGAGAGAATGTCAGAAGGGATCAATGCCCTGCTGCAACGCTGGCTGGTGTCGGGCCTTCTCTATGTATTTCCCCCTTGGGCCCTCATAGGTCAGGTGGTACAGCGGATCGAGGCCCATCCGGCAAGAGTGCTGTTGGTAGCTCCGGACTGGCCTCAGCGTCCGTGGCATGCCAACCTCATGCGCCTGCTCGACGGGAATCCTTGGAGATTGCCGACCTCGGACAGTCTGCTAATTCAAGGGCCGTTGCAGATGCCTTAAGTGGATTGGTTCTCGTTTACGGTTTGGCCATTGAAAGGGCGCGTTTAAAGAAAAGAGGTTATTCAGGGGCAGTTATTGCGACTTTGCTTAAGGCGCGAAAGTTGTCGATGTCGCTGACATATGTTCGCATTTGGCGCATATTTGAGGATTGGTGTTCAAGGAAGCTTGTGTGTGCAGCGACTGCGTCCGTTACAGTGATTTTGAGTTTTTTGCAGGACTGTTTCGAAAAGGGTTTAGCGGCCAGTTCCTTGAGGGTTTAGCTAACCGCGCTGGCTTGCTATAGAAGCAAGGTGCAAGGTGTAGCCTTAGGGGCGCATGCTGATGTGTTGCGTTTTCTCAGGGCAGTGACGAGGTTATGTCCTTCGCGTAGGATTGTGCTCCCTCCGTGGGATCTCAACTTGGTGTTGGCAGCCAAGAGCCTTTTGAGCCCTTACAGCAAGCGTTGGTGAAGGATTTAACCTTGAAGGCAGTGCTTTTGGTGGCTATCTGGTCAGCGAGGCGAATTTCGGAGTTACAGGCGTTGTCGTGTAGAGAACCCTTTCTGTCTTTTTTTTCTAAGGAGAAGGTGGTGCTCTGGCCAGTTCCTTCCTTTTTTACCCAAGGTAGTCTCTCCCTTCCATTTGAATCAGACAGTTTTGCTTCCCCGATGCTGGGGTCGCTAGAAGGCGGCGCGTCGGACCGGGGATTGTGTTGGTTGGATGTAAAGCGAGTGTTGTGTCAGTATTTGAAGGTCTCCGAGGAGTTCCACAAATCTGATCGACTGTTTGTGTTGTTCGGAGGAGTCCATAAGGGGGAGGCGGCGGCGAAGGCCTCCATTTCTCAGTGGATTAGGGAAGCGATTGCTTCGGCTTATCTGTTGTCGGGTCAACAGGTGCCAGCTGGTTTGCGAGCTCATTCTACTAGGGCGCAAGCAGCTTATTGGGTGGAACACAGTTTGGTGTCGCCTGTGGAAATTTGTAGGGCGGCCACTTGGGCCTCTCTTCACACTTTCAGTAAACACTACCGCTTAGATGTCTTGGCAGCAAAGGATGCTGCATTTGGGGCGGCGGTGTTGCAGGCCGGCTGGAAAGGTCCCTCCCGATGAGTACTACTGTTACATCCCAGAGGTGGAGGACTAAACTGGAGGACCAATAAGGAAATGGTAATTACACTTACCTGGTAATTGTTCTTCCTTGAGGGATGACAGTTTAGTCCTCATTCCCACCCGGGGTAGTATGGAGCTAAGCAGGAGGGGGTTCAGCCGGTCGAAGAATGAGATTACCGGTAGTTACATGCTTTGGTCCAAGATTCTTTGACGTTTCTAATTCTTTTTGATATGTCTTTTGGTGCAGGCGGAAGGCGAGGGCACAAGAAGAAAAGCCTTCCTTCCAAGATGACAATGCTTTTGGTGTTTTAAGTGATGGTTATGCGTTCACTTGAATGTTCTTGTTAGCTACTTATTTGTTGCTCCTTTAAGTGTGCTTAGTCAATAGTTCACTGGGGATGCTGGGAGAGAGCAGCAGGCTATATCCAGTGATGTCACATTTTTTGTGACATGCCAGTCTCCAAGCTGCAGGAGGAGGTGCACAACTCAGAGGTGGAGGACTAAACTGTCGTCCCTCAAGGAAGAACAATTACCAGGTAAGTGTAATTACCATTTGTAAGTTGTGTTCAACATTGTGACACCCTTGCATTTTAAGTATGTTGGAATATTTCCATTTCTCAAGATACTATGCATAACTGTATGTCGTCATAATATTTTAATAGTATGTTCAAAGCTATACAACAACAAAAAATTGACTGTGCAACTTAGACATAGTAATTTTCTGAGAAAAAAGCAAAATATGACCTGGGCAGGAATAATGGCACCCTTCACAAATATTTGGTTGCACAACTGTTGGCAGTGGTGATTCTCCAAACGTTGCCCTCTATAAGTTTTGTATATCTGTCTGCTGGTAGTTTCTCCCAGCTCATGAATGTTCCCAGGATTTCAAAGGTTCTCGTTTGGATTGAGATCAGGACTCATTCCTTATCGTCACTTCAGTCCAGTCCCTTAACTTCTGGGTTGCGCAACCCTTCCAGCAGCTTGGAGGCTGAGCCCATCATCCTTTTGATGATGGTGGGGTATAAATACCCCTGGCACCACCCACTGGCACCAGTAATCTCAGCCTCCAAGCAGCTGGAGGGTTCCTGTAAGCCAGAGTGCTTACGGGCTCTTTCCTTACGATTTAATTTACTTTAGTTTATATTTATTTTAGGCTAGGTCTTCTGCTTTCTTTTCTGTTAGTGCAGTACCTTAGTGAGGGTTCTGTACCTTTTTAAGGCTCCTTTCCCCCCCTCCCTCCCTGCCTGCCTGCCGTCTTCAACTCGGTCTTTTGAGGCTCCGGAGGAGGGGGCTTTTCCTGTGCTGCGGAGAGGTCCGGAGAACTCTCCTCCCGCGCACTCAGCGGCCGCGATCTTCTGACCCAGCCGCTCCTGCCTCGCGCCGAAGCCCCCTAGGCGGCTGAGCGCTAGAGGCAGCACCGTCTTCCTGAAGCGGCGTTTCCTTGCCTCGCGCTGCAGCCCCGAGGCGGCTAGGCGCTTGAGGCTGCTACGGAGAGCAAACGCGGGTGTGGAGTGTCTTTTTCTACCGCGTCCCGGTAGTAAAGTCCCTAGCTCAGCGGCGTTCTTACTCCACCCACAGGCCCGGCCTCCACGTGGCTGCGGCCTACCGCGTGGGAGCCGGCAGAGGAAGGCTGGTTCCCTCGTGGCTCCGGCTACTCGCCAGGACATCAAACTGCAAGTATCAGGGGGCAATTTCTTCCTCCTGTATTTATTCTGATTTAATTTGATTTAATTTTCAATGCAAGTTTGAAATTTTGGAAACTTTTGGTGCCGCGTTTTTTCCTTTCACGGCTGGAGGGGAGGGGAGTGCTGGGGGCCTTGGATCATTTAGTGCTATCTTTTTTGTTGGTTATCTAAAATGATTTACTTATCTAATTTGATTTATTTACTTAATTTCATTTGGTTTATTTAATTTACAATTTAAGTTTAAATTTATTTGAAGTTGAGTGGCATTGTCCAAAGAGGAATGACGGGCAAGCTACGGTGTCCTTCTTGCGGCACTCGTAGAGGGACGGCCTCTGAGACAGGAGTCTGCAGGGGTTGTGCAGCAGAGGCCGCTTCTGTGGAGCAGGAGATCCACCAGAGCATGTCTCTAACCCTTCAGGGGTCCTTCCAGAAGGGGGAAGGGATTCCCACTCTCCTCCGCCTTCATCCTCAGAGGGTCCAGGCCCTTCCCAGTCTCTTCCTTCTCTCCCCTTGGGGCGGAGGGAGGCTGGGCTCAATTTTCACCCGAGTTTGTCCTGCTTTTGCACAAAGCCTACTGCTTACGCAAGCAGGGCTCGGCAGACACAGCAGCAGCGAGGGACAGCATGGATGCGGGTGCAGGGAACACTAGACCCCTTGAGCCGGGGCCTCCCCGCAAGTGACCTAGGCTGGCGGGCAAGGATCTTGTTGACTCTCCGCTCCGGGATCTCCTTGAAGAGGATCTTTCGGACAAAGAAGAGTTGGAGGAAGGGGAGGAGCTTGAAGAGGGGGAGATCCCTGAGGAGGAACAAGCCCGCATAGTCAGAGTCTTTAGGCGGGAGGAGCTCCCGGCCTTAATAAGTGAATCTTTAAAAGTACTCAATATGGTGTCGGAGGCTTCAACAGAAGAAGAAGCTCTGGAGGATCCGCTGATCCAAGCCATAAGGAAATCTTAGAAGGTATTTCCAGTCCACAGAGTGGTCCGACAGATGATTCAGGAGGAATGGAATCAGCCCGAGTCTACCCTGAGAGGAGTACGTGCGATGTCTCGACTATATCCATTGCCGGAAGCGGACAAGGATCTCCTGAAATCGCCTAGAGTGGACGTGGCGGTCTCGGCAGTAACTAAGAAGACGACTATCCCGGTCGAGGGCGGCGCGGCCCTGAGAGACAGTCAAGATAGACTGGACACCCTGTTAAAACAGGCATTTGATGTTAGTGCCCTTGCCTTACAGGCCTCTGTTTCGGGGGCTTGGGTAGCCAGAGCCTGTCTGAGATGGTCTCAACAGCTGCAACTGGCTGACAGCCCTTCAGGCGTCCTCCAAGAAGTGGCGGCCAAGTTAGAGTCCGGTTCGGCCTTTTTAGCGGATAGCCAGTATGATCTTATTAGGAGCCTGGCGAAGAATATGGCCTCGGTTGTAGCAGCCAGAAGGTACTTGTGGTTACGTAACTGGGCGGCAGATGCTTCTTCTAAGACGCGCCTGAGCCGACTTCCCTTCAAGGGGAAGCTGCTGTTTGGGGAAGACCTAGATAAGTTGGTAAAGGAGCTGGGAGAGTCGAAGGGAGGTAGGCTTCCCGAGGATAGACCAAGGCTGGGTCGTTCTTCGTCGCCGGTGCAAAGTCAGTCAAGGGACTTCCGTAGGTTCCGGCAGCCCAGACTGAACACTTTCCCCAGGGGCCGTTTTCTTTCCAGGGGTCAGAACTTCCGTGGGTTTCGTGGAGCAGGTAGAGGTTTTGGAGCCGCCTCCTCCTCCTCCTCGACGTCTAGAAAATCACAATGAGAAGACGGGGGTCCAGGAGGGAGTGCTGCCGGTGGGAGGGCGCTTAAGGCAGTTCCTTCCCGCCTGGTCCCGAGTCACATCCGATCAGTGGGTATTAGAGGTGATTAGAGAAGGGTACTCTCTCGAGTTCACAAAGAGAGTATCCCCCGCATTTATTCTGTCCCCCTGCGGTCCACCAGAAAAGGAGGCAGTGGAAATCACCCTTTCGAGGCTCCTAGCGCTGGGAGCGGTGTTGCCGGTCCCACCAGACCAAAGAGGGTACGGTCGATACTCCATTTACTTTGTAGTTCCAAAGAAGGAAGGTTCCTTCCGTCCCATTCTGGATCTAAAGCAAATCAACCGCTGCCTCAGAGTTCCTCATTTTTGCATGGAAACGCTGAGGTCCGTGATTGCGGCCGTTCGGCAGGGAGAGTTCCTTACATCTCTAGACTTGACGGAGGCATATTTACACATCCCGGTCAGAGAGTCTCATCAGCAGTTCCTAAGATTTGCCGTCCCAAGCAGCCATTTCCAGTTCCAGGCCCTCCCGTTCGGGCTAGCGACAGCTCCCAGGACGTTCACCAAGGTAATGGTGGTAGTGGCCGCGGCTCTTCGAAAAGAAGGAATCCTAGTCCATCCCTACCTGGACGACTGGCTGATTCGAGCAAAGTCAGAAGAGGAGAGTCACGTGGCGACAGCCAGGGTCGTGGATTTCCTCGTGGATCTGGGATGGGTCATCAATCGGGAGAAGAGCAGTCTAATACCCAGCCAGGAGATCGAGTACCTCGGAGCGCGGTTTGACACCAGAAGAGGAAGGGTGTTCCTTTCGAAGCAAAGATCAATCGACTTGAGAAGTCTCGTGGCCCGTTTTCTGGTAACAAGATGCCCCTCAGCCTGGCATTATCTTCAACTGCTGGGCACCATGGCAGCGGCAATAGAAGTAGTCCCCTGGGCCCGGGCTCATATGCGTCCTCTACAGCGTACCCTCTTGCGGCAGTGGTCTCATCAACATCACTCCTTAGCCAGACGCATTTACTGTCCTCCCCGGATCAGGAGGTCCCTGCGGTGGTGGACAAGCCCAAGGAATCTGGGCTGCGGGATGCCACTCGAGACTCCTCAGTGGACACAGCTAATGACGGATGCGAGTCTAACAGGCTGGGGTGCTCACTGCGAGGGACAATTTGCCCAGGGCTGCTGGACTCCGAGAGAGTCGCAGTGGTCGATCAACAGGCTGGACTTGAGGGCGGTAACATTAGCTCTCCGGGCTTTCGAGCTCTTGGTTCGTCAGAGGGCAATCCGGGTCCTATCTGACAACGCTACGGCGGTGGCGTACATCAACCGTCAGGGAGGAAGAAGCAGCCTGTCCCTGGAGAAGGAGGCAGATGTCCTCCTGCAGTGGGCAGAGAGTTATTTGCTAGCACTGTCGGCGCAGCACGTGGCCGGAACAGACAACGTGACGGCCGATTACCTCAGCAGGTTCAAGATAGACCACGGAGAGTGGGAATTGGTGCAGGAGGTGTTCGATCAAGTGGTTGCCCGGTGGGGGACTCCAATCATGGATCTCATGGCTCGGTTCACGTCAGCAAAGGCGAGCCGGTTTTTCAGTCGCAGGAAGGAAAGGATGTCCGAAGGCTTGGATGCCCTGGTCCAAAACTGGCCTTCAGAGGGCCTTCTCTATGTGTTCCCTCCTTGGGCGCTCATAGGGAGGGTTCTGCGGCAGATAGAAGCCCACCAGGGACTGGTTAGTCTCATAGCTCCGGACTGGCCTCAGCGTCCGTGGTACACAGACCTCGTGAGGTTGACGGCCGACCAGCCGTGGCGGCTCCCTGGCAAGGAGGACCTCTTGTGCCAAGGTCCGGTTTGCATGCCCCACGTGCATCGGTTCTCGCTTATGGCCTGGCTATTGAAAGGGCGAGGTTCTTGAAGCGGGGGTACTCGGGCTCAGTAATCTCAACCTTGTTGAGCGCTCGTAAGCGATCCACCTGTCTGTCTTACGTGAGAGTGTGGCGTATCTTTGAAGCCTGGTGTGAAGAACGTCAAATTACGCCCCTCTCAGCATCCGTCCCCGAGGTTCTGGAGTTCCTTCAGGCAGGTTTCGAGAAGGGTCTAGCGCCTAGCTCCTTGTGAGTCCAGCTGGCAGCTATCTCTTGCTATAGGGGAAAGGTTAGAGGCAAATGTCTGGGAGGTCACTCAGATGTGAGCAGGTTTTTGAGAGCGGTTAGACGGTTACGTCCCCAGCGGAGATCTGTTATCCCCCCTTGGGACCTCAACCTAGTCTTGAATGCCTTAGCGGGAGAACCTTTCGAACCACTGAAGAAGTCCTCCCTAAAGGACTTGACGCTAAAAACAGTATTTTTAGTGGCTATTTGCTCGGCCAGGCGGGTATCTGAGCTTCAAGCCTTGTCGTCCAGACCTCCCTTTCTCACCACCTTTAGGGATAGGGTGGTCTTGTGTACAGTCCCGTCTTTCTTACCTAAGGTCATCTCTCCCTTTCATGTAAACCAGTCGGTCTCTCTGCCCTCTTTCGCGGTAAGGGATCATTCGGGGGACAGAGAGAAGCTTAGGCGCCTAGATGTGCATAGAGTGCTGAAGAGGTACCTCGCCCGTACGGCTCCTTTCCGGAACTCTGAACGCTTGTTCGTTCAGTTTGGAGGGCCGCATAAGGGAGAAGCAGCGGCCAGGGCTTCCATTTCTAGGTGGATCAGAGAGGCGATTGCTTCGGCTTATATCCTCAGAGGGAAGCAAGTTCCAGGAGGGCTTAGGGTGCACTCAACCAGAGCAGGCTACCTCCTGGGCGGAAAATAGTTTGGTGCCACCGCTAGACATTTGCAGGGCGGCTACCTGGTCGTCTCTCCACACCTTTACCAAGCATTATAGGCTAGATGTCCAAGGGGAGGTGGATGCCAGGTTTGGCAGCGCGGTACTTCGGTCCAGCATCTCGAACCCCTCCCAGATTTAGACTGCTCTGTTACATCCCAGAAGTTAAGGGACTGGACTGAAGTGACGATAAGGAAGAAGTAATTAGTCCTTACCTGCTAATTAGTGTTCCTGAAGGAACTTCAGTCCAGTCCCTGATCCCACCCGGGTTACATAGCAGGTGACGGACCGAAGACAGGCTACGGAACAGGTTCTGGGGATCTCTGGCTTAGGACCCGCTCCAAGTAGCAGCCCCTGTTAGGAGGTTCGGCTGATAAGGGGGGAGTACCTTCGCTGGCCTCCGGAAAACCTCCTCCTCCTTTCTCCTCTTTCCGTTACCTCCACAAAAAAAAAAATATATATATATATAAATTTAAATTATAAAGGTTACTGGTTTACGAGGTGTGTGTGTTGTTGCAGTTTTCCAAATGGTTAAGAGTTATTTATTATCTTTCCTTTAAGTCTGCTTTTACAATAGATTACTGGTGCCAGTGGGTGGTGCCAGGGGTATTTATACCCCACCATCATCAAAAAGATGATGGGCTCAGCCTCCAAGCTGCTGGAAGGGTTGCGCAACCCAGAAGTTAAGGGACTGGACTGAAGTTCCTTCAGGAACACTAATTAGCAGGTAAGGACTAATTACTTCTTGCTGACCAGTTTAAAACAGTCCATTTGTTCCTTTTTAGCCATTATTTTGTACTTTTGGATGTATTTTTGGGGTCATTGTTCTGTTAGAAAACACATGACCTTCTACCCAAACATAGCTTTCTGACACTAGGGGTAGCACATTTCACTCCAGAATACTTTGGTAGTCCTCTGACTTCATGATTCCTTTAATACATTCCAGGCCTCTAGTTCCTGAGGAAGCAAAACAGCCCACAACATTATGGAACCTCTACCGTATTTACCGTAGGAAGGGTGGGTTTTTTTTCCTTATAAGCTTCATGCCTTTGCCTGTAAATGCATTGTTGGTCTGCATTGCCAAAGAGCTCAGGTTTGGTTTCATCTGTCCACAGAACATTTTCCCAGAAGGACTGGGGTTTCTCAAGGTGGGTTTAGGCAAAGATCAGAGGTGCCTTTTTATATCTGTCTTTAAGCAGTGGGATCCTCCTTGGCCTTTGCCCACAAAGTCCTTCATTGTTTAGTGCATGGCATATGGTGCGGGTTGCAACCACCACTCCAGGTTGCTCCAGGTCAGCCTTAAGCTCTTTGAATGTTGTACGTGGTGTTTTTCCAACAGTTTGCACTAACCTTCAAAGACTTCTTGGATTAACTTTCCTCTTCTCACCATGTATTCGAAGGTTCTTAACAGTTCCATGAGCAGAAAACTTCTTAACATTGCAAACTGTAGACACGGGAATACCAAGGTTTTTGGAGATGGTCTTGTACCCCTTTGAAGTTTGGTGTTTTGGTGGTGATGGCTTTTCTGACAGTCTCAGGCAGCTTTGTCTTCACCATTATGAAAATGGAACAAGGAGTGAATGTGGCCATTTTAAACATTACAGCCATCATTCATTGGTTGATTCAAGTCATGTGAGTACTGACAATTGATCACAGTCCACTTTAGGAGATATTGGACATTAAGGGGTTGAACTGCAAGGGTGCCAGTAATGTTGGCCACCACTGTATGTATGGCAAAAAAGTCATTCCTATTTATTGATTGCTTTTTTTCAGTCATATAGTCTAATTGTGGAAGCCTGTGGCTATAGCTAATGCATATTCCTCTAGGACAGGGGTTCCCAAACCCGTCCTAGGGCCTCCCCAGTCACTTGGGTTTTCCAGTATCCACAACGCATATGAGAGATATTTTACATACAGTGGAGGCAGTGCATCCAAATCTCTCTCATGCATATTCATTGTGGATATCCTGAAAACCCAACTGGCTGGAAGGTGGGTTTAGGAATCCCTGCTCTTGGAAGAGGAAAGAATTGTAGAGCTTAATAGTTGGTATGGATGGGCGGACTAGATAGACTGGTCTTTGTGCCATCATTTTGTATGTTTCTGTGACCTAGAGTAGTATTTCTCAAGTCAGTTCTGGTGTACTCCCTAGCTGATCAAGTTTTTAGGATATCCACAATGAATATGCATGAAATAGATTTGCATGCAATGGAGGAAATACATGCAAATCCCATATGCATATTCATTGTGAGCATTCTGAAAACCACACGGGCTAGGGGGTGCACCAGGACCAGCTTGAGAAATACTAACCCTACAGTAATGGTTACTAAACATGTCCTTTGAAGACATCCCCCCCCCCCCCACGTCAGTCAGGTTTTTCAGGATATCCACTATGAATTTGCATGAGAGATGTTTGCATGCACTTCCTCCACTAAATACAGATGTATATGGTGCATTCAGCGCAGGTACCCTGAAAACTAGATAAGCTGCAGATCACTGACTTAGAGCATCAAGGGCTAGATGTATTATATTTCCCCACGCAAGCCTCGATGCATTAAGAGTTGCTAGATCGCTGCTCTAAGCATCAGCACAAAGGTTGTAATACAAACATTTAAAAAAAATCTGATTCGGTAAACTATTAGCATTAAACAAGTGTGCGCTGTAGGGAAATGGGCACCCACACCACTGGCAATATGCAGCCTTTTGCTGCAATGAGAGTAAAATGACTCCCTTCTGTCAGTGCTTGAGCAGGGACTGGTTCATGCACTGACTGCAAGGGAGAGACAGTAGGGGAAAAAAAACCCCTGACTGGACTCCATGATCCCTACCCCGTTCCTGGGTTTTCCCAATATCTTGCACTCCCTGACCACCCCTTTCCAGATCTCCCCCCCTCCCCCCACTTTCCCCCCCAAAAAAAATAAAAACCTTTTGTTCTTAGTGGTCACCCCCCCCCCCCCCCGGACACCATAAAATTCCCCCCCCTCAATAAAATCGCCTGGCGGTCCTAGCGGAGCTCCCCTAGGATCACACCCATCCACTCTGAACATTGGATGGCAGAAGTGATGCCCACTCGCTCCTGGCTCTGGGACCACCATCTTGCAATATGGTGGTGGCTGACCTCTAGCAGTGCATTCTGACAAATAAGGCAGTTCTTGCCTTGCAATGCAGCGGTGCATCAGGATGCACTGCTAGGAGTCGGGCACTGCCATTTTGGAAGATGGCAGTGCTGGTGGCAGGAGCAAGTGAACATGCTCCTGCTTTCCAAAGTTTGAAGGAGGCGGCATCTTGGTCAGGGATGGCTCTGTAGGACTATTATGGGGGGGGTGTTTGGCGGGGCAGGGGGGGAGGGGTGGGTCAGGAGCAGAAGGTCAGTGTGTCTGGGGGTCAGGTCCACTAGGATCACTAGGGATTATTTTTGGGGGGAGGGTGAGGGAGCCTATTTGGGGCTACCAGGAATCGTAGATCCTTTGAGGTGAAGTGCTCTAGGCCGCATCTTTATGCCAGCCCTGAGCTGGCGTAAAGATTCAGCATTAAGGGAAGGACAAAACTGCGCTAAGTTGTGTGTTTTTTATATCTGGAGCAATTTCATGTTTGGTTGTGTACATATGATTTCCATGCCTACTGTGTTATCCTTTAGCGGAGTGGTTTTAGTGAAGATTTTCCCGTGCCAGAAGTCTTTCTGTATCGTGAATAAGACTAGCATGGGGAAATCTTGCGTAAACCACTGCAGCAAAATTTAACACAGTTTACTGCCTCGACCTCTGAATGAATATGGGAAAAATACTTTATGGGAGGACACTTGGTGTACCTCTGATGCCAAGCTAGATTCTTCCTCTTCATGACATCATAAAAAACCTGTCTTGAGGTCATGAGTTCAGTGGGAGCTGCAGAACAATCTGCTAGCCTAGTTATTTTGATTTTGCATGTGTTTTTGAAGCATGGGACAGGCTATGATTTAATTATTTGGTATTTCTTTCTAGATATTTTTTGTTTTTGTAGTTAATCATACAGCAGTCACAATTTATAGGTACTCTTTGAATGAAACTTCCTGGTATCCATTTCTTTGCTAATGTTGCTCTTTACCAAACAACCCCCCCCCCCTGCCAAACCTTGATTCCTAGAAATTTAATTTATAAATACTAAAAAAGCTTGCTGAATAAAATAAGATAAGATTTGTTTCTGATCAACTGGTAATTAGCATACATAGAAATCCATGAGACTGGTGGTAATTGTAATGTTACTGTCTTTGTTCCTTGGGTATGTGCTAAAGGGCACAACATTGTTTCCAGCAGGATAACATGCAAGACTGACTGACTGAAATAATCACAATTTTTTTCCTTTTTCTACATGGGTTCTGGAGTTAGCAGCAAGTAAGTGTCCAATATGTGCTCTGTGATAGATTTTAGAAAACTGCTAGTAGCTTGGGATAACTTTGAAATGGCTGCTTTGTAGATATCATGAACCCATGTTATTAGGAGGAAGCTTAGCCAAGAGGGCTAAAAAACTTAGATCTCACAACTGCACTGAGTCTTTTAGCAGGGCTCCCCAAACTTTACAAGAGAAGGGCTGGTTGGTGGGGTCTTATTAGTTTGCTGAAAGGAGTGCCCCCCCTTAGTTTTCTTAATTTGTCGCCATGGTGTTACTAACTGTTCCTTATCGTCCCCTCCCCTCCAGTCCAGTCCCATTACCTATGGGTTGTCGCTTCTCACCAGCAGCTTGGAGACCGAGCATGTCAGAATCTCTAACCTCCACATAGAAAGGCAGCTGGCACCTCTCACATGCCCTCAGTATCTGTCTCTAAGCAGCTAGAGAGAGGTGATCCCATAGTTAGGGACTTGCTGAAGGGACAACCAAGGACTGGAAATCGGGTACAAACCTGCCCCTGTAGGCATTTGTGGGATAGGAGTGTAAATAGTCAATTCCATTCCAAAAAAACTAAAGAATGGAAGCACTGGAGCACAGAGAGCACAGGCAGCAAACACCCTGTCGGGAGTAGGGCGTGGTAACGGGTGAGAGATCTTCAGCGGCTCCCATGGTGAGACACAAGCAGTAGCCGCTGTGAGCACAGCTCAGAGAAACCATGAGTAGAGGTCTGTGCGCACTCTGGGGGAGACTGGCACTACTGAAGCTGAAGCGATCAGCTGAGCACTTCATTGGGAGAAGATCGCAAACAGCAGTGGCTTTTGGCAGAGGGTACTTCCTGCTTGCTGGGGGCCAAATTTAAGCTGTTGCAGAGGATCACAGATGCCGTGGAGGGGATGGGGAACTCTGATTTTGAGCAGGAAATGCTGTCATTGATCCGGGGCCTTCACCACGTGTAGAGGTGCATTCGGAGGGAGGGGCCACACACTGAGGGTGATTGCCTTCTGTGACAAGGCAGAGGCTGCAGAACCTAAAAATAGGGGTTTAAAACACTTTTTGTCCTCAGAAGCTGTCAGTAAAACAGGTCAGGAAAAGGTTAAGGATCCAGCCCTAAAAGCTTCTCTGCACAAGAAAGCAGAAAGAGAGCCACACCCGAGCTCCAGACAAACTCAGGGAGCTGACGTGGGAGGAAAAGGGGCGGAGTCACACCTGATAGGGCAGCCCTGTTCACATAACCAGGAAGCAACTGTTAGTCGAGGAGAAGGAGCCCTCAAGGGAGAAAAGGCAGCCAAGAGAGAGCAAGCAGCCAAGGGAGAGCTGGCATCCAAGGGTGGAGGAGAATCCGGAAGAGACTCAGCATTGGAGTTGGATTCAGCCTTGGAGGGAGAGCAGTTCCAGGAAGGTCCAAGAGAGTCAGATCCAGGGAGAGATCTGGGGACCAGGGGAAGCAAAGCCAAGAGCAACCGGTATCCGGTTAGCACAAGGGGCTTGGGGGTTGCTGGCCAGACTGCAGAGAGACAGCCAGGTCTCAGGAGAGGTGTCTGAAAAAGCTTCCAGGAAGGAACTACCTTGAGCCGCCCAGCAAACAGAAACAGGTCAGAAACTATTTCAAACCTCAGGGGAAAAGGTTAGATACCTTGCCTAGAAGAGACAGGAGTAGTTCTCTGGAACCTTCTCTTGAAGCCATAATTACAGAGGAGAGGTTGGGCAGAGAGAAAGTCCCAGTCAAAAGACTGCAAAAGTTTTCCCACTACAGAGAACGTGGCAGGAGTTCTAGCTCAGAGTACAGCCCAGGTGCCACTAAGCAAACTACTAATTGCAGGCATCACAGCCAAGGGCTAGAGTCAGACCCTGAAGAGCACGCTGTTTTAAGGGAGCTGGTAAAGCAGTATCAAGAGGAATATTTGCCTCTCAACCAGAAAGCATATACTAGGCAGACCAGAAGGAAGGTGAGCCCTTTTTATGATGTTTTAAAAGGTGCTGGTGATTTGGAATCCTTGCAAGTGCCTAGGAGTTTTAAGGATAACAAACGGAAGCAGCTTAGAGCACTGATTAAGCAGTGGCAATCTGTAGACTCCATTAAACCTGGTCATAAGGACGTATCAGATCCTGAGCTGGAGGAAATGCAAACTGAAGCACTTCTAAATGATAGCAGTGGTTCAGATATGGACTGTGGGTTTTGTCAAAGGGAGTGAAAGCTGTATAAATGTATCCTGTAGAAGTGCTGAGAAAGTCTAACTGTTCTAACCTGAGTTTTGCACGGAGAAAGGCAGCGTTCTGCCTGTGTGAAAACTCAAGCCTAATTAAGCAGCTGTGAAGAGGAGTACAACGCTGTGAAGTTTTCCTTTATTTAGAGCATGTACCTGAAAGCAATGCCTATGTGGGGAAACAGCTGTTGTAATTTGAAGCTGGAAGAAGTTTGAAAAGCTGTATGTTTTGCTTTAATCTAGTACCTGAGAAGTATCAGGAGATCCTTGGACTTTTATTTGACACAATCTAGTAGCCACATCTTATGTCTGTGTTTGGGGAAGTAGTTCAGTAAAAACTCCTGTGCAACAATAAAAGTTATTGTTATCCCATTCAAGCCTTCGCTGTACTTACTTGGTCCACAACTACAACGGATACCAGGCTGCAGCACTTGTAAGGTTAAAAATATGTATTCTTCTCCTGTCTCGCCTGCCAACCCCTCCTAGGCAACCGCCTATGTATATCGGAGGGTTTCAAGGGGGAGGCAGAGGCTTCTACTCCAACCTCTCAGGGGCCAAGAAGACACAGTGATGCCATGCGGGTCCAGGAGAGGTTGGTTCCTGTAGGTCAGCAGTTCTCAACCTGTGGGTTGTGACCCCCACGGGGGTGGCCACAGGATTTAGCAGGGGTCGCCTCCCTCCAAGTTTAAAAAAAATAAAAATATATATCTATATCTATATCTAATATGCAAGTTGCTGCCGAGTCTGCTTCTCAGCAGTGGCAAACTCACCGCCTCCAATCTTATGCAGCAGTGGCTCCCTGTCTCTTAGGGAACTGCTGCTGTGCCTGTGAAAATGTTGCGGAGCCTTCCTGTCTCTCGATGGGCTCCGTGCAGCATTGTCCCGCCTCCAAAGGAAGTTATTTTCCACTTCCTTTGGAGGCAGGACAATGCTGCACGGAGCCCATCAAGAGACAAGACAGGCTTCGCAACGGCTTCACAGGCACAGCAGTGGTTCCCTAAGAGACAGTGAGCCGCAGCTGCAGAAGAACAGGGCAGTAGCAGGCAGACATAGGGAGAGGGGAGGAGGGGGCAGGGAACTTGCATCGGGGCTAACATGGGGGGGGAGGGAGGGCTGACATGGAGGGATGGATGGAGGGAGGGAGAGGGGCTGACATGGACAAAGGGGAGAGACGGGGATATACTGGACAGACGGGATAAATGCTGGACAGAGGGGAGAGAGTGTGGGTTAGGATTATAATGGGCTGATGGGGGCTAGCACTGGTAATGGGCAGATCGGGGGGGGGCTAGGACTGATAATGGGTTGATTAGGGAAGGCTAGGACTGGGTATGGACTGATCAAGGGGGGGTGGGACTGGTAATGGGCTGATAGGGGGGTAGGACTGGTAATGGACTGATGGGCTAGCATTGAAAATGAGCTGATCGGGGAGGTTAGAACTGGTAATGGGGTGGGGTAGGACTGGTAATGGGCTGATGGGAGGCTAGCATTGGAAATGAGCTGATCGGGGGTGGGCTATGACTGGAAATGGGCTGATTAGCGGAGGCTAGGACTGGTAATGAGCTGATGGGGGTAGGACTGGTATTGGGCTGATTAGGGGAGGCTAGCACTGGTAATGGAGTTGAGGGGGGACTAGCACTGGAAGTGAGCTGATTGGGGGGCTTCGACTGGGAATGGGTTGATGGTGGGGAGGGGAGGATAGAGCTGGGGGCTAAGGCTACAAATGGGCTGATACGAGGGGATAGGAGAATGGAACTGGAAGGGAGTGGATCTGAGAGGGGCTGCCATGGTATTTGTACTAGAAGGGACTGGTCAGTGGGGAAGGAGGGGGACTGGAAGGGAATGCATACCAGTGGCAGTCATGGGAATACAAGTTGACATTGGAAGGTAATGGGAGTGAGGACTGGAAAGGGGCTGATACTGGAAATAGGCTGATGGAAAGAAGTGAAGAAAACAAAAGAAGAGATAAGAAATGGCAGATGGACCATAGACCACAGAAAGAGAGCTAAGAGAAGGCAGGAAAGCAGAAGCCTCAGATCGGGACCAGCATGGTCAGAGAATAAATTGGTCAGACAACAAAGGTAAAAAAAAATAATTTTATTTCATATTAGTGATTTGACTACAAAATCATAATTTTGAAATCAAATATTGTTACGTGTTATTGTGATTAATTATTGTGGTTTAAATAAGTAAATTTTATAAATAAAAACATATTGCAAAGGCCTGTAATATATTAATAATTCAACAAATGATTACAGCGACAATGCGTTAACGGTAAAGGAAGAGAGACATTTTGATTTTATCATTGGGGGTCATCACAAGTTGACCAATGGTAAAAGGGGTCACGGTACAAAAAAGGTTGAGAACCACTGCTGTAGGTGGTCGGCTACTGGACTTTTACAACGCCTGGACCAAGATCTCAACCGACCAGTGGGTGCTGGAAATCATCAGAGAGGGGTACGTGTTGGAGTGTGCACATCCTCTCATGGAGGCCTTTGTTAATTCCCCCAGGCAAAGCCCCATGGAAACTAGAAGCAGTGCAGGATACGCTGCAATAGCTGCTAGAGTTACAGGCAGTAGTGTAGGTGCCCAAAAACCAGTAAGGTTGTGGTCAGTACTCCATTTAAACATAGAAATATGATGACAGAAAAAGACCACATGGCCTATCTAGTCTGTCCTTCCATATCAACAACTAAAACGGTCCCCTTTTTACTTCATTGTCCCCAAGAAGGAAGGTTCCTGCCGCACAATACTGGACCTCAAGAATGTAAATTGCTGCCTATGAGTGCCCCGCTTCCACATGGAAACTCTCCACTTGGTGATTGTGGTAGTTGTGGCAGGCAACCTCTTGATCTCTATCAATCTCACAGAGGCATACTTGCACATTCCCATCCGACCCGAGCACTAGAAGTTCCTAAGGTTTGTGGTGCCATGGAACATCTCCAGGTTCAGGCTTTGCCTTTTGGTTTAGCAACTGCTCCCAGAATGTTTACCAAGGTGATGGTGGTGGCAGCGGGGCTGCAGCAGGAAGGGATTCTGATGCATTTCTACCTAGATGATTAGCTCATCCAGGCAAAATCCAAGGAGGAGAGCACGTGGGCCATGATGCATGTCAGACTACCTACAAAGCCTATGCTGGGTCGTCAACTCTGCCAAGAGTCATCTCCAGCATTCAGGACTTGACCTGGGAGCTCTATTCTGGACGAACAAGGGGATGGTGTTCCTGCCATGGGACAGGACAGTCTTGCTGCAGAAGCAGATAATACCACACCATGGCAACAATCATACCTAACAACTGCCTTATCTGCAGGTGCTGGGAACCATGGCAGCCTCCATCAAGATGGTGCCTTCGGTGCGAGCCCACATGAGGCTATTGCAGAGGGTCTTATTTAGAAGACGGTCAGCTCAGCCCCATGAGCTCACTCACCTGCTGCCATGCCGTGTTTGGTGCAGGTGGCACTTCGCTGATGGCTACTGTTGGACAAGCCTTTAGCGGGAAAGCCCTTAGACTCCACAGTGGATCCCCCTGACTATTGATGCGAGTCTGTCAGATTGGGGGGGGGGGGGCATTTCGAGGCCAGATAGCCCAGGGAGACTGGTCACAAACAGAAAGGAGGTGGTTAATCAACTGGTTGGAGCTCAGAACAGTGTTTCTGGCGTTTCAGCACTTCCGACACTTCCTGCAGGTGAAGGCGGTGAGAGTGTTTTCGGACAATGCCACGTCAATTGGCAAGGGGGCACAAGCAGCGTGCAGCTGGAAGAGGAAGTAGGGCCATTGCTAAAATGAGCAGATGCCAATCTTTAGGCACTCTCAGCAGCTCATGTGACAGGAAATGAGAATATAGCAGCTGACTACCTCAGTCAGGTCCGGTTGGACCCGGGGGAGTGAACCCTCAACGAGGAGGTCTTTGCTCTGTTGGTACAGTGCTGGGGTCACTTGATCATGGATCTAATGGCAACCTTCAAGTTTGCCAAGGCAGAGTTTTTACAACAGTAGGGAGCACATGTCAGAGGGACTGGATGCGCTGGTGCAACAGTGGCCAATGGAGAGTATCCTCTGTCTTTCCTCCGTGGGTGCTCATTGGTCAGATTGTGCAAAGAATCGAAGCGCATCAGGGGATGGTACTGCTAATAGTTCCTGATTGGCCGAGAAGACCATGGTATGCCAACCTGATTCGCCAGGCGGTTGATCATCCATGGTGTCTGCCGATGCAGGACACCCTACTACGTCTGAGTCTGATTCTAATGCCACAGGTGGCTCAATTCTCTTCTCTTACAGCTTGTCTCTTGAGAGGGCTAGGTTAAGGAGACAGGGCTATTCGGCCTCTGTTATCTCCACCTGGCTAAAAGCCCACAAACGCTCCACTTCTCTGGTGCACTTTTGAATGTGGAGGGTCTTCGAGGGCTGGTGCTCAGAACAGGGTTGTCGCCCTCTCAGCATCTGTGCTGGACATTCTCACCGCCTTGCAGGTGGGATTGGACAAAGATTTGGATTGCAGTTTGCTTTGGGGTCAGGTGGCTGCTGTCGCCTGTTGTGGTAGAGTCCAGAGGGTTTCCCTGGCATTGTATCTGCATAGTGCCTGTTCTCTGCGAGCAGTAAAGTATGTTCATCCTTCGGTTTGGATGGCGATGCCTCCTTGGGACCTCAATCTGGTGTTGACTGAGGAGCCGTTTGAGCCGGTGGATACTTGCTCCTTGAAGGATCTATTTGCTTGGCAAGGCAAACATGTCCCTTTCCTGTGCATCTCTAAGGAAAAGGTCATGCTCTGCCTGGTACCTTCCTTTCTTCCCAAGGTGCTTTCGGCCTTTCATCATAATCAGCCGGTGGTTCTCCTGGTATTTTTTGGAAGCAGGAGATCCTTTTGTGCTGTTGGGATGTGAGTCTGGTGTTGAGGCACTACCTGAAACTGACAAAGTCGTTTTTGAAGATCGGGTTGTCTCTTTGTACTGTTTGGAGATCCACAAAGGGGGAAGCGGCTTCAAAAGCTTCCATTTCGTGCTTGGTGAAGAAGATTATATCCTTGGCATACTTATTGAGGCAAAAGGAGCTGCCTAAGGGGTTATAGGCTCATTTCACATGTGCCCAAGCGGCGTCATGGGTGGAGTCCAGTTTGGTTCCTCTTAGCGGACATATGCAGGGCAGCGACATAGTCGTCTCTGCATATCTTTGTGAAGCATTATCGCCTAGATCAGGGGTGGGGAACCTTTTCTCATTTGAAGGCCGCATGAGAGCTAACATCCTTCCAAGAAGAAGGCCGCGTTCTTAAATAAGAGAGAAACCCCAACCCAAATTTACTGCAAAATGCAAATAATTGAATACTAATTTAGCTTTTATAGAGAATTAACCCTTTCAAGTATCTTATACTGCCATACGGCAGAGTTCATGCTAACAATGTTTCAATACAAAAATATATCTTATTTTAAACAACTAAGCTAGCTGCTTACCTTTTCAGTGACTCTTCTAAGATTGTATTTTGTGAGAAAGCAGTGATATATCAGGCTGCAACATGGATGTACATAGTCTTAACTGGTCTTCTAGGTGTTCATCTGTAATTTGTGATCTTAAGGATGTCTTAATTTGTGTTAAGTAGGAGAATGTAGATTCGCAGCGATATGATGTTGAGAAGCAGGAGAGCAAGCGCCGTGCGTGTTCCCTGAGGTGAGGATATTCAACGGCATTTTTCCATATTTGCATGGGATCTTTTTTTGCTGTCAAACAGCAACTTCAGAATATAATCTTCTGAGAGCTCAATTAACTCCATCTGCAGCTTCTCTGTGGCCTCAGATATATCAACTAAGTGAAGTTGAAAAGCCATTTTGAAGGTCATGTTATGCTTCTCAAAATCTCGGAACCTTTCATTGTATTCCTTGATTAGCGAGTCTATAACAGATTCATATTGTTTGAAACGTTCAAAAGAATATTTTTCTTCATTAATCATTTTTACTAGGTGAGACGTGCTCTTCAGGAAGCTCATTTCAGCCAAGAAGTGATTTAAGAAATGTATGTTAATTTCTGAATATTTTTTTCTCACCACATATCTCATATAGATTTGGTGTTACCTTGCAATGAACAGTTCAAGTTATTTTGCTTTGTCATTATATCACACAGAAAAGCAACAATGCTATGGAACTCCTTGCATGATAATTCAGTGTTCATTCCTTTCCTCGAAAAATTGGATTATTTGTTCACGCAAATACAAAACTTTGACTAAAACCTGTCCTTGTGATAACAGCTCACTTTCAAATGGTAGGGCAAATCAACACTAATTACCTCATTATCCATCATTAGCATCTCACGAAAGTAGCCCATGTTCCCTGTAAATAGTTATCTCCAAGTTATAATGTCCTGTTCAATGTAATTTCAGTTTGTTCAATGTAAACCGCACTGATGCAGAATAGCGCGGTATATAAGAGAATGTAAATAAATAAATAGTCGCTGTCTCATTGCATTTGCTTGAATATAATTTACACAATTCCTACAACTTTCTGCATAGTGTCATTTAAAATAGTGGATTTGGCACAGAGACTTTGTTGTTGCAAAATGTAATGAAAAGAGATAAGATCATTTTGGCTTGAAACCTTTCTTAAGTTGTGCGATAAAGCCTTCGTTCTTCCCTGTCATAGAAGGTGCACCATCTGTGCATACACTTACTAAATTAGCCAGATTCAGTCCGAATTCACAACATTTGTCTTTAAAATCGTTAAACACATCGATTCCTCGTGTTCTGTTCTTTAGAGTGCTCAGAGTAAGCAACTCTTCGTAAACACGAAAATCCTTAGTTATGGCAGAAACAAATTACAATACCTGCGCTGAGTCAGTGCAGTCAGTTGATTCATCCAGCGCTATTGAATAGTAGACATTTTCTTTTTGGATTATTTCTTTCAGTTGATCTACTACAATGAGTGCTAATTCCTGCTGCCGATCAGCATTAGTTCTTCTTGAAAGAGGCAGTTGTTTGTATTTGTTAACCTTATCAGGATCTAAGCATCCTACAACCTCTACGATGCAATCTTTTAAAATTTCCGCATCACTAAATGGCTTTCCTTTTTTCCCAAGTATATACGCCACTTTATAAGTAGCTTCTGTAGTTGCGTTTCCGATACTCTGCACTGATTGGAATAACTGCCTCTGCTTTTGCTTCCCTTCTTTCAATTTTTGTAAAGCAATCTTTCGGGATTCACCTTCTAGCTTAACGTATTTATTGTCCTTATGAGTATAGTAGTGTTGATGTGCATTCTATTTTTTTACCATTGAAATCACAGAGCAAGCAACTCATTTTATCCTTCTCAGAAACATAGGGGCTTGTTTACAAAGCCGCGGTAGCGGTTTGCGATCGTAATCGGAGCCGCGGCCCCATTGATTTCAATGGGGCCGCGGCTGCGATCGCAATCGCGAACCACTACCGCGGCTTTGTAAACAAGCCCCATAGTATTGCAATTCCCACTCATCGTTAAACACTGTGTGTTCTTCTTTCAGCGACCTTTTCGGTTTTTTCGACATGATGGAAAGCAAAAAAAATGTAATCAAGTGACACACTCTGAAGGAAGGAACCACAAACGCTGCACTCTCTATGCCAGGCAGTTAGTAACTGTTACCACAGTGTTGCCAGAAGGTGGAGAAGAAATTTTGGTTTCAAAACTAGCGCCAATTCTTTTTTGTTGCAATCATGAATTTGTTTCTTCACATATAAATTTGAACAAACATGTTGAGACTTAATTCAACATCACATACCGGGTACCTCCTCGTACTGTGGTTTTACGTCCTACATGCGCCAAGGCTGAGGCACACTCTCTCCTCTACATGACACTTCAACTCGCACGCACGACCACTACACTTCACCGCCAACTCCAAACTGATTTACTAATGCGTTCTCTCGTTCAAAATCCAACCCTTACTCTTCCTCCGCATTCTCCTCTGAGTCTCATCGTGATATATTTATCCGAAGGCGTGATGTTACGCCATGCCAGTTCTGCATCTGTCAGCGTCTGTTATCGGGTGTAGTGTCTATCGCCAGTTCCCTGTACCGTCGCTGCTGGCAACGGACATTTTGGGCGACCTCTTTATCACCTCCAAGAACTACAATTAGATAAGCGATACCACCTTATCGCGGCCAGATAATGGCTTTTACCGAGAATCATCTCTTAGCGGAATCGCCATATTGCCAAAATTAGTTCACATCAATGTCATATATATAACAGTATAGAAACTTGTTTAAGAAGGCTGCAGAAGGCCGCACATCACGCTCCAAAGGCCGCATGGGGCCTTAAGGCCGCAGGTTCCCCACCCCTGGCCTAGATGTTCAAGCAGCAGAGGATGTGTGGTTTGGAGCGGCAGTGCTTCAGGCCTAGCTCAAGGGCTCCTCCTGAATTTAGTACTGCTGTGATACATCTCATAGGTAATGAGATTGGAGGGACGATGAGGAACGTGAGGCCTTACCTACTAATTGAATTTCCTTAAGTTCCTCTAGTCCAGTCCCGGATTCTCCCTGATATCTGTTGAGTTCCAGAGTCATGGCAATTCCAGGCCTGAAGAAATTCATCAGTATTGCATTTGGTCTGAAATTTGAGCAGGTAGCCATCGGGGGTTCACTTCCAACAGAGTGGCTTGATTATTTTGGTCAGCAGGCTAGGTCAGAGAGCACACAGACAGGTATTCACATACGTTTATGGCACAAATAGTGTCAAGGTTAAAAGAAAACGGAAGATAGATAATGGATGGAGAAATTGGTTGTGAGGTGTTTTCTCTGCCTGTGGGTTTTTTTTTTAAGTTCTACAATGTTATTAAAAGGTAAGTTACTTATTTGTTGCTCCCGTGAGTCTGCTTTTGTCAATAGGATACTGAGGGCTGGTAGAAGGTGCCAACTACCATTCTGTGGAGAGGTCAGAGATTATGACATGCTCAGTCTCCAAGCTGTTGGTGAGAGGCGACAGCCCATAGGTAACAGGACTGGATTGTGGAAACTCAAGGAAATTCATTTAGCAGGTAAGACCTAATTTCACATTATCTTTGGTTGGGGGTGTCGGAACGCTCCCAGCTTGGCTGCTTTGTCTTGTGTGGGCAGGAAAAGTATGGTCCGCAGTATGTGGTTTGGGAACTCTTGCTGTACAGTGTTTGGGGCAAGTTGTTCAATCTTCCTATATCTGAGTTTACTTTTTGGTAATAGATTAGAAGTAATCATATTCCTCTTGCTGTCTTGGATGTTTTCATACCAATGAGACCATTTGGCAGAATTTTATTCTCATAGATGATTAAACCTGCTTATGAAGTACTGGGCTTGTAAAACACTTCACAGTCCTATTTGGAAAGCCCCTGCATAAATAAAAATTATCGTTAGCAGTGTCATTTTTGTTTTCATAAATGCAAGAAATATTTTAATGTAACAACCTTTTAATAAAAATCTTTTCCTCTCTCATTGCGTTCAGGTGAACAAACAATGGATGATATTTTGAGCCGGTTACAGCAGCTAAACCCCGATGAACTTCGAAAAGAAATTATCCAAGCTGGATTGAAATGTGGGCCCATCACTGCAACCACCAGGTTTATTTTTGAGAAGAAGTTGGCGCGGGCATTACTGGAGCACCAAGGTGTTGTGGAAGAGGATGCTGCTGACCCTTCAACTGCTAATGCCGTGGCAGAGAGCAGTGCATCATGTTATAGCCAATATGCATTACCTGGAACGTCTGGTACTACTCTAGTACATAGGCGCAGCCGGACCCAGCTTGTGAACACCTTAGAAGAGGGAGATTTTGGATACAGTGTGGGGTTGAACCCCGAGGAGGAGGAGGTTTTAACAGAGAAAAACTCTTGTACTGTAGTTGAGAGAGTGGCAGACATCAACTCGCAGATACCGTCCAGAGATTCTTCGCTGTACTATGGAGTGTGCCCAGTCTATGATGATATTCTGGCAAGAAACGGTAATTCCATTGCATTTAGGGATAAACAAAATCAAGATTTGATCAATAATCCCAGTAAATTAATTCCTGTAAGATAAAGCAAGAAACTTTAAGATTAGAAAACATGTTAAGTGTTGATTGACATACCAATAAAGACATAATGTTCTACCCATTTTGTAGATGGTGGGCTCCTTTGTATCCTGGATACCTCTCAGTACTCCAAGATGATATTTTCAGGATGGTTGCCTTGTGGGGGAGGGGTGGGTAATATTAGCACCTGGGCTTTGAAGCAGTTTGAAACAACACCTCACATTCTGAGAAATTCTCCATAAAACACAATGTAGCTAGTCCCAGCTAGGGAACACTTTTTAGATTTTGGGCAGGGCTTGCTTAGTGCTAGTTCAAACAGAAAAGGGTTCTCTACTGGACTTGCAGTTGTATTCATGGAAGTTAACCAAAGAGAGGCAGTGGTGGCTCTTTCAAAATGCTGGGAGTGGAGGTCACTATCACATTTCCTTGCTGACTTTCTGAACGCCTTTAGATCCCTCTGTCCCACATCATCCATCCTCCAAGACCATGTCCAGAGAGCCATGAGCCTGATGGACCAAGCTTTTTTTTCCTGTAGATGCAAAATGGGAAAAATGCCTTTTATGCATTTGGTCGCACCAGATATGATTTTGTAATTGGAGCTGACCCAAGGTTTTAGATTTCAGCTGCAGTTGGTTTTTTTACAAAATTGGGCAAACCCAAACCCCAGAACTACTTTTCCTACTTCTCCCCCCTCCATCCCCCCCCAAAATAAAATAACAGCATTTCTTGTCTGATTCTTAAATAACAGTGCTGATATGCAAGCCATTGACTTCAGAAAATATTTCTTAAGTATGCTAATTTGTCCTGTTGGACCAGCTTCATTGTAGTACACATTTATATCATTTTTCAATTAATTGAAATTTGCCCTTGGATGTACCCTGTGTGTGGAAGAACAGAGGGATCATTGGTATGGAAGTAATGCAGGTGTGGGCTTTTTTTTTTCTTCCCCTTACTGTCCTACTTAAAGCTACTGAATATATAATTATAGACTGTATTCATGCCACAGCTGATCATTGCTAAGATAATTTAAAATCTCCTCCTTGCTCTTGATTGGCGATGTATCATTTTGGCTTCTGGTATTTACGCATGTAGTAAGAGCAGAACCTCTGGAGAGTGAATTGCAGGTCATTTGTCGTGTTGCAGAGCAAATACATGTCTATCAGGATAAAAAGGAAGCGCTGCAGGCTGTAAAGATGATGAAGGGCTCTCGCTTCAAAGCCTTCTCCAACAAAGAGGATGCAGAGAAGTTTGCCAGAGGGATCTGTGACTATTACCCTTCTCCAGGCAAAGTGCTGCCTTTATCTCCAGGGAAACAGGGACCAGGATGTAACAGGGGTAAGAGCATGTAAAGTGCCACAGTCAGCAAAACGCACTTGCAATCTTTTCAAATGCTGTGAAATATTTTTTAAACGTTTGTATAGTTTCACATGCCTCGAGTACATAAACGCTTATGGTTTTCAAAGATATAAGCGTTTTAAATATATGTGCATTCTGTCACTAGTTTGCCCAACTATCTCCTTCATACAAAGAAGTAGTCACTTTAAGGAGCTGCTTAAAGCAGTGCTTCTTGGTGTTTGAGGCTCCACAGAGCCAGTCTGTGAATTATCTGAAAACCAAAGAGGCTGCATATGAGAGATTTTAATTTGCTGCTTCCGTTATATGTGAATATATCTAATGCATGCATAGCTTGATAATTAGCCTGGTTATGGGATACTTAAAGACTTATAAGTGACAAATGACTCTTGACACCAATAGTCATGGTGGTCAGTCATAAGGAAATTATCACCCCTCCAGTCCAGTCCAGTGGGATTATCCCCCCACTGTACCAAAGAAATAGCAGTCAATTATGTATGTAACCTATTGCCCCTCCCTTCCAGGCATCTCATGTATATGTTACACTGTTCTATGTAACATTTACTGCATATAGTAATTAGACTTGTAAACAAGTTCCACTGTTCTATGTAATATCAGTTTGTTGTAATGTACACCCTTTTGCCCTGGTGAAAAGCGATATAAAAAACAGAAAAAAAAAATATCAACACTCACCAGCAGATGGAGACTGAGCATGCCAGGTCTTGGTGATTTATTTATTTATTTAGCATTTCTTCTATACCGCGCTATTATCATCAGTGCGGTGTACATCAAAACAGAAACGTATACATTCAGGGTTACTGAAGAGGCATTTACAGTTGAACAGGGGTTAGAACTTGGATAACAGGTAATTAACAACAATTATATAACCTAGTATTTACAGTTATGTACATGGTGGGTGTTGTCCTCCTATTGGGGCTACACCGGGAAATATGTGGTGAATAAGTGATGTTTTAGGGCCTTCCTGAGTTGGGTGATGTCATAATACGTATCCACTCTGCAGTGCCCACCAAGATCAGTGTACTCTTTCAAGAAACTAGTGAGCTTTGCATGCTCTTGTCGCCACTGAAAGGCTTCAACTAAGAAAAAATCAAAAGTTGATTTGAGCAAAGGACTAATTGGCTAAAGTTTGCAATTGGGGAAAAAATAGGAAAGGAGAGAGAAATGGAGGCCATGGTGAAATTAGGCCTTATCTGCTAATTTTCTTTCCTATAGTCCCTCCAGTCCAGTCCCGACTACCTGGTCTTTTTCCCATTCCAGCAGATGGAGACTGAGCAGTCCAGGCTTTTGGTGATGTCCTGACGACTCCTACTAAGCCAGTATGTGAATAACAAAGCAGAAGACCAAACAAGCCAAATAACACCCAACAAACCAAAAAACCTCTAATCCAACTAACAATAATACAGAGGAGGAATCACAATCTTTCTCCCCCTGCCAGGGATATGACTGCTTTGGGACGAAGGACTGAACCCTATTCCCGAACAGTGGCTACAGAAGCAGAATTCAGCTACAGTCCTGTGATACGGGCTTGCCCATGATTAGAGCTTACAGCGGGCTTTAATCGTGGGCAAGGACTGGACTGGAGGGACTAAAGAAAAGAAAATTAGCAGGCAAGGCCTAATTTCACCTTCCATAGCATGTGTCCCAGTCCAGTCCCGACTGCCAGGATATAGCAGAGCAGTACTCTTACAAGCCCAGCCTCCAGGACACAAGCCTCAAAATGGTCGTCCGAACACACTTGCACATCCAATCTGTGGTGCTTCACAAACATATGGAGCAACACCCAAGTCACCACCTTACAAATATCTGCCGGAGGCACAAGGCTGGACTCTGCGTAGGATGCCAGTTGGGCCTTGGTAGAATGCGCATGGAGTCCTGTCGACAAAACCCAACGTCTCAACAGATAAGCTGAGGTAATCGCCTCCTTGAGCAACCGCGCAATGTGGCTTTTGATGCTGCTTCCCCTTTGCAGGGGCCTCCAAAAAAGACAAACAAGCACTCAGTCTTTCGGAACGGATGGGTGCACTTCATGTAGGACCAGAGAACCTGGTGCATGTCCAAGCAGCAGAGCTGCTCGTCGTCTCCTCTTGGGAAACCAGGCAATATCACGGACTGGTTCAAGTGAAAAGCCGAAAGGACCTTAGGAAGGATGGCTCAAACGGTGCGTCTGTCAATGCTGAAAGGACCACATTAAGATCCCAGCTTGGAACGGATTACGAATGGGTGGACAAATGTGCTGTATAGCCTGCAAAAATCGAACCATATTGGGATGAGATGCTAAAGCTTGTCCTTTGATCTTACCCCTAAAACACACCAACACAGCCACCTGCACCCAGAGGGAATTCACCACGAGTCCCTTGTCGAGGCCTGCCTGTAAGAAGAGATGCCAGGAGAGATGCCTGTAGCACCTCTGCAACTTGCTCTGTACACCAGTGTTCGAACAATCTCCAAACTCTGACTTAGTCCAATGACGTGGACTGTTTCCGTATCTGAAGGAGGGTAGAAATCACGGCCAACGAGTACCTACGGTGTCTCTGAGCCCTTTCAAGAGCCAGGCCTTAAGCGAGAATCAGTCCACCTGGGGCATGCGCCGCAGATTCTGAGTGAGAAGGTCGCTCCTTGTCAGCAGCTTCTTTGAGGGATCCATGGAAAACCAGACAAGATACCAAGTCTGCCAACGACCATTCTCCTGAATTGACTTTACCAGCTGCAAAAATCTGCCTCGATTTTGTCTTTGCTGTCCATGTGGGCTGCCAATACAGCAGCGGTTCTCAACCTGTGGGTTGCGACCCCCATGGGGGTCGCCACAGGATTTAGCAGGGGTTGCCTCACTCTGCCATTTAAAAAAACAAACAAACAAAACAAAAAAAACAACAACCCAAACACGCAGAAGTTGCTGCCGCTGCCGAGTCCGCTTCTTGGCAGCGGCAACTCACCACCTCCTTCTACAGCTGTGGCTCCCTGTGTCTTAGGGAACCGCGGCTATGCCTGTAAAACTGTTGCGGAGCCTTCCTGCCTCTTAACGGGCTCCGTGCAGCATTGTCCCGCCTCCAAAGGAAGTTGTTTACCACTTCCTTTGGAGGCGGGACAATGCTGCATGGAGCCCGTTTAGAGACAGAGAGGCTCCGCAGCGGCTTCACACAGGCATAGCCGCAGTTCCCTAAGACACAGGGAGCCGCGGCTGTAGAAGGAGGCGGACATGGGGAGAGGGGAGCAGGGAACCTGCAACGGGGCTGACATGGACAGAGGGAGGGCTGACATGGAGGGAGGGAGGGGGCTGATACGGATGGATGGATGGATGGATGGAGGGAGGGGGCTGACATGGAGAGAGGAGGGCTGACATGGATGGAGGGGGGGCTGACATGGAGAGAGGGAGCTGACATTGATGGATGGATGGATGGAGGGAGGGGGGATGGATGGACGGGGGGGCTGACATGGACAAAGGGAAGAGACAGGGGGATATACTGGACAGAGGGGATATACAGTGTGGGTTAGGATTATAATGGGCAGATGGGGGGGCTAGGACTGGTAATGGGTTGATTAGGGAAGGCTAGGACTGGGAATGGACTGATCAAGGGGGGGTTGGGACTGGTAATGTGCTGATAGGGGGGTAGGACTGGTAATGGACTGATGGAGGGGCTAGCATTGGAAGTGAGCTGATCGGAGAGGCTAGGACTGGTAATGGGCTGATTAGGGGAGCCTAGCACTGGTAATGGGGTGGAGGAGGGACTAGCACTGGAAGCGAGCTGATTGGGGGGCGTCGACTGGGAATGGGCTGATTGTGGGGAGGGGAAGATAGAGCTGCTGGCCCTGAAAAAAAACTGGGGGCTAAGGCTACAAATGGGCTAATAAGAGGGGATGGGAGAATGGGAGTGGATCGGAGAGGGGTTGCCATGGTATTTGTACTAGAAGGGACTGGTCAGTGGGGAAGGAGGGGGACTGGAAGGGAATGGACACCAGTGGCAGTCATGGGAATACAAGTTGACATTGGAAGGTACTGAGAGTGAGGACTGGAAAGGGGCTGATACTGGGGAGGGTTACTGGGACTGGAAATAGGCTGATGAAAAGAAGTGAAGAAAACAAAAGAAGAGAGAAGAAATGGCAGATGGACCATAGACCACAGAAAGAGAGCTAAGAGAAGACAGGAAAGCAGAAGCCTCAGATCGGGACCAGCATGATCAGAGAATAAATTGGTCAGACGACAAAGGTAGAAAAAATTAATTTTATTTCATATTAGTGATTTGACTACAAAATCATCATAACTTTGAAATCAAATATTGTTACGTGTTATTGTGATTAATTTTTGTGGTTTAAATTAAGTAAATTTTATAAATAAAAACATATTGCAAAGGCCTATAATATATTAATAATTCAACAAATGATTACAGCGACAGTGCGTTAACGGTAAAGGAAGAGAGACTCATTTGATTTTATCATTGGGGGTCATCACAAGTTGACCAATGGTAAAAGGGGTCACCGGTACAAAAAAGGTTGAGAACCACTGCAATAGAGCAAGAAGATGAGCCTCTGCCCACTGAAGCAACAGAGTACACGCCTCGGCCAGGGTAGGGCTGCTGGTACAGTCCTAATGGTTGATATAGGCCACTGTTGTGGTTGCATTGTCCAAAAAGACCTGTGCTGCTTTGCCAACCAGCAATTGCTCGAACTGCTGTAGCGCCAGGAAGATTGCTTGCATTTCCAGACTATTGATGGACCACAACTGTTGTGCTGACGTCCAAGTCCTTCGGGCGATCTTCTCCTGACAGTGCACTCCTCATTCTAGGAGTCTGGCATCCATCGTGATCACTGTCCATTCTGGAGCTTCTAACAGCATGCCCTTCCAGAGATTGTTGGTTGCTAGCCACCACTCCAAATTTCTCCTCACATCCAGAGGACACTCCAGTCTGCGAGAGAGTGGATGATGCTGTGGCAGCCAACACAACAGTAATGAATGCTGGAGAGGACACGTGCTCATGTACCCACGGCACAAGATCTAGCATCGACGCCAGGGGCCCCAAAATCTGGAGATAGGACCATGCCATTGGGGACAGGTGCCCCAGGAACACACCTGACCCTGAAGCTTGCGTACTTGCTCCTCCGGCAGGAAGACCGTCCACAGCTGTGTATCTAAGTGAACCCCTAGGGACATCAGGGGGACAAGATGGTTCTTGGCCACATTGACGATCCAGCCAAGTGTTCGCAATAATTCCAGCACGCAAGCTGTTGAGTTCACTCGCAGAGTGCAACTTGGCCCGACTCAGACAATTGTCCAGATAAGGATATACCAGCATTCCCTCCTGTCGAAGGGCCGCTGCCACCACCACCATAATCTTTGTGAATGTGCGTGACATCGTGGCTAGAAAGAAAGAGAGGGCCTGAAACGTACAAGCCAAAACCAGTAATACCAATGCCGCCACAAAGTCCACACCTAGTCACAACCCACACCAACTAATGCCACTCATCTCACTCACACCACCATCAGAGAGGCATCGAGGACACCACCACAGCTCCAAACAACCCCTGCCTAGCATTCTGGATAAGATCACTGCGCAAAGAACTCAGCCCAATACTAGCCAAGATATGGACCTGTTCTTCTCTACAGGAACCTTCCCATCATATTTTATACTGTTCAATTCAATCATGTTATAGGTCTTTTACGTCATGCATTTGACCTATTTCATGTGTATATTTCATGTATATAGTTCATGTATATAGTTCAACCCCCCCTGTTATCCAAGTTTATACCCCTGTTCGATGTAAAACCAAACAGAAGTGTGTTTTGGTCATTTTGTTATACTGTGAACCGCGCTGATGCCGAATAGTGCGGTATATAAGCAACTGTAATAAATAAATAAATAATAAATAAATAATCAAGCCTCAGACGTCCATCCAGCCCCTTCTAAAAAACAACAAATTGAACCCCCAGAAGGCGGAATCCTATCGACCAATTTCAAGCATCCCGCTCCTAGCCAAGATAATCGAGAAGGTTGTCCAACGCCAAATCCAGCACCACATCGAAACCACTGCCCCCCTCGACCCATGCCAGCATGGCTTCAGAGAATCGCATGGCGTCGAGATGCTACTCACCATGCTATTCAACACCTTAATCACAGGGATTGACAAAATCAGACGAGGCTACGCCCTTATCTTCTTGGACATCGCCTCTGCATTCGACTCCGTCAACCATGAGCAACTCCTGACACGTCTCCAGGAGAAGTGAATCCATGGTTCAGCCTGGAGCTGGTGCAAATCATACCTAACAGACAGATGGCAGCAGGTACGAACGGGCTCCAAGACCTCCAAGCCTTTAAAACAAAAACAGGGCGTTCCCCAGGGCTCCTTCCTCTCTGCCCTCTTGTTCAATATATATATGCAGCCGATATGTGCAATGATCCGCTCCTTCAGTATCTCCTGCCCTGATATATGCAGACGACGTACTGCTCTTCACCCCATTCGCCATCGACCAACCTGACTTCTCATCACTAGTGAGATGCTTTGATGCTGTTACCAACTGGCTCCACTCACAGAGTCTCAGGATTAATTTCAACAAGACAGATATTCTATTCATCACAGGAAATCAATCCTTTTCCCCACCCGCATCTATAAAGGTGAGAGACGCCGAGCTCCCAAGCAGACCCACCATCCACTACCTAGGCGTCATGCTAGATCGGCACCTCGACATGAAAGCGCACATAGGCAACACCATCAAGGCAATCTACCATAAGATGCGGACAATTCGACACCTCCAACCCTTGCGGCAGCCAGAGGACTTCCGAACAATTTTTCCAGGCACTTGTAACCCCCCACTTTGACTACGGCAACGCGATCCTGCATGGACTCCCCAAGAACACATTGAACCCACTACAGCTAGCAATGAACGCTGCTGCCCGCTTCCTACACGGGGCCTCTAGAAGAGACCACATTATCCCAATCCTAAAAGACCTGCACTGGCTGCCGATCAACTGCCGGCTCACATACAAAGTAGTACTGCTGACCTTCAAAGCCATCAACAAAATATCCTCCACCTCCCTAACGGACCTTCTCCACCCCACTCCTCCAAACAGATCAAGAAGGACCTTCGCCACCAACACACTAATAATCCCCAGTGAAATAACAAAATGCTCTCAGGCAACAAAGAACAGAGTCTTTGCGTTCTACGCACCTACTCGCTGGAATGAGCTCCCAACCACCATCCTAGAAATCACTGACCTCACCCAATTCAGGAAGGCATTAAAGCACCACCTTTTTCTTCTATATTACTCACATGCCAACGATACAATTCCACCCACCATACCCCCACCCATCAGTCCAACCATCTAATTGTAAATAACTGACAATCCTGTACATAGTTATTAGAGCATGTCATGACGCTGCAACAGCTCAGTGACCCTCTGCTCAGATTGTATATAGTTACCCCAGTTCTAAATCCGAGTTACAATACCCGTTCAATGTTACTTGTAAACGGCACTGATTTTAAAAAGCGTGGTGTAGAAAAGCTTTAAATAAATAAATGAAACTGAAAATGCACCATGGGGGACTGCAAACCAGAGGAAGCACTGATGCTCTGCCTGAATTGGAACATGCAGGTAGGCCTCCATTAGGTCCAGGACGGTGAGGAATGCATCCTCGGACCGCTGAAATCACCAAACATAAGATCTCCATGTGAAAATGTAGAATGTGAAGAGCCCAATTGACGTGCTTGAGATCAAGGATTGGGCAGAAGGAGCAGTCCTTTTTGAGTACCACAAAATAGATGAGTATCAACCAGACCCTAACTGGTCTGCTGGTACTAACACCACCGCCTGGAACTGGAGAAAATGGTGAAGAGTTTGACGGCTGCCTGCTTGTCTGGGGCCCTGCAGGGTGAGGCCATCGCTTCTTTCAGCAGCTGGGCAAACTCCAGGGTATAACCCTCACAGATCACCTCCAGCACCCACTGGTTGGATGGATCTGGGCACAGGTGGAGTGAAATTGCTGAGACTATCTCCTACTGGCACCAATTCCACAGGATCCCGATGCCCATCATTGCATTTGGTGCCCATGGTTTCACTTGAAAAGGATCTGCACCGCCCCCCCCCCCCCCCAACGAGAGGGCTGACCTTTTGAGGTTGATACCTGCCCCTCAAATAGGGAGTGAGCTACATCGCCCTGTAGCAACTGAAATCTGTGGCTGACTCTTCTGAATACACGAAGCCTGGGACAACTTGGGCATGTCCTCAGGCAAATGGGCTGGCCTAGCTTCCCCCAAATCTTTCACTAATTTATCCAAGTCCTCCCCAAACAGGAGTTTCCCCTGAAGGGAAGCCTACTTAGCCGCCTCTTAGATGCTCCATCCACGAACCATTTTCAAAACCATAGTAGCCGACAGGGGGCCACAACTGAGGCCATGACTTTGGCTGATGTTCGTACCAAATCATAGTGCAAATCTGCCAAATAGGCCTCCCCCCAACTTCCTGGCAAGCCAACTCTGGCACCAGTATGGATGACCTATGCCCGTCACAAGCACGCTCGAGCCACATAGGCTCCACAAACCACCACCTGCAGCGACAGGGCACTGACCTCGAAGGCCTGCTTCAGCTTCATTTCGAGTCTCTCCTCTGTGGATCTTTCAGGGCCACCCCTGTCTTCAGCTGGCATGGTGGTCATCTTGGTGATTGCTTGTATTGCCTCGCCAGGATATTAAATTCAAGAGCAAACAGCCACATGTGCATGGTATTTAATAAGCTATTTAATATGACAATTAGCTAGACAATATAACAATAAGTTAGTGATATTACAATGACAACACAACAGTTGATATTGCATCTCCAAACTCCCTGACATCATTGCAGGGCAATAAAACAATGCATCACCAAACTTTCTGACATCACAGCCCCTTTATCATCAGCTGGGAGAGCCACAGCGAAGGCTGGAGAAAAGTCTGGGACCCCTCACGCACTGGCCAGGCGGACATCGGCTCTCTTCCTGCCTGGATTTCTCTAGCTCTTTTTATAGGCTGTAACAAATGTCACAGCTGGACCGCATGACTCCTCGCATGAGATTTTCCCTACAATTATTCTGCACGCCATGCGTCTTTGATAAACAACAGTAATTTCTGACCAGTCCTTCTCCAGCCTTTGTTCGCAGAGTTAATAAACAATTCTGGTCAGTCATTCCCTATACCTTTGGTCTCCAGGCTAGTAAACAATTCAAGTACAGCTGGCTCAGCATAATTCCTCACATATGGGATGGTTCAAAAGTTCAATATTCCTTGCTGATTCAAAGAAATATTTAATTTGTAATACACTGCTGTAACTAGCGCATCGACCTTAGGCAGGCGAAGAAGCTCTCTTGCTTTGGGACAAAAGCGGATAAAGCCGAGCCTTGGCACGACCGCCTCGCAAGCCAACCTCTGGCACCTCCCGCTCAGTCTCAATCATTTGTTTGATTGCCCCGTGAATGGGAAAAGCCCACTTCAAGGACCAAAAACTCCATAACAAGGAATCCTCCGGATCCTGAGGTTTGCAGGAGAGATTGAGCGAGTTGGCAATGAGCCGACCATCTTCTCCATTCTGAAGACGCGAATGACCCTAGGATCGTCCCCTGGTGAGAACTCGTCCCCCCTCGAGATCCAGGTGAGACTCCTCTGTGTCCACACCAGATAGGCCCTCTAAAGGGTCATCAGTCCGTCCGGACTCCTGTCAAAGCTGCCTGAGGCTCCCTGTAGCCCCAAGCTGTCAGCTGCTGACCCGTAAGTCCCTGGAACCACAGGTGGCATTGATCTACCCCTGAGGGTTGCCCCCCTTCCACCGAGCATCACTGCTGCATTTTAGCATGTAGGACTGATGCATGAGCAAAATGAAATCTGGGGAGAAGGGGACTCTGTGCATCTCTCTCGGAGCCCTGACCTATGGCCCCAAGAAGTTGAGTGAAGAGGGAACGTGCTCACCTAAAATGGCCACGGTTCCCACCACCGCCATAGGAACTGCTGCCACCGACTGTTCAAAGCCTGACAGGTCCCTCTGCTGCGGGAGAATCTTGGCCCTGAGCCCTTCCGCCATTGGGATGCCATACTGGGTCAGACCAAGGTCCATCAAGCCCAGCATCCCGTTTCCAACGGTGGCCACTCTAGGTCAATGTACCTAGCAGTTTCTCCAAAAGAGACAGGTTCCACAATGCTTGTACTGGGGCAAGCAGTGGATATCCCAGGTACCCTTTTTTAATAATGGTTTATGGACCTTTCCTCCAGGAACTTGTCCAAACCTTTTTTGACCCCGGCTACACTAACAACTTTTACTACATCCTCCAGTAACAAATTCCAGAGTTTGATTACACATTGAATGAAAAAATATTTTCTCTTATTAGTCTTAAATAGGTTATCCTGTAGCTTCATTGCAAGTCCCCTAGTCTTTCTATATTTTGATGGCTTAAAAAATCAAAATAAGAACATAAGAACATAAGATATGCCATACTGGGTCAGACCAAGGTCCATCAAGCCCAGTATTCTGTTTCCAACAGTGGCCAATCTAGGTCATACGTACCTAGCAGTTTCCCCAAGGGACACAGGTTCCACAATGCTTGTATTGGTTCAAGCATTGATATCCTGGGTCCCTTCTTAATAATGGTTTATGGACCTTTCCTCCAGGAACTTGTCCAAACCTTTTTTAAACCCAGCTACACTAACAGCCTTTACTACATCCTCCGGTAACAAATTCCAGAGTTTGATTACACGTTGAGTGAAAAAATATTTTCTTTTATTAGTCTTAAATAGTTTACCCTGTAGCTTCATTGCATGTCCCCTAGTCTTTCTATATTCTGATAAGGTAAACAATCGATCTACGTTTACCCGTTCCACTCCGTTCATTAATTTATAGACTTCTATCATATCTCCCCTCAGCCGTCTCTTTTCCAGGTTAAAGAGCCCCAACCTTTTTAGCCTTTCTTCATAGGAGTAGCCTTCCATCCCCTTTACCATTTTGGTGGCTCTTCTCTGAACCTTTTCTAAAATTGCTATATCCTTTTTAAGATATGGCGACCAGAATTGCACACAATATTCAAGGTGCGGTCTCACCATGGAACGATATAGAGGCATTATAATATCTTTTGTTTTATTTTCCATTCCTTTCCTTATCATACCTAGCATTCTATTTGCTCTCTTGGCCGCCGCTGCACACTGGGCCGAGGGTTTTAACATGGTATCCACAAGGACGCCTAAATCTTTTTCTTGGGTGGTGGTTCCTAATGTGGAACCTTGCATCGTGTAACCATAGTTTGGGTTGTTCTTCCCTAGGTGCATAACCTTGCACTTCTCCACATTAAATCTCATCTGCCATTTTGATGCCCAGTCTTCCAATTTATCAAGATCCTCTTGCAATTTTCCACAATCCTCCTGGGTTTTAACAACTTTAAATAGTTTTGTGTCATCAGCAAATTTGATAACCTCACTCGTTATTCCACTTTCCAGGTCATTTATGAATATGTCAAAAAGCAGCGGACCCAGCACAGATCCCTGGGGTACACCACTATTCACCTTTCTCCATTGGGAAAATTGGCCATTTAGCCCTACCCTCTGCTTTCTATCTTTTAACCAGTTCCTGATCCACAGTAGTACACTGCCTCCTATCCCATGACTCTTTAGTTTTGCCAAAAGTCTCTCATGAGGGACCTTGTCAAAGGCTTTCTGAAAGTCCAGATACACAATATCAACCGACTCACCTTTGTCCTCCTGTTTATTCACTCCTTCAAATAAACATAACAGATTAGTAAGACAAGATCTTCCTTGTCTAAAGCCATGTTGGCTGTCTCCCATTAGGTCATGACTATCTATATGCTGAGTAATTTTATTCTTTATGATGGTTTCTACCATTTTTCCCGGTACTGATGTCAGGCTCACCGGTCTGTAGTTTCCCGGATCACCCCTCGAACCCTTTTTAAAAATTGGTGTTACATTGGCGATCCTCCAATCCTCAGGTATTAGAGATGATTTTAATGATAGTTCACAGATTACTGATAGCAGGTCTGCAATCTCAAATTTCAGTTCTTTCAACACCCTTGGATGTATACCATCCGGCCCAGGTGATTTGCTACTCTTCAGTTTATCTAATAGTTGTAAGACATCTTCCCGATGTATCGATATTTCCTTCAATTCTTCCACACCTTTAAATACCACTTCAGTCGTGGGTAACATCCCTACATCTTCCTCAGTAAAGACCGAAACAAAGAATTCATTCAGTCTCTCCGCTATCGCCTTGTCGCCTCTTAGTGCTCCTTTAACCCCTTTATCATCTAATGGACCAACTGACTCTCTCACGGGTTTTTTGCTACGAATGTACTTGAAAAGGTCTTTATTTCGCGTTTTTTGCTTCCGCAGCAAGCTTCTTCTCAAATTCTCTCTTTGCCTGCCTTATCAATGCCTTGCATTTGACTTGCCAGTGCTTGTGCTGTTTCCAGGTTTCATCATTTGGCTCTTTTTTCCATTTCTTGAAAGATGCTTTTTTGGCAACAACAGCCTCTCTGACCTCAGCTTTAAACCATGCTGGCAATTTTTTGGACTTCCTTCCACTTTTCTTAAAGCGTGGAATACAGCTGGTCTGGGCTTCCAAGATAGTATTTTTCAACAACACCCAAGCTTGATGTACGTCTTTAACCTTTGCAACTGCTCCTTTTAGTTTTTTCTTAACTGTTTTCCTCATTCTATCATAGTCTCCCTTTCGAAAGTTAAAGGGTAGTACTGTGGATTTCCTTACTATCCCTCCTCCACTAATTAAATCAAAGGCGATCATGCTATGATCACTATTGCAAAGTGGCCCCAACGCCCTTATCTCTTGCACTACATCTGGTGTTCCACTAAGGACTAGGTCTAATATTGCTTCCCCTCTGGTCGGTTCATGAACCAGCTGCTCCAAGAAGCAGTCATTTATTTCATCTAGGAACTTTATCTCCCTAGCATGTCCTGTTGTGACACTGACCCAGTCGATGCCGGGGTAATTGAAATCACCCATTATTATTACTGCACTGTAACTTTTGCTAGCTTCCTTGATTTCTTTGAGCATTTCATCATCCATTTGTTCATTCTGGCCAGGCGGACAATAGTACACCCCCACTGCCATCGCCTTCCCCTTTTTACATGGAATTTCAATCCATAGAGATTCTACAGCAAATTTTGTTTCTTGCAAAACTTTAATCCTTTCTGACTCAATGCCCTCTCTAACATAGAGCGCAACCCCTCCACCAATTTGATCAGCTCTATCATTTCGATATAGTTTGTACCCAGGTATCACAGTGTCCCACTGGTTGTCCTCCTTCCACCATGTCTCTGATATTCCAATCATATCTAACCTCTCGTTTAGTGCTATATATTCTAACTCTCCCATCTTGTTTTGTAGACTTCTAGGTTATCCTGTAGCTTCATTGCAAGTCCCCTAGTCTTTCTATATTTTGATGGCATAAAAAATCAAAATAGGTTATCCTGTAGCTTCATTGCAAGTCCCCTAGTCTTTCTATATTTTGATGGCATAAAAAATCAAAATAGGTTATCCTGTAGCTTCATTGCAAGTCCCCTAGTCTTTCTATATTTTGATGGCATAAAAAATCAAAATAGGTTATCCTGTAGCTTCATTGCAAGTCCCCTAGTCTTTCTATATTTTGATGGCATAAAAAATCAATCAATGTTTACCCGTTCTACTCCATTCATTAATTTATAGACCTCTATCATAACTCCCCTAGGCCGTCTCTCTTCCAAGTTGAAGACCCCTAACCTTTTTTAGCCTCTCTTCACAGGGGTATCCTTCCATCCCCTTTACCATTTTGGTGGCTCTTCTCTGTACCTTTTCTAATAACGCTATGTACGTTTTAAGATACGGTGACCGGAATTGCACACAATATTCAAGGTGCGGTCGCACCATGGAACAATACAGAGGCATTATAATATACTTTGTGTTATTCTCCAATCATTTCCTTACGATACCTAGCATTCTATTCGATTTGCTCTCTTGGCCGCCGCTGCACACTGGGTGGAGGGTTTCAACTTGTTATCCACGATGACACCTAAGTCTTTTTCCTGGGTGATCGTTCCTAATGTGAAACCTTACATTGTGTAACCATAGTTTGGGTTGTTCTTTCCTAGGTGCATAACTTTGCACTTGTCCACATTAAATTTCATCTGCCATTTTTCACAATCCTCATGGGTTTTAACAACTTTGAATAATTTTGTCATCTGTAAATTTGATTACCTCACTCGTTGTTCTCATTTCCAGGTAATTTAAGAATATGTTAAAAAGCAGCGGACCCAGCACAGATCCCTGGAGTACTCCACTATTCACCTTTCTCCATTGGGAAAATTGGCCATTTAGCCCTACCCTCTGCTTTCTGTCTTTTAACCAGTTCCTGATCCACATTAGTACACTGCCTCCTATCCCATAATGTTTTAATTTCGCCAAGAGCCTCTCATGAGGGACCTTGTCAAAGGCTTTCTGATCCTCTGCTTCGAGGTCCGCCTTTTCACACTCTGCAAAGTCCAACCATGGAGAGGTAGCCCCAATGCAGGCTGCAGCCCACACAGACAGCCTTGGGGAGAAGACATAGGCCCAGCAAGAAATTGGCAGGAAGATGGTGATCAGGCGCTCAAAACTAAATCAGCCCGGAGGATCATCGATGTTTACGGACTGCCTCCCCCTTCCCCCTGTAGAGGGCTTACCTCCCAAACCAAGTGCGAGTAGTGCTCTGGAGAGTCTGCAGCCACTCCAAGACAATATGTGCATTTCAGACCGCACTTGACTTTGCCCATGCAGCCATTGCCTTGCGGACATAGAAGCCAAGCAGGGGACGGGAAATTGAAAGCAGCAGCCACCACGCTCTGGCAGATGGCCACTGAAAGCTGAGTCTGGCCGAGGGAGTAAGGCAGGGACCCTTGGCACCCGGGTGTGCTCAAGCGCCGCCTCCTCCTCCCCCAACTGATCGGGTTCAGGGAGTTAGAACATGCTTCCTCCTGTGCAGCTCTGGGGCAGGCAGGAACTGACTAACCTGTGCTAATCTAAATTATACTGAACGAACCCAGACTAAGGGGAAATTTATTTATTTATTTTTCAAGCTATTGTAATCCCTAAGCAGCATAGACCAGGCTACATGGAGCTGCTCACCATCTGCTGGAGATTGAGGATGCTGGCTTGGTAGGAGGAGTCAGAGCCCCTATGTAGGGTGACATCACCAAAAACCTGGAATGTTCTGTCTCCATCTGCTGGAATGGGCAGAAGACCCGGTAATTTGGACTGGACTGGAAGGACGCTGTGGAATTAAAATCACTGATCCCTTGAGTGGGAGGTATGTCTGCCATGGTGTTTGGCCTCACTGAAGAGCCAGGAAGTTTGTCTGACTAACCAAGGCCATTGGGTCGGCCTAGTCTAGTGTGTGGGAATTAACTGGTGGTCCAGGTCCCTTCCCCATACTACTACTTGAATTCACCATTGCTCCTCCGAAGTCCAACAAGGCATTCGCTGCCTCAAGTTAGTGTTGTCACACTCTTCTGTGCCGCAAGTTGGGGGAGGGGGAAAAAGTAACATGAAGAGCAGTTTTGCTGCGTGGGACTTCTGTTTTTAGCACCAACAGCACTGAACATTCTGTATTGGCAGCTCCCACTCTCCGTTTGCAGTTTTCAATGACCTGTGCATGTGAAGGGGTTTTGGCATGTTTTAGTTTGTTTATTTTTGCTATACCGATGGGAAAACCAGTGTGCATGGCATGTGGGAGCTGTCGAGGCACACTCTGTCCTCTGCAGGGTTCTGCCGGGTCTGCAGATAGTAGGCTCGTTCAGCAGAGGAGACCTTGTCTGCCCTTAAAGCTGCGTCGTCAGAGGTATTTCCTTTAGCCAGCTTTCTTAGTCTTACCTCTGCTTTATTTTGGAACACGTGGTTTTGGCAGGAATGGTGACCATGTCAGGGCAGTCCAGCCTCTCCAGCCCTGGAGTAATGGAGACCAGGCAGGACTTTTTATTTATTTTAGACCAATAGCTAGGATTGGTACCTGCTGGGGTACCTTTTTTTTTTCTATGGATTTCATCCTGCTGCTGC
The DNA here is from genome assembly GCA_033557465.1 of Ichthyophis bannanicus. Lineage (NCBI taxonomy): Eukaryota > Metazoa > Chordata > Amphibia > Gymnophiona > Ichthyophiidae > Ichthyophis > Ichthyophis bannanicus. The sequence goes on along the minus strand of CM066041.1, from coordinate 36,978,563 downwards.
ATCAGGCTTTATTGCCTGAAGCAGGTGCTGGGAGAAGGGACGCCAAGACAAGCCAAAGCTACCAAGAAGCGGGGGCTTCCAGAGTCTCTACAGGATAGGCGGGTGGACTCTATTTCTTATATACTGCCTTATCTGGTAATCAAGGCGGTCTACCGTATAACAGAACCAGCTCCATTAAACAGAATTAACTGTGTGCAAAAACAGAGTAACTATTTATTTAATTTATTTAACATTTTCTTCTATACCGCGCTATTAAAATCAGCGCGGTGTACATCGAACAAGAATACTGCAATGTATACAAATAACATTGAGTTTACAAATAACAGGGAATTGAACATGGGGGAGAAAACGGGGAAACTATAACTATTTACATAATTTGGTCTGAGTGGATTATGTGCTGTAGGGTTTATATATGCCTTGTAGGGAGAGTTGCATGTTGATTGAGTCAGGGAGGCAGGGAAGGTGTGGTATTAAGGTGCTTTTTGGCTTGAGGTAGGGGGTTGATGTTGGGAATGCCCATAGTGTTCATTGAAAAGGAATGTCTGTCTAATCTTTTTTGGAAGACAGTGAAGTCTTTTATTTCTTTCATATCTGGTGGCAATGCATTCCAAAGTGTTGGTGCATAGTGTGAGAATGCTCTTTTATTTGTTTTGGTTGCTTTACGGAAGTCGTCTGGGTGGCATAGAGTTTTGGGTGCAACTCCTTAGTCTTGTGTTCTGGGTTTTTGATATTAATGTGGTGATGTGTGATGGTGTTATGTCATTTAGTAGTTTGAATATGATAACCAGGTTTTTATATTTGGTTCGACTGGCTATTGGGAGCCAGTGGAGACTCTGAAGATTTGGTGTGATGTGATCTGTATTATTTGCATGCATTATTACACGAGCTGCTGTGTTCTGTGCAAGTTGGAGGTGCGATATTGTATGCATTGGGAGACTATGGAGAATGCCATTACAGTAGTCTAAGTGTGGCTTAATCATTGCTTGAATGACTGTTCTAAAGTCTGCTGGTTCAAGGAGCAGTCTTAGTCGCTGGAGCATTTTGGTTTTCCTGAATATGGTTTGTGCCACATTTGATGTGTGTGCAGTAAGTGTTAGGGCCCTGTCAATGATGACTCTGAGGTATTTTATCTGATCTTTTATTGTGATTGTTGCTGTTCCAAGGTGTATCTGGGGAGGTGGGGTGATTTCTTTATCTCTTGTTATGAATATGGTTTCTGTTTTGTTAATGTTTATTGCTAGGTTGTTAGAGGCAAGCCATTCAGAGACTTGGTGATAGCATGCCGCAATTTGCTCTAGATTAAGTTTTAAAGTATTGATTGGGAGGTACATCATGATGTCATCTTTATTTATTTATTTACATTTTTTATATACCGCGCTATTAAAAATCAGTGCGGTTCACAATGAACAGAACAATGCTATAATGTATCAACGACAATGCGCTTACAAAGAATAAGGTAATAGCTAAAGGGAGAACCTGGGTAAACTATTTACAGATCATTTTTACAATGCTACAGAGTATTCATGGTTGAAACAGGTTTGATGGCATCGGGATATCTTTACCAGGAGGTGAGCTGATTTAATCATTCTGACGTTGGGTTAGAGTTTTGGAACAGTTAGGAAGGGGGGTAAGAGGACATCTGCGTAAATATGGTAGCAAACTTTGTTTTTGGAAGATTTTGCATACTGGTTGAAGGTAGGTATTAAATAGGAGAGAAGATAATGCAGACCCTTGGGGGATTTCCCTGGTTTTGGCTAAAAGGTTGGAAAGTTGTGTGATCTATTTTTATCTGTTGGGTTCTGTTAAGATATGAGGTGAACCAGGCCAGGGTTATTCCAGAGATTCCAATTTGTTGGAGTCCTGCTAATAGCATTGAGTGATTAATGGAATTGAAGGCTGCCGCAATATCTAGGAAGATCATTACAACTGCATTTTTGGGTGGTTCAATACTTTTGGTGAGCGTGTCAAATAGGGCTATGAGTAGGGTTTCTACACCGTGGTGTGTTCTGAAGCCATATTGTTGTGTATCAAGAGGAGAGTTCAAATCTTGGTGGTCCTGTAGTAGGTTTTGTATAGCTTTTTTTTTCTTTCTATTTTTGTTAGATAAGGTAGGCTTGATATTGGCCTATATGAGCTTGGTTGTAGTTTGTCTAGTGTATTAGATTATAAAATGGGTCAGATAGTTGTCTGTTTAAGGGGTTTGGGCATGTAGCCTTGGGTTAATGAAAGGTTTACGAACTTTTGTATTACTGGGGCTAGGGCATCATGTGGTATCTTTACCCAAGTAACAGGGCATTGATCCCTTGGGGCTGTTTATTTTATTTATTTATTTCATTTGTATTTCTTATATACCACGCTATTATAATCAGTGCGGTTTACATTTGAACAGAACATACAAGAATGTAACAAGTTACATTGAGTTTTTTACATTGAACAGGGAAAGTAAAACATGGAGGAAAAAACATTGTAGAGACAATCTTTTCTAGTTGGGTTTTGGAGATTGTTGGGAATGAGTTTAGTTTTGGGGAATCAAACAGAAGTTGCAATAAGGTTTTTGGAGAAATGTGTGAGGTGGGACATAATTTGGCACTGTAGTAGTCTGCTAGGGTCTGTGGGCTAATTTGAATAGATGGGTCGGGGGTGTCAGTAGACTTAGTTAAAGATTTTACAATTTGGAATAGGTCTGTTGGGTCTGTCAAGGGAGTTCATTAGTATTTTTGTGTGGTTTACCTTTTTGGCCTTGTTAATGGATTCTTTGTATGTTTGCAGTGTGGTCATGTATTGTTTGTCTGTTGCGGCTTTGGTTTTCCGTCATTTTCTTTCTATTTTTCGGAGGTGTCTTTTTAGCATTCTAAGCTCATCATTATACCAGATAGAGCTTCTGGGGGTTTGATTATTTGTGGTTAGTGGGGCACTTGCTGCCTCTGAAATTGCCGTGTTCCAAGAGTGAATCTATATCTTTTGTTTCATAGGATAATTGAGGAAGGATATCCTTGTTAAAGTGTTTGAAGCATTTGTTGGGTTGTATCTTAGGTTTCTGTTTTTGTGTTGCAAAATTGTGATATTTGAAATGTGATACTATGGTGGCCAGACCATGGGACGTGTTACAATGTTACGCAGCGTTTTTTGGTGAAAAATTGGAGAGCTTCATTGTAACACGCGCCTTGCTTTATGTTTGATACATTGTTTGCTACAACAAAGACAGTGCTAGGTCTACTCAACATGTACCCCCTGAAGAAGAATTGAAACGTGTGGTACCTTAGAGGTGGCGTCGGGGATGGTATTAAATCATTGAGAAGCCGCAGCACATTTACTGTTTGCACTGTGAAGAAGACACGAAGATTTAAAAAATTTAAGATAAGTTCTGATTTAAATTCATATTTTCGAACGTGTGGCCAAGAAAGTTTTAGAACCAAAATATGAACCAAGAGTATGGTCATTGATGTTATCGGAGTTTGCAGCTTTGGGGCGAGTTACCCTACGTTGCTAAAAATTTTGAACTGAGACCATAGGTTCATAATAAATATTTGAGGACACTAACATCTTTATTGGACATACACGTGGTGTACAATTGGAACTTTTGTCTTAATTTTATAGAGGGCTTATCTTAGCTCAATAGTATTTACCCCTCTGTACAGCAGACCGATAGTTTGTATTGGGGGTTTAAGACTGAGCAGCGTTGCTTCCCGGTCCACCGGGTGATAAAGCAGATGATAGTCTGAGTGGGAGTGCCCGGAGGCTACTCTGAGGGGCGGTCGCGCCCTGGGTCGCCTTTATTCCGTTCCCCAAGAAGTCAGATTTGTTGAAGATGCCTAAGGTGGATGCCCTGGTTTCGGCAGTGACGAAGAAGACCACGATTCTGGTGGAAGGCGGTGCAGCGCTTAAAGATCTGCAGGATCGTAAGCTGGAGGGGCTGCTTAAACAAGCCTTTGATTCTTGTGCGCTAGCTCTTCGGGCTTCCATTTGTGGAGCATATGTGTCTAGGGCTTCGATCCGTTAGCTCCAGGGAGAATCGCCTTCAGTTCCTGCGGGGGAGTCTTCCGCGGAGGGAGCAAAGTTGGAATCGGCGGCAGCCTATATGGCGGATGCCTTTTATGACTTGGTTCGTATCTTGGCGAAGTCCATGGCATCCTTGATTGGGGCTCGACGGTTCCTTTGGCTAAGGAACTGGTCAGCCGATGCGTCGTCCAAAGCCAGGCTCAGTAAGCTCCCTTATAAGGGTAAACTGCTCTTTGGGGAGGCCTTAGAGAAAATTGTAAAGGATTTGGGAGAATCCAAAGGAGGTCGGTTGCCGGAGGATCGACCCAAGGCCTTTCGACAATCCTCCATGCAACGGGGGCAAGGAAAGGAGTTGCATAGATTTAGAGGGGCGCGTTTTTCTCCCTATCCCAGAGGTCGTTTTGTTTCCAGGGCTCAACCCTTTCGAGGGTCCAGAGGTTTTGGTAGGGGTTTTTTCAATGCCCAGCAAGCCTCTGCAAAAAAGCCACAATGAAGGTCAGCGGGTCCAGGTGGAGATAACGGTAGGGGGTCGCTTACAGGAGTTTCTCTCTGCCTGGACCGCTATAACGTCCAACCAGTGGGTGCTGGAGATAATCCGGGACGGTTACGCGCTGGAGTTCGCGCGGCCCCTTCACGACGCCTTCTTAGTGTCCCCGTGTGGGCTCGGAACGAAGAGGCAGGCTGTGGAGGACACGCTGCTGCGTTTAGTGCAACTGCAGGCGGTTGTTCCGGTTCCTCCAGACCAGTTAGGGTCCGGTCGATACTCAATTTATTTCGTAGTTACCAAAAAGGAGGGTTCCTTTCGGCCCATACTGGACCTCAAATACGTGAACCGGGCTTTGAGAGTGCCTCATTTTTGAATGGAAACGCTCCGGTCCGTAATTTGTTCCGTACACCCCGGGGAGATGCTCTCTTCGATAGATCTCACAGAGGCTTATCTGCATATCCCGATCAGATCGGATCATCAGTGTTGTTTGAGATTTGCGATCCCCTCCGGCCATTTTCAGTTCCGAGCATTGCCTTTCGGCTTGGCGATGGCTCCGGACCTTTACGAAGGTGATGGTGGTCGTCGCCACAGCCTTGCGGATGGAAGGGATTCAGGTTCACCCTTATCTAGATGATTGGTTGATCAGGGCAAGTTCTCGGACGGAGTCGGTCGCTGCTACCTCACGAGTGGTGCAGCTCCTGGAACAGCTCGGTTGGGTAATCAACCGTACGAAGAGTCAGCTGCAGCCGCAGTCCCGGCTGGTGTATCTCGGAGCAGAGTTCGACACAGAGCGCGGATTGGTTTTCTTGCCGGAGAGCAGAGTGCTAAAGATATTGGCTCAAGTAAAGGCATTTCTGCGGCTCTGGGCCCCCTCGGCGTGGCGGAATTTGCAGCTCTTGGGGTCCATGGCGACGGCCTTGGACCTGGTGCCCTGGGCCAGGGCACACATACGGCCCTTGCAACAGGCGTTGCTGTCCAGATGGTCTCCGCAACTTCATCCCTTACCGAGCAAGCTGTTCTGCCCGGTTGTGGTGCGCGACAGTCTCAGTTCGTGGCTAGATCCGAGACATCTCCAGGCAGGGGTTCCGTTGGAGCTTCCGGATTGGATGTTAGTGACGACGGACACCAGTTTATCAGGCTGGGGAGCTCATTGTCAGGCTCAAGTGGCTCAAGGGCTCTGGACCCCGGAGGAGGCGGTGTTTTCGATCAACCTGCTGGAGCTCAGGGCGGTTCGACTGGCTCTTCTCGCATTTGCTCCGTTCCTCGCAGGGAGAGCGGTACGGGTCTTCTCCGACAATGCGGTGGCGGTCTCGTACATCAATCGCCAGGGGGGCATGGGCAGTGCTCTTGCTGGCGGAGAGTCAGTTGTTGATGTTCTGGGCGGAGGACCATCTCGCGGCCTTGTCGGCGGCTCATGTGGCCGGACAGGACAATGTTCAGGCCGACTATCTCAGTCGCAATCTTCTTGATCCCGGAGAGTGGGAGTTGAACGCGGTGGTTTTTCATGACATCACCTTACGCTGGGGGCAGCCGGTGATGGATCTCATGACCACGCGCCTCAATGCAAAAGCGTCAAGGTTTTTCAGACGCAGAGAGCACATGTCCGAGGGTCTGGATGGTCTGGTGCAGCCTTGGCCGTTGGGCAAGCTGCTGTATGTTTTTCCGCCGTGGCCGATGATCGGTCGGATCGTTCATCGGATTGCCGGCCACAGGGGGAAGGTGATTCTAATTGCACCGGATTGGCCCAGACAGCCTTGGTATGCGGATCTGAAGCAGCTTCTAGTAGATTCCCCTTGGAGATTGCCGGCTCGGTGCAATCTGCTGAGTCAGGGTCCCGTTCTCATGCCACAGGTGGAACGCTTCTTGCTTACGGCTTGGCTCTTGAAAGGACACGGCTAAGACGCAAGGGATATTAGTCAGCGGTGGTGGACACGATGTTGCGGTCGAGGAGATCATCGACGTCTTTAGCGTATGTTCGCATATGGCGGGTGTTTGAATCTTGGTGTAGGCCACGTGGCGTTTCTCCGTTTTTGGCAGCTTTGCCTGAGATTTTGTCCTTTCTTCAAGGTGGCTTGCAGAAGGGTTTGGCTCTTAGTACCTTAAGGGTTCAGGTAGCGGCCTTAGTGTGCTATAGAGGAGCGGTGCAAGGCAGGAGATTGTCATCTCATTCGGACGTGGTTCGTTTTCTCAGGGCGGTGAAGCTTCTCAGGCTGCCGGTACGTTCGGTGGTTCCGGCTTGGGATTTGAATCTGGTGTTGGAGGCTCTAACTCGTCCTCCTTTTGAATCCGGTTCGCCGGGCGGTTTGAGAGAGTTATCGTGGAAGACCGCTTTTCTGGTGGCCTTGTGTTCAGCGCGGAGGATTTCCTTTCTGCAGGCTCTTTCTTGCAGGGAGCCCTACCTTCAATTTTCGGCGGAGAGAGTGCTCCTCCGGCCGGTGCCTTCGTTTTTACCCAAGGTGGTTTCTTCATTCCACCTTAATCAGTCAGTGGCTCTTCCCACCTTCCCTGATCTGTCTGGGTCGCCGATTGATAGAGCTTTGCGGAAGTTGGATCTGAGGCGAGTCTTGAAGAGGTACCTTAGAGCCACGAGATCTTTTAGGAAGTCTGACAGGTTGTTTGTTCTCTTTGGAGGTCCTCGGAAGGGGCACGCGGCTACTAAAGCATCGATTGCCTGGTGAGTGAAGCAGGCGGTGGTAGCCGCTTATGAAGCGGAAGGTCATTCGCCTCCCGTTGGCCTCAAGGCTCATTCTACGCGGGGTCAAGCGACTTCTTGGGCAGAGTTGGCCTTGGTTCTGCCGGTGGATATTTGCAGGGCCGCGACGTGATCGTCACTGCATACGTTCGCGAAGCATTATAGGTTGGATGTTCAAGCCAGGGAGGATGCGAGAGTAGGGGCCTCTGCGGTGGTAGCGGGGCTCGTGGGTCCCTCCCGAATTTAGGCACTGCTTTGGTACTGCCCAATGGTACCCTGGACTGGCCCGGAGAGACGAATAGGAAGGAGAAATTAGGCCTTACCTGCTAATTGTCTTTCCTTGAGTTCTCTCCGGGCCAGTCCAGGGCCCGCCCAGTTTTGTTTTTTCGCTAGGTGCACAGAAGGTCGTCTTGGTGGTGCCGCATCCGTTGGTTCGAAGAGACTAGCTTACTCTGGTGGATGTGGTGTTTGGGGGCTATTTGGGGGCTCCTTTTTTTTGGTGAATGCAAAAAAAAAAACCCAGAATGAAAAGAGGAGGAATACATAACTGAGTGGTCCTGTCATGGTCACTTTGTCAAACTCTTTGGGCTGAGATAATACAAAATACAGAGGGACAGCTGTGTTCTCTCCCGCAAGGGCGCAGTGGCGTTAGCGCGGGAGGTGCTTTTGATAGGGGAGTTTTTTTCCCAAGGTTGCGTTCTTTTTGTTGGTTTTTGGTGAGTTTTTCTCTTTTGCTCGGTAGTCATTTTGCGGTCCTGCGGTTCTACTGCTTTGCTAGAAAGGACTGGGGAGCTGGCACAGGGGGGAGTGGCTATGCCCTGTCAGCAAGAACTTGGAGTTCAGTCCTCAGCTGCTGAAGGGGATTGACAACACCCAATGGTACCCTGGACTGGCCCGGAGAGAACTCAAGGAAAGACAATTAGCAGGTAAGGCCTAATTTCTCCTTACCTACTTGGAGAAGATCTATCTCTGTTCTGTATGTGCGACTGAGGCTACATTTTCTGTTAGCATGGAGTTTCTATGTAGAAAGCTGTAGTAATCCGGCTGCTTCAGTTTTCTGAATAGGAATATGGATGTTCTGCCCTTTTTCGGTATGCCCCATGTCGTGTGAGTTTTGAAAGTTAGTGTTATGGAATAGTAGATTTGCTCTATGGGTCCTGTACTCTGGGTTCTTGGTAAGGTCAACTTTAGGGTGGTGTTTGGGGGGAGGGGGAGTACTGGAATACGTATTGTCTTTGAGATTTGCAGTTTTCTGTTCTTTATGCTGCCAGACTGAAAATTTTAAAATATTTTGTCAGGTCAGATTAAAGGAAATTTCAAATTTTAAGGGAACGTCTCAGTTTAATTTTTGTTTAGAAGTCGGATAGCTTCACCACTGCTGAGTTACGGACTTTTCAGGCTCTAGCACAATCCAATCCAGTGTTTGAATTCATGGCTACCAGGATTAGTTTCTTATTTTATATCTTCCCTCCGCATCAATAATCTGGTCATAGTGAAATTAATCAGATGTGCAGATTGGTGATGGTCTGATGGGAGGGGGGGGCTGTGTAAGTGGCGCTTCATTAATCAAATTTAATGATTTTTTTTATTGTTTTTGTTTTTATTGTAACATCTGTTTTACTAAATTCCATGTATGTTTGGAAGCCACCTAGGATTTTAGATTGGTGGCGCATACATTTTAAAATAAAGTAAACTACATTTCTGCAAATAATGCTGCAATGAATCTCCGCACACGACTGCATCACACCTTCATGCTGCCCCTGTGGAGGGGGGTGGACACTGGGAGGTGGAAGAAAGCAGAAACCTCAGATTGGGACCAGCATGAGCAAGAATAAAATGGTCACACAACAAAGGTAGAAAATAATTTTATTTTCAATTTAATGAACATCTTGGTGCTATCTTTATATTTTATAAAGTACAGGGAAATGCATCTTTCTATTTCTCTGGCGCTGCATTGTATGCAGAATCTGACTTTTTGCGGTTTCAGTTTAATTTTTGCCTAAACGTTTGTTAGGTTATGGTCACTTATTCTGTACTTTGGTGAGGGTCTGTGTTTTGAGTTTGTGGCCAAGGCCAGGTGTTCTGTTAACATGGAGTTTGTATGTAGGGATCTGTACTGTAGTAATCTGACTTGTTCAGCTTTTCAAATAGGTATTTGGATGTTCCAGGGTCTGCTGCAGTATTTACTGTTATGCTTTTTTTGGGTAGGCTCCTTATGTGAGTTTTGGAAGTTAAACTGGTATGGTATTGTAGGTTTGCTCTACAGATCCTCAGTGACTTTGTTGTAGGATTTTGTATTAGTTCACAATATGCCTGGTACTGGAGCATGTTTGTTAGTGAGATGGTCTGAATCGGATTTTATTTATTTTTATTTAAAAGGATTTATATACCACTTTATCCTGAAATCGAAGCGGTTTACACATCAAACAAATCAAAATGTGCGTGGGTGCGGGCATGCAGTTACAATTGACCGTGTAAAATATGATTGCGGGGTGAGCTATATACAATGAGATCTATGTACAGGAACTAGATACATACTGCAGGGAGGGGGAGGTGGGAGGCAGCTTGGATAGGAGGCGAGGTAGGGCGAAGAGAGGCCATCGGTCAGGTCAGGTGATGTCCTTATAATGTTTTTTAATTTTTTTTTTAAAGATATTGAGTTCTGAGGGTGAATGTCCTAGTTCTGCTCTGCATCTGTTGTTGAGGGAGGGGGTTCTGTGGATGCAAAATATATGTTCAAAAAGAAAAAAAGCAAGAACCATAACGCAGTTTATAACAAAATAAAAATGAGCTATAATTTGGTGTTATAAACAGTGCTGCAGTTCTCGTTCTTTCTTTTTAGTTCCTTGGTGTGCAGACATCTTGCATTTCCTCCACATTAATCGGCTTTGTAGTTTGGTTAAGTCCCTGACTGGAATTTTGAAAAAGACCCACCCCTTCCCTGCCCGGGGGGCACCATCTCATCCCTCGCTTCAGGCAGCAGGCTGCCTTGAGCCGCCCCTGCCTCTGTGTAAAGTCTCTGGTGCGACCTCATTTGGAGTATTGTGTGCTATTCTGGAGATCGCACCTTCAAACGGATATAAGCAGGATGGAATCAGTGCAGAGGGTTGCTACTAAAATGGTTAGTGGTCTTCCTTATGAAGCATATGAGGACAGACTTAAAGATCTTAATATGTATACTTTAGAGGAAAGGTGGGATAGGAGTGATATGATAGAGACATTACCATAAATGCACAAGAGGAGAGCCTCTTTCAATTTGAAAGCAAACTCTGCTATGAGGGGATATAGGATGAGAGTGAAAGGGGATAGACTCAGGAGTAATATGCAGAAAAATTTATTTACGGAAAGAGTAGTAGATGCGTGGAATAATCTCCCAGATCTCTAAAGGTAAAAAGGGAGGACTATTGTAGTTGATATGGAAGGACAGACTAGATAGGCCATTCCTTGATTTAAAGTGGTATATACTTACTGTTAAATAAAAAGGTGGTATATACATATAGTGTGTGTGTATGTATATATATATATATATATATATATATATATATATATATATATATATATATATATATAAATATATATATATATATATATATATATATATATATATATATATATATGTGTATATATACCAGTATGTATATACCACCTTTATACCACCTTCGTATATATATACATACTGTTAAATAAAAAGTGATAATGTCAAGCTGTTAAGGGTTCTGGTCCTGCCATGGGATCTCAATCTAATGCTGTCGGCTCACAAGGGTCCTCCCTTTGAGCCATAGGGCGCTACCACATTGAAGGATTTGACATTGAAGACGGTTTGCTTGGTGGCTGTCTGCTCTGCGAAGTGGATTTCAGAGCTTCAGGCATTATCTTGCTGGGAGCCTTAAATAAAATTAAATTAAAAAAGAAAAAAGAGCTCCCTGCAAGATAATGACTGACAGCGTAGTTACTCACCTGTAACAGGTGTTCTCCAGGAGCAGCAGGAATCAGTCCTCACATATGAGTGATGTCGGTGCCGACGGAGCCCTCATGCAGAGCATTTCCCCAGCTTTCAAAGAAAGCCTTTGGGAATGCAGTGCGTATGCGCGGTCCCCTTCCTGCCCAAGGGTGCCATCTTGCTCAGTCTGATGACATAGCTAAAAGACAGCAAAAATCAAAATGAAGGATAGGACTGCAATTCAAGGGCAGGAGGGAGGGTTGTGAGGACTGATTCCTGCTGCTCCTGGAGCACACCTGTTACAGGTGAGTAACTACGCTTTCTCCAGGATCAAGCAGGAAGTCAGTCCTCAGATATGGGACTCCCCAGCTCTAGGCTACTGTGAACCCAGAGCTGAAAAAATGGCTCCCTCTCAAGAGCCTCAGCATCCATGATAAGAATTTTCTCTGAGAATGCACCCCGTACGGTAACCCAACACAAAGGGCCGGAGGTTAGGAGTTGCCTAAACCTCAAAGAGATTACGGAGTACCGCCTGGTCGAAAACACTGTCCCGCCAGGACTCTCTCTCTAGGCAGTAATGGGCTGCAAAAGTCTGGCTTGAAGACCAAGTTGCGGCCTGGCAGATGTCTGCCAATAGAAAAGAGCGGAGGTGAGCTACTGACGCGGCCTTTGCCTTGACATGGTGGGCCGTGACCCGACCCTGCAAGGGGAGGTCGGCTGCCCTGTACACCCAGGTGATGCAGTCTGCTACCCAAGTGGACAATGTACACTTGGAGACAGGGAACACCATCCTATTAGGGTCAAAGGAGACGAAGAGCTGAGTAGCCCTTCGATACTCCCGCGTACGTTCTATGTAAAAGGACAATGCCCTTTTACAGTCCAGGGTATACAAGACTGTTTCAGCCCGGCTGGCATGCGTCCTGGGAAAAAAGGTTGGAAGAACCACCTCCTGATTAAGGTGGAAAGAGGAGTCCACTTTTGGGAGGAACTTGGAATGGGTCTGTAGGACCACCCTGTTCCTATAGAACCATGTGTAAAGTCTATTAGAAACTAGAGCTTTCTAGTTCACTCACACGTCTGGCTGAGGTAAGAGCCACCAGGAAGAGCGCTTTCCAAGAGAGGAAGCGCAAATGGCAAGTAGCCATCAGCTCAAACGGTGGGCGAGGTAAGTTGCTGCAAGACCATGTTCAAATCCCACTCAGTCGCTGGTGGATGAACCAGAGGCTTGAGTAGAAGCAGACCTCTGAGAAATCTGGATACCAAGGGGTGAACCGACAGACTGTCCGTCCACTGGTGAGTGGTGCGCTGACAAAGCACTGAGGTGGACCCGAACAGAGTTACACTTAAGGCCTAGGTCTGAAAGATGAAGTAGATACTGCAGTACTACTGGCACAAGGCAAGAGAAAGGATCTTCATTGCGCTGAGCACACCTTACTGTAAACCTACACCACTTGAGGGCATAGGACTTCCTGGTGCACTACCTCCTTAGGTAGAAGTAAGGGAGCTAGCACTATACTTTCAGCAGCCAGGCCATCAGATTGAGGGACCTGAGATTTAGGGTGCAGAATGGAACCCTGCTCTTGAGACAGGAGATCGTGTTGCAGCCCCAGAGGGAACGGAGCTTCCACCGCCAGCTGCAGAAGAAGTGGAAACGATGGCTGCCTCTGCCATCTGGGGGCTACCAGAATCACCGAGGCCTTATCCCAGAGGATCTTGAACAGAGTTCGGGCCACCAGGGGCATGTTGGGAAACGCATACAGGAGGCCCATGGACCAAGAGATTAGAAAAGCATCTGCTGCCATCCTCGGGGAATGCGGTTGTCTGGAGCAAAACCTGGGCAGCTGACGGTTTAGTGGACTTGCAAAGAGATCGATGGATGGAAGTCCCCAGCGGAGGAAGATCAAGATGCTGGACCACCAATGGATTCAACTGCCATTCGTGGGGCTGGTGAATCCTGCTTAGCTTGTCTGCTAGGAAGTTTTCCTGACCAGGTAGATAAACTGCTTTGAGAAACATGCCTTGTCAGACTGCAAAGGAGCAAAGGTCCCGGGCCTCCTGACATAGGAGCCTGGACCCTGTGCCTCGTCGTTTGTTCACGTAGAACATTGCTACCTGATTGTCTGTCTGAACTAGGACAGACTGTTGAGAAGGAGCATGGCAGAAGGTTTGCAGAGCTAAGCGGATTGCTCGCAGCTCTAAAAGGTTGATCTGCTGTGTGGCCTCCCGAGGGGACCACAGGCCTTGAGTGCACATGCCCTGGCAATGTGCACCCCAGCCCTTTTAAGGACGCATCTGTCGTCAGCACCCTTGTGTGTGCTGGAGCCTGAAAAGGTTTGGCAGATGTAGCCACCACTGTAAAGAGTTCAGAACTTGTCTGGACACCTTTACTCTGTCTCGGAGGTCGCTAGTGGCTTGTGTCCACTGATCTCTGAGACACCATTGAGCATCCCGCATGTGCAGATGGGCATTCGGGGTCACATGTACCGTGGATGCCATGTAGCCCAGGAGCCGCAGGTACTGCCTGGTGGAAACACGAGAATTGCCTTGGAACTTGTTGGCCAAGTCTATATGTCTGTGGGCCCTGTCCTCGGGCAAGTAAGCCCTTGCCTGAAGATTGTCGAACCTGGCCCCTATAAACTCTAGGCTCTGAGAGGGGAGCAAAGTGGACTTTGTGTAGTTTATGAAAAAGCCCACATGCTGAAGAAGAGAGACGGTGTGAAGAGTGGCCTGTCGGGCCTCCTGGAGTGACTGGCCCCTGATTAGCCAGTCGTCCAAGTACGGGAAGACAAAAATCCCCTGATTTCTGAGACAAGCCGCCACCACCGCCAGGCATTTGGTGAAAACCCTGGGAGCATAGGTCAGGCCAAAAGGAAGAACTCTGTACTGAAAGTGGTTTCCTCCCACCACAAATCTGAGATATTGTCTGTGGTCTGGATGGATGAGGATGCGAGTATAAGCATCCTTTAGGTCTAAGGAGCATAGCCAGTCTCCCTGCTTGGAGGTAGGGCAGCAGTATCCCAAGGGTAAACATCTTGAACTTTTCCCTCTCCAGAAACTTGTTCAGATTTCACAAGTCTAGGATAGGTCTGAGGCCTCCAGTTCTCTTTGGTACTAGGAAGTACCTGGAGTAGAAGCCTTGCCCTTCCAGGTGGTGTGGCACCGGTTCCACCGCCTGTTCCTTTAAAAGATTTGCCAACTCCTGAAGGAGGAGGTCCCTGTGTAGAGGGAGTCTTGGAGGCTCCCCTGGATAGTAGGAGGAGGTTAGCTGGTGGAAATGGAGCATATAGCCCTTCTGGACTATGCTCAGTACCCAGGTATCCCCTGTTATGGCTGGCCACCTGTAGGCGTACAGGGTCAGCCGACCTCCCTCCTGTGCTGAGTGGAGCTACGGGCGGAGGAGAGGCTATGCTATGGGAGTCATAAAAAAACCCTACCTGCTGTGCAGGAGCCAGAGTTGGCAGCTTGGGGGATTTCTGCCTACAGGGCCCATGCCCCTTCCCCTTGGCCTGCTGGCCCTGTTGGAGAGGCCTAGTACTGAAGGTAGGTTTTCTAGACAGCACCCTTCCTCGGGAAGAAGGGCTTCTTTCCCGAGCCCTTCTTTTTGTGAGAAGGGGCAGACATCTTTCTGGACAGTCTTGTCCTGGTGAGATTCTCAGTCTCAATTTCTGCAGCCTTCTCAGTCATGGGCTTGCCGAACAGGTTGTCACCTTGGCACGGGACATCGACCAACTTGTCCTGTACCCATGACTCCAGGTCCGATGACTGTAGCCAGGCCTGACGGCGTGCACCGATGCCGGCCGCTGCTACCCGGGCCGAAGCCTCGAAGCCGTCATAGGCTGCTCGAGAGAGAAACGTCGAGCACTCACGGATTCCTGAAGACAAGGCTTTGAATCTCTACAAGGGTTCTTTGGAAAGGCCAGCTGAGAACCCGGCAATCTCCTTTGCCAGGTCCCGTAAGTACATGCCCATGTACAGCTGGTAAGTCTGGACATGGCAAGACAGCATAGAGCCCTGGAAGCACTTTCTACCGAGGGCATCCAGGTTCCGGGCCTCCCAGCTGGGAGGCACCAAGGAGTGCATCTTTTGACTTTTCAGCCTGTGCATGGCCGATTCCACAACCATGGAGTTGTGCGGTAGCTGCGCGTTTTGGAACCCAGGGCTCTTACGGACTCGATAAATGGAATCGACCCGCTTGCTCAGAACCGGCGCCGAGGCCGGTGCTTCCCACTAATCGACCTCAACGACTATCGATCAATAACCACATTTTGACTGCGCCAACGTAATTCTGCATGGTCTCCCTCAGGCAACACTAGCCCCGCTCCAGCTTGCAATGAACACTGCTGCGAGAGTACTAACAGGAGCTTCACGGAGGGATCATATAACTCCAGTCTTGATGAACCTCCATTGGTTACCTGTTCAAGCAAGAACCCACTACAAAGTACTAACCCTGACCTTCAAAGCCTTGAACAACCAGACCCCCACAGCCATCAGCAAGATGATACACAGCGTACCACATAACAAACAGAAGACCCACAATGAAAAACACCCTAGAGGTCCCAAAAGCAATGACAAAATGCACAAAAGCAACAACGAATAGGGCCTTCACGATTTATGCACCTAGAGCCTGGAATGCCCTCCCCATATATATCCGAAACATCACCGACCTAACCCATTTCAGAAAGGCATTAAAGCATCTTCTGTTTACTAGATACTACCCCGAAACCAGCCTTAGTAAACAAGCATGGAGCACCTTAGCCAATCACCCAACGCACTCGGTTAATCAGACCCAGCATGAAAAAGGATAATCAGCTCGGTCTCCCTAACGGTACACCCTGAAATAGAATTTAGGCATCCAGCGTAAATAAGATATAGGAAGATTCCGTCTGAAAGTAGGTACCAGTGTAAATATGATGTAGATAGTTTCCCCCAGTTATATCCAAGTTGATCACCCTGTTCATTGTAAATACAACGCAGCGCGCCTGCCTTGTATAGTTGATGTTGAATGTAAACCGCACTGATCTAAATAGCGCGGTATAGAAGAAATGTTAAATAAATAAATAAATTCCCACATACGGAAGAGCAGCCATTCCAGCTTTGGAGGAACCGGAACAGTAAAGGCTTCCTTCGGAGGAAAATCATACTGGAAGGCATCAAGCTCTTCGTCCGCCGGGATTGCCAAAGCCTTGACCATGTCCCTGACAAAATCAGAGAATCAGGTATCCTTGGGGGGGGGGGGGGGGGGAGGGGACCTTATCCAAGGCTTGGACTCCGGGGAGTCCAACGTGGCGCACCGGGTCCGGAAGGTGTCAGGAGACTCCTCGTCCTCCGTCTCCCACGCCGACTCCTCCGAGTCGAGCGACTCCAGCCGTGTGGGCCTCGTTGCCACCCGTCCCAACGCCGAGGGCACCGGCGTCGACAACCTCGGCCCCGCACGGGAGGTCGAGGGAGACCTTGGCCGAGGATTGACTCGAGACTTGATGGACTCGAGGATCGGCTCGGCCTCCGGGGTCTACTTAGATGTCGAGGTCCCGGTGGTCGGGGCAGATGCACCAGTCAGACCAGCAATCAGTACCCACTGCTGCTCCATGAAGGCAGCCAGGCTGCTCTTCAGGGCCGTCAACCTGAGACCAGGCTCAGGAGACTCTGCAGCTCCCGACTTGGGCCCTGACAGCGTCGGGCCTCCCAGAGGAGAGTCAACGAGGGCAACAGATGTTACCTGACTCAGGGACTCTGGCTCCAGGCGAGGTAGTTTGTTCAGCTGCTCCTTCTCCGAGAGTCCGGGATGGCGGTCAGGGTTGCGCGACCTGGCCTCGAGGATCCAGGTGCCTCCACTTTACGCCACCCTCACGAGCTGCTTCTTCTTTTCTGCTCCCGGGTGGGAGACCCACTCTCAGAGGACCCACGACGGCGCTTGGATTCAGACTCCCGAGGTGTTGAGGCCTCTGATGAAGTCCAGGCCCAGCTGGACGCGGACTCCAAAAAAATACTTTCACATTGATGCTGACAGCTCTGAAGCGCCTTCGACATCTTGCCGCACGGGCCACAGACCAGCGGGTCATGGTCGGGCCCGAGGAATCATAGGCAGCAGTCATGTGTGTCGATGGGAGACATAGGTTTCTTGCACCGATCACATTTTTTGAACCTGCTGGCAGCCATCAGGGGGGAAAAAAGGCCCCTGCAAGTTCAAAAGAAAGGGCTGCCAGTGAAAATAACAAAGCGTGAACGCTAGTCACAAAGGACAAAAACTGAAAAAGAAGTTCCGGACTCGATACCGGTGTACCAAGCCGAGGCGGGATGGGGAACCGGCGTCGAACCGGATAAAGAGATGTGAAAAATCGCAGAAAAAAAATCAACTTTTCCCGGGTGATACGAACTAGGTCTGTTGCGCTCCACGGAAAAAGAAAGACTGAGCAAGATGGCACCCTTGGGCGGGAAGGGGACCACGCATGCACGCTGCATTCCCAAAGGCTTTCTTTGAAAGCTGGGGAAATTCTCCGCACGAGGGCTCCGTCGGCGCCGACGTCACCCATATGTGAGGACTGACTTCCTGCTTGGTCCTGGAGAAGCTCTGAAATCCGCTTCGCAGAGCAGATGGCCACCAAGCAAACCGGCTTCAATGTCAGATCCTTCAACTTGGTAGCACCCTATGGCTCAAAGGGAGGACCCGTGTGAGTTGACAGCATTAGACTGAGATCCCATGGCAGGACCAGAGCCCGTAACAACAGCTTGACATTCACTTTTTATTTATTTATTTATTTAACAGTATGTATATACCACCTTTTCCTTAAATGAAGGTGGTTTTACATTGAGCTCATGTTTACATTGTAACAATACACTTTATATTCAACTTTTTAACTTTATGTACATTGTAATGGAAATCTGGGAGGGGATGTATAGGGAAAAGTTGGTAAAGGGAAAAGGTGGTCTTGTGTCCTGTTCCTTCCGTTTTTGCCTAAAGTGCTTTCAGCCTTCCATCTTAACCAGCCGGTCACGCTACCGGTTTATCTGGGCCGTGGCGATAGTGAGGAGGATCATCTGCTACATTTATTGTATGTCCAGAGGGTCCTCCACAAGTATCTGAAAAGCCAATTCATTTCATGCATCGGATTTTTGTCCTCTTTGGTGATGCGAGGAAAGAGGAAGTGGCATCCAAGACCTTGGTGGCTCCTGGAGACAATTGCTTTGGCTTGCTTACTCCATCGCAAGCCCTTTCCGAGTGCATTGTGCATACATTTGACCAGGGCACAAGCGACCTCGGTGGAGTTCGGGCTCGTATCTCCACAGGACATTTGTAGAGCTGCGACCTCCTTGCTGCATACCTTCGTGCATCACTATCGTTTGGATGTGCAGGCTGCAGGAGATGTGAGGTTTGGTTCCATGTTGTTGCAGGCTGGGCTCACAGGCCCCTCCTGTGTCTAGTACTGCTGTGGTACATCCCATGCATCTGAACTGGATTGGAGAGACGATAAGGAAGGTGACATTAAACTTTACCTGCTAATTTGCTTTCCTTGAGTCCATCCAGTCCAGAACCCTCCCTTCAGCCCTTGTCAGCCTTTTTTCCGTTTTGAGCCCAGACAGAACAGAGTACATCCATCCTAGTTGTTCCGGGTTGTTATCCATATAGTTACCGGTTTCTTGGGGCTTCCCAGGGGTTCCCAGAGGTTAGCTCCACTATGGCGGAGCATAGTGGTGCCCACTTCCCCCCCCCCCCCCCAAAAAAAAGAGCAAATACAAAAAGGAGTTTATTTGTGTTATGGTTATGTCTGTTCTTAGTTGTTGCCCTTGGAGTTTGCTTTGTCAATAGAATACTGGTCTTGGTGTCATGATACAGAGGAACTCTGCATCACCCATCATCAAGACCTGGCATGCTCAGTCTCCAGCTGCTAGTGAGGGTTGAGAACCCCTGAATCTGGACTGGACTGGATTGGAGGGACTCAAAGAAAGCAAATTAGCAAGTAAAAACTAATTTCACCATATGATACAAATGTGTGTCTTATAACTTCTTGAAGTGAAATCAAATGGTTCTGATGGATATGTGGGCTTTGTTATATATGCCCCAAAACGTTTGTAGATTAAATTATTTAATGCTTGCCCATCTAGCACAACCAAATGGTCAATAGTCCGTGGGTCACTCCACATTATACTGAAGAGCTTATTCTTGCTGCGGTTGTGTCAGGGATGTTCATAGGACCCCCATGGATCACTACATGCACATTATACATGCATGGAGTGGCCTATAGACAATGAACTGTTTGGTTGTGTGATGTTGGCAAGATGATAAAGCATCTAAATATTTATTTATGGAGCTTCTTTTCATGTTAAAAACCAATACAAAGTAGTAAGAGATGAATATCCAGAAAAAAATATATTTTGTTTATTTTCCTGCTTTCTGATTAAGTGTGTTTATAAAATGAACTTTTTTTTCATGAAGCAGATAGCTTGGCTTCTCCTGAGCTAGAAGCCATCAATAAAGAGAGAGCAAACAATTTTAAGAGTCCACGCACACAGGACCTGACGGCCAAGCTGCGGAAAGCTGTGGAAAAAGGGGATCAGGTTGCCTTTTTAGAATTGATCTGGAGTAATCCCCGCTATCTGATTGGATCTGGGGACAACCCAACTGTTGTGCAGGTGAGCTGATTGAAGGCCTTACCAGAGGGCATCTGCATGTAGTTTGATTTTATATACTGCACTATTTCGAAATCAGCGCAATTTTCACAGAACAAGAATAAACGCTTTACATAGAACAGGCATCAAAGAACAGTACAATAAATATCAGGTACTTGGTAGTTTTAGCTTCTAAATGTGCAGGTTGCTTTAGCAAGGAGTCCAGCTCTTTTCATAAGGCTAGATATGGCCTAGATAGAACCACCCAAAGTAAGCAACAGCTTACAGCAGTGGCTTCTAGTTGTGAGTCTTTAGAACACACCTTTGGAATAAAACATATTATTGGACTCCCTTGTGCCTTGTCTACCTCCATCACCAGTTTTTTTTCTGATTACATCGGGGGTTTTGTGTTTGGTTTTTTTTTTTGAAGGTTCCTTCTTTGTTAGAATGTGTGTGGAGAAACCAAGTTACTCATTTTCGGGAGGGAGACTTTAGGTCTGTCCTGAATTTCTTACAGCCCTGTTACTGTGCAGCAATGAATTCATCACGGGCTATAACTATCACATTGCACTAAGGATGTAAGTTCAAAACCAGGACTGACCAGAAAGTCTCCTTTCTTAACATCCACTAGTCCAGTCCCGAATGCATAGGTTGAGTCTGTTAGCAGATGGAGAGAGACTTTAGAGCTGTGAGTACTGGCCTATGTTAAGTACCATGCAGCCACTTGCTCTCCAGTATTCTCTTGTCTCCAGCAGATGGTTACAGGCATCCCATGTAGCTGGATTAGTCTGATGTGAGCTCCTGGGTCCAGTTGGAGAATTGGTTTACAGAGTCAAGCAGTAATGGTCGGCAGGCATTCAGACAGGACAGTGGGACCGCTTGTTGGGTGATACTTGGAGGAGTCCAGGTTCCTCCCCTTGGCCAGTATCTCAGCAGCTCTTATTTTATTTTGCTGCTTTTAGTTTGGCTCTCTGTCAGCCTTTTGTATGCCTTTAGGTGGAAGAAAGTTTTTAAAACTTTCCCAGAAAAGGGGTTGTCTCGCGGAGGGGCTGATTCTCATAGAAGACCCATCTTCCTTTTGTCTTATGGGCTTGGCTCTTGAAAGGACATGCTTAAGGCGTAAAGGTTATATATTTGCAGCCTGCGTCAGAAGTCTTATGAGAATAGACTTGAAGACCTAAATATGTACACTTTGGAGGAGAGGAGGGACAGGGGAGATATGATTCAGACCTTTAAATACTTAAAGAGAAATGACGAAAAAACAAACCTCTTCCAAAGATGGGGAAGCTGTTTTTAGAGGGAATAACATGAAGCTGCAAGGTGGTAAATTGAAAGGCAATGTCAGGAAATATTTTTTCACTGAAAGGGTGGTGGATGCTTGGAATGCCCTCCCGATGGAAGTGGTGGGAGCAAACACGGTGATGGAATTCAAAACGGCATGGGACAAACACAGTGGATCCCTTTAAAGCAACAGGATTAAAACAAAATAAACGGAACCATCTAACTTCTCAACCATCTAACTTCTCAACCATCTAACTTCTCAACAAATAGGGGTGTCCTACACGGAGTGGTGGGTTCACCCCTAAACAAAGACATGGGGAAGGGTGGCCTGCACAGAGCAACAGGTGCACCTACTCTTGCCATCTTACTGGGCAGACTAGATGGACCATGCTGGTCTTTATCTGCCGTCATTTACTATGTTACTATGGAAGAAGTTATTACAGTGCTACTTCAAACTAGGAAGAGGTCAACTTCCTTGGCTTATATTAGAGTTTGGAGAGTGTTTGAAGTCTGGTGTGCTGAGAGGGGGTCTTTCCCCCTTTCAAGGCTTCTATTTCCAATATTTTGTCATGTCCTCAGGAAGTTCTCAAGAAGGGTTTTAGCCTTGGTTTCTTTTAAACTTTTAGGTGGCTATGCTTGCATGTGTCCATAGTTGCTTAGATAGCTCTACCATGGGGTCTCATTCTGAAGTGGTCTGTTTCCTAAAGGGCATTACCCATTGATGATCTTTATTTCGGCATGTAATTTCAGATTGGAATTTAAACTTGGACATTTGGTTCAGAGCACTTTTAGCCTTTGAAGAGAGCTTTACTGAAGGGTTTTTAGTTGCTGTCTGTTTGATGTGCATTTTGGAGCTATAGGCGTTGTCCTGTAGAGGAACCATTTTTTATTTTTCGGAAGCCATTGTTTCCGGTAGGACAGTTCCCTTCTTTCTTCCAAAAGTGGTGCTTGCCTTCCATGTTAATCAGTTGGTGGAATTACCTCCCTTTAACAAGGAAGACTGTGGCCAGTTTTTTTTCTTTTCGTCTTTTGGATGTTTATGGGGCGCTTATTCATTATCTGGAGCAGACTAACAGTTTCACAGGTCAGATTTATTTATTTGTATTTGGAGTGAAGAAGGGCAAAGCAGCTACTATTGCTTATTGGATAAGAAATGGTTTCTTCCACCTACATCCTTACAAGTCTGTTGCCTCTGCCAACATTTTGGGCACACTCCAACTAGAGGCACATTGCCCTCATGGACTGAGCCTCACTGAAATTTCAGTTGCAGAGATCTCTAGGGCAGCAACTTTGTCCTCAAAGCATTTGTTCCAAGCATTATAAGATTGAGGTGCATGCAAGGGGAAATGTTTTGTTTGGAGTTGCAGTGCTTAAAGCAGGGATGTTTTTATCCTGCCCAATGTAAAGGGGTGTTTTGTTACATGCTGCGTGTTGAAGATGGACAATAAGGACGGAAAAATTTGGTCTTATCTGTTCTTTTTTCCTTGAATCTAACCAATACCAGTCCAGAGGGCCTACCTTTTATCTTTGGACTTCCTGTGGTTTGTGGTTGTGGAGATCCACAACCTAATGGGGTGCCAGGAAGGCCCCTGGTTTGTTTAGACGTTTGATTTCTCTGGTTATGTTTCTGGATTTTCACCTTCCTGAAGGATTAATATTGGGGAAGGGGGGGAGTTTTGGTGGGTTGGCGCTTCTCTGCCTCCATCTGCTGGTTGGTAGGCACAACCCATGTGTTCTAGACTAGTCTAGTTGGACTCAAGGAAAGAAAACTAGCAGGTAAGACCGAATTTCTCCTTCCTGGAACTGGGTCATTCAACAGCTTTGTGTGCCAAAGAGGAAAAATAGCCTTCTTTTTGTCAGCTTAGTTATTGTGACCAAGTGACATTCAGAGAACCTATTAAACTTTATCTTTCCTTATCGTCCCTCCAGTCCAGCCCAGACATATGGGTTATGTCCCATGACCAGTAGATGGAGACTGAGCATGCCAAATTCTGATGTCACAGTATAAGGGCTCTGTGCACCTCTTTTCAGACCAGTATTCTCAGTCTCCAGCAGATGGTTGTGAGCTGCTGTGCAGTGTGGACTCCACTTGACAGGACGATTGGAAAAAAATAGATATTCTATTTCATCAGTCCAGTCCAGACATGCAGGTTGTCTCCCCCCCCCCTTCCAGCAGCTCGAGATTGAGTATGACAAGACTTTAGTGATGTCGCACTATAAGAGGCTCTGTGCACCCATTCCAAGCCCAGTACACTCAGTCTCTAGCAGCTAGTGATGGGCGTCTGTGTACACTGGTCTTGGTTGAAAAGAGGAAATAGTAACAGGAGAAAGAGAGGTCTTGGTGATATTTGGGGAAGAGGTATTTGGCCAGAATTAATATGAAAAGAAGAAAACAAAAAAAAGAGGAAAGCATTTGGAGTCATAGGATTCAAATGCACTGGCCAGGCCTTGAGCAGTTCAATTGAAAACGAGTGCTGCAAGCAGAAGGGTGATCTGGAGCTGTAGAGTTGGCCCAGCTCTCATTCGGGGGAAGTTACGGGCAGACGGGGGGGGGGGGGGGCCTTCCTCCCTCCTCCTCTAGTGCCCTAGCTATCGGACGATCCAGCAGGGTAAGTGCCAGGACTCAGTAGCAGGTGGAATAGTGTCTCAGGTAAATCGCACTTTGTTTTAAATTTTATTTCATCAGGCATTGGAGGCAGCTGTCTTTTTGCTACCACGTGAGAGGGAAATCTGTTTGGCATGGGAGATATAGTTGGGCTTCCGAATTATTTTACTCACAGGCGCTGCAGGATATGTGGCTATGCTGGGGAAGC
Source organism: Ichthyophis bannanicus (assembly GCA_033557465.1). Lineage (NCBI taxonomy): Eukaryota > Metazoa > Chordata > Amphibia > Gymnophiona > Ichthyophiidae > Ichthyophis > Ichthyophis bannanicus. Next base: position 36,954,747 of record CM066041.1, on the reverse strand, counting down.
AGCAGTGTACGGCCTGCTGCAGTCGGCATGCCTTCCTGTCAGCCAGCGGGTTTTGCCATGGTTGTGAGCAGGAGGGCCACACATTCAAAGTAATCATTTCTGTGGCTTGTGCAGCCTCAGGGGATGACTTGTCAACAATGGGGGAATTGTTTTCTTCTTCGGGGCTGCTGATTTCTCCACTTGCAGAGCCCGTGATTTCAGCGGGAAATGCTGCCATTTTGGGCAAGCCAGGGATGCCATCTCACTCGGTCAGAGGCAGCCTGGAGGTCTTAGCTCAACTCTGAAGATAACAGTGCCCTGGAGGCATCCAATTCTGATGAAAAAGGAGCCACAGAAGCACTAGATTTTGTTATATTTCTCCACCAAGCCTGTTGCCTGAAGCAAGGGCTGGGGAGAAAAATTGGAGCACACAAGAGGAGGTGGGATCCCCTCCTGTGGTCTTCTCAGGAGGAGACAGCAGATCTGGAACCTAAGAAGAGCCACTTGGTTGTGGAGCTGTGGCAGGAACAGGCTACCCTGCATTCTGAGGGCACCCCTAGAGGGCCCCTCAGGACTCTGGACCAAGACTGGGGCAGCAGAGCTGGAAGAGGGGGGAAGATCCTCCGGGGAAAGGTCCCAATATCAGGATATTTTGCAGAGGAATGGTCTATGCTGATTGCACAGTCACTGGCTGCTCTGAATATTAAATACGACACTGTCTGCTAACAAGTCCTTGGAGGACCCCCTCTTGCAGGGGGGTTCAGGTTTGCACAGGCGGCCTTTCCAGTCCACAGGCCTATCAAGAAGATAATAGAAGCTGAATTGGAGACTGGCCTGAGGGGCACTCGCATGATGTCTTGCCTATACCCTCTGTCAGCGGAAGAGAGGGAGCTTCTCAAGCTCCCTATGGTGGACACCCTGGTGTCAATGGTCACCCAAAAGACCACCATCCCCGGACCTCCAGGATAAGAAGCTTGAGACCCTGCTGAAGCAGTCCTTCAAGATTAATGCCCTGATGCTGCAGCCCTCATCTGTGGGACGTACATGATGAGGGCCTTCCTACGCTGGACAGTATCTTCTGGACTCTGATCTGGACTCGAGCCAGATGAGGCAGAAAGGCATGATGCTGGAATCTGAGTCTGCGTATTTGTCAGACACCTTTTATGACATGGTTCAGGTATCTGCCAAGAGCATGGTGTCGACCTTAGCAGTTAGGCGTTTACTGTGATTGAGGAATTGGTTGGCAGATGGGTTGTCCAAGACGTGCCTCAGCCAGCTCCCTTTCAAGGGGAAGCTTCTCTTTGGGAAGGCGTTTAAGAAACTCATCAGGGACCTGGGTGATACCAAATGCAGGCGTCTGCCCGAAGATCAGGCTCACGGGGCTAAGTTAATGGCCCTCTGTGAGAGGACAACCCCTGGACTTTCGGTGTTTTCGCGCAGCCTGGTTTGGGCCCTATCAGTGGGGCTCTTTCAATAATAGGGGGCAGACCTTTCGTGGGGGTCGGAGGACTGCCAGAGTTGCTATGCCAGTATCTCTGTAGGTTCCAAAAAGCCACAATGAAGCAAGGGGGGCCCAATCTGAGTTAGTGCCTGTAGGGGGTCAACTACAGAGGTTTTACTCCAATTGGATCTAGGTTACCTCTGACCAGTGGGTTCTAGAGGTGATTCAAAAAGGGTGTGTCAAATCTAGGGCATAACCTATTTCCAACACATTCATGCCCTCTCCCTGCAGAGCTCTGGACAAGTGGCAGACATCCGCAATATCCTCCAGCAACTTTTATGCCTACAGGCGGTAGTTGAGGTACCTTCTGCAGAGAACGGGTAGGGACATTGCTCTATTTACTTTGTAGTGCCCAAAAAAGAGGGCTCCTTTGGCCCATTCTGATCTCAAGTATGTCAACTGGTCTTTAAGAGTGTCTCATTTCCACATAGAAACACTCTGTTCAGTTATTGTGGCAGTATGCAGAGACAAGTTCCTCACGGCACTCGATCTGACTGAGGCATACCTTCAGATTCCCATTCAGTCAGAGCATCAAAGGTTTCTGCACTTTGCCCTTCCGAAGGGGCATTTCCAGTTTTGGGCTTTGCCGTTCAGACTTGCCACCGATCCAAGAACATTCACAAAGATTATGGTTGTGGTGGCAGTGGTGCTGTGCCGGGAAGGGATCCTAGTGCACCCTTACCTGGATGGCTGGCCAATCTGCATGAAATCTGCACAGGAAAGTGGAGGCCATGCAGTGTGTGGTCACGCTCCTCCAATGCCTGAGCTGGATAATCAATTTCCCAAAGAGCAGCCTGGACCCCTCGGGATCTTCTTCATCTGGGAGTCAGATTTCAGACAGACGGGGGATTGGTGTGTCTCCCCTCAGAGAGCACAAACTGCAGGAACAGGTTCCACGCTTCAAGATGCAGGCTCTGATGGCCTGGCATTACATTTTTGCTACTGGAATCCATGGCAGCAACGCTGGAGTTGGTTCCATGGGTGCAGGCCCACATCGGTCATTGCAAAGGGCTCTCTTGTCGCAGTGGTCACCTCTCAAGTACCCACTTTAGAGAGGACTGCTGTGCCCCTTGCGGATTCTGATGTCCCTGCATTGGTGGCTGCTTCAGGAGAAGCTCTTGGCAGGAATGCCATTGGACCCGCCCGACTGGGTGGTGGTGACCACAGATGCCAGCCTCTCTGGATGGGGGGAGTGCATTGTGAGGCACACACATACCCGAGGCATTGGTTGCCGAAGGAGGCGATTTGGTCCATCAGTCGTCTGGAGATATGGGCATGTTTTTGGCCCTTCACCTTCTTCCCCTTTTACACGTCAAGGTCATGAGTTTTCTCTGACAATGCCCCAACCGTAGCCTACAAAGGGTGTGTATGCAAATGAGCTGTTTGCAAAACTTCAGCGTAAAGTTGAAAGGAGGGGAGCCAAAGCATGTGCAAACAGATGCATTACAATTGGCCGTGTGCACATGTGTGTAAATGTCAAAAGCTCACATTATGCGCACAGGACGTGCTGGTTCTTTTGGCACTCGGCTCATAACAGACACTATTTTGCCCAAAAAAAACATTTTTTTATGAAATCGCAACAGACCCCTAACAGTAAATGGAGAATGATATATAAGTGAGTCCAAAAAATGCACATGGATAAGAAGCAGAAGACGTTTCTTCTTGAACACCAAACTTCTGCTTATATGCTAAAAGATACATACAAAAAGATTTCACGTTGAAGATAACAGTTCACTGGTATATACCCTGAAAAGGTTTTTCCCTACAAGCAGTACGTTTGTCACTTCAGACCAGGGGTAGAGATATTGGTGCTCCTGCTGGTTATGTAGAAACATAGAAATATGACAACAGAAAAAGACCACATGGCCTCTCTAGTCTGTCCTTCCATATAGACAACTATAACGGTCCCCTTTTTTCCTTTAGAGATCCTTTGTTTGTCCCATGCCTTTTTGAATTCAGATACTGTCCTCATCTCTACCACCTCTATCACTCTTTCCGTAAAGAAATATTTCCGCATATCACGCCTGAATCTATCCCCCTTCATCCTCATCCCATGTCCCCTCGTAGCAGAACTTGCTTTCAATTGAAAGAGGCTCTCCCCCTGTGCATTTATGCCACTGAGGTATTTAAACATTTCAATCATATCACCTCTATCCCGCCTTTCCCCTAAAGTGTACATATTAAGATCCTTAAGTCTGTCCTCATATGCTTTTATAATGAAGACCACTAACCATTTTAGTAGCCACCCTCTATACTGACTCCATCCTGTTTATATCTTTTTGACGGTGCGGTCTCCAGAATTGCACACCATAATCCAAATGAGGCCTCACCAAAGACTTATACTGAGGCACTATCACCTCCTTTTTTTTCTGCTAGCCATTCCTCTCCTTATGCACACAAGCATCCTTCTAAATTTTGCCGTCGCCTTTTCTACCTGTTGAGCTACTTTAAGATCATCAGACACAACCACGCCTAGGTCCCGCTCTTCTTTAGTGGACAAAAGTACTTTACCCCCTATGCTATATTGCTCCCTTGGATTGCTGCAGCCCAAATGCATGACCTTACATTTTTTAACATTAAATCCCAGCTGCCAAATTCTAGACCATTCTTCAAGCTTAGCTAGATCCCTCCTCATGTTATCTACACCTTCCTGGATGTCTATTGCAGATTTTGGTATCCGCAAAGAGGCAAACCTTACCCGACAGCCCTTCCGCTATATCACTAACAAAGATGTTAAAAAGAATTGGACCAAGGACAGATCCCTGGGGCACACCACTGGAACATCCTTCTCAGTGAGCTCCATTTACCTGTACTCTTTGTCGCCTCCCACCCAACCAATTTCTAACCCAAGCAGTAACTTTAAGGTCCATCCCTAGGGTGCCCAGTTTGTTTATAAGTCGCCTGTGAGGAACGGTGTCAAAGGCTTTACTGAAATCTAAATACACCACATCTAGGGCTCTCCCTCGGTCCAACTCCCTGGGCACCCAGTCAAAGAACTCAAATCAGATTTGTCTAACAAGACCTGCCTCTGGTGAATCCATGCTGCCTTGGATCCTGTAATCTGCTGGACTCCAGAAACCTCACTATTTTCTCTTTCAGCAGCGTTTCCAATAATTGACTCACCACCGAAGTTAAACTAACCGGCCTGTAGTTTTCAACCACATCCTTACTTCTGCTTTTGTGTAAAGGCACCACATGATCCTCTCTCCAGTCCTTTAGCACCACTCCTGACTCCGAGGCATTGAAAAGGTCAGTCATTGGAGCTGCTAGAACGTCCCCAAGTTCTCTCAGTATTCTAGGGTGTATCCCATCAGGTCCCATCGCTTTGTCTACTTTAAGTTGAGCTAGTTTCTCACGAACACAGTCTTCTGAAAATTGTTCAAGATGTCCCTCGCTTCTGTTCCTGTTTGTGAGTGTTTTCTGAGATCCTGCTCCTGGTTCTTCATCTGTGAACACAGAACAGAAAAATTTGTTAAGCAATTCCGCTATCTCCAGGAACAAGCAGGAATGTAGTCATCACATATGGGTATCGTCGGTACCGACGGAGCCTGCACGGGAATGCTCCCCAGCGTCCAATCAGAACGCTTTTAGGAGCATCCCACAGCGCCTGCGTGCTGCCTTCCTGCCTTTCCCAACTGCCTCTCTCCAGTTCTTTTTCCGCGGAGCCAGCAGGTCGTGTTCCTGTCACTGCAGAAGAATTTCTTTATTTTCTTATTTCTTTTTGTGGTCGCGTCTGCCTTCTACGACGCTCTACCGCTATCGCCAGTCTGTCTTTTCTTATTTCTAAAAAAAAATATATATATATATGTATATTTCTTTTCTATTTTCTTCAGGTGCACCCGCCTTTTTGGGCCTTAGGCCCTAAAACTTCCTTAACATGGAAAACCTGCCTCAGGTTTTAAAAAGTGCACCAAGTGTGGCGGTACCATTTCCGTCACTGACACCCATGAATGGCGTTTAAAATGTTTAGGTCCTGACCACTCCATCACGGATTGTGTGTCCTGTGCCATGATGTCTAAAAGAAGTCGGCACAACCGAGCTGCCAAGCTTAGTACCCTGTTTCCCTCTGATGCAGCTTTGGTGGCATCGCTGTCTTCCAGGGCTGCTTCTTCCTCCCGTGGATCTCAGGTAACTAAATATAAATCTAGCCGGTCCTCGAAGGGTAGATCTCCTTCTAAGCATCGAAATGCCTCTGGCATTGCCCTCGAGGATTCTGCACCGGCAAAATTACCCCGGCGGGAGGCTGAGGCTTCCAAAGCATTATCGAGGTTTCAGGATGTTCTAGATGGCTCGGCCTCAACAGATCTCCTGGTGCCATGCTCTGGGGTACCGGTGGCTTCCACCGGTACCGATTTCCAGGCATTGGCGCCGTACATGGACCAGAGAATTCTGAGCATGGAACGCAGTCTGGCGGCTTTCCTTGCGGCATCGAAGCCCTTGGTACCGCGACAGACAACTCCTCCGGTACCGGCATCGGTATTGGCATCAGCACCAGTACCGATAGCATCGGCATCTGTGTCTGCTATGCCGGTACTCTGTCCTACGATGCCCTCCGGTATCGACCTTGGTTGGTACGGGTATCTGGCTCTGCAGGAGCATCCGGACAGGCGATACTTCGAGTCCTCAGAAGAATCTGAGGATTCTGAAAGATCTGTCGATGCAGAGATACTTCTTCCACAGGAGTCCTTCTCCCCTAAACGCAGGATGTCTCCTCCAGAGGACATGTCTTTCCAAGACTTTATCAGAGGTGGCTCGGGGCCTGTCCATCACTGTGGCCCCTGAAACAGAGCCAAGGGCCAACGAGTTGGAAATTTTACAATATCCCAAAACTCCTAAGGAGGCACCTACCTTACCAATTCATGAGGTTCTATATGATCTCATGTTGAGGATGTGGGAAACACCTCTTACCACCTCTCCTCATTCTTGTTGGTTAGATACTATGTATCGTGTCCCTCCTCCTTGTCCTGGGTACCATAAGACTCAGCTTCCTCACCACTCTATTGTGGTTGAGTCAGCTATGAGAAGGATTAGAAGTGCAAAAAGATATGCCTCTAATCCTCCAGGACGTGAATGCAGAACCCTGGATGCTTTTGGACGTAGAGTCTTCCAAGCTTCCATGCTTGCTGCAAGAATCAGTTCCTATAGTCTCTACATGGGAATGTTCCTAAAGGAGGTCACAGATAATTTGCAGACTTTAAGTCCTTTCATTTCTGAAGATAAAAAGCAGGACTTTCTCACTTGGGTCAAACATGCCCAAGATGTCTCTAAATTCTCCAACCGTGCAGCCTTTGACAGCTTTGAGTGTATACGCAGAACCTCGGCTATTGCCATAGGTGCACGTAGAATTGCTTTGCTCCAGGCATCTGATTTAGAGCTCTGGGTACAAGATAAATTGGGAAACATCCCTTGTACTGGTGAGCACCTGTTTGGGAGAGATTGGCAAGAGAAAGCCAATGAAATGGATGCTGAAAATTCCACCTTGGATAGACTATCCAGGTCCACTACTGATCCTGTTAGAAAAAAGTTGTTCAAGAAAACACCTTTTTCTAAAAAGAAAAGATTTTATCCTGCTTATACTCAGCGGGCATCTTCTTCAGGTCAGTTTTCAACCAAACGTCAGCAACCACCCAAACAGAGGAAACCAAAGGCTGCTAGGCCTCCTCCGGCTCAGCAGCCTCAGCCTCCTCAGGGCCTTTGACTTTCGGCTAGAGAACTTAGCCTTTCTGGTTCTGGAAGGACCAGAACCGTCCACCATTCCAGGAAGGTTATGTCATTTTGCCCCCAGATGGGGGCAAATAACAGCAGAGCATTGGACACTCTCCATCATAAAGGAGGGGTACAAACTTCATTTTTCAAGCATGCCCCCTCACACAATAGTGAAGCAGTTCAATTCTCCGACACCTCTCATCAACCTATTAGGTCAAGAGTTTGCCATCCTTTTTGCCCAAGGGGCGATAGAAGAAGTTCCCCTGCATCAACAGGGCACAGGGTTCTATTCCCCTTATTTTCTTATCCCAAAGAAAACAGGGGGATACAGACCTATATTAGATCTCAGAGAATTGAACAAATTCCTTGTCAAGGAGAAATTCAAAATGATTTCTCTCGGTGCTCTGCTTCCATACCTTCAGAGTCAGGATTGGCTTTGTTCTCTAGATCTCAAGGATGCGTACACCCATGTACTCATCCATCCAATCCACAGGAAGTTCCTTTGATTCCTTTTTCAAGGAAAGCACTACCAATACAGGGTGCTTCCTTTTGGTCTGGCCTCGGCTCCAAGGGTGTTCACGAAATGCATGGCTGTGGTAGCAGCATTTCTCCGTACTCTGGGAATATTCGTCTTTCCTTACTTGGACGACTGGCTCATTCGAGCTCCAACACAGTCAGAGGCCAAGACTTCTCTATCCTGCACAATGCGTATCCTCCAGTATTTAGAGCTGGTAATAAACATCCCAAAATCCAGTCTGACTCCCACTCAATCTTTAGAGTTCATAGGAGCTCTTCTGGATACCACAAGAGCAAGGGCCTATCTCCCCCAGGCCCGTTGCCTTCGCTTAGTGCAGTTAGCTTCTCAAGCAGTACTAAAGCCTCATCTAACTGCTTGAGAAATGTTGCAATTGCTGGGCCACATGGCATCCACCGTGCATGTGGTACCTTATGCTCGCCTCCACATGAGGGCAGCTCAGTGGACTTTATCCACCCATTGGACCCAGGCATCAGGGGGCCTGTCAGACAAAATAGCAAACACAAGTCGCCTCATTTTGTCCCTCCAATGGTGGAGGTCCACTCAAAATCTGTTGCTGGGGTGCCCTTTCCAACAACCTTTACCACAAGCAACTCTCACAACAGTTGCTTCTCCAAAGGGTTGGGTAGCTCATCTGTAAGACTTCTCCACCCAGGGCACCTGGTCTCCACAAGAGAGTTGTCTACATATCAATCTCTTGGAACTCAGAGCAATTTTCCTGGCTCTGCGAGTGTTCCACTCCTTGATCAGCTACAAGACAGTCCTCATTCACATGGACAATCAGGTAGCCATGTTTTATGTGAACAAGCAGGGGGGAATGGGCTCTCTGTCGCTTTGCAACAAAGCTTTGCGACTATGGGCCCTCGCCAGAGAGCATCAGATTCATCTGCTGGCAGTCTATCTTCCAGGTATTCAAAACTCTTGGGCGGACAGACTCAGTCGAGTTCTCCTTCCACACGAGTGGTCTCTGCATGCAGACCAGGCGACCAGGATATTTCATCTTTGGGGAACCCCGGACATAGACCTCTTTGCAAGTCCATGGAATGCCAAACTTCCCCGGTTCTGTTCTAGAATTCCGGCTCAGGGAGCTCAGGCCAGGGATGCTTTCCTCCTTTACTGGGGTCAAGACTTCCTGTATGCCTTACCACCCATTCCCCTAATTCCCAAAACCCTCTTCAAGCTTCAGAGAGACAGAGGCCACATGATCCTCATAGCACCACATTGGCCACGGCAAATGTGGTACCCTCTGCTTCTACATCTCTCTCAAGCTCCCTCCCTGGCGTTAGGGTCTGCTCCAGATCTCCTATCTCAGGAGGACATAATGTTATGGCATCCCAATCCCCAGTCCCTGCATCTCAGGGCTTGGTTGCTGAGGGCCTAGATCTCCAAGATCTTCATCTTTCTCAGCAAGTGAAAGATGTTCTTTATGCTTCCAGAAAACCTTCCACTAGACGTTCTTATGCTTTCAAGTGGAAATGGTTCACTATTTGGTGTTCAGAAAAGGGTCTTAACCCCCTTGCTATACCTCTGGAATCTTTACTGGACTATCTCCTCCATTTGTCTAATGCAGGCCTTAAGACAAATTCAGTAAGAGTCCATTTGAGTGCTATTGCAGCTTCTCTTAAACCTCTAAATGAACAACCTATTTCCTCTCATCCTCTTATAGCAAGATTCATGAGAGGCCTCCTAAATAAGCCTCCCATTAGACCACCTCCGGTGGCATGGGACTTGAACCTGGTTCTTGGGCAGCTTATGAAGCCACCTTTCGAACACTTAGCTACCACCTCCTTGAAATTCCTTTCTTGGAAGGTTATCATTCTCATTGCAATCACATCAGCACGTCGCATTAGTGAGTTGCAAGCACTAGTAGCTAATCCACCTTATACAAGGTTCCATCATGACAAGGTAGTCCTTAGGACTCATCCACACTTTATGCCTAAGGTGGTCTCGCCTTTTCATCTCAACCAAGAGGTCTACCTACCTGTATTTTTTCCAGGTCCTCATGCATCAAATGCAGAGAGGAATCTTCATACTTTGGACTGTAAAAGATCTCTAGCTTTTTACTTACAAAGGACACAGCAACATAGAAAGTCCCCTCAACTCTTTGTTGCTTTTGATCCTTCTCATTTGGGACTTCCAGTCTCCAAGAGAACACTATCTAACTGGATTGCTAAATGTATTTCTTTTACCTATCAGAGTAAGAAGCTTTCTCTGGAGGGCCATGTCACAGCTCACAATGTGAGAGCCATGGCAGCCTCAATGACTCATCTGAACTCTGTGTCTATTGACGACATCTGTCGAGCAGCCACTTGGGCCTCGGTTCATACCTTCACAGCCCATTACTGCTTGGACAAGGACTCCCGCCGGGATGCCTTGTTTGGTCAGGCTGTTCTCAAATACCTGTTCCATACTTAATCAACTCCTACCCACCATCCCTGGTAGGATGCCAGAGATCCATGGGGGGAAGTGGAGCCCTTCTCAGGGACACACAACTTCGGGGGTCTCTCCCTGGCACCTAAAGCTAGGGAGTCCCCATATGTGATGACTACATTCCTGCTTGTTCCTGGAGATAGCATAGTTATTCACCTGTAACGGGTGATCTCCGGGAACAGCAGGAATTTAGTCCTCACAACCCACCCACCTCCCCTAGGAGTTGTATCTTTCTATCTCTCTCTTTCCCTCACACTCTTTGTCTCAGCTCTAAAACTCAACTGGAGAGAGGCAGTTGGGAAAGGCGGGAAGGCAGCACGCAGGCGCTGTGGGATGCTCCCAAAAGCGTTCTGATTGGACGCTGGGGAGCGTTCCCGTGCAGGCTCCGTCGGTACCGACGATACCCTTCTCCAGGACCAAGCAGGAAGTCAGTCCTCACATATGGGTCATCGGCGCCGATGAAGCCCCAGCGGAGCATTTCCCCAGCTTTCTATGACAGCCTTTGGGAATGCAGGCACGCATGCATGGTTCCCTTCCCGCCTAAAGGAGCCATCTTACCTCAGTCTCTCTTTTTCCGAGAAGCCCACAGGACGTGTGTCCTGTCATCCCGGATAAAAGTTTGATTTTTTTTGGCAATTTTTGCTATTTTTTCTTCCCGGTTCGACGCCGGTTCCCCTCCCGCCGGGTTCGGTACACCGGTATCGAGCCCGATTCTTCTTTTTTGGTTTTTGCCCTTCGTGGCTGGCGTTCGCGCCCTTTTTTGATTTTTCCCTGGAAGGCCGGTCCTTTGACCTCGCGGGGACTCTCTTTTCCACGATGGCTTCCAGCGGTTTCAAGAAGTGTGATCGGTGTAAGAAGTTGATGTCTCTCACCGACACACACGACTGCTGCCTTCGGTGCCTCGGTCCTGATCACGACCCTAAGACGTGTGGACCATGTGGGAAGATGTCTTCCAAGGCACTCTGAAGTCGCCAGCAGCAGAAAGAAAGGCTTTTCTTGGACTCAGCCTCCGGCCGGGCCCGGACCTCGTCTGAGGCCTCGACATCTCAGGATTCAGATCCCAAGCGCCGTCGAAGCTCCTCGGACAGGGGGTCCCCCGACCGGGAACGCAAGAGGAAGAAGCGGCTCGTGAGGGCGGCGTCGGAGGAGGTCCCTGGCTCCTCGAGGGCCAGGTCTAAGACCCCCGATCGTCGCCCCGGGCCCGTGGAACAAGAGAAGCCTGCCAAAGTTCCTCGCGTGGAGCCGGAGTCTGCTGGACACTTAAGCCCTGTGGTCCTCAGATTCTCCTCCCAGAGAGCCGATGTCGGGCCCGGCGCTGCCGGGGCCCGAGTCGGTGGCTGCTGCGTCTCCCGAGCTGAGTCTGAGGATGACCCATCTATTTCAGAAAGCATATGACCTTCCCCCTGAAGCCCCTCCCTGATCATCCTGTTTTTGTCTTTGCCCTTCTTTTTTAGGTTGTCACTTGTCTGTCCCTTGTTCGTTTGTCTATGTTGCCTGGCTGGGCTAGGTCTATGATTTAGTAATAGTGTGGTGTTATTATTCTGTTCTTGTCTCCTTCTTTCCTATTTATTATTGGCGTTCCTTTTCTTGGTTTGCAGTGTTAAAGCCATCCTTTTTATTGTACACTGCTTAATGTTCTTACAATAGCGGTTTATCAAATACAAATAAAGATAAAGATAAAGACAGCCTTGGAGAGCAGATTGTCTGCCTTCATGGAGCAGCAGCGGGCACTGATGGCCAGTCTGTCTGGCGCATCTGCCCCGACCACCGGGACATCGACTTCGAAGTCGACCCCGGAGACTGAGCCGATACTAGAGTCCATCATGCCTCGAAGTTGACCTCGGTCGTGGTCTCCCTCGACCTCCCGTTTGGGACCGAGGGCTTTGACGCCAGTGCCTCTGGCGTCGGGGTGGGTGCTCCAGGGCCCTGCGGGGTCGGACCCTGACTCCTCATCGGACGAGTCCGCCTGGGAGACGGAGGATGAGGAGTCCCCTGATACGTTCAAGACTCGGTGCGTCCCGTCGGACTCACCGCAGTCTGAGCCCCGGAGTAGATCCCCTCCGGAGGATACCCGGTTCTCGGAGTTTGTCCGGGATATGGCCACTGCCTTGGCTATTCCACCGGACCCCAAGGAAGAGCCTCGAGCTGAAGAGCTTGAGGCCCTGCAGTATGACTCTCCTCCGAAGGAGGCCTTTACTGTCCCGGTTCCTCCAATGCTGGAACGGCTCCTCTTCCGGATGTGGGAGGCACTGGCCTCGGCACCAGTTCTAAGCAAGCGAGTCGATTCGATCTATCGACTCCGGAAGAGCCCTGGCTTTCAGAAGGCACAGCTACCACACCATTCCATGGTTGTGGAATCGGCCATGCATCGTCTGAAGAGTCAGAAGATGCACTCCGTGGTGCCCCCCGGCAGGGAGGCCCGGAACCTCGATGGCGTCGGTAGAAAGTGCTTCCAGGGCTCGATGCTTGCTTGCCGTGTTCAGTCTTACCAGCTGTACATGGGCATGTACTTGCGGGACCTGGCCAGGTTCTCTGCTGGACTCTCCGGGAAACCCTTGCAGAGATTTAAGTCCTTGTCCTCGGGGATTCGGGACTGCTCGAAGTTCATGTCCCGCGCCGCCTACGATAGCTTCGAGGCTTCGGCCCGAGTTGCGGCAGCCGACATCACGGCTCGTCGCCAGGCATGGCTGCAGTCATCGGACCTTGAGCCATGGGTTCAGTACAAGTTGGTAGATGTCCCTTGCCGAGTTGAGAACCTTTTTGGCAAGCCCATGACCGAGAAGGCCGCTCAGCTCGAAACCGAGCACCTTACAAGGACGAGGCTGTCTAGGAAGACCTCTGCCCCTTCTCATAAGAAGGGCTCGGGTAAAAAGCCCTTTTACCCGAGGAAGGGCACTGCCTACAAACAGTACCCTCCGTATCAGGCTGCCCAAGCTGCACCCCAGGGTCAGCAAGCCAAGGGGCAAGGTAATGGGCCCCGTAGGCAGAGGCTGAGGGGAGATATGATAGAAGTCTATAAATTAATGAGCGGAGTGGAACGGGTAAACGTAGATCGATTGTTTACCTTATCAGAATATAGAAAGACTAGGGGACATGCAATGAAGCTACAGGGTAAACTATTTAAGACTAATAAAAGAAAATATTTTTTCACTCAACGTGTAATCAAACTCTGGAATTTGTTACCGGAGGATGTAGTAAAGGCTGTTAGTGTAGCTGGGTTTAAAAAAGGTTTGGACAAGTTCCTGGAGGAAAGGTCCATAAGCCATTATTAAGAAGGGACCCAGGATATCAATGCTTGAACCAATACAAGCATTGTGGAACCTGTGTCCCTTGGGGAAACTGCTAGGTACATATGACCTAGATTGGCCACTGTTGGAAACAGAATACTGGGCTTGATGGACCTTGGTCTGACCCAGTATGGCATATCTTATGTTATGTTCTTATGTTCTTAAGCCTCCGGCCCCTGCTCCCACTCAGCAGGGTGGGGGTTTTTGACTCCTTGAGCGTAGCCTCTCCTTCCCTGCTATCCCAACCCTGCACAGGAGGTCGCCTCGCCCTCTTTGCCCACCAGTGGCCCCTCATTACCGGGGACAGTTGGGTGTTGGACATAGTCCACAGGGGCTATGCACTCCATTTTCACCAACTGCCTCCACCATACTTTCCAGGGGAGCCTCCAAGGCCTTCCCTGCACACAGACCTTCTCCTTCAGGAACTTCAAGATCTGTTGGTGGACAGGGTGGTGGCGCCTGTGCCTCCCCACTTGCAAGGTCAAGGGTTCTACTCCAGGTATTTCCTGGTGCCCAAAAGAACCGGTGGCCTTCGACCTATTCTGGATCTCAGGAACCTAAACAAGTTCCTAGAGAAGGAAATGTTCAAGATGCTTACTCTTGGAACACTTCTGCCCTACCTCCAGCAGGGAGATTGGCTATGCTCCTTAGATCTAAAGGATTCGTACACTCACATCCTCATTCATCCAGACCACAGAAAGTACCTCAGGTTCATTGTGGGAGGAAACCATTATCAGTACAGAGTACTGCCTTTTGGCCTAACCTCCGCTCCCAGGGTCTTTACCAAATGCCTGGCAGTGGTGGCGGCCTACCTGAGGAATCAGGGAATCTTTGTCTTCCCCTATCTGGACGACCGGCTCATCAGGGGTCAGACGTGCCAGGAGGCCAGCCAAGCCACCCTCAGAACTATTGCTCTTCTTCAAACCCTAGGGTTTGTAATAAACTTCGCAAAGTCCACTTTGCTCTCCTCCCAGAACTTGGAGTTCATAGGAGCAAGGCTGGACTCTCTCCTGGCAAAGGCTTTCTTGCCAGGAGACAGAGCACAAAGATTGATAGCCTTGGTAAACCAGTATCTCCAGGAACAAGCAGGAATGAGTCTTCACATATGGGTATCGTCGGTACCCACGGAGCCTGCGCGGAAACACTCCCCAGCGTCCAGAAAGAAAGCTTTTGGGAGCATCCCACAGCGCATGCACGCTGCCTTCCCGCCTTTCCCAACCGCCTCTCTCCAGTTCTTCTTTTCCGCGGAGCCAGCAGGTCGTGTTCCTGTCACCGCTGAAGAAGTTCATTATTTTCTTTTATTTCTTTGGTCGCGCGTCTGCCGCCTTCGACATCGGACCGGTACCGCTGGTCTTTTCTTCTTTTCTTCTTTCTTCTTTAAAAAAAACAAAAAAAACCCCTACCGTTTCCCACTATCTGTGCATTTTTTCTTTTTGGGCCTTAGGCCTAGAAAAATTTTCCTCATGGAAAAGCCCGCTTCCGGGTTTAAAAAGTGCACGAAGTGCAGCAGTACTCTTTCTATCACCGACACCCATGACTGGTGTCTAAAATGTTTGGGTCCTGACCACTCCATCACCGATTGTGAGTCCTGTTCCATGATGTCTAAAAATGGTTGACAGAATCGAGCGGCCAAGCTCAGTACACTGTTTCCCTCTGCAGCTTCGGTGGCATCGGCATCTTCCAGGGCTGCTTCTTCCTCCCATGGATCTCAGGTAACCAAAGATAAGTCCAGCCGGGCCTCGAAGGGTAGATCTCCCTCTGAGTATCGAGATGCCTCCGGGCTTGCTCTCGGATCCCGCACCGGCAAAATTACCCCGGCGGGAAGCTCTGGCTTCCAAAGCTTCATCTATGGGGTTACAGGTTGACATCGATGGCTCGGCCTTGACCGATCACCTGTTGCCATGTTCTGGGGTACCGGTGGTTTCCACTGGTACCGACATCCAGACATTGGTTGCGTCGATGGATCAGAATATTCTGACCATGCAGCGTGCCATCACGGCATTCATACAAGCTGCGATGCTGCCGGTACCGCTACAAACTCAGTTGTCGGTACCGGTTCCGGCACCGATATCGGTTCCGGTGCCGGTACCGATTGCATCAACATCTGCTTCGGTGTCGACTGCAGCGGTACCCTGCTCTGTGATGCCAATCGGTACCGATCACTCCCGATGTCGATACCACTCGGTACGCGTATCGGGCTCTACAGGAGCATCCAGACAGGCGATACTTCGATTCCTCCGAAGACTCTGATGAATCAGAGGCTTCTGTCGAAGCATCGCTACTCCTTCCTCAGGAGCCCTCTTCTCCAAAAAGAAGAAGGTCTCCTCCAGAAGACTTGTCTTTCAAGACTTCATTAGGGAAGTAGCCAGGGGCCTCTCCATTTCAGTGGCCCCTGAATCAGAGCCTAGAGCAAAGAAATTGGATATTTTACAATATCCTAAGGCTCCTAAGGAGGCAGCTACTTTACCAATTCATGAGATCCTTTATGATCACATGTTGGGCATATGGGAGACACCTCTCACTATCTCCCCTCATTCTCGTAGGTTGGACACCATGTACCGTGTTCCTCCTTATCCTGGCTTTCATAAGACTCAGCTTCCTCACCACTCTATTGTGGTGGAGTCTGCTATGAAGAGGATAAAGAGTGCAAAAAGACACTCATCTAATCCTCCAGGAAGAGAATGCAGAACCTTGGATGCTTTTGGCCGAAGAATTTTCCAGGCCAATATGCTTGCTGCCAGAATCAACTCCTATAGTGTCTATATGGGGATGTTTCTAAAGGAAGTTACAGATCATCTGCAAACTTTATCTCCTTTTATCTCAGAAGATAAAAGGGAAGAGTTTCTCACCTGGCTTAAACATGCCCAGGATGTTTCCACATTTTCCAACCGTGCAGCCTTTGACTCTTTTGAGTGTGCCAGCAGAGCCTCGGCTATTGCCATAGGTGCACGCAGAGTTGCTTGGTTACAAGCTTCTGATTTGGAACCCTGGGTCCAGGATGGATTAGGAAATCTTCCTTGTACAGGTGAAAAAATTTTGGCAAGGATTGGCAAGCAAAGGCCACTCAGATGGATGCTGAGAATTCCGCCTTAGATAGACTTTCAAAGTCTACTTCTGCTCCTGTCAGAAAAAAGTTACTCAAAAAGGCTTTCTTTCCCAAAAAGGGGAAATATTATCCTGTTTATGGTCAATAGGCATCTTCTGCAGGTCGTTTTGCTGCAAAGCGTCAGCAGCAACCTAAACAAGCCAAGCCTAAGGCTGCAAGGACTGCTACGGCCCAACAGCCTCAGCCTCCTCAGGGCCTTTGACTTACATCTAGAGAACTTAGCCTTTCTGGCTCTAGAAGAACCAGAGCCTCTCACCATTCCAGGAAGGTTAGCCCACTTTGCTCCCAGATGGGAACAAGTCACGGCAGAGCAATGGACCCTCTCCATCATAAAGGAGGGGTACAAGCTTCATTTCTTAAACCTTCCTCCTCACACCATGGTGAGACAGTTCAATTCTCCAACATCTCTCCTCGACCTTCTGGGTCAGGAGATTGCTACCCTTCTTGCCCAAAGGGCAATAGAAGAAGTACCCCTTCTTCAACAGGGCTCAGGGTTCTACTCCCCCTATTTCCTTATCCCAAAGAAAACAGGGGGCTACAGACCCATATTAGATCTCAGAGAATTGAACAAGTTTCTATGCAAGGAGAAATTCAAGATGATTTCTCTCGGTGCTCTCCTTCCATACCTTCAGAGTCAGGATTGGCTTTGTTCTCTAGATCTCAAGGATGCGTACACCCATATCCTCATCCATTCAACACACAGAAGATTCCTTCGGTTCCTTTATCAAGGAAAGCACTACCAATACAGAGTGCTTCCTTTCCTTTCGGTCTGGCCTCTGCTCCAAGAGTGTTCACAAAATGCATGGCAGTAGTAGCTGCATTTCTACGCACTCTAGGAATATTTGTATTCTCATATCTGGACCACTGGCTCATCCGAGCTCCGTCCCAGTCAGAGGCCCAGACTTCCCTAGCCTGCACAAGGCGTGTTCTTCAGTATCTGGGACTTGTAATAAACATCCCAAAATCCCATCTCACCCCTACTCAGTCACTAGAGTTCATAGGGGCCTTGCTGGATACCACAACTGCAAGGGCCTATCTTCCCCAGGCCCGTTGCCTACGCTTGGTGCAGTTAGCCTCACAAATTCAGTTAAAATCCCATTTAACTGCTCGAGAAATGTTACAACTGTTAGGCCACATGGCATCCACCGTGCATGTGGTCCATTACGCTCGCCTTCACATGCGGGCAGCTCAGTGGACTCTGTCCACCCAATGGACCCAGGCATCAGGGTGCCTGTCAGACAAAATAGCAACCTCCAGTCGCCTCTTCTGGTCTCTCCAGTGGTGGAGGTCCACTCAAAATCTGTTGCTGGGGTCCCCCTTTCAACAGTCGCTACCCCAAGCAACCCTTACAACAGATGCTTCTCAAAAGGGTTGGGGAGCTCATCTACAAGATCTCTCCACCCAGGGCATCTGGTCTCCACAAGAGACATCTCTACATATCAACCTCTTGGAGCTCAGAGCAATTCTTCTAGCTCTGAGTCTTCCACACCCTGCTCAGCTACAAGACAGTCCTCATCACACGGACAACCAAGTAGCCATGTTATACGTGAACAAGTAGGGCGGGACTGGCTCTCTGTCACTTTGCAACGAAGCTTTGAGATTGTGGGCCTTCGCCAGAGAGCATCAAATTCATCTCGTGGCAGTGTATTTTCCAGGGGTTCAAAACTCTTGGGCAGACAGACTCAGTCGAGTAATGCTTCCACACGAATGGTCCCTCCATGGGGACCAGATAGCCAGGATCTTCCAAATTTGGGGAACCCCAGACATAGACCTGTTTGCAAGTCTGTGGAATGCCAAACTTCCCCGGTTCTGTTCCAGGATTCCGTGTCAGGGAGTTCAGGCCAGGGATGCCTTCCTCCTTCATTGGGGGCAAGACTTCCTCTATGCCTTTCCACCCATTCCCCTAATTCCTAAGACACTGTTCAAACTTCAGAGAGACAAGGGGTCTATGATCCTCATAGTACCACATTGGCCACGCCAGGTGTGGTACCCTCTACTTCTGCACCTCTCTCAAGCTCTCTCCCTGGAATTGGGATCTGCTCCAGACCTCCTGTCCCAGGAGGAGGGAACGTTGTGGCACCCAAATCCCCAGTCTCTTCATCTCAGAGCCTGGTTGCTGAAGGCCTAGACCTTCAAGATTTGCATCTTTCTCAGCAGTTGAAGGATATCCTTCATGCTTCCAGAAAGCCTTCCACTAGACGTTCCTATGCTTTTAAATGGAAAAGATTTTCCATTTGGTGTGCACAAAAGGGTCTTAACCCTTTTGCAATACCTCTGAATTCTTTACTAGAGTATTTGCTGCATTTATCCCATGCAGGCCTTAAAACGAATTCAGTAAAAGTCCATTTGAGTCCTTAAGCCTCGCAATGGACAGCCTATTTCCTCTCATCCTCTTATTGCAAGATTCATGAGAGGCCTTCTTTTAACTAAACTTCCCATTAGACCACCTCCAGTGGCATGGGACTTGAATTTGGTTCTTGGCCAGCTTATGAAGCCACCCTTTGAACCCTTAGCCACTACCTCCTTGAAATTCCTTTCCTGGAAGGTCATTTTTCTCATTGCAGTCACCTCAGCTCGCCGCATCAGTGAGCTGCAAGCCTTGGTGGCTAATCCTCCTTATACAAGGTTCCATCATGACAAGGTAGTCCTCAGGACTAATCCACACTTTATGCCTAAAGTGGTCTCACCTTTTCATCTGAAGCAGGAGGTGTATTGACCTGTCTTTTTTCCAGGACCTCATGCATCAAGTGCAGAGAGGAATCTCCATACCCTGGATTGTAAGAGAGCGCTCGCTTTTTACTTACAAAGGACACAGCAACATAGAAAGTCCTCTCAACTCTTTGTTGATTTTGATCCCTCTCATTTGGGACTTCCAGTCTCTAAGAGAACTCTGTCCAATTGGATTGCTCATTGTATTTCTTTTGCCTACCAGAGTAAGAACCTTTCTCTGGAGGGCCATGTCACAGCTCACAATGTGAGGGCCATGGCAGCCTCTATGGCTCATTTGAACTCTGTGTCCATCGACCAAATCTGTTGAGCGGCCACCTGGGCCTCGGTTCATACCTTTACAGCCCATTAC
Source organism: Ichthyophis bannanicus (assembly GCA_033557465.1). Lineage (NCBI taxonomy): Eukaryota > Metazoa > Chordata > Amphibia > Gymnophiona > Ichthyophiidae > Ichthyophis > Ichthyophis bannanicus. Next base: position 36,935,124 of record CM066041.1, on the reverse strand, counting down.
TGCTTGGACAAGGACTCCCGCCGGGATGCCTTGTTTGGTCAGGCTGTTCTCAAACACCTGTTCCATACCTAATCAACTCCTACCCCCCATCCCTGGTTGGATGCCCGAGATCCATGGGGGCAGGTAGAGCCCTTCTCAGGGACTCACAACCTTGGAGATCTCCCTGGCATCTCTAGCTGGGGAGTCCCCATATGTGAAGACTCATTCCTGCTTGTTCCTGGAGATAGCACAGTTACTTACCTGTAACAGGTGATCTCTGGGAACAGCAGGAATAAGTCTTCACATCCCACCCACCTCCCCTAGGAGTTGTATCTCTCTATCTATCTATCTTTCCTTTCCTCTCTCTCTCTCTTTGTCTCAGCTTAAAACTCGAACTGGAGAGAGGCGGTTGGGAAAGGCGGGAAGGCAGCGCGCAGGCGCTGTGGGATGCTCCCAAAAGCTTTTTTTCTGGACGCTGGGGAGCGTTCCTGCGTACCCATATGTGAAGACTTATTCCTGCTGTTCCCAGAGATCACCTGTTACAGGTAAGTAACTGTGCTTTATCAACAGGTCACTGGTCTCCGCCAGACTCTGCCTGAGTCTTCTAGGCCACATGGCTTCAACAGTACATGTGACCCCCAATGCCAGACTCCATATGAGGCCTGCACAGTGGTGCCTTCTGATTCAGTGGTCACAGGCCACAGGCAGCCTCCGGGACAGGATAAGGGTGTCCAGACACTTTCTGAACTCCCTCAGCTGGTGGCTGCACCCACCCAATCTACTAAAAGGAGTGCCCTTTCAGATTCCTGGGTACACAGTGGTACTGACCACCGACGCCTCTCTGCAGGGCTGGGGAGCTCATTGTCTAGACAAGTGCACCCAGGGCTTGTGGTCTCTTTGGGAGGCGGCACAGCAGATCAATCTTCTGGAACTCAGGGCTATTTGTCTAGCTCTCAAAGCTTTCTCTCCTGCCCTGGCTCATCAATCTGTCCTGGTTCAGACAGACAACCAGGTGGCCATGTTTTATGTGAACAAACAGGGCGGGACTGGGTCCAGGCTCCTTTGTCGGGAAGTTCAAGACCTTTGTTCATTTGCCCTAAAGCACAACATGCTCCTCAGGGCTGTGTACCTTCCAGGACAGGAGAACTGCCTGGCCGACAGGTTGAGCAGGATTCTGCAGCCCCACGAGTGGCAGCTGCATCCCTTGGTAGTTCAGAAGATCTTCCTGAAATGGGGTCTCCCTTGGATAGATCTGTTTGCCAGTCCACTGAACAAGCAACTGCCAAACTTCTGCTCCAGGCAACCGCATCCTTTGAGGATAGCACCGGATGCTTTTCTGATTCCCTGGTCTCAGGGCCTCCTGTATGCGTTTCCTCCCACGCCCTTGGTGGCCCGAACTCTCTTCAAGATTCTTCAGGACAAGGCCTCGGTCCTGCTGGTGGCTCCCAGGTGGCCGAGACAACCTTGGTTTCCACTTCTGCTTCAGCTGGCAGTGGATCCCCCACTGCCTCTGGGGTTGCAACCCGACCTTCTCTCTCAGGATCAGGGTTCCCTCCTGCACCCCAATCTGAAAGCTCTCAATTTGATGGCCTGGAGGCTGCAAGGGTAGTTTTGGCTCCCTGGGGCCTACCTCAGGAAGTTGAGGAGGTTGTCCTAGCCTCTAGGAATCAGTCCACTAGAAAAACCTATGCTCTCAAATGGAGAAGGTTTTCTGTGTGGTGTCAGCTACGTACAGAGGATCTTTTCTCCTGTACGGTACCAGTAGTGCTTCAGTATTTACTCCGCTTGTCCAATCAGGGACTCAAGTCCAATTCTGTTCGGGTCTACCTCTCAACTCTAGCAGCTCACCACTCACTGGTAGAAGGACATTCTCTGTCGGTTCACCCCTTGGTATCCCGCTTTCTCAGAGGCTTGCTTTTGCTCAAGCCTCCCATTCGTTCGTCCTGCTCCTGAGTGGGAGTTGAATGTGGTCTTGCAGCAACTGACTCGCCCACCTTTTGAGCCGATGGCTACTTGTCCACTACGCTTCCTATTCTGGAAGACACTCTTCCTGATAGCCCTTACTTCGGCTAGGCGAGTGAGTGAGCTTCAGGCCCTGGTCTGTGATAGGCCTTACACCAGGATTTATAGGAACTGGGTAGTCCTCAGGACTCATCCAAAGTTCCTCCCAAAGGTTGTCTCCTCTTTCCACCTCAATCAGGAGGTGGTTCTTCCAACATTCTTCCCTAGGCCTCATGCAAGCCAGGCTGAAGCAGTCCTGCATACCCTGAACTGTAGGAGGGCCTTATCCTTCTACCTTGACCGTACGCAGGGGCATAGAAGGACTACTCAGCTCTTCGTTTCTTTTGACCCTAATAAGTTGGGGTTGGCTGTGTCCAAGCGTACCTTGTCCATCTGGGTGGCTGACTATCACCTGGGCTTACAACGCGGCTGACCTTCCTTTGCAGGGTCGGGTTACGGCCCACCGTGTCAGGGCAATGGCTGCCTCAGTGTTTCATCTCCGCTCTGTGCCCTTGGTAGACATCTGCAGGGCTGCAACTTGGTCTTCAAGCCAGACTTTTGCGGCCCATTACTGTCTGGAGAGGGAGTCTCGTAGGGACAGTGCTTTTGGCCAAGCAGTACTCCGGAATCTCTGAGGTTTAGGCAACTCCTGCCCTCCTGCCCTCTGTTGGGCTACCGGTGGAGGTTGTGTCCTTGAAAAGCCTTTCTTTGCTGCTGAGACTAGAGGGAGTTCTCTTGTTCAGCCTGGGTTCCTCGGTAGCCCAGAGCTGGGGAGTCACCCATATGTGAGGACTGACTTCCTGCTTGGTCCTGGAGAAAGAGTAGTTACTCACCTGTAACAGGTGTTCTCCAGGAGCAGCAGGAATCAGTCCTCACAACCCACCCTCCTCCCCTTGGAGTTGCAGTTTTTCATAGTTTATTTTTCATTTTTGTGTGCTGTTCTTAGCTATGTCATTTGACTGAGGTAAGATGGCACCTTTAGGTGGGAAGGGAACCGCGCATGCGTGCCTGCATTCCCAAAGGCTTTCATAGAAAGCTGGGGAAATGCTCCGCTGGGGCTTCATCGGCGCCGATGACCCATATGTGAGGACTAAATTCCTGCTGTTCCCAGAGATCACCTGTTACAGGTGAGTAACTATGCTTTATCCTCCTCAGCTTCTACATATTCCTCCCCTTCACCCTTGAGTCTGACAATACCACTTTTGCCCTTTCTCTTCTCACTAATATATCTGAAAAATGTCTTATCCTCTCATTTTATTGCATTGGCTATTTCCTCCTCTTTTTGAATCTTCTGTGTGTTTCTTTGCATTGAGCACAAACTTTATTAGCATTCCATTTTAATATGTGCAGCTCATTTGCATATTTAAATACAGATTGCCGTTGCTTTGTACACATACTTATGATGTTTATATGCACATCAATCTCTTTTCTGCATTTGGCATAGCGGAACTTGTGCGTATAAGTTGCATTATCTGCATGCACAGGGCGCACTAGTCTATCTGCATCGGCCCATAGATGAACTAACTGGGAGTAAACCCTGACTCCGGTGCCTCCACTTTGGTTCCCCCTGCCATTTATGTGGTAAAGAAGATTTCAATAGAGATGGAAGCCTAGGAGCCAGAGGAACATAATGGCCAAAAATATAAATGCTCAGCCTTGCAGCCTCCTTAGTTTCTGCTTATCTGAATTGTCTGTTTACTGGCCAGTGGCATTACTTGTTTTGTGTTGTCAGTTCTCAGCCTTCTTTGAAGAGTGCCCTTCTGTTTCTCCAGGAAGGGTGCAGGTACAATGTCATGCACGTTGCTGCTAAAGAGAACCAACCTGGCATCTGCCAGCTTCTGCTAGAAACATTGGAGAACCCCGTCTTCATGCGCCTCATGTATCCAGATGATGATGAGATCATGCTGCAGAAACGCATCTGGTACATCGTTGACCTTTACTTGAACACGCCTGATAAAATGGTGAGTGTTTTTCCCAGTATTCTGATGCCAGTGTCCTTTGCATTTCTTTCAGATTTCAAAATCATAGTAGATTACTGAAATACGAAGTTTAGCACTCTTCACTTTGCTTTTTTTCATATCTGGCTTAAATTACACTTTTAAGCAGTCCACCTCCCATGTACAGGCTGGCAGACATTACTAGAGCACAGAACTCTATCGGTTCATTGTATTTCCATCCAGTCTATAAGCAAATTGTTCTTTCCTGTACTCAGCCTCCCTACATTCTTTTCCATTTTTCTCTGTGCTTCCCACAATATAGCAATGGAGAAAAAAACAAAGTACTTTTACGTTGGCATAGCTGAATTTATCATGCACAATTTTCCATCTGCAGTGGTGCAGTCTCCAAGAAAAGGTTGTTGATCCAGTTTGACGTGTAAAGGGTATAGCACAGCATTGTTTGTTCTTTCCTGTTTGTTCAAAGTTTGGTCCTCTCGCCTCTTTAGACATAGTTGGACAATTGTTACTGTTGGTTTCTCAAAATTAAATATTTTCTGTCGATCACCACCACTAATGGCCCTTGATCTTGTATCTGTCAGTGTATCCAGGGTGTGCATGGAAAAGCTTTACCGCAACTCTCTGGGATGGGCCAGAGGACCATATTTAATGTCCATGGCCTATGTTAATACAAACTGCTTTTTATGTTTGGTTTGTCTGGTGATGCTTCATGTCATAAACTGCTAAGCAAATACCTTTTTAGTTTCTAAATCTTCAGATTGCTACTTGAAGAATATGAGCAGAAAACTGACGTGTGATTCTCTGTCCTCTCTTCTAGGGGTTTGATACACCATTGCATTTTGCTTGCAAGTTTGGGAATGCCGAGGTGGTGAATGTGCTCTCTTCTCATCCAAATACCATGAAGAATACAAAGAACAAGTACAACCAGACGCCCGAAGATGTAAGTTTGCTAGGCTGCCTCTTTTCTTGAGGCTCCTTTTCTCAACCAAGTGGTCCCTTTATGATCTTTTGTAACAAGTCACCTCTGTTTCCTGAAAGCCGAAACTGAAATTTAGCATGAGATTCGGTCCTTGTTAGTGCAAAGGTTGACACATTGGAGTTGGGCAGGGGAAAGAGCCATATGACAAAGGATGAAAAAGCAGGCACAGAGGGAAGTTCTGAAGAAGTTGTAACTGCTGTTAACTTGTTTCCCCCCTTTTTTTCCCCTCAGGTAATTTGTGAAAGAAGTAAAAACAAATCAGTTGAATTGAAAGAGAAAATAAGGGAATATTTGAGAGGTTTGTATGTGTTCTACATTAACCAATTGTTTTCTTTATTTAATCTGTATTTGTGTTCTCTAAATTAGGGGTTCTCAACCCAGTCTTGGGGACACACCTAGCCAGACAGGTTTTCAGGAAAACCACAATGAAATATGCATGAGAGAGAGCTGCTTACAATGTAGGCAGGTCATGCATATTCATTATGGTTATTCTGAAAACATGACTAGCTGGATGTGTCCAGAGGGCTGAGTTGAGAACTGCTTCTCTAAATAGTACAAATTCTTTAGCAATTTGTTTGACTTGGGGAATCTGTGTTAATTTTATTTGAAACAGACAATTTGTTAGGAATCATTGCATCTTGTCAGATTCCTGCCCTCTCCTGGGTATACCCCTGAGAAGCTGAGATCACTCTAATTGTGCAAGTAATGTGTTTTCAGGTCACTGTTACGTGCCACTGCTGAGAGCTGAAGACAATTCCTATGCCCCTGTGATTGGTGCACCCTGGTCTCCTGACCAAATGGACAGTTCGGCCCTTAATCTACCCAAGTATGCTGGTAGCCCCAAAGATCCACTTCTGACTGTCCGAGCATTTGCAGGCCCCATGAGCCCTTCAAAGGTAGGTAGAGTGTGAGATTTCATTTCTTCTACAAATACACATCAGTTTTTGGGAGTGTAGGAAGACTGCAGGGCCTGCTCAAAGGGTTGTAGCACCCTGAGCCAACCCCCCCACTCCCTTGGGTCTGATCTTACAGTGCAAGCTGCGTAAACAGGTAATTCCTTATCGTTCCTCCAGTCCCGACTTGAGTTGTCTCGCCTCACCAGCAGCTTGGAGACTGAGCATATCATCTTTTATGACATTAGGATAGATAAGCAGTTGGCACTTCCCACCAGACCCCAGTATCTCAGTCTCCAAGCAGCTGGAGAGGTATAATTCCATAGGCAAGGACTTGCTAAAGAAGCAAGTAAGACACAGCAATTTGATTTCTTCGTCAGTTTGGGAGAAAAGTCAGCAGCTGGCCCTTTAAAACAAGCTGGGGCTGAGTTCTTGAGTATAGTGAAAAAAGCTGAAAAAAATAAAGCATACTGGAGGATCTCGTTAACCAGGGCAAGTAACGGGCAGAAAATGTCCCTTGGCGAGGTGAACAGGGTCAGTACATCTGCCTCCCGGAGGAAAGGTCAGCTCCCAATTCCTTAGGGGAGAGGAGCCATGTGCTTGTTTGGAGCCTGTCTTCTGAGTTGCTCTGGGCACTTCTGATGCTGCCAAAGCTCTTTGAGGTAGCTGAGCATCTAGGCAGGAGCTGCAAATGGTACCCGTTTAAAGGCCATCAAAGGCAGAAACCGCAAATGAGTTGACAGGAGGAAGCTGTTGAGCCATATTCGTTAAAAGGAGGCCGATTGTCACGACTGGTTCCCGCTCATTGTGGGAATCTGTGCCATTATAGGTGCCATGTTTTGTTCTTCCTTATTGTTTTCTTGCAAGCTTTTTGTACTGAGGGCATTTGCGGATGCTCTGTGCCTTATCTTGCATTTTTATTATTTTTGTTTGGTCATTTTATTTGTGGGATATTTAAAAAAAAAATAAAAAAAAAGATAATTAAGATACAGGGAGCAAACAGCAGGATAAAAAAGGAAGGACATCAGCGGGGACAAGACACAGAACCCCTAGGCCTTCGGGGCTGTGGATAGGGGGACTGATCATGCCCACTAAGGAAACCTACCTCACATGTGGCTCACACCTGGGCTTGGTCTCTGTCGTGGGGTTCTTCTGCAATTGTGAGGAAGAATCTGGGATGGCGGAGGAGAGGGGCTCCTTGAGGGGAGGTTAGAAGGAGTGGTGAAATCCTTAGGGGAGGGATTAGATGTCTCCCCTCAGTATGTGGGGACTCGCGGTTTGTCCCTATCTGCAGTGGAGAGCGTGCCTGGGTTGAGAGGCACAGAGAGCTCGCCTCTGCCTATTCTGGAACCAAAGAAGTGGGACAGCAGATCCACAAAACCCTCCAAGCCCTCCTTTCCTCAAGGACCATTTCCAGGGGGAGAGGAGGTTCTTCCAGGAGCATTTTCACCCGAATTTGTCATCCTCATGCATAAGGCCTTTTGTTTGAGGCAGCGGGAGAGGAGACTGGGTGGCTCCTAAGTAAAAGCAAAGAGGAGGAGTTTCCCCAAGGCCCTGGTGAGCGACAGGGTGGAGAATGAGCTTGGACCCAGCCGCATGAGGATCGACGAATACCTGTGGAGGGGATGTAGGGTCAATCCATTCGGATGAGGAAATGCCAGAGGCAGATGCAGATATGGGTGCAGAGGAGATGGAGCTAGAGAAAGATGAAATTCCCCAAGGTGAGGAGTCTTGCATTGTCCGTGTTTTTCACAGAAAGGAGCTAGCGGCTTTGATTTCTCATTCCTCTCGAGCACTCAATATGGGTCCAGAGGCACTGATGGAGGAGGAGCCTCTGGAGGGTCCTCTGTTTTGGGCTGTCTGGAACCGCAGACGGTATTTCCTATGCATGAGGTCATACGACAGATGATCCAGGATGAATGGGATGTTTGGAGACCACGTTGAAAGGGACGCAGACTATGGCCCGTTTGTACCCACTGTCTGAGCAGGACAGAGAGCTCTTGTGCTTCCCTAAGGTGGATGCTGCGGTCTTGGCGATGACAAAGACCACGATTCCTGTGGAGGGCAGCTCAGACCTTAAGGATGTTCAGGACAGGAAGGTAGAGACCATGTTCAAACAGGTATTTGATATCGATGCCTTTTCCTTACAGGCGCTTGTGTCTCTTGGGGAAACTGCTAGGTACATATGACCTAGATTGGCCACTGTTGGAAACAGAATACTGGGCTTGATGGACCTTGGTCTGACCCAGTATGGCATATCTTATGTTCTTATGAGCATGTTTGAGATGGGCGCAAGGGATTATAGAGAGCACTCACCCGCTACCGCTGGAGGCAGCTAAGTTGGAATCCGACGCGGCATATTTGGCAGATTCTTTTTATGATCTGATCAGAGGTTTGTCTAAGAGCATGGCAGCTGTGGTGGCCGCTCAACGCTATCTCTGTCTCTGGAATTGATCGGTGGATGTTTCTTCTGCGTCACGTTTTGAGTAAGCTTCCCTTTCAGTGCAAGCTCTTATTCAGAGAAAATCTCGACAAGTTGGTAAAGCACTTGGGAGATTAGAAAGGGGGTCGGCTTCCCGAGGATAAAAAGAAGCCAGTCTGTTTCGCAGCATCGGTGCAGGGACAGTCCTCTAACTTCTGATGCTTCTGTGCAGTGCTGTTTGCCCCATTTCAGAGGGGAAGATTTTCCTCCTTCGAGGACAGTCCTTTTGAGGTTTTCAGTGAACAGGTAGAGAGTTTTACCCCACCACCTCCTCGGCCTCTAAGAAGTCACAATGAAACGGGGGAAGCCCAGGCGGGTGTGGTCAGCTGCAGGAGTTTTATTCTTCAGGACCAAGCAGGAAGTCAGTCTTCACATATGGGTGACGTCAGCACCGACGGAGCCCTCGTGCGGAGCATTTCCCCAGCTTTCAAAGAAAGCCTTTGGGAATGCAGCACATATGTGCGGTCCCCTTCCTGCCCAAGGGTGCCATCTTGCTCAGTCTTTTTCTGCAGAGCCCAACAGACGTAGTTTGTGTCACCTGGAAAAAAGTTGATTTTTTTTTCTGCGATTTTCGCATCTCTTTATCCGGTTCGATGCCGGTTCCCCTTCCCGCCTGGGCTCGGTACACCGGTATCGAGTCTGGAACTTCTTTTTTCGTCCTTTGTGACTAGCGTTTGCGCTTTTTCTGTTATTTTCACTGGCAGCCGGTCTTTTGACCTTGCAGGGGCCCTTTTTCCCCTGATGGCTGCCAGCGGGTTCAAAAAATGTGATCGGTGTAAGAAACCTATGTCTCTCACTGACATACACGACTGCTGCCTCCGATGCCTCGGGCACGACCATGACCCGCTGGTCTGTGGCCCGTGCGGCAAGATGTCGTCGAAGGTGCTATGGAGCCGTCAGCACCAACGTGAAAGAATCTTTTCAGAGTCTGCGTCCGGCGGGCCCGGACTTCGTCAGAGGCCTCGACATCTCGGGAGTCTGACCCCGAGCGGCGTCATGGGTCTTCTGAGAGGGGGTCTCCCACCCGGGAGCACAAAAGGAAGAAGAAGCTCGTGAGGGCGGTGTCAGTGGAGGCACCTGGATCCTCGAGGGCCAGGTCGCACAGCCCTGAGCGCTGTCCCGGGCTCTCGGAGTCGGAGGAGCCGACCAAGCAACCTCGCCTGGAGCCGGAGTCCCCGAGTCAGGTAACTTCTGTTGTCCTCATGGACTCTCCCCCGGGAGGCTTGACGGGCGTCGGGCCCGAGTCGGGGGCCGCGGAGTCTCCTGAGCTCGGATTCAGGCTGGCTGCCTTCATGGAGCTGCAGCGGGTACTGATCGCCGGTCTGACCGGTGCATCTGCCCCGACCACCGGGACCTCGATGTCTAAGTCAACCCCAGAGGCCGAGCCGATCCTCAAGTCAATCAAGTCTCAAGTCGATCCTCGGCCACAGTCTCCCTCGACCTCCTGTTTGGGGCCGAGGTCATCGACGCCGGTGCCCTCGGCGTCGGGACGGGTGGCATCGAGGCCCACACGGCCGGAGCCGCTCGACGACGACTCAGAGGAGTCGGCGTGGGAGATGGAGGACGAGGAGTCTCCTGACACCTTCCGGACACGGTGCCTCCCTTCGGACTCCCTGGAGTCCGAGCCTCGGAGAAGGTCCCTCCCCAGAGGATACCCAGTTCTCGGATTTCGTCAGGGACATGGCCAAGGCTTTGGCAATTCCGGTGGATGCCGAGAAGGAGCCGAAGAGCTCGATGCCCTCCAGTATGATTTTCCTCCGAAGGAAGCCTTTACTGTTCCGGTTCCTCTGATGCTGGAATGGCTGCTCTTCCGTATGTGGGAAGCACCGGCCTCAGTGCCGGTTCTGAGCAAGCAGGTCGATTCCATTTATCGAGTCCGTAAGAGCCCTGGGTTCCAAAAGGCGCAGCTACTGCACAACTCCATGGTTGTGGAATCGGTCATTCACAGGCTGAAAAGTTAGAAGATGCACTCCTCGGTGCCTCCTGGCCAGGAGGCCTGGAACCTGGATGCCCTCGGTAGAAAGTGCTTCCAGGGCTCTATGCTCTCTTGCCATGTCCAGACTTACCAGCTGTACATGGGCATGTACTTACAGGACCTGGCAAAGGAGATTGCCAGGTTCTCAGCTGGCCTCTCCGAGGAACCCTTGCAGAGGTTCAAAGCCTTGTCTTCAGGGATCCAGGAGTGCTCGAAGTTTATATCTTCGGCCCGGGTAGCCGCGGCCGGCATCGATGCACGCCATCAGGCCTGGCTGCAGTCATCGGACCTGGAGTCATGGGTACAGGACAAGTTGGTCGATGTCCCCTGCTGAGGTGACAACCTATTCGGCAAACCCATGACTGAGAACTGCAGAAATCGAGACCGAGACTCTCACCAGGACAAGACTGTCCAGAAAGACTTCTGCCCCTTCTCATAAAAAGAAGGGCTCGGGAAAGAAGCCCTTTTTCCCGAGGAAGGGTGCTGCCTACAAAACCTACCCTCAGTATCAGGCCTCTCCAGCTCCCCAATAGGGCCAGCAGGCCAAGGGGCAGGGGCATGGGCCCCGTAGGCAGAAAAACCCAAGCTGCCAGCTCCGGCTCCTGCACAGCAGGGAGCGTGATTTTGACTTCCACAGCATAGGCTCTCCTCCGCCGGTGGCTGCACTCACGGGGTCGGCTGACCCTGTACGCCTACAGGTGGCCAGCCATCACAGGGGACACTTGGGTACTGAGCATAGTCCAAAAAGGCTACTTGCTCCACTTCAACCAGTTACCTCCCTCCTATTTTCCATGGGAGCCTCCAAGACTCCCTCTGCACAGGAACCTCCTCCTCCTTCAGAAGTTGGCAAGTCTTCTACAGGAGCAGGCGGTAGAACCGGTGCCTCACCACTTGCGAAATCTGAACAAGATGCTTACCCTTGGGATACTGCTGCCCTACCTCCAGCAGGGAGACTGGCTATGCTCCTTAGACCTAAAGGATGCTTATACTCGCATCCTCATCTATCCAGACCACAGACAATATCTCAGATTTGTGGTGGGAGGAAACCATTATCTCCAGGAGCAAGCAGGAATGAGTCTTCACATATGGGTACGTCGGTACCGACGGAGCCTGCACGGTAACGCTCCCCAGCGTCCAGTCAGAAAGCTTTTGGGAGCATCCTACAGCGCCTGCGTGCTGCCTTCCCGCCTTTCCAACTGTCTCTCCTCAGTTCTTTTTACGCGGAGCCAGCAGGTCGTGTTCCTGTCACCGCAGAAGAATTTCCTTATTTTTTTCTTTCTTTTCTGTCGCGTCTGCCTTCTTCGACGCTGTACCGGTGCCGCCGGTCGTTCTTTTCTTTAAAAAAAAAAAAAAAAACGAAAACCTTTTTTCAATTTATTTTCTTCAGGTGCACTTCAGTTTTGGGCCTTAGGCCCAAAACCTTTTTCCTTAAATGTGGAAAAGCCTGCCTCAGGATTTAAGAAGTGCATAAAATGTGGCGGTACTATTTCCGTCACCGACACCCATGACTGGTGTCTAAAATGTTTAGGCCCTGACCATTCCATTACAGATTGTGTGTCCTGTTCTATGATGTCTAAGAGAGGTCGACAGAACTGAGCTGCCAAGCTCAGTATCCTGTTTCCCTCTGATGCAGCTTTGGTAGCATCGACGTCTTCCAGGGCTGCTTCTTCCTCACATGGATCTTAGGTAACTAAACATAAATCCAGCCGGTCCTCGAAGGGTAAATCTCCTTCTAAGCATCAAGATGCCTCTGGCCTTGCCCTCGAGGATTCTGCACCGGCAAAATTACCCTGGCGGGAGGCTTCGGCCTCTAAAGCATCATCGGGGTTCCAGGATGATCTCGATGGCGTGGCCTCGACAGATCTCCTGGTGCCATGTACCAGTACCGACTTCCAGGCATTGGCAGCGTCGATGGATCAGAGGATTCTGTCCATTGAACGCAGTCTGGCGGCTTTCCTTGTGGCATCGATGCCTGTGGTACCGCAACAGACTACTCAGCCGGTACCGGCTCTGGCATCGCCTTCGGCACCGATCCCGGTACAGGTGGCGTCGACATCGGCATCGGTGTCCGCTATGCCGGTACTCTGCCCTCTGCAGCCCTCCGGTACCGATACCCCGGTATCGGTGATTCCCAATACCGATCCCAGTCAGTACGGGTATCGGGCTTTGCAAGAGCATCCCGACAGACGATACTTCGATTCCTCTAAGGATTCTGAAGAGTCTGTCGATGCAGTGATGCTTCTTCCACAGGAGGAGTCCTCTCCTAAACGAAGGATGTCTCCTCCAGAGGTCTTTTCAAGACTTTATCAGAGAGGTGGCTCGGGGCCTCTCTATTACAGTGGCCCCAGAGTCAGAGCCTAGAGCTAAGGAGTTAGATATTATACAGTATCCTAAAACTCCTAAGGAGGCAGCTACCTTACCTATTCATGAGATTCTGTATGATCTCATGTTAAGGATGTGGGAAGCACCTCTAACCACCTCTCCTCATTCTCGCAGGTTGGACACCATGTATCGTGTCCCTCCTTGTCCTGGTTTCCATAAAACTCAGCTTCCTCACCACTCTATTGTGGTTGAGTCTGCAATGAGAAAGATTAGAAGTGCCAAGAGACATGCCTCTAATCCTCCAGGACGTGAATGTAGAACCCTGGATGCTTTTGATAGAAGAGTCTTCCAAGCTTCCATGCTTGCTGCGAGAATTAATTCTTAGTCTCTACATGGGAATGTTCTTAAAAAGTCACTGACCATTTGCAGACTTTAAGTCCTTTTATGTCTGACAATAAAAGGCAAGAATTTCTCACTGGGCTCAAACATGCCCAGGATATCTCCAAATTCTCCAACCGTGCAGCTTTCAAATCCTTTGAATGCGTAAGCAGAGCCTCGGCTATAGCTATAGGTGCACGTAGGATTGCTTGGCTTCAAGCATCTGATTTGGAGATCTGGGTCCAAGATGAATTGGGAAATATCCCTTGTACAGGTGAGAATCTGTTTGCTAAGGATTGGCAAGCAAAAGCCAATCAGATGGATGCTGAAAATTCTGCTTTGGATAGACTATCCAAATCTACAGCTGCTCCTGCTAAGAAAAGGTTGTTCAAGAAAACACCTTTTTCTAAAAAGGGAAGATCCTATCCTGCTTATAGTCAGAGAGCATCTTCTGCAGCTCAGTTCCCTTCCAAACGTCAGCAATCCTCCAAACAGACCAAGGCAAAGGCTGCGAGGCCTGCTCCAGCCCAGCAATTTCAGCCCCCTCAGGGCCTTTGACTTTCTGCTAGAGAACTTAGCCTTCCTGGCTCTAGAAGGACCAGAGCCCTCCACCATTCCAGGAAGGTTATGTCACTTTGATCCCAGATGGGGGCAAATCACAGCAGAGCATTGGACACTCTCCATCATAAGAGAGGGGTACAAACTTCATTTTTCCAGCTTGCCCCCTCTCACAAGAGTGCACCAGTTCAATTCTCCAACCTCCCTCCTCAGCCTGTTAGAGCAGGAGGTTGCCACTCTTCTAGCCCAGGGGGCAATAGAGGAAGTGCCTTCTCAACAGGGCACAGGGTTCTACTCCCCCTATTTTCTTATCCCAAAGAAAACAGGGGGCTTCAGACCCATTTTAGAGAGTTGAACAGATTCCTAGTCAAAGAAAAATTCAAGATGGTTTCTCTAGGAACTCTGCTGCCATACCTTCAGAGTCAGGATTGGCTTTGTTCTCTAGATCTCAATGATGCGTACACTCATGTTCTCATCCATCCAACTCACAGAAGGTTCCTTCGGTTCCTTTTCCAGGAGAAGCACTATCAATACAGAGTGCTCCCCTTTGGCCTGGCCTCTGCACCAAGAGTGTTCACGAAATGCATGGCAGTGGTTGCTGCTTTTCTGCGCACACTTGGAATATTTGTCTTCCCTTATCTGGACGACTGGCTCATTCGAGCTCCCACTCAATCAGAGGCCAAGACTGCTCTAACCTGCACAATGCGTATCCTTCAATATTTAGGGCTGGTAATAAACATCCCAAAATCCAATCTGATCCCTACTCAGTCCCTGGAGTTTATAGGGGCGTTGCTGGATACCACAAGGGCAAGGGCCTATCTTCCTCAGGCCCGTTGCCTTCGCTTGATGCAGTTAGCTTCTCAAGCAGAGTCAAAATCCCTACTAACTGCTCGAGAAATGTTAGTTGCTAGGCCACATGGCATCTACCGTTCATGTGATACCATATGCTCGCCTTCACATGAGAGCAGCTCAGTGGACTTTATCCACCCAATGGACCCAGGCATTAGGCTGCCTGTCAGACAAAATAGCAAACACAAGTTGCCTCATTTTGTCCCTCCAGTGGTGGAAGTCCCCTCAAAATCTGTTGCTGGGGTCTCCCTTTCAACAGCCTCTACCCCAGGCAACTCTTACAACAGATGCTTTTCCAATGGGCTGGGGAGCTCATCTTCAAGACCTCTCCACCCAGGGCATCTGGTCCCCACAGGAGACTTGTCTGCATATCAATCTCTTGGAACTCAGAGCAATCTTCCTTGCTCTGCGAGTTTTCCACACCCTGCTCAGCCACAAGACAATCCTTGTCCACACGGACAATCAGGTAGCCATGTTCTATATAAACAAGCAGGGAGGAACTGGCTCTGTCACTTTGCAACGAAGCTCTGCGACTGTGGGCCCTCGCCAGAGAGCATCACATTCATCTTCTGGCAGTCTATCTTCCAGGTGTTCAAAACTCTTGGGCAGACAGACTCAGTCAAGTTCTGCTTCCACACGAGTGGTCCCTACATATGGACCAGGTATCCAAGATTTTTCAAATTTGGGAAACCCCGGACATAGACCTCTTTGCAAGTCCGTGGAATGCCAAACTTCCCCGGTTCTGTTCCAGAACTCCGACTCAGGGGGCTCAGGCAAGGGATGCTTTCCTCCTTCACTGGGGACAAGACTTCCTGTATGCCTTTCCACCCATTCCCCTAATTCCCAAAACGCTGTTCAAGCTTCAGAGAGACAGAGGACACATGATTCTCATAGCTCCACATTGGCCACGGCAAGTGTGGTACCCTCTGCTTCTACATCTCTCTCAAGCTCCCTCCCTAGAGTTAGGGTCTGCTCCAGACCTCCTCTCTCAGGAGGACGGAATGTTATGGCATCCCAATCCCCAGTCTCTGCATCTCAGGGCTTGGTTGCTGAAGGCCTAGATCTCCAGGATCTTCCTCTTTCTCAACAAGTGAAAGACGTTCTTTATGCTTCCAGAAGACCTTCCACTAGACGTTCGTACGCTTTCAAGTGGAGGAGGTTTACCATCTGGTGTTCTGAAAAGGGTCTTAACCCCTGTGCCATACCTCCTGGAATCGTTGCTGGAGTATCTCCTTCATCTGTCTACTGCAGGCCTTAAGACAAATTCAGTAAGAGTTCATCTGAGTGCTATTACAGCTTCCCTCAAGCCTCTAAATGGACAACCTGTTTCCTCTCATCCCCTTGTAGCAAGGTTCATGAGAGGCCTCCTTTTAACAAAGCCTCCCATTAGACCACCTCCGGTGGCATGGGACTTAAATTTGGTTCTTGGTCAGCTTATGAAGCTGCCTTTTGAACCTTTAGCTACTACCTCCTTGAAATATCTTTCTTGGAAGGTCATCTTTCTCATTGCAATCACATCAGCACACCGCATCAGTGAATTGCAAGCACTAGTAGCTAATCCACCTTACACAAGGTTCCATCATGACAAGGTGGTCCTTAGGACTAATCCACACTTTATGCCTAAGGTGGTCTCGCCTTTTCACCTCAACCAAGAGGTCTACCTACCTGTCTTTTTCCAGGACCTCATGCATCAAGTGCAGAGAGGAATCTTCATACCCTGGACTGTAAAAGAGCTCTAGCTTTTTACTTAGAGAGGACACAACAACATAGAAAGTCTTCTCAACTCTTTGTTGCTTTTGATCCTTCTCATTTGGGACAACCAGTCTCCAAGAGAACACTTTCCAACTGGATTGCCCAATGTATTTCTTTCGCCTATCAAAGCAAGAACATTTCTCTGGAGGGCCATGTCACAGCTCACAATGTGAGAGCCATGGCAGCCTCAATGGCTCATCTAAACTCTGTGTCTATCGACGACATCTGTCGAGCAGTCACTTGGGCCTCGGTTCATACCTTCACAGCCCATTACTGCTTGGACAAGGACTCCCGCCGGGATGCCTTGTTTGGTAATGCTGATCTCAAACACCTGTTCCATATTTAATCAACTCCTACCCACCATCCTTCAGGGGATGCCAGAGATCCAGGTGGGGAAGTGCAGCCCTGTCCCAGGGACACACAACTTATGGGCTCTCTCCCTGGCATCAAAAGCTAGGGAGTCCCCATATGTGAAGACTCATTCCTGCTTGTTCCTGGAGATAGCACAGTTACTTGTCTGTAACAGGTGATCTCTGGGAACAGCAGGAATAAGTCTTCACAACCCACCCACCTCCCCTAGGAGTTGTCTCTCTCTCTCTACCTCTCTTCCTTTCCCTCTCTCTCCCTCTTTGTCTCGGCTATAAAACTCAACTGAGGAGAGACAGTTGGAAAGGCGGACAGGCAGCACGCAGGTGCTGTGGGATGCTCCCAAAAGCTTTCTGATTGGACGCTGGGGAGCGTTCCCGCGCAGGCTCCGTCAGTACCGACGTACCCATATGTGAAGACTTATTCCTGCTGTTCCCAGAGATCACCTATTACAGGTAAGTAACTGTGCTTTCAGGACAGGGTACTTCCCTTTGGCCTGACCTCTGCCCCCAGGGTTATCACCAAATGCCTGTCTGTGGTGGCAGCTTTTCTCAGAAATCAGGGGATTTTTGTCTTCCCGTACCTGGACGACTGGCTAATCAGGGGCCAGTCATTCCAGGAGGCCCAACATGCCGCTCTTCGCACTGTCAGAAGCCTTATGAGGAGAGACTTGAAGACCTAAATATGTACACTTTGGAGGAGAGGAGGGATAGGGGAGACATGATTCAGACCTTTAAATACTTAAAGAGAAATAATGAACAAACAGACCTCTTCCAGAGACGGGGAAGCTGTAAAACTAGAGGGCATGACATGAAGCTGTAAGGTGGTAGATTGAAAGGCAATGTCAGGAAATACTTTTTTACTGAAAGGGTGGTGGATGCTTGGAATGCCCTCCCGATGGAAGTGGTGGGGGCAAACACAGTGGATCACTTTACAGCAACAAGATTAAATCAAAATAAACTGAACCATCTAATTTCTCAACAAATAGGGGTGTCCTACATGGAGCAATGGGGGGAGGAGCGGTGGGTTCACCCCTAAACAAACAAAGAAACAAAGATATGGGGAGGGGTGCACCTGCTCCTGGTGGTTGCACCACTAAGCAAAGACGTGGGTAGGGGTGCACCTACTCCTGCCATATTGCTGGGCAGAACTGATGGACCACACTGGTCTTTATCTGTCGTCATTTACTATGTTACTATGTCTCTCTTCTGCATCTGGGCTTTGTCATAAACTACGCAAAGTCCACTTTGCTCCCCTTTCAGAACCTAGAGTTTATAGGGGCGAGACTAGACAACCTTCAGGCAAGAGCTTACTTGCCCGAGGACAGGGCCCACAGATTGATGGAGTTGGCAAACCAGTTCCAAAGCAATTCTCAGGTTTCCGCCAGGCACTACCTGCGGCTTCTGGGCCACATGGCATCCACTGTACATGTGACCCCGAATGCCCGTCTGCACATGCGGGCTGCTCAATGGTGCCTCAGAGATCAGTGGACACAAGCCACCGGCGACCTTCGAGAAAGATGTCTAGACGGCTTATGAACTCCTTACAGTGGTGGCTACATCTACCAAACCTTCTCATAGGGGTACCTTTTCAGACTCCAGCACACACCAGGATGCTGACGACAGATGCATCCTTAAAGGGTTGGGGTGCACATTACCAGGGCACGTGCACTCAAGGCCTGTGGTCCCCTCGGGAGGCCACGCAGCAGATCAAGCTTTTAGAGTTGTGAGCAATTCGCTTAGCTCTGCAAATCTTCTGCCATGCTCTCTCTCAACAGTCTGTCCTAGTTCAGACGGACAATCAGGTAGCAATGCTCTACGTGAACAAACAAGGAGGCACAGGGTCCAGGCTCCTATGTTAGGAGGCACGGGACCTTTGCTCCTTTGCAGTCAAACAAGGCATGTTTCTCAAAGCAGTTTATCTGCCTGGTCAGGAAAATTTCCTAGCAGACAAGCTAAGCAGGATTCTCCAGCCTCACGAATAGCAGTTGAAACCATTGGTGGTCCAGCAGATCTTCCTCCGCTGGGGACTTCCATCCATCGATCTCTTTGCAAATACACAAAACCGTCAGCTGCCCAGGTTTTGCTCCAGACAACCGCATCCCCTGAGGATGGCAGCAGATGCTTTTCTAATCTCTTGGTCTACGGGCCTCCTGTATGTGTTTCCTCCCACGCCCCTGGTGGCCCGAACTCTGTTCAAGATCCTCTGGGACAAGGCCTCGGTGATTCTGGTAGCCCCCAGATGGCCGAGGCAGCCGTGGTTTCCACTTCTTCTGCAGTTGGTGGTGGAAGCTCCGTTCCCTCTGGGGCTGCAACACGATCTCCTGTCTCAAGAGCAGGGTTCCCTTCTGCACCCCAATCTCAGGTCCCTCAATCTGATGGCCTGGCTGCTGAAAGGATAGTGCTAGCTCCCTTACTTCTACCTAAGGAGGGTGTAACTCTGTTCGGGTCCACCTCAGTGCTTTGTCAGCGCACCACTCACCGGTGGAGGGACAGTCTGTCAGTTCCCCCCTTGGTGTCCAGATTTCTCAGAAGTATGCTTCTACTCAAATCTCTGGTTCGTCCACCAGCGACTGAGTGGGATTTGAACGTGGTCTTGCAACAACTTACTTGTCCACCATTTTGAGCTAATGGCTACTTGCCATTTGCACTTCCTTTCTTGGAAAATGCTCTTCCTGGTGGCTCTTACATCGGCCAGACGTGTGAGTGAGCTACAAGCTCTGGTTTCTGATAGATCGTATACACGATTCTATAGGAACAGGGTGGTCCTACGGACCCATCCCAAGTTCCTTCCAAAAGTGGTCTCCTCTTTCCACCTCAATCAGGAGGTGGTCCTTCTGACCTTTTTTCCCAGGCTGCATTCCAGCCGGGCTGAGACAGTCTTGCATACCCTGGACTGTAAGAGGGCGTTGTCCTTTTACATAGAACGTATGCGGGAGCATCTAAGGGCTACTCAGCTCTTCGTCTCCTTTGACCCTAATAGGACGGGGTTCCCTGTCTCCAAGCGTTGGGTAGCAGATTGCATCGCCTGGGCATACAGGGCAGCCGACCTCCCCTTGCAGGGTCTGGTCATGGCCCACTGTGTCAGGACAAAGGCCGCGTCAGTAGCTCATCTCCGCTCTGCTCCGTTAGTCGACATCTGCCGGGCCACAACTTGGTCTTCAAGCCAGACATTTGCAGCCCATTACTGCCTGGAGAGAGAGTCCCGGCAGGACAGTGTTTTCGGCCAGGCGGTACTCCGTAATCTCTTTGAGGTTTAGGCAACTCCTACCCTCCGGCCCTTGGTGTTGGGCTACCGTACAGGGTGCGTTCTAAGAGAAAATTCTTATCACGAATGCTGAGGCTCTTGAGAGGGAGCCGTTTTTTCAGCTCTGGGTTCATGGTAGCCTAGAGCTGGGGAGTCCCATATGTGAGGACTGACTTCCTGCTTGGTCCTGGAGAAAGCGTAGATCTCCAGGAACAAGCAGGAATGAGTCTTCGCATATGGGTACGTCGGTACCGACGGAGTCTGCGCGGGAATGCTCCCCAGCGTCCAATCAGAACGCTTTTGGAAGCATCCCAACACACCTGCGTGCTGCCTTCCCGCCTTTCCCAACTGCCTCTCCTCAGTTTTCGTTTTTCCGTGGAGCCGGCAGGACGTCCTCCTATCACCGCAGAAAATTCTTCTTTTATTTTTTGGTTTTCTTGTGGTCGTGGCTGCCTTCCCCGACGCCTCCGGTACCGCCGGTCTTTCTTTTCTTTTTTCTTGTAAAATTTTTCCTTTTTAAGGAATTTTTTCCTTTCTGGTGCCTCACGGTTTTCTTAGGCCTGCTAGGCCTACTCACTTTCCTTATGGAACCGCCAGCCACTACTGCCAAGAAATGTACAAACTGTGGCGGTACAAAATTAATTTTAGACCCTCACAATTGGTGTCTAACCTGTTGGGTCCTGACCATTTTCCTCTGGATTGTCCCTCCTGCAATAGTATTGTGGGAAGAAGTCTTCAGCATCGAGTTCCCCTCGATACGCGGTCCCCATCCAACTTCCGGGCACCGACCACTTCTTCTTCTACACGGGATCAGGTAACCCAAAAACAGTCTTTTAAGACTAGCCAGTCCTTGAGTGGTAGATCTCATGCACCGCATAGAGATGCCTCTGTCCGTGCCCTCGAACACACTGGTTTTAAAACCCCGGTGGGAGTCTTCGGCCTCCAAAGCCTGTGTGGGGTTTCAGGTTGTTCCTGAGGTTCATCCCTCACAGAACATACCTGAGCCATGCTCGGTGGTGGCATCTGCTTCGAGCGGTACCGATACCCCGGCATCGGCAATGGTGTTGGATGAAACATTCCTCACCAAGGATCGTAATCTGGCATCCTTGGTACCTTCGGGGCCGTTGGATACGCTGCAGACCGACCTTCCAGTATCGGTATCGATCCCGGTACCGATACTTGTACCGACGTCGGTACCCTCCAGATGTGCATCGATAGACTCGCTTCCTTCGATCTCTAGTCTGGAGGACTGGGTACCGACTCGCCTTGGTACCGAGGGCACGGTTCCGATCCATGTCCGCACTCTCGGTTTCTTCGATACCGTTAGAGTTGTCACCGGCTGGCCTTCATCCACCGGTGTCTGATACGGTGCCGGACTCGGTACCGGTATCCACATTACCATTGCTGTTGGTGCCTTCCATGCTTCTCTCATCAGGCTCGCTTCCCTCGATACCGAGTTTGGAATCGACCCCTAGCATGGACGATGTGCTACCGACTGTTGCTGGTCCCGACCCCCTCTGGCGACCATCCTCTAAGGACCACCATTCAGGGTCTTATATTCCTAAAAAGTTGGATAGATCCCTCGGTGCCAATGCTAGTTCTTCAGCAGATCTAGCCTGTCCAAAAGAATTTCCCTCTGGGGTTTTTTCTTTTCAAGCTTTTCTCTTGGATATGGCAAAATCACTTGCCATTTCTATACCTGGACCGGATCCTACACAAGGGAATACAGAACTCCTTTGCTCCTCCAGAAATATACAGGGAAACATGCTTCCTTTGCATCGTTCCTTGCAGGATCTCCTTCTACGAATGTGGGAAGCTCCTTTAACGGTACCCCCACCTTCCAGGGCAACCGATCTTCTATATCAGGTGCCCCCCTCTCCAGGTTTTCAGAAGACTCAACTTCCTCATCATTCTATTGTTGTAGAATCAGCAATGAGGCGGGTGAAGAGTACTAAAAAGCATTCTTCTTATCTGCCAGGTCGTGAGTCTAAGACTTTAGATGCCTTTGGACGCCAGACCTTCCAGGCATCCATGCTTTCAGCAAGAATTCTCTCATATATTTTCTATATGGGTTTATCTCTTGAAGAGGTCACAAAAAAAAGTTACTGTTTTTGACTCCTTTTCTTCAAGAGCCCAAAAGTGCAGACTATTCCTTACTGGTTAGTTATGCTCAAAATATCTCTAGGTTCCTTACTCGTGCTTCCCTAGACTCCTTTGAGTCTGTTAGCAGAACCTCTGCTATAGCTATAGGGGCACGACGTAAAGCCTGGCTCCAGGCTTCAGACTTGGACAAATGGGCACAAGAAAGACTGGGAAATACTCCTTGCACTGGAGAAAATCTCTTCAACAAGGAGTCTTTACTCCAAGTTGCTCAGTTAACCACTGACATTCCTGTTTCCAGAGGCTGTTCTACGCCTTCCTCTTTCCCAGTTGGTAGGAAATGTCCTACCAAATTTTCTTCCCCTAGGGGGAAAAGGTTTTATCCATCTTCTGCCCATCAAGCAGATGTTCCCAAACAGGGGAAATATCGCCCTGGTCTGAAGAAACCACTACCTCAACAGGGTCACCAAACCCAGCAGTCGCAGGGTTTCAAATAGATCATCATTACCCCTCTTGGTTGGTGGTTAGAGTGGCAGTCTGCTTCTTTTCACTTGAAGTATCTGCACTAATTTTATCCTAACCTTTTCTAGATATCTCTTCACGAGACATCTTTTCTTTACTCTAAGAGTTATATGGTGATCATGCCCATACTTAACAGGGTTCTCTTCCTCTTTGGGGAAAAAAGAAGTGACAACTATCAATAAGACAGTTTTTTTTTTTCCCCTGTTCTGGCAGGTATCATCTTACTTTTCAGAGACTTCCTGCATAGTCGGTCTCCTTCAACTCTGTCTTACCTCCCTCTTACTACAACATTCGGTTTGTAAGAGTGGCTCTTTTACACCGGTAAGCCCCTATGGTCCTCTACCTATTCCACAGGGGGAGTCTCCCTTCCAGAGTTGTCTTCCCCCTTTATTACCTTAGGGCAGCTCATCAGACAATAGGAATTCCTACTATGTCTGTTTGTTTTTTCCCAATCTAAAAAAGAAGGGGAAAATAAATTTTCTTCCGCTGCCCTGGTAGTTGCTGCAGATACAGCAATTCCTAGTGGTTAAGCCACTGGTTCTGTTCACCACACAATCAGGGTTTCCGCTCCACTAGCAATCCTTCTCACCTCAGTGCTAAAACCCAAACAGGTTATTAACCTTGTTTGGAAATCCTATTATCACAGACTGGTTGGTTAACTTCTATTCTCTGCCCCTTGTCCTTGGCAGAATAGTTAAGTTGCCCACTGGCTTTAAACAGTCAGTTTTTTCTTCTAACCAACCTGCAGTATGCTCTCTGCAACTGTACAGAGTAGCTTGGCAGTATGGGCCCTTGCTAGAGAGCATTAGTATTCTGCCTAGCAGATGACCCTAGATGGTTAGGAGGGGTTCCCCCAGTCATGTTCTCATGGCTGGTAGGTGTTCCCTACCCTTACCATCTCATCTAAAATCTCTTTTGAGACATAAGACACAGGCCTTTCATCACGTGAAAACCTAAAGAATGGCCAATTCCCTGGCTTGGCCCATATCTCCTTGGGACTCTCACCAGAGATAGTTTTCTTTCATTGGCAGCTCAAGGACGCCTGATACCCATCTTGCCCTTATAGGCAGGTCACCATGGTATCTTATTCCATCCAATCACCGTACTGCAGTTCTGGAGAGATCTGGACTTGCTGCCTGCAGACTGAACTTATCCTCTGCATTTTTCACGTAGGCCATCCTGGTTATTCAAGAGCTCGATTTCTGAAAGGAATCTAGATTCCTTCTTGTCAGGGAAACCATTCCTCTGACTCTGTCACTCATAACCAGGGAAAGAAGATTCTCTATGCATCTATTCAAGCAGGTATCACCCTTCTTGCTGTTAGATGAATCTTTCTCTCTCCCCATATTCCTAGGGGGATCTAGTTCTATAGGCATCTCTCCATCCACATACCTGGAGACATGTGTCTATATGCCTACATATTCATATATACATATATAGTGAGATATATCTTTTAGGTAGATATGTATCCACATACTTATATATCTGTCTGTTTAGGTTCAGATATCCATACATTCCTATATGATCCTGACAGATGGGCACTACCCCTATCAATGCTGTGCCAGCATACTTGGGGTTCTACACATATAACCACTTCCTGTGGTAATTAACAAACTTTTTCCTTACCATAACCTTTCAGGGTTAGGTACCTCTGAAGCTCTCCATGTACCCTCTTCTTTCCTAATTGACCCCATTTAGGAAAGACATTGCGGAACTTCAGTTAATCTAAAGCTTAGCGCTTCTTAAGTCTGTCCTTACTTTCTCATCAGATACAGGGGTCTCCATACCCTTTCTCTCCTACATGGACTAATTCCATTGCCAGTCCAGATGGGTCAGACTCATTTTTCTTTTGGTCCTAGGATTGTACTGTTCTTGGACCAAAACAGCTTAAGCTTTGTCTAATAGTACCTTCTGCGTCTTCCGCTGGAGCCCTACCTTCTTATACTACCCCAGTTTCCCCAGGGGGCTATTTCTCACCCTGAAGGGTTCTGACCTCCACTTGTTTTTTCTACTTTATTATCTCTACTCCTCAGTGAGGTACTCCTTGAGGTTTGTCACTGGCTCTTTTAACAGATCCATATGAACCTCAGTAGACTTTTGCAAAGCCAACAAGGGAGGCCCATATTACAATATTTTACTATTAAATGCCCTCTATACAGGGTCTTCCTCTATAGAAGTCCTGTTCTAATCCAGCTGTTCCACAGCACCTTTTCTATATTCAACTCCTACCCTCCATCCCCAGGA
Organism: Ichthyophis bannanicus; assembly: GCA_033557465.1. Taxonomy (NCBI): domain Eukaryota; kingdom Metazoa; phylum Chordata; class Amphibia; order Gymnophiona; family Ichthyophiidae; genus Ichthyophis; species Ichthyophis bannanicus. Next base: position 36,910,523 of record CM066041.1, on the reverse strand, counting down.
TGCCTGAGGTTCTGAGGAGTAGCATGGCTCATCCTAGATTCACAACATGCTAGGACTCCCTCTGGGCATCTTAGCTTGGGAGTCCCCATATGTGAAGACTCATTCCTGCTTGTTCCTGGAGATAGCACAGATCTCCAGGAACAAGCAGGAATGAGTCTTCACATATGGGTACGTCGGTACCGACGGAGCCTGCGCGGGAACGCTCCCCAGCGTCCCAAAAAAGGAAAGCTTTTGGGAGCATCCCACAGCGCCTGCGCGCTGCCTTCCCACCTTTCCTAACCGCCTCTCTCCAGTTCTTCTTTTCCGCGGAGCCAGCAGGTCGTGTTCCTGTCACCGCTGAAGTTCTTTATTTTATTTCTTTGGTCGCGCGTCTGCCTTCTTCGACGTCGGACCGGTACCGCCGGTCTTTTCTTTCTTTTTCTTAAAAAAAAAAAAAAAAAAAGATACTTTCCGTTCCACTTCAGTGTATGTTTTTTTTCTTCGTTGGGCCTTAGGCCTAACAGAAAATTCCTCATGGAAAAACCCGCCTCCGGGTTTAAAAAATGCACTAAGTGCAGCGGTACCATCTCTGTTACCGACACCCATGACTGGTGTCTTAAGTGTTTGGGTCCTGACCATTCCATCACGGCTTGTCCGTCCTGCACCATGATGTCTAAAAGAGGTTTACAGAACCGAGCAGCCAAGTTCAGTACACTGTTTCCCTCTGATGCAGCTTCGGTGGCATCGACGTCTTCCAGGGCTGCTTCTTCCTCCTATGGATCTCAGGTAACCAAACATAAGTCCAGCTGGTCCTCGAAGGGTAGATCTCCCTCTAAGCATCGAGATGCCTCCGGGCTTGCCCTCGAGGATCCTGCACCGGCAAAAGTACCTCGGCGGGAAGCTCCGGCTTCCAAAGCTCCTCCTATGGGGTCACAGGTTGACATCGATGGCACGGCCTCGACCGATCACCTGTTGCAATGTTCTGGGGTACCGGTGGAATTCGCCGGTACCGACCTCCAGACATTCATGGCGTCGATGGATCAGAATGTCCTGACCATGCAGCGTGCCATTACGGCATTTATTCAAGCTGCGACGCCGCTGGTACCGCAACAAGCTTCGTTGTTGGTACCGGCTCCGACATCGGTTCCGGTGCCGGTACTGGTTGCATCGGCTTCGGTGTCGACTGCAGCGGTACCCTGTCCAATGATGCCTATTGGTACCGATCCGGTACCGATGACTCCCGATGTCGATACCACCCGGTATGCGTATCGGGCTATCTCCAGGAACAAGCAGGAATGAGTCTTCACATATGGGGTACGTCGGTACCGACGGAGCCTGCGCAGGAACGCTCCCCAGCTTCCCAAAAAGGAAAGCTTTTGGGAGCATCCCACAGCGCCTGCGCGCTGCCTTCCCGCCGCATTCCCGCCTTTCCTAACCATCTCTCCTCAGTTCTTCTTTGCCGCGGAGCCAGCAGGTCGAGCCCTGTCACCGCTGAAGAAGTTCTTTATTTTATTTTATTTCTTTGGTCGCGTGTCTGCTTTCCCCGACTCCGGACCGGTACCGCCGGTATTTTTCTCTTTCTTTCTTTCAAAAAAAAAAAAAAAATCTATATTTTCTTTACTTAGTGTATTTTTCCTCTTGGGCCTCAGGGCCCACAAGAAAATTTCCCTCATGGAAAAACCAGCCTCCGGGTTCAAGAAATGCACTAAGTGTAGCGGTACTATTTCTGTTACAGATACCCATGAATGGTGTCTTAAATGTTTGGGTCCTGAACACTCCATTCCGGATTGTCCGTCCTGCTCTCTAATGTCTAAACGGGGTTTACAGAACCGAGCAGCTAAGCTCCATGTGCTGTTTCCCGCTGATGCAGCGTCGGTAGCATCGACATCTTCCAGGTCTTCTTCTCCTGATGGATCTCAGGTAACCAAACATAAACCTAGCAGGTCCTCGAAGGGTAGATCTCCCGCTAAGCATCGAGATGCCTCCGTGCTTGCCCTCGAGGATCCTGCACCAGCAAAACAACCCCGGCGGGAAGCTCCGGCTTCCAAAGCTCCTCCTATGGGGTTACAGGTTGACATCGATGGCACGGCCTCGACCGATCACCTGTTAGAATGCTCTGGGGTACCAGCACAATCTCCCGGTACCGATTTCCAGGCATTCATGGCGTCGATGGATCAGAATGTTCTGTCCATGCAGCGTGCTATCAAGGCCTTCATTCAAGCTGCGACGCCGATGGTACCACAACAAACTCTGTTGGCATTGGCTCCGGTACCGGCACCAGCGCCGATACCGGTACCGACTGCATCGACATCGACCAGGATACCGACTGCGGCGGTTCCTTGTCCAGGGCTACTTCTCGGTACCGATCCGGTACCGAGGACGCCCGATGTCGATACCGCTCGATACGCGTATCGAGCGTTAGAAGAGCACCCTGACAGGCAATACTTCGATTCCTCTGGTGATTCTGATTCATCAGATGAGTCTCCTGAAGTATCCATAGCCCTTCCTGAAGAGCCGCCTTCTCCAAAAAGAAGAATGTCTCCTCCAGAGGACTTGTCCTTTCAAGACTTCATAAGAGAAGTAGCTAAAGGACTTTCTATTTCAGTAACCTCTGAATCAGAGCCTAGAGCAAAAAAAATTAGATATTTTAGGATACTCTAAGGCTCCTAGAGAGGCAGTCACCTTACCAATTCATGAGATTCTTTATGAACACATGATTGATCTATGGGAGACTCCTCTCACTCTCTCTCCTCATTCTCGCAGATTGGACACTATGTATCGTGTTCCTCCCTGTCCTGGATTTCATAAAACTCAGCTTCCTCACCATTCTATTGTGGTAGAGTCTGCTATGAAAAAGTTAAGTGTGCAAAGAGGCACTCATCTGCTCCTCCAGGAAGAGAATGTAGGACCTTGGATGCTTTTGGTAGGAAAATCTTCCAAGCCAGTATGCTTATTGCCAGAATCAACTCATATAGTCTTTACATGGGTATGTTTCTAAAAGAAGTTGCAGAAAAGCTGCACACTTTCCTCCCTTTTCTTCCAGAAGATAAAAGGGAAGACTTACTTACCTGGCTTAAGCATGCCCAGGATGTTTCCAAATTTTCTAACCGTGCAGCCTTTGACTCTTTTGAGGGGGCCAGCAGATCCTCGGCCATTGCCATAGGTGCACGCAGAATTGCTTGGCTACAAGCTTCTGATTTGGAACCCTGGGTCCAAGATGGATTAGGAAATCTTCCTTGTACAGGTGAAAACCTGTTTGGCAAAGATTGGCAAGCAAAGGCCACTCAAATGGATGCAGAAAATTCTGCTTTGGATAGGCTTTCAAAGTCTACCTCTAATCCTGTCCAGAAGAGGTTGTTCAAAAAGGCATATTTTCCCAAGAAGGGAAGATATTATCCTGTTTATGGTCAACAGACATCATCTGCAGGTCGTTTTGCTGCAAAGCATCAACAACCTAAACGGGCCAAGCCTAAGGCTGCAAGGACTACTGTAGCCCAACAGCCTCAGCCTCCTCAGGGCCTTTGACTTGCAGCTAGAGAACTTAGCCTTTCTGGCTCTAAAAGACCCAGAGCCTCTCACCATTCCAGGAAGGTTAGCTCACTTTGCTCCCAGATGGGAGCAAATCACAGCAGAGCACTGGACCCTTTCCATCATAAGGGAAGGGTACAAACTTCATTTTTCAAACCTTCCTCCTTACACCATGGTGAGACAGTTCAATTCTCCAACGTCTCTTCTCGACCTGGGTCAGGAGATTTCTACCCTTCTTGCCCAAGGGGCAATAGAAGAAGTTCCTCTTCTTCAACAGGGCTCAGGGTTCTACTCCCCCTACTTTCTAATTCCAAAGAAAACAGGGGGCTACAGACCCATATTAGATCTCAGAGAATTGAACAAATTCCTAGGCAAGGAGAAATTCAAGATGATTTCTCTAGGTACTCTCCTTCCATTCCTTCAGAGTCAGGATTGGCTTTGTTCTCTAGATCTCAAGGATGCGTATACCCATATACTCATCCATCCAGCACACAGAAGGTTCCTTCGGTTCCTTTATCTAGGAAAGCACTACCAATACAGGGTGCTTCCTTTTGGTCTGGCCTCTGCTCCAAAATGCATGGCAGTAATAGCTGCATTTCTATGCACTCTGGGAATATTCGTATTCCCATATCTGGACGACTGGCTCATCCGAGCATCATCCAAATCAGAGGCCCAGACTTCCCTAGTCTGCACAATGCGTGTTCTGCAGTATCTGGGACTGGTGATAAACATTCCAAAGTCCCAACTCACCCCTACTCAGTCTCTAGAGTTCATAGGGGCCTTGCTGGATACCACAACTGCAAGGGCCTATCTTCCCCAGGCCCGTTGCCTACGTTTAGTGCAGTTAGCCTCTCAGATTCAGTTAAAAACCCATCTAACTGCTCGAGAGATGTTACAACTGCTAGGCCACATGCCATCCACTGCATGTGGTCCCCTATGCTCACCTTCACATGAGGGCAGCTCAATGGACTTTGTCCACCCAGTGGACCCAGACATCAGGGGGTCTGTCAGACAAAATAGCAACCTCCAGGCGCCTCTTTTGGTCTCTCCAGTGGTGGAAGTACACTCAAAATCTGTTGCTGGGGTCTCCCTTCCAACAGTTGTTACCCCAAGCAATCCTTACAACAGATGCCTCTCCAAAGGGTTGGGGAGCTCATCTTCAAAACCACCCAGGGCATTTGGTCTTCACAGGAGACCTCCCTACATATCAACATCTTAGAGCTCAGAGCAATCTTCTTGGCTCTGAGTCTTCCATACCCTGCTCAGCTACAAGACAGTCCTCATCCACACGGACAACCAAGTAGCCATGTTCTCTGTGAACAAGCAGGGAGGAACTGGCTCTCTGTCGCTTTGCAACGAAGCTTTGAGATTGTGGGCCTTCGCCAGAGAGCATCAAATTCATCTTCTGGCAGTATACCTTCCAGGAGTTCAAATCTCTTGGGCAGACAGACTCAGTCGAGTTCTGCTTCCACACGAATGGTCCCTTCATATGGACCAGATAGTCAGAATCTTTCGAATTTGGGGAACCTCGGACATAGACCTCTTTGCAAGTCCGTGGAATGCCAAACTTCCCCGATTCTGTTCCAGAATTCCGTGTCAGTGAGTTCAGGCCAGGGATGCCTTCCTCCTTCACTGGGGTCAAGACTTCCTGTACGCCTTTCCACCCATTCCCCTAATTCCCAAGACCCTGTTCAAGCTTCAGAGAGATCGAGGGACTATGATCCTCATAGCTCCACGTTGGCCACGCCAAGTGTGGTACCCTCTACTTCTTCATCTCTCTCAAGCTCCCTCCCTGGACTTGGGGTCTACTCCAGATCTCATGTCTCAGGAGGGGGGAACGTTGTGGCAACCAAACCCCCAATCTCTCCATCTCAGGGATTGGTTGCTGAAGGCTTAGACCTTCAAGATTGGAATCTTTCTCAGCAAGTAAAGGATATCCTTCATGCTTCCAGAAAGCCTTCTACTAGACGTTCCTATGCTTTTAAATGGAAAAAGCTTTACCATTTGGTGTGCTGAGAAGGGTATTAACCCTCTAACAATACCTTTGAATTCTTTACTAGAATATCTCCTGCATCTTTCCCATGCAGGCCTCAAAACAAATTCAGTAAGGGTCCATTTGAGTGCTATTGCAGCATCCCTCAAGCCTCTCAATGGACAACCTGTCTCCTCTCATCCTCTTATTGCAAGATTCATGAGAGGCCTTCTTTTAACTAAACCTCCCATTAGACCACCTCCAGTGGCATGGGACTTGAATCTGGTTCTTGGTCAGCTCATGAAGCCATCCTTGAACCCTTAAAGCCACTACCTCCTTGAAATTTCTTTCCTGGAAGGTTATCTTTCTTATTGCAGTCACCTCAGCTCGCCGCATCAGTGAACTGCAGGCCTTAGTGGCTAATCCACCTTATACAAGGTTCCATCATGATAAGGTAGTCCTTAGGACCAATCCACACTTTATGCCTAATGTGGTCTCACCTTTTCATCTTAATCAAGAGGTGTATTTACCTGTCTCTTTTCCAGTTCCTCATGCATCAAGTGCAGAGAGGAATCTTCATACCCTGGATTGTAAGAGAGCTCTTGCTTTTTACTTACAAAGGACACAGCAACATAGAAAGTCTTCTCAACTCTTTGTTGCTTTTGATCCCTCTCATTTGGGACTTCCAGTCTCTAAGAGGACACTGTCCAATTGGATTGCTCAGTGAATTTCTTTCGCCTACCAGAGTAAGAACCTTTTTCTGGAGGGCCATGTCACAGCTCACAATGTGAGGGCCATGGCAACCTCTATGGCTCATCTAAATTCTGTGTCCATCGATCAGATCTGTCGAGCGGCCACCTGGGCCTCGGTTCATACCTTCACAGCCCATTACTGTTTGGACAAGGACTCCCACCGGGATGCCTTGTTTGGTCAGGCTGTTCTCAAACACCTGTTCCATGCTTAATCAACTCCTACCCTCCATCCCTGGTTGGATGCCTGAGATCCATGGGAGGAGGTAGAGCCCTTCTCAGGGTCTCACTACCTTGGGGATCTCCCAGGCATTTCTAGCTGGGGAGTCCCCATATGTGAAGACTCATTCCTGCTTGTTCCTGGAGATAGCACAGTTACTTACCTGTAACAGGTGATCTCTGGGAACAGCAGGAATAAGTCTTCACAACCCACCCACCTCCCCTAGGAGTTGTATCTCTCTATCTTTCCTTTCCTCTCTCTCTTTGTCTCAGCTTTAAAACTCGAACTGGAGAGAGGCGGTTAGGAAAGGCGGGAAGGCAGCGCGCAGGCGCTGTGGGATGCTCCCAAAAGCTTTCCTTCTTTGGGACGCTGGGGAGCGTTTCCGCGCAGGCTCCGTCGGTACCGACATACCCATATGTGAAGACTTATTCCTGCTGTTCCCAGAGATCACCTGTTACAGGTAAGTAACTGTGCTTTACTCACCTGTAACAGGTGTGCTCCAGGAGCAGCAGGAATCAGTCCTCAAGACCCACCCTCCATCCCCTGAAGTTGCAGTCATATATATATATAGATATAGATATATAGATATATATATGCAGCGCGCGTGCGCAGTCCCCTTCCCGCCCAAGGGTGCCATCTTGCTCAGGCAAAATTTCATTTTGATTTTTGCTGTCTTTCAGCTATGTCGTCAGACTGAGCAAGATGGCACCCTTGGGCGGGAAGAGTACCGCGCACGCGCGCTGCATTTCCAAAGGCTTTCTTTGAAAGCTGGGGAAATGCTCCGCATGAGGGCTCCGTCGGTGCCGACATCACCCATATGTGAGGACTGATTACTGCTGCTCCTGGAGAACACCTGTTACAGGTGAGTAACTATGCTTTCCACCTGGGCTCGAATTACTTCCGATCAGTGGGTGCTGAAGATAGTCAGAGAGGGGTACACATTGGAGTTGGCCCGTCGTCTCGTGGATGCATTTATCCTCTCCTCTTGCAAGGCCCATCGGAATCGAGCCTGTGAGGGAGATGCTCCACAGTCTGCTGGACCTGCAAGTGGTGGTAAGGGTGCTGGGCGACCAGTGGGGTTATGGTTGATACTCCATTTACTTTATGGTTCCCAAAAAGGAAGGATCTTTCAGACCCATTTTAGATTTCAAGCATGTAAATTGGTGCCTCGTTCCACATAGAAACGCTCCGGTCAGTCATTGTGATGGTCGGGGGGGGGGGGGGGATTGACCTCGCTCGATCTGACAGAAGCCTACTTGCATATTCCTATTCATGCCGAGCATCAGCAATTCCTGTAGTTCACAGTGCCCTTGGGCAGCTTCCAATTTTGGGCGCTGGCATTTGGTCTGGCTATAGCACCCCATACTTCCACAAAGGTTATGGTAGTGGTCACAGCTGAGTTGCACCAGGAAGGTATTCTGGTGCACCCTTATCTGCATGATTGGCTCATTTGGGCAAAGTCCAAGGAAGAGAGCGAACGGGTCATGGCAAGAATGGTCGTATACCTGGAGAGTCTCAGCTGGGTGATCAACTTCACCAAGAGTCATCTGCAGCCCTTACAGGATTTCTACCTGGGGGCCCGATTTCAGGTGTCTTTGCCGTAGAACCGGGTGCACACATTGCAGGAACAAATCTGGAGGTTTTGCCACATGAAGCTTCCAATGGCATGGCACTATCTCCAGGTGTTGGGTTCCATGATAGGTCCATATGTGACCGTTGCAGTGGATGTTGCAAAGATGGTCAGCACAGCATCATCCAAGGTTGCAGCTGATGCCTTGCCCGGGAAGGATCCATAAGACTCCAGTGGTGGCTGCAGTCGGACAGTCTCCAGGCAGGCATGCCCTTGGAGGCACCACAATGGATCCTGCTAACAGATGCTAGTCAGGATGGGGGGATGCATTGCGAGGCCCAGGGAAGCGCAGGGTCTTGGATCCCCAGAGGGGAGTGCTTGGTTGATAAGCCACCTGGAAATTGCAAGCGGTGTACTTGGCGCTGCAGGAGTTCCGAACTCTGATTAGGGAAAAACAGTCCGAGTGATCTCCAAAAACAAGCAGGAATGTAATCTTCACATATGGGGTGATGTCTGCACCAATGGAGCCCGCATAGGAACGCTCCCCAGCATCCAATAGGAAAGTTTTTAAGAGCACTCCACTGTGCCTGCACAACTGCCTTTCCAACTCCCTCTCCATTTCTCGCGGAGCCAGCAGGAAGCAAATCCTGTCGCCCCAGAAAAACATTTTTATGGATGATACTACTATTACTAAGCATTTGTATAGTGCTACAAGACATACGCAGCGCTGCACAGATATGTAAAAGACAGATCCTGCTCATCAGAGCTTACAATCTAGTCGAGGTAGACAACACAAGGGAAATACAAGGAGATCAGGTGAGTCAAGATCTGAAAGCGGCAGCAAAGAGGTGAGTTTTCAGTCTGGATTTGAAGAGACGGCACATGACATACAGACTCGGGTAGTTTGTTCCAGGCGTAAGGTGCAGCAAGGTGAAAAGAGCGAAGCCTGGAGTTAGCAATAGAAGCAATTTGCCAGAAGAGCAGAGTTCCCGGCGGGGTGGGGTGTAGGGAGAGAAGATGAAAGGTAGTGAGGAGCTGCAGAGTGAATGCACTTATAGGTCAGCAGGAGAAGTTTGAACTGGATGCAGAAATGGATAGGGAGCCAATGAAGTGACTTGAAAGGAGGGGTAATATGAGCATGACGAGGCCGACGGAAGATTAGCCGTGCAGCAGAGTGTTGTGCCTCTACCTTCCCGTTGACACCATCGTCGTCTAAGACATCACTGGTTCCCCTTTTCTTTCTTTCTTTCTTTCTTAGTTTCTTAAAAAAAAAATCCTTCGGCATTGACACCCTTGTTAGGCCTTAAAGCCTACCATAGCCTTCATATCCTGAAGGCACAGAGAAACCAGCTAGTGGTTTCAAGAAATGTTCTAATTGTGCTAGCACTATTTTGGCAACTGACACACACATGGCTGGTGCTTAAAATGCCTCAGCCCAGACCACCAGCCAAAAGACCATTCCCTCTGTCAAAAAATGACATGGAGAAACATAGAAATATGATGACAGAAAAAGACCACATGGCCTATCTAGTCTGTCCTTCCATATCAACAACTACAACAGTCCCCTTTTTACCTTTAGAGATCTTCTGTGTTTGTCCCATGCTTTTTTGAATTCAGTTACTGTCCTCATCTCTACCACCTCCACTGGGAGACTATTCCATGGATCCACTACTCTTGGAGAGACCTACAGAACTGGGCTACTTAAATTTGAAGCACTCTTCACTTTGGATGCCGTATCAATGGTGTCCACTTCGAGGGCCTTATCCTCCCATGGATCTCGGGTTTCTCCAGGACCAAGCAGGAAGTCGATCCTCACATATGGGTGACGTCGGTGCCGATGGAGCTTTCGTGCGGAGCATTTCCCCAGCTTTCAAAGAAAGCCTTTGGGAATGCAGCGCGTATGCGCGGTCCCCTTCCCGCCCAAGGGTGCCATCTTGCTGAGTCTTCTTTTTTCCGCGGAGCCCGACGGACGTGTGTCTTGGTCACCCAGTTAAAAGTTGATTTTCTTCGAAGAGTTTGTGTTTTTTTGCCGGTTCCCCTTCCCGCCTGGGCATGGTACACCGGTATCGAGCCCGGAGCTACTTTTTCGGTTTTTGTCCTTCGAGACTAGCGTTCGCGCCTTTTTTCTTTTTTCACTGGCAGCCCAGTCTTTTGACCTTGCAGGGGCCCTTTTTCCCCCAATGGCTACCAGCAGGTTCAAAAAGTGTGATTGGTGTAAGAAACTGATGTCTCTCACCGACACACATGACTGCTGCCTCCGATGCCTCGGGCCCGATCATGACCCGATGATCTGTGGCCCGTGTGGCAAAATGTCATCTAAGGCGTTGAGGAGCCGTCAGCATCAACGAGAAAGGATCTTCTCTGACTCCGCGTCTGGCCGGGCCTGGACTTCGTCAGAGGCCTCGACGTCTCGGGAGTCCGACCCCGAGCATCGTCAGGGCTCCTCTGAGAGCGGGTCTTCCTCACGGGAACACAAAAGGAAGAAGAAACCTGCGAGGGCGGCGTCGGTGGACGCTCTTGGTCGCTCGAGGGCCAGGTCGCATAGCCCCGACTGCTGTCCTGGGTCCTCCGAGCTGGAGAGGCCTGCTAAACTACCTCATGTGGAGCCGGAGTCCCCGAGTCACGTGAGTGCTGTCCTTGTGGACTCTCCTCTGGGGGAGCCGACGTCGCCGAGTTGGGGGCTGCTGAGTCTCCTGAGCTCGGACTCAGGTTGACAGCCTTGGAGAGCAGCTTGGCTGCCTTCATGGAACAGCAGCGGGTGCTAATCGCCGGTCTGACTGGTGCATTTGCCCCGACCACCGGGACCTCGACGTCAGAGTCGACCACGGAGGCCGAGCCGATCCTCGAGTTCATGCGGTCTCGAGTCGATCCTCGGCCAAGGTCTCCCTCGGCCTCCCGTATGGGGCCGAGGTCGTCGACGCCGGTACCCTCGGCGTCGGGGCGGATGGCATCGGTGCCCGCCCAACCGGAGCCGCTCGATTCCTCCTCGGAGGGGTCGGAGTGGGAAACGGAGGGCGAGGAGTCCCCGGACACTTTCCGGACCTGGTGTGTCCCATCGGACTCGCCGGAGTCCAAGCCTCGGAGAAGGTCCCCCAGGAGGATACTCTGTTCTCGGACTTCGTGAGGGACATGGCCAAGGCCTTGGCCTTCCCCGCAGACCCCGAGGAGGAGCCGAAGAGCTCGAGGCCCTCCAGTATGACTCTCCACTGAAGGAGGCCTTTACTGTATCGGTTCCTCCGATGCTGGAACGGTTGCTCTTCCGTATTTGGGAGGCACCGGCCTCGGCGCCGGTTCTCAGCAAACGGGTCGATTCCATTAATCGAGTCCGTAAGAGCCCTGGGTTCCAGAAGGCACAGCTACCGCACCACTCCATGGTTGTGAAATCGGCCATGCATCGTCTGAAGAGTCAGAAGATGCACTCCTCGGTGCCCCCCCCCCGGCAGGGAGGCCCAGAACCTGGATGCCCTTGGTAGAAAGTGCTTCCAGGGCTCTATGCTGGCTTGCCGTGTCCAGACTTACCAGCTGTACATGGGCATGTACCTCGGAGAGCTGGCAAAGGAGATTGCCGGGTTCTCTGCTGGCCTCTCTGAGGAACCTTTGCAGAGGTTCAAAGCTTTGTCATCGGGGATTCGAGAGTTTTCGAAGTTTATATCTCGAGCAGCCTATGATGGCTTCGAGGCTTCGGTCCGAGTAGCAGTGGCCAGCATCGGTGCATGCCGTCAGGCCTGGCTACAGTCATCGGACCTCGAGCCTTGGGTCCAGGACAAGTTGGTCGATGTCCCTTGCTAGGGTGAGAACCTCTTTGGCAAGCCCATGGCTGAAAAGGCTGCAGAAATCGAGACTGAGACTCTCACCAGGACAAGGCTGTCCAGGAAGACGTCTGCCCCTTCTCAAAAGAAGAAGGGCTCGGGGAAAAAGCCCTTTTACCCGAGGAAGGCCTCTGCCTACAAGTCCTACCCTCAATTCCAGGCCTCTACAGCTCCCCAGCAGGGTCAGCAGGCCAAGGGGCAGGGACATGGGCCCCATAGGCAGAAAACCCCCAAGCCACCAGCTCTGGCTCCTTCACAGCAGGGAGCGGGGTTTTGACTCCCACTGCATAGCCTCTCCCCCACCGCTGGCTACACTCAGCACAGGAGGCCGGCTGACACTGTATGCCCACAGATGGTCAGCCATAACAGGGTATACCTGGGTACTGAGCATAGTCCAAAAAGGCTACTTGCTCCACTTCAACCAGTTACCTCCCTCCTATTTTCCAGGGGAGCCTCCCTCTGCACAGGAACCTCCTCCTTCAGGAGTTGGCAAGTCTTCTACAGGAGCAGGCGGTGGAACCGGTGCCTCACCACCTGAGAGGACGGGGCTTCTACTCCAGGTACTTTCTAGTACCAAAAAGGACAGGAGGCCTCAGGCCCATCCTAGACTTGCGAAATCTCAACAAGTTCCTGGAGAGGGAAACGTTCAAGATGCTTACCCTTGGAATACTGCTGCCCTACCTCCAGCGAGGGAGATTGGCTATGCTCCTTAGACCTAAAGGATGCTTATACTCACATCTTCATTCATCCAGACCACAGACAATATCTCAGATTTGTGGTGGGAGGAAACCATTTTCAGTACAGAGTACTTCCATTTGGCCTAACCTCCGCACCCACGGTTTTCACCAAATGCCTGGCGGTGGTGGCGGCCTATCTCCGAAACTTGGGCATCTTTGTCTTTTCATACCTGGACGACTGGCTCATCAGAGGTCGGTCTCTACAGGAGGCCAGACAGACCACTCTTCGCACTGTCTCTCTTCTCCAGCACCTGGGCTTTGTCATAAACTTCGCAAAGTCCACTTTGCTCCCCTCACAAGACATAGTTCATAGGAGCAAGGTTGTATACCTTACAAGCAATGTCTTATTTGCCCGAGAACAGTGCTCACAGACTGATGGCTCTGGCCCAGCAGTTTCACAAGGAATCTCTGGTCTCTGCCAGACATTTCCTGAGGCTTTTGGGCCACATGGCATCCACAGTCCATGTAACTCCAAATGCTCGTCTGCATATGCGGCCTGCGCAATGGTGCCTCAGAGCTCAGTGGATACAGGCCACAGGAGACTTAAGAGACAGAGTGTCCAAACTACTGGCGACCTCCCTGCAGTGGTGGCTGCATCTCCCAAACCTGATCAAAGGGGTGCCTTTCCAGGCACCGCCACACACACAGGTGTTGACGACCGATGCTTCTCTTCAAGGTTGGGGTGCACATTGCCAAGGGGCATGCACTCAGGGCCTCTGGTCCCCTTGGGAGACCACACAGCAGATCAATCTGTTGGAGTTGCGAGCTATTCGATTAGCTCTACAAACTTTCTCATATGTCCTCTCTCACCAGTCCGTCTTGATTCAGACGGACAACCAAGTAGCAATGTTCTATGTGAACAAACAAGGAGGCACAGGATCCAGGCTTCTGTGTCAGGAAGCACAGGCCCTGTGCGCCTTTACAGTCAGGCATGGTATGTTTCTCAAGGCAGTTTATCTGCCTGGCCAAGAAAATTACCTGGCAGACCGGTTTATTTATTTATTTATTTATTTAACTGCATTTATATCCCGCTTTTCACCGGGTCAAAGCGGTGTAACATGTAACATAGGAAGGGGTAATTCTTTTAGGGTGGGGCCATCACCAAGGTCAACAATTAATGATTTGGGTAGACATGGACATGTTTACTTCTGCTGAATCTAAGTATTAGGTCATGGTGGTGTTTCCGTTCAGAGATGTTCACGGAATAGGATTGTCTTCAGCTGTTTCTTAAATGATGTGATGTCAGCGTTGTTCTTGATGTGGTTTGGTAGAGAGTTCCAGAGGGATGGAGCATAAAGTTCGAATGCTCTGTTGCAGGTCCGTTGTGTGGATTTGGTTCTTTTGTGGGGGACAACGATAGAGTTATTGGAGGAATGTCTGGTTGATCTGTTGTGGGATGGTCGAGGCAGTAAGGAGTGGAGTGAGGTGTTCCGTGTTTGGTGGATAGTTTTGTGGATGAGTAAGATAGCTTTGTACTTGATTCTTGCTTGCACTGGAAGGAGGTGAAGGTCTCTTAGGATTGGGGTGATGTGCTCCCGTTGTTTTGCATTCTGAATAATCCTTGCTGTAGTATTTAAGGCAGTACGGAGGGAGTTGGTGTGCGAGGCAGGAAGTCCATGATAGATTATGTTGCAGAAATCCAGATGAGGGAGTGTCACAGCTTGCATTACTGTCCTGAAGTCGTGAGGTTCTAGGAGGGGCCGGAGGCGTTGAACAGTTTTGGCTTTGTAGAATATCATCCCAGCGGTTTTGTTGATTTGTTGTTTGAAGGTGAGAGCTTGGTCAATGATGACGCCTAGATATCTTATTTGAGGCTGGATTTGGATTTGTGTGGTTCCCATGTTGAGGTGGGTAGGTGGTTTGAAGTCAGGTTCTTTTGTTACTATTAGGGCTTCGGTTTTCTTTATGTTGATGGATAGATTGTTCTCCTGTAGCCAGTTGGCCACGTCGTTGAAGCAGGCTGATAGCTGTTCGTTTTTTGGGTTGGTGGTTGTAATTGGTGCGTAGAGCATTATGTCGTCTGCGTAGATGTGGAAGTTGATGTTGTGGGTGCGTATGATTGAGCATAGTGGACGGAGATATATGTTGAACAACATGGCTGATAGGGTGGATCCTTGGGGTACTCCTTGTAGTTGTTGGTAGGGGGGCGAGGTTGTGGAGAGGGTGCGGATCCGTTGCTGTCTGTTAGTTAAGTAGGATCTGAACCATTGGAGTACAGTGTCTTTGATTCCAATTGTTTGTAGTCTGCGTATGAGGATTTCGTGGGAGATTGTGTCAAAGGCCGCTGATATGTCTAGGAAGATCAGGATGTATCCCGAATTTTTCTCTTGGGTTCCGATGATGAGTGTGTTCATTAGGATGGTCATGAGGGTCTCAACTCCATGTAGTGGTCGGAAACCGTGTTGCTGTGGGTCAAGTATGTCGTTGGTGTTGAGATGATCTTGAAGCTGGTGTTGGACTATCTTTTCTATTATCTTGGTGGCGAGGGGAGGCTTGCCACTGGTCTGTAGGAGGTGGTTTCCATGGGGTCCAGGTTGTTCTTCTTTATGGTTGGTCGAATGATTGATGTTTTGAGGGCATCTGGTATGTATCCTACCACCGGTTGAGAAGGATTCTACAGCCTGTAAAAGGGGGTGCTTGTTATGAAGGAACCATCATCTTGGCAAGTATGTAAATTAACTGTCTTGCAAAGGATTGTGGTTATTGAAGTCCATTCACACAAAGCTTGCCTTTTTTTAAAAAATGAAGACTCTTGTAGTTGGTCGAGTGTAAGGCAAAATTAGAGTTTATTTATGGGGTGATTATTCCACACACAGATATGCTTGGTAACACCATCCAGATAACTTCTCCAGGGTTTATTCAACACAAAATAAGGCAGCTGAAAAAACTTATGCAAATAAGTATCAAAGTCCTTTATGGAACAGAAAGTCTTTCTTACAGCCACTGCTAATAAACTCCTTAGCAGTGCTGAGGTAGAAATACAGAGGAAAACTTCTTTACACAAAAACATAGCTCACTTTCTCCATGCAGAAAAGGACTTTTAAACCCCACGTGTGCACGGCTTGTGCTGGGCTCTCCTCTACCAACAGGTGACAATTAACTGCAATCAGTAGCTTGATTTCAGCACACATGGAAACTTTCCAACAAAGCTTTTTCTTTTCAACAAAACTTTATGGGAAGCCAATATTTAGAATGTTTCCTTTTGATGTTTTCTCTTATATTTAGGATTTTCCTAAAATAACAACATACTAAAAGAACAGTCCATATAATCATCCTCTGTATCAGATATTAAACCTTGCTCTTGAAATTGCATAGATTCAGTTTCTCCGTCTGACTCTGAGGGCTTTAGGAGCTGACCTCTATACGGAGAGAAACTGTTTCCCTGCTGTTTGCATTGCTCAAAGCTAGAGAAACGTTCACAGTTCATACCTGAATCCAGGCAAGCGTCAGGCTGCTTCTTCTGGTATTCTGGCCAGTATGCAGTAGAGCTTCTGTGTCCTGTCCTCCAGTTGGTATCTCTGGACCTCAGGATTTCTTCTCCAGACGTCCTCCAAGAGGTATTTGGGCTCCTTTTCTCCTTAGCTGCAACAGACCTATTCCTAGGTGTTGCTTGAGGGTCCCTGGCTGTGGATCTACAGACCTCTGGCTTTCTCCAGTCCTCTGAAGGTTCTTTCCCCCAGGTATCTCTCCAGGCATAGGTACATCTCCAGGGACAAGCAGGAATGAGTCTTCACATATGGGTACGTCGGTACCGACGGAGCCTGCGCGGGAACGCTCCCCAGCTTTCCAAAAAAGGAAAGCTTTTGGGATCATCCCACAGCGCCTGCGCGCTGCCTTCCCACCTTTCCAACCGCCTCTCTCCAGTTCTTCTTTTCCGCGGAGCCAGCAGGTCGTGTTCCTATCACCGCTGAAGAAGTTCTTTGTTTTATTTTATTTCTTTGGTCGCGCGTCTGCCTTCTCCGATGTCGGACCGGTACCGCCGGTTTTTCTTTCTTTTCTTGAAAAAACAAAACACAACATATTTTTCCCTCACTTAGTGTGTTTTTTCCTTTTTGGGCCTTAGGCCCCACGAAACCTTTCCTCATGGAAAAACCAGCCTCCGGGTTTAAAAAATGCACTAAGTGCAGCGGTACTATTTCTGTTACCGACACCCATGAATGGTGTCTCAAATGTTTGGGTCCTGACCACTCCATTTTGGATTGTTCGTCCTGCTCCTTGATGTCCAAACGAGGTTTACAGAACCGAGCAGCCAAGCTCCATGTGCTGTTTCCCTCTGATGCAGCTTCAGTGGCATCGACGTCTTCCAGGGCTGCTTCTTCCTCCCATGGATCTCAGGTAACCAAACATAAAACCAGCCGGTCCTCGAAGGGTAGATCTCCTTCCAAGCATCGAGATGCCTCCGGTCTTGCCCTCGAGGATCCTGCACCGGCAAAACTACCCCGGCGGGAAGCTCCGGCTTCCAAAGCTCCACCTATGGGGTTACAGGTTGACATCGATGGCACGGCCTTGACCAATCACCTGTTAGAATGCTCTGGGGTACCGGCACAACCTTCCGGTACCGAATTCCAGGCATTCATGGCGTCGATGGATCAGAATGTTCTATCCATGCAGCAGGCTATCACGGCCTTCATTCAAGCTGCGACGCCGCTGATACCACAACAAACTCCGTTGTCGGTATCAGCCCAGGTACTGGCACCAATGCCGGTACCGGTACCGACTGCATCGACATCGGCCATGGTGTCGACTGCAGCGGTTCCCTACCTAGGGATGCCCATCTGTACAGAACCGGTACCGATAACGCCCGATGTCGATACCGCTCTGTATGCGTATCGAACTTTGAAAGAGCACCCTGACAGTCGATACTTTGATTCCTCCGAAGATTCTGATGCATCGGAGGCGTCTGCTGAAGTATCCATAGCCCTTCCTGAAGAGCCGCCTTCTCCAAAAAGAAGAATGTCTCCTCCAGAAGACTTGTCTTTTCAAGACTTCATAAGAGAAGTGGCTAAAGGGCTTTCTATTTCAGTAACCTCTAAATCAGAGCCTAGAGCTAAAAAATTAGATATTTTAGGTTATCCCAAGGCTCCTAAGGAGGCAGTTACCTTGCCAATTCATGAGATTCTTTATGATCACATGATTGACTTATGGGAGACTCCTCTCACTATCTCTCCTCATTCTCGTAGGTTGGACACCATGTACCGTGTCCCTCCTTGTCCTGGTTTTCATAAAACACAGCTTCCTCACCATTCTATTGTGGTGGAGTCAGCTATGAAAAAGATAGAGTGCAAAAAGACACTCCTCTGCTCCTCCAGGAAGAGAATGCAGGACCTTGGATGCTTTTGGTAGGAAAATCTTCCAAGCCAGTATGCTCGTTGCCAGAATCAACTCCTATAGTCTCTGTATGGGGATGTTTCTGAAAGAAGTTGCAGATAAGCTACACACTTTCCTCCCTTTTCTTCCAGAGGATAAAAGGGAAGAATTTCTTATTTGGCTTAAGCATACTCAAGATATTTCAAAGTTTTCCAACCGTGCAGCTTTTGACTCCTTTGAGGGTGCCAGCAGAGCTTCGGCCATTGCCATAGCTGCACGCAGAATTGCTTGGCTCCAAGCTTCTGATCTAGAATCTTGGGTCCAGGAAGGCTTAGGGAAATCTTCCTTGTACAGGAGAAAACCTGTTTGGCAAAGATTGGCAAAGAAAAGCCACTCAAATGGATTCAGAAAATTCTGCTTTGGATAGACTTTCAAAGTCAACCTCCATTCCTGCCAAGAAAAAAACCTTTCAAGAAGTCTTTTTTCCTCAAGAAAGGCAGATTCCATCCTGCTTCTGGCCAGCAATCTTCTACAGGTCGTTTTGCTGCTAAGCGTCAGCAACCTAAGCAAGCCAGGCCTAAGCCTACAGGGGCTGCTGCAACTCAGCAGACCCAGCCTCCTCAGGGCTTTTGACTGAATGCTAGAGAACTTAGCCTTTCTGGCTCTGAAACAGCCAGAGCCTCTCACCATTCCAGGAAGGTTAGCTCACTTTGCTCCCAGATGGGAGCAAATTACAACAGAGCAGTGGACCCTCTCCATCATAAGGAAGGGGTACAAACTTCATTTCTCAAACCTTCCTCCTCACACCATGGTGAGACATTTCCATTCTCCAACATCTCTCCTTGACCTTCTAGGTCAGGAGGTGGCTGCCCTTCTTGCCCAAGGGGCAATAGAAGAGGTACCTCTTCTTCAACAAGGGTCAGGGTTTTACTCCCCCTACTTTCTAATCCCAAAGAAAACGGGACTACAGACCCATATTAGATCTCAGAGAATTGAACAAGTTTCTGTGCAAGGAGAAATTCAAGATGCTTTCTCTGGGCACTCTCCTTCCATACCTTCAGAGTCAGGATTGGCTTTGTTCTCTAGATCTCAAGGATGCGTACACCCATGTCCTCATCCATCCATCTCACAGAAGGTTCCTCCGTTTCCTTTTCCAAGGGAAGCATTACCAATACAGGGTGCTTCCTTTCGGTCTGGCCTGTGCTCCAAGAGTGTTCACCAAATGCATGGCGGTAGTAGCTGCATTTCTACGCACTCTGGGAATATTTGTATTCCCATACCTGGACGACTAGCTCATCCGAGCTCCATCTCAGTCAGAGGCCCAGACTGCCCTGGACTGCACAAGGTGCATTCTGCAGTATCTGGGACTTGTGATAAATCTCCCAAAGTCCCAGCTCACCCCTACTCAGTCCCTAGAGTTCATAGGGGCCTGGCTAGATACTACCACTGCAAGGGCCTATCTTCCTCAGGCCCGTTGCCTACGCCTAGTGCAGTTAGCCTCCCAGATTCAGTCAAAGAGCCATTTAACTGCCTGAGAGATGCTACAACTGCTAGGCCACATGGCATCCACAGTGCATGTGGTCCCCTATGCTCGCCTTCACATGAGAGCAGCTCAATGGACTTTGTCCACCCAGTGGACTCAAGCTTCAGGGGGTTTGACAGACAAAATAGCAACCTCCAGGCGCCTCTTTTGGTCTCTACAATGGTGGAAGTCCACCCAAAATCTGTTGCTGGGGTCCCCCTTCCAACAGTTGTTGCCCCAAGCAACTCTCACAACAGATGCCTCCCCAGCAGGTTGGGGAGCTCATCTACAAGACCTCTCCACTCAGGGCACTTGGTCTCCACAGGAGACCTCTCTACATATCAACCACTTGGAGCTCCGAGCAGTTTTTCTAGCTCTCAAGGTCTTCCATACCCTGCTCAGCTACAAGACAGTCCTCATTCATACGGACAATCAGGTAGCCATGTTTTACATAAACAAGCAAGGAGGAACTGGCTCTCTGTCGCTTTGCAACGAAGCTTTAAGATTGTGGGTCTTCACCAGAGAGCATCAGATCCATCTCCTGGCCGTATACCTTCCAGGAATCCAAAACTCTTGGGCAGACAGACTCAGTCGAGTTCTGCTTCCACACGAATGGTCCCTGCACATGGACCAGGTACTCAGAATCTTTCAAGAGTGGGGAACCCCGGACATAGACCTCTTTGCAAGTCCGTGGAATGCCAAACTTCCCCAGTTCTGTTCCAGAATTCCGTGTCAGGGAGTTCAGGCCAAGGATGCCTTCCTCCTTCACTGGGGTCAAGACTTCCTGTATGCCTTTCCACCCATTCCCTTAATTCCCAAGACTCTATTCAAGCTCCAGAGGGATCAAGGATCTATGATCCTCATAGCTCCACGCTGGCCACGCCAAGTGTGGTACCCTCTACTTCTGCATCTCTCTCAAGCTCCCTCCCTAGACTTGGGAGCTGCTCCAGACCTCCTGTCCCAGGAGGAGGGGACTTTGTGGCACCCAAACCCCAAGTCCCTTCACCTCAGAGCTTGGTTGCTGAAGGCTTAGACCTTTAAGGTTGGAATCTTTCTCAGCAGGTGAAGGATATCCTCCATGCTTCCAGAAAACCTTATATTAGACGTTCCTATGCTTTTAAATGGAAAAGGTTTTCCATTTGGTGTGCTGAGAAGGGTCTTGACCCTCTAGCACTACCTTTGAATTCGGTTCTGAGCATGACAGGGCTGCTGCAAATGGCATAGACATCGCTCCCACCCATGCCCTCCCTTGAAACCTTAAGACACTGGTGCAAAGCCCAAACTGTTCACCAAGGCCGATACCTCAGAGCATTGGTATCTGTACCAGCCTTGCCCGTTGATACTTTGAGTCCCCAGATTCTGATTCCTCTGCTTCGGATCTGGAGTCACTCTGGGCCCCGGGACCCTACCGCACCCCAACACTGATGGATGTCTCCTCCAGATGACTTGTCCCTCCAGGAATTCATTCAAGGCCTGGCCAAAGGTCTCTCTATCATGGTAACATCAGAAAAGGAGCCAAGGGTGGAGGAATTGGAGATCCTCCAATACCCAACAGCACCCAAGGAGCCAGCCACCTTACCAGTGCACTGCATTCTCCATGACCTTATGTTCTGCATGTGGGAGATGCCTCTAACCGTCTCGCCTCACGGTCGACATTTCAGTACCATGTATCGGGTACTGGTATGTCTCGACTTCCAAAAGTCACAGCTTCCCCACCACTCTATGGTGGTTGAATCGGCGATGCATCGAATCAAAAACTCAGGCTCTTCTAATCCTCCAGGAAGGGAATCGAGAACTTTTGACGCCTTTGGGTGTTGATACTTTCAAGCATCCATGCTCTTCTCTAGGATCAACTCCTATATCCTTTACATGGGAATGTTCTTCAAAGAAGTCTCAAGGGATCTCAAGGCCTTTGCCCCTCTTATCCCTGAAGACAGGAGGGCAGATTATCTTGCTCTAGTTAAGCATAGCCAAAATGTTTCGAAGTTTATCAGTGGGGTTACCATCGATGCTTTCAAATGCACAAGCAGGGCCTCAGCAATATGCATCGGTGCACACAGAATTGCATGGCTTCAAGCCTCGGATCTTGAACAGTGAATTGAAGATAAGCTGGGAAATACCTTGTACAGGAGAAAGTCTTTTTGGCAAAGACTGGCAAGATAAGGCATCTCCGAGTCAGAAAACACTACTCTAAAGAGACTGTCTAGAGTAACAGCTGACCCTGCTAGGAAAGACTTTTGCAAATAAGTCTTTCTACGATAATAAGAAATTCTATTCTTCTTATCCTCCTGCTTCTCAATAACAGGGCCAGGCCTCACAGAAGAGACAGCAGTCTCCTAAGCAACAGAAGGTGGCCAAACCTCAACCAACTCCGCAGTCTGCGCTTGGTTTTTGACTGTCTTCTAGAGAACATTGCCACCCTGCCTCTGGAGGACCCCCACTCCCTCCACATAGCAGCAAGACTGTCACTACACCCACAGATGGCACCTCATCACCTCCAGAGCAATGGACACTCACCATTGTCAAGGACGGGTACAGACTTCATCTACAAACTCTGCCCCCCTCCACTTTCATGGGGGAATATTAAACGCAACCACACTCACTGCTCTCCTAGAGGATGAGGTGTCCTCTCTGCTGTCTCAGGGCGCCATAGAAGATGTCCCAATATCCCAACAAAGAATGGGCTTCTACTCTCCGTGCTTTCTCATTCCAAAGATAACCGGAGGGATGGCACATTCTGGACCTCAGAAACTTCCAAGTTTCTAGTCCACAAAAAGTTCAAGATGATCTCTTAGGACTCTTCTTCCTTATCTCCATAGTCAGGACTGGCTTGGTTCTCTAGATCAAAAAGAAGCGTACACACATATCCTCAACCATCCAGGGCACAGGAAGGAGTAGCCTAGTGGTTGGGGCAAGGTACTTCAGGCCGGAAGGTCGGGGGTTCAAATCCCACTAGAGGACAGCAACCTTGGGCCGGAAGGACTGGGGTGTTCTAGTCCCACAGGTGCTCCTTGTGGTCTTGGGCAAGCCACTTAACCCTCCATAGCCCATGTTCCCTGTAAAATAGTTATTTCCAAGTTATAATGCCCTGTTCAATGTAATTTGTTTGTTCAATGTAAACCGCACTGATGCAGAATAGCGCGGTATATAAGAGAATGTGAATAAATAAATAAATCTACACTTCACCTTTCAAGGAAGACATTATCAATACAGAGTCCTTCCCTGTGAACTTGCCTCTGCCCCAAGAATCTTTACAAAGTGCATGGCAGTTGTGGCCGCATATATAAGATCTCTGGGGATATTAGTCTTCCCTTACTTAGACGACTAGCCAATAAAAGCAGACACCTCCCAAGGGGTACTGCTTTCCTTGCATTGTACCATCACAGTACTACAACACTTGGGTTTTGTAATAAACTTCCTAAAATCCCAGCTTGCTCCAACTCAAAAACTAGAGTTCATCAAAGCCCTACTAGACACCAACAGTCTAGGGCGTTTATGCCCCAGTTCCGTTGTGCACGTCTAGTTGAGCTAGTGTCTCAGACGCTCCTATGAGACTATCTCAGTGTCCGAGAGATGCTACAACTTCTGGAGCACATGGCCTCTACAGTACATGTCATTCTATATGCTTGACTACGTATGTGGACAGCCCAGTGGACTCTTGCCTCCCAGTGGAAGCAGGCCTCAGGCCGTCTCTGGGACAGGACCAAAGTCATTGCCCCTCTAACCACATCCCTTCCGTGGTGGTGTTCTCCAGAAAAGCTGCTCGTAGTGTCACCTTTTCAGATGCCCCCACTTCAGTGCACCCTGATGACTGATGCCTCCAAACTGGGTTGGGGAGGCCATCTGGGCAACCTGACTACACAAGGGCTCTAGACAATGCAAAGGTCACAACTTCAGATCAATCTCCTGGAACTTCATGCTATCTCAAATGCCCTCCGGGTGTTTCAACACCACCTCAGAGCACAAGAAGTCCTAGTCGGGACGGACAGACAGGTGGCCATGTTTCTATGTAAACAAACGGGGCAGAACAGGCTCCTTGGGGCCTTTGCGAGGAGGCTCTCCACCCATGGTCCTTTGCCATTTCTCATCAAATACACCGGGGGAGTTCAATGTTTTGGCAGACAAACTGAGCCGCGTCCTTCTTCCCCATGAATGGTCTCTCCATCCGGACATGTTGTACATCTTTCAGAAATGGGGGAACTCCAGATATAGATCTGTCTGCAACTCCCCAAAATGCCAAGCCGCCTTGCTTCTGCATATGAACTCTGACATTCTGCAATCAACAGGTGGATGCCTTCTACCTACACTGTGGGGTCAGGGTCTGCTTTATGCTTTCCCTCCCATACCCCTCATTCCCAAGATGCTTTTCAAGCTTCAGTCTGATAGGGGCTCCATGATACTCATAGCCCCTTACTGGCTGCAGCAACCGTGGTTTCCATTGCCTACTATGTTTGACTCAGACTCATCCTCTGCGATTGGGACATGCTCTGAATCTCCTGTCCCAGGACAACAGCTCACTACTCCACCCGAATCCACAGTCTCTCCGCCTCACAGCTTGGCTGCTGAGAGCATAGCATTACAAGGCTTTGACCTTACTCAAGAGGTTAAGGTGATCCTTTGGCTTCTAGACTTCCATCCACCAAATGATCATATATTTTTAAGTGGCATAGATTCTCTGTTTGGTGTTTTCCAGAAGATCTCAATCCCCTTTCTGCTCCAATGGAGTCGCTTCTCCAGTATCTCCTCCACCTATCCACAACAGGTCTAAAGACCAATTCGGTGAGAGTCAACCTTGGTGCCATTGCGGCCTCTCATCTACTGGATGGACAGCCTATCTCCACGCAACCACTAGTAGCACATTTCATGAGAGGTCTCCTGGGGTTACCTGTTTCTAAGTGTACACTTTCCAGATGGATAGCAGACTGAATTTCATTTGCCTAGGACAAAGCAAGACTTCCCTGGAAGGACATGTCACTGCTCACAACATTCACCCCATGGCAACCTTGATGGCAAATCTACGCTCAGTAGCCATTGATGGAATCTGCAAGGCAGCAACTTGGTCTTCTGTCCATACCTTTGCTGCCCATTATTGTCTGGACAAGGACTCCCATCGGGATGGCATGTTTGGTCAGGCTGTACTCCAGCACCTCTTTCAGACTTAGATGCAACTCCTGTCCTCCATCCCAGATTTTAAAGATACCAGAAATCCATGCCTATTCTGAGGCCAACTCATCTGGGAGCTAGGGAGTCCCATATGTAAAGACTACATTCTTGCTTGTTCCTGGAGATAGTGTAGTTACTTATCTGTAACAGGTGATCTCCGGAAACAGCAGGAATGTAGTCTTCACAACCCGCCCTCCTTCCCTAGGAGCGATAGGGTTTCATTTACTCTCCTTTTCTCAACTACAAACTCAACTGAAGAGAGGGAGTTGGGAAAGTGGTCACGTAGGCGTAGTGGAGTGCTCCCAAGAGCTTTCCTATTGGACGCTGGGGAGCGTTCCCACGTGGACTCCGTTGGCAGGAGGTACAATGGAAGATCCCTTTCTACACAGTTTCGATGTTCATAAAGCGTTACCACTCTATTTGAAGAGAACAGTCTTTTAGAAGACCCGATCGCCTGTTCAGTCTATTTGGAGGTATGTGCAAGGGAGAGGCAGCCTTCATTTCAAGATGGGTGCAGGCGACCATCTCTAAGGCATATTTGCTGCGGTACGAGGAATTGCCCAGGGGGTTGAGGGCTCTCGACCTGGGTGCAGGCAGTGACATGAGCGGAATCCAGAGTGGTTCCGTCAGAAGATCTGTAGGGCGGCAACCTAGTCGTCCCTGCATACCTTTTGTGAAGTATCATTGAGTTGATATTCAAGCAGCGGGGGATGCATGGTTCGGTTCAGTGGTTCTTTAAACCAGGCTAGCGGGTCCCTCCCATAGATCGGGAATGGACTAGAGGAACGATAAGGAAGGTGAAATTAGGCCTTACCTGCCAATTGACGTTCCTTGAGTGATTCCAGTCTCAGACCCGCCCCTTTTGTTCTAAGTAGGGGGACATCTCTGGGCCTGAAGGAGGTCATCTCTTAGTTATGGATCTGGGGAGCTGGTTCATGAGTTTTTTTTCCTAAGATCGGAACAGCAAAGAAGAGTACGAAGCAAGTAGAAGGTTGAGTCGGCAGGTGCTGCAGTGACCAAAGGGACTCTCCTTGAATAAGTCAGTACTCTGTGGACCACTTGGTAAGCGACTTTGTTCTTCGTATGGGGTTTTTTTATGCCTGTTGGGGTTAGGTTGTTGGTTTCCCAAATTGGGTTAGATAACATACCTTCTTAATTGATGCTCTCGTGAGTCTGCTTTGTCAATAGGATACTGAAGTCTGGTGGGAGGTGCCAACTGCCTATCTATCCTGATGTCATTAAAGATGACATGCTCAGTCTTCAAACTGCTGGTGAGGTGAGACTACTCTCAGGTCAGGACTGGACTGGAGTCACTCAAGGAACGTCAATTAGCAAGTAAGGCCTAATTTCACCATTTTCAGCCTACTGACTTACGTTAGATGGGAGGGTGGCATTTAATATATGTATAGTATTCTGTGTCACTATCCATATGATAGTGGTGCTGAATATACAGAGTGTGATGGTGCGGTCATTTATATAATCTGTTTAGGTTTGGCCTGTTATAACACAAGCCTAACCTAAACATGTAACTTTCCTGAAGAGTAGCTTAATATTTATTTATTTAAATTTATTAATTATATTTTTATACCGCCCAATGCGGCATACAACATAATAGATGTTACATCAGAAAACCACAACAAAATAATGATAAAAGTAAACTCAAACCATTGTTCCCCAAAATTGGCACTATCTAAATAATTTTCTGGCCTACCCTCACTCCTCCCTTAACATGCTCCTCAAATATACAGATAAGATCTGGCCATTCTGAAATTTAAATGGCCTGATATTATCTCTTTTTTTTGTTTTGTTTTTTAAATACATGGTTAGGCTAATTATGCATCTGAGGGAGGAGTGGCTCAGTGGTTGGGACAGGTTACCTCAGGCTGGAAGACCAGGGGTTCAATTCCCACATGGGGACAAGCAACCTCAGGCCGGAGGGACTGGGGTCTCTAGTCCCATGGCCACTCCTTGTGGCCTTGGGCAAGCCACTTAACCCTCCATTGCCTCAGGTACACTTAGATTGTGAGCCCTTCGGGGACAAGTGAATAAAAAGTACCTGTTCCTTAGCATCCCTCCAGCTAGTCCTGAACCTTTGGGGGGTTCTTGCTCCTCCTCCAGCAGCTTGGAGACTGAGAAACGTCACTTTTGTGATGTCACCCGGTATAAGTACCCCGGATCCGCCTCCTGCCATCAGTGTTCTCAGTCTCCAAGCAGCTGGAGGACTAGTGAGCCTGGGGATGGGGCTCACATGGAGGAGCAATTAAGCAGTTGATAGAAGTGGATTTTAGGGAGCTTGTTCTTAGAGTTCACGGGGGGCATAGACTTAGTCCGGTGCTGTGCTGAGCTGCTTATTTCTGTCTTTCTCTTCTGCCTTCTCTCTCTCCCCCCTCTCTCCCCCCCCTGCACTCTGTCTTACCAGTTCTTCGTGGATATTTAACTGCTCAGCTTAAAGGAGCGAGTTTTCTGCCCTCCGGTTCCCGATCCCGCTATTCTGGGTGAGGAGCCGTCAGGTGAAAGTCAGGCGGACAGAGTGTCACAGCCTGCGGGTCAAACGCCGAAGCAGTTACCGGCGAGACTCTGAAGGCTGGCTGTCTATGGATAGCTGTGGCTGCCCCGGGCGCTGAAGCCGCGATCTCGGCTGAGCGCCGTGTGGCTGGATTGCTTGCTTCAAGGAGCTCCGAAAGGTAAGGGGCCGGGGTCGTCGAGGCTCCTCTGCCTATCACAGTCGGGGCGCTCCGACCGCGTGTGCAGACGGCGGTAGGCCGCGCCGCGTTGCAATCGCACGCGCGGGGAAAAACTCTATAGTGACAGTGCATGAGGGGTTTCTTTCAGACCTCCTGTTTGCTGGGGAAGCCTCGTTTTTTGCTTTAACTTCCGGAACAGGTATAGATAGTGAGAGAAGGTCCCGGTTGTGGTTTTGAGTATATAAAAAAAAAAAAAACGGGCTTTTGAGTAGCGGTCTAGTTTCTGCCTGGCATTGAGTCTGGGACAGGTGTGGAAGGTTGCCCTATTTTCCTGGCCTGGCGGCATGCCATCCAAATCTCTCTGATCTGCGGATCCAAGAAGGGGGCTGTGTCAGAGGCTGGGGTCTGCAGAGCCTGCTTTAAAGAAGCCAGTTCTATGGAGCAAGGGCTGGGAGATGGTGTGCAGAGCCCGAGGGAGGGCACTTCGGACCTCTCTGAGCCGAAGCCTTCTGGGGACCCCCTTCTGGAGCCTGTAGCGGGGCCGTCGTCCCTGTTGGGGGGTCAAGCCTCACAGGGACAGCTCCCAGGAGGCTTGGAAGCGATTTTTTCGCCGCAGTTTGTCTCTCTGCTTCAGCAGGCCTAGGGGGGGGGGGCCTCAGTCTAACCCCAGTGCCAGCGCGGCAGACGGAGGTTTAGGTGACAAGCGGCCTGGTACTCCTCTGAGTTTGGGGGGGTCGGAGATTCCCGCAAAGAGGTTCCGGTCTGGTAAGGATCTCTCTGTTCAGTCCGTGTCTTCCGAGGCCGTGGATTTAGATGACCTAGGGCAGGATGTGGACTTAGAGGACGATTTAGAGGAAGGGGAGATTGCCGAGCAGGAAGATCAGGTGCGAGTGGTTTGGATTTTTAGGAGAGATGAGTTGCCGGCGCTCATCTCTGAAACGCTTAAGGCGCTTAATATGCCTACCGTGGGGCAGCCGGAGGAAGCGGAGCTGGAGGACCCTTTGTTGCAGGCTTTTCGTAAGTCACAGAGGGTTTTCCCGGTTCACAGGGTGTTTAAGGAAATAATTCAAGGTGAGTGGGATACACCGGAGGCTGGGCTTAAGGGCTCCAGGGTGATGTCTCGACTCTATTCTTTAGCGGAGCAGGATCGGGAGTGGTTCAAGTCTCCTAAGGTGGATGCCGCGGTGTCGGCAGTTACGAAGAAGACCACTATTCCGGTCGAAGGCAGTGCTGCACTAAAGGACGCGCAGGACAGGAGGTTGGACACCTTGTTGAAACAGGTCTTTGATGTTAATGCGCTGTCCCTTCAAGCGTCCGTCTGTGGAGCTTGGGTTGCCCGGGCTTGCCTGCGTTGGGCTCAGGCTCTGCAGTCCAGGCAGGCGGTGGATTCGGCTGCCGAGGCGGTGCGGTTGGAGACGGGGGCGGCGTATCTAGCCGATATTCATTATGATCTCGTTCGCGGGTTGTCCAATAGCATGGGGTTTGCGATAGTGGCCAGGAGGTATCTCTGGTTACGTAATTGGGCAGCGGATACTTCGTCCTAGGCCCGGCTTAGTAAGCTTCTGTTTAGAGGGTAGCTTTTGTTCGGAGAGGACCTGGAAAAGCTCGTAAAGGATTTGGGGGAGTCCAAGGGGGGAGGTAGACTCCCTGAAGATAAGCAGAAGCAAGGTCGCGCGGGGCCGTCGGCTAGGGGACAGCCATGCGACTTTCGGAGTTTTCGTCCCCCTCGGTTTGGACAGGTGCAAAGGGGGCACTTTCCCTTTCGTGGTCAAGGCTTTCGAGGCTTCAGAGGAGCGAGTAGAGGATTTGGGGCCTCTTCGTCCTCTTCCTCCAATCTCCGGAAATCACAATGAAGCCAGAGCGGTCCAGGTGGGGCAGGGGCCGATAGGGGGTCGCCTGCGACAGTTTTATCCTGCCTGGACCCAAATCACGTCCGATCAGTGGGTGCTGGAAGTTATCCGAGAGGGGTATGCCCTGGAGCTGCAGCGTCCAGTGACCGACTCTTTCGTACAGTCCCCCTGCAAAGCACCGGCCAAGTACACAGCAGTGAAAGAGACCCTAGACCGTCTGCTCTCCCTCGAAGCGGTGGTTCCGGTTCCCCCAGACCAGTGCGGCTGCGGTCGGTACTCCATTTATTTCGTGGTGCCCAAGAAGGAGGGCTGCTTTCGGCCCATTTTGGATCTCAAACGCATAAATCGCTGTCTAAGAGTGTCTCATTTTCGGATGGAAACGTTGTGATCGGTCATAGTAGCGGTGCGCAAGGGCGAGTTTCTTATGTCCCTCGATTTGTCGGAAGCTTATCTGCATATTCCCATCCGGCAGGAACATCAGAAGTTTTTAAGGTTCGCGGTTCCTATGGGACATTTCCAGTTTCAGGCGTTACCGTTCGGTCTGGCGACGGCGCCGCGGGTTTTCACCAAAGTGATGGTGGTGGTGGCCGCGGCGTTGAGAAAGGAGGGCATCCTGGTGCATCCTTATCTGGACAATTGGTTAATTCGGGCGAAGCCCAGAGAGGAGAGCGAGACGGCCACGGTCAGGGTAGTGGCATTCTTGGAGAGCCTCGGGTAGTCAATCGGGGCAAGAGCAGGTTAAGCCCCTCTCAGGACCTGGAGTATCTGGGAGCTCGGTTCGATACGAGGTTGGGCCAGGTGTTTCTACCGCGGAGCCGGGCGCAGGGGTTGCGGAGTCTGCTTCGCCAGTTTCTACAAAGATGTTGCCCTACGGCCTGGCACTATCTCCAGGTGTTAAGAATGATGGTAGCGACTCTAGAAGTGGTGCCCTGGGCGAGGGCGCACATGAGACCGCTGCAGAGGGCTTTGCTCAGGCGCTGGTCCCATCAGAACGACAGTCTTTCTCACCGGTTGCCCTGTCGGCCGGAGACGCGTCTCTCCCTGCAATGGTGGCTACGGCCAGAGACCTTAGAGAACGGGATGCCGTTGGAAGTGCGGGTTTGGATTCCCCTCACAACAGATGCCAGTCTTTCCGGTTGGGGAGCGCATGTCCTGGGGCGGTTCGCGCAGGGGGTGTGGTCCGCTCAGGAGAGGACCTGGTCGATCAACAGGTTGGAATTGAGAGCGGTATTTCTAGCGCTCGAAGCCTTTCGGGGGTGCCTTCTCGGTATGGCGGTGTGGGTATTCTCCGACAATGCGACAGCGGTGGCCTACATCAACCGGCAGGGGGGTACAAGCAGTGTGGCGCTGGAGGCAGAAGCCGATCTCTTGTTCGAGTGGGCTGAAAGGCACCTGGCGGCGGTGTCAGCGGCTCATGTCGCAGGAGTGGAAAATGTGGAAGCCGATTTTCTGAGTCGGGTGAGGGTGGATCCGGGGGAGTGGGCCCTCCACCCACAGGTGTTCCAGATGTTGGTGCGGCGGTGGGGTCCCACGGTCATGGACCTCATGGCGACTTTTCACACCGCGAAGGCCAGTCGCTTCTTCAGCAGGCGGCGGGAGAGAATGTCGGAAGGTCTCGACGCCCTGATCCAGCCGTGGCCGGAGGACCGTCTGCTTTACATGTTTCCGCCGTGGGTTTTAATCGGTCGGGTTCTGCAGCGCATAGAGCTTCACGGGCCCGGTGATTGTCATCGCCTCAGACTGGCCAAGGCGGCCGTGGTATGCGGATCTCATCCGGCTTCTGGGAGACAAGCCTTGGAAGCTGCCGGTTCGGCGGAACTTATTGGTTCAGGGACCGCTCCTGATGCCTCAGGTGGATTGATTCTCGCTTACGGCTTGGCTCTTGAACGGGCAAGGTTGACGGCGAGGGGTTATTCACCGGCGGTGGTGGATACGCTGTTGAGAGCTCGTAAGCAATCGACTTCTTTGGCGTATGTCCATGTTTGGCGAATTTTCGAAGCTTGGTGTGCGGTCCACAAGGTTACGGCTTTGAGGGCTTCGGTTCCTCAGGTGCTGGCGTTTTTGCAGGAAGGGTATGATAAGGGGTTGACAGCGGCCTCCCTGAAGGTGCAGTTGGCGGCTCTACCCTGTTAGAGGTAAGGTTGGTGGACGGGCGCTAGGAGGACATCCAGATGTCAGGCGATTTTTGAGAGCGGTAGTGCTGTTGCGTCCCCCGTATCAGCGGATAGTTCCGCAGTGGGATTTGCCTTTGGTGCTGGAGGCGTTGGTGCGAGCGCCTTTTGAGCCCTTGGCGAGAGCGTCCTTGAAGGATCTTACCTTGAAAGTGGTGTTTCTGGTGGCTATTTCGTCCGCCAGAAGGATTTCAGAGTTACAGGCTTTATCCTGTAGGGAGCCCTTTCTGGTTTTTAGTGAGTCCAAGGTGGTTTTGAGACCAGTACTGTCCTTTTTGCCCAAGGTGGTTTCGCCATTTCATGTAAATCAGGTGGTGTCTCTGCCGGTGTTTGTGGAAGGCGGGGGTGCTACAGTTGATAGACAGTTGCATAGATTGGACATTCGGAGAGCTTTGAGGAGGTATTTGAAGGCTACTACTTTGTTCCGGCGTTCCGATCGACTGTTTGTGTTGTTTGGGGGTCCAAACAAAGGGCAAGCTGCGTCGAAAGCTTCGATTGCTCGTTGGATTAAAGAGGCTATTGCGTCCGCATATATTTTGAAAGGAAAGCCTGTTCCTGAGGGTTTACGGGCTCATTCGACTAGAGCGCAGGCTACGTCATGGGCGGAATATGGTTTGGTTCCCGCAGTGGAAATTTGTAAGGCGGCTACTTGGTCTTCCTTGCATTCCTTTGTTAGACATTTACCGCCTGGATGTGCAGGCGGAGAGGGATGCCTTCTTTGGTTCCACGGTGCTTCAGGTGGGGCTGGCGGGTCCCTCCCGTTGAGTCTTTGCACTGCTCTGTTACATCCCCAAAGGTTCAGGACTAGCCTGGAGGGATGCTAAGGAAGGTGAAATTAGACTTACCTGCTAATTGTTGTTCCTTTAGGAACTCCAGGCTAGTCCTGTATCCCTCCCAAAGGTTTAAGTGGCCTAGCGCCTGAAGCAGCGGATGTGTGACAAGTAAGAGTGTCGGGTACAGTTACCGCGCTGCGTCCATGGAGGGAGGAATTCTTTTTTCTGTCAGGAAATGAGGATCTCGGCATATTACCCACTCAAGGGTGGTGGACACGGAGTTTTCTTTCGTGTTCGCCCAATTTAGTTCTTTTAACAGTTGCATGACAGTTTAATTGCTAATGCTTATGCTACTTAATTGTTGCTCTGGTGAGTTTGCTTTGTCAATAGGTTACTGATGGCAGGAGGCGGATCCGGGGTACTTATACCGGGTGACATCACAAAAGTGACGTTTCTCAGTCTCCAAGCTGCTGGAGGAGGAGCAAGAACCCCCAAAGGTTCAGGACTAGCCTGGAGTTCCTAAAGGAACAACAATTAGCAGGTAAGTCTAATTTCACCTTAGTATACATGTAAACCGCACGGATTCTAAAGAGCGCGGTATCAAAAGGAAATAAATAATATAAATCTGCCAGCGAATGCCTAATTGCCCTTGAATATAAATCTGAAAGAGCATAATTATTCATTCATATAGTACATTCCCAGACTCGCCAATAAAACGTTTGCAGCTACAGATGCAGAGCAGAAGTAGTGTTTCATTTTACAACTTTAGTAGATGAAAAGAAGGTGGTAACTTCTGTAGCATTCTAAAAGTGGAGTGGAGTAGCCGCCTAATGGTTAGAGCAACAGCCTACTTACTACCCAAGAGACCAGGGTTCAATTCCCTTGGGAAAGTCACTTTGCCAGATCTTTTCTTCTGAGGAAATGGAGGGTAATCTATTTCCAGTCATACATTGTCAAGAAAACCCAGGGGCTGCAAGGTTGCACGGAGTCAGCATTGATTTGATGGCACTTTGGGTGTGGGGGGGGGGGGAAAGAAACGATAAAACTGCATATCCTTTTTCCCAAATCCATTTTTAAGGTTAATGTTTTCGAAATGGAGAAGATTGTTAAAGGGAAAATAGTCTGTCCGTATAAAGCAGAGTATTAATGCTGTTTATAGGATCCTCCTGCTCTTCACCCCCTGTAAATGTCCCGAACCACATCCCCAACTGAATCCTGGATAAGTCATGACAAGTTAAAGATGAGCAAAGCCACTTAATGTATATTTATATGGGGAGTTGCAGACGGACTCTCCCTTCTCCCCACTCCACGAGAACATTCAGTACAAGAGCTGAGATATATAAACACAGATGTATATATTTGTTTTTCAGGCAGAAGAATTTCGTCGAATCTGGAAGACTCCACCTCGAGAGCGAGCAGGCTTTTTTCACAATGTCAGAAAATCGGACCCAGAAAGAGGAGTTGAAAGAGTGGGAAGGTATAAAGAAATGCTAGGACAAAGAGAAACCCAGGGTAACTAATATAGCAGCAGGTTGTGCACATAGGCATATGCATGAGATTGCTTCCTGCCGCCGGCTAATACTCTGTTCCTTTCCTTTATACACTACTTTTGGATGCCTCTGGGGCAGATGGCCATGAGCATTGTCTAAATTGCAATCTCCAGGAACAAGCAGGAATGAGTCTTCACATATGGGTATCGTCGGTACCGACGGAGCCTGCGCGGGAACGCTCCCCAGCGTCCAAAAGGAAAGCTTTTGGGAGCATCCCACAGCGCCTGCGTGCTGCCTTTCCTAACTGCCTCTCTCCAATTCCAGTTCTTCTTTTCCGCGGAGCCAGCAGGTCGTGTTCCTGTCACCGCTGAAGAAGTTCTTTATTATATTTTATTTCTTTGATCGCGCGTCTGCCTTCTTCGACGTCGGACCGGTACCGCCGGTCTGTCTTCTAAAAAAAAAAAAAAAAAGACTATTTTCACTTCTGTGCTTTTTTTCTTTGGCCGTAGGCCTATGAGAAAGTCTCCTCATGGAGAAGCCCGCCTCCGGGTTTAAAAAGTGCACGAAGTGCAGCGGCACTATTTCTGTCACTGACACCCATGACTGGTGTCTAAAATGTTTGGGTCCTGACCACTCCATCACGGATTGTGAGTCCTGTTCCATGATGTCTAAAAGGTCTACAGAATCGAGCAGCCAAGCTCAGTACCCTGTTTCCCTCTGATGCAGCTTCGGTAGCATCGACGTCTTCCAGGGCTGCTTCTTCCTCCAATGGATCTCAGGTAACCAAACTCAAATCCAGCCGGTCCTCGAAGGGTAGATCTCCCTCCAAGTATCGAGATGCCTCCGGGCTTGCTCTCGAGGAATCCGCACCGGCAAAATTACCCCGGCGGGAGGCTCCGGCTTCCAAAGCTTTATCTATGGGGTCACAGGTTGATATCGATGGCTCAGCCTCGACCGATCACCTGTTGCCATGTTCTGGGGTACCGGTGGTTCCCACTGGTACCGACATCCAGACATTGGTGGCATCGATGGATCAGAATATTCTGACCATGCAGCGTGCCATTACGGCATTCATACAAGCTGCGATGCCTCCGGTACCGCAACAAACTCCGTTGTCGGTACCGGCACCGATACCATCGACATCGGCTTCGGTGTCGACTGCAGCGGTACCCTGTTCTGTGATGCCCATCGGTACCGATCACTCCCGATGTCGATACCACTTGGTACGCGTATCGGGCTCTGCAGGAGCATCCAGATAGGCGATACTTCGATTCCTCTGAAGACTCTGATGAGTCAGAGGTCTCTGTCGAAGCATCGGTAATCCTTCCTAAGGAGCCCTCTTCTGCAAAAAGAAGAATGTCTCCTCCAGAAGACTTGTCTTTTCAAGTGGCCCCTGAGGCAGAGCCTAGAGCCAAAAAATTGGATATCTTGCAATATCCTAAGGCTCCTAAAGAGGCAGCTACTTTACCAATTCATGAAATCCTTTATGATCACATGTTGGGCATATGGGAGACACTTCTCACCACCTCCCCTCATTCTCGTAGGTTGGACACCATGTACTGTGTTCCTCCTTGTCCTGGCTTTCATAAAACTCAGCTTCCTCACCACTCTATTGTGGTGGAGTCTGCTATGAAGAGGATAAAGAGTGCAAAAAGGCACTCATCCAATCCTCCAGGAAGAGAATGCAGAACCTTAGATGCTTTTGGCAGGAGAATTTTCCAGGCCAATATGCTTGTTGCTAGAATCAACTCCTATAGTCTCTATATGGGGATGTTTCTAAAAGAGGTTACAGATCACCTACAAACTTTATCTCCTTTTGTTTCAGAAGATAAAAGAGAGGAGTTTCTCACCTGGCTTAAACATGTCCAGGATGTTTCCAAGTTTTCTAACCGTGCAGCCTTTGACTCTTTTGAGTGTGCTAGCAGAGCCTCGCTATTGCCATAGGTGCACGCAGAGTTGCTTGGCTACAAGCTTCTGATTTGGAACCCTGGGTCCAGGATGGACTAGGAAATCTTCCTTGTACAGGTGAAAACCTTTTTGGCAAAGATTGGCAAGCAAAGGCCACTCAAATGGATGCTGAAAATTCTGCTTTAGATAGACTTTCAAAGTCTACTTCTGCTCCTGTTAAGAAAAGGTTGTTCAAAAAGGGATTTTTTTCCCAAAAAGGGGAGATATTATCCTGTTGATGGTCAACAGGCATCTTCTGCAGGTCGTTTTGCTGCAAAGCGACAGCAACAACCTAAACAGGCCAAGCCTAAGGCTGCAAGGGCTGCTACGGCCCAACAGCCTCAGCCTCCTCAGGGCCTTTGACTTTCAACTAGAGAACTTAGTCTTTCTGGCTCTAAAAGAACCAGAGCCTCTCACCATTCCAGGAAGGTTAGCTCACTTTGCTCCCAGGTGGGAACAAATCACAGCAGAGCAATGGACCCTCTCCATCATAAGGGAGGGGTACAAGCTTCATTTCTTAAACCTTCTTCCTCACACCATGGTGAGACAGTTCAATTCTCCAACATCTCTCCTCGACCTTCTGGGTCAGGAGATTGCTACCCTTCTTGCTCAAGGGGCAATAGAAGTACCCCTTCTTCAGCAGGGCTCGGGGTTCTACTCCCCCCTACTTTCTTATCCCAAAGAAAACAGGGGGCTACAGACCCATACTATATCTCAGAGAATTGAACAAGTTTCTATATAAGGAGAAGTTCAAGATGATTTCTCTCGGTGCTCTCCTTCCATACCTTCAGAGTCAGGATTGGCTTTGTTCTCTAGACCTCAAGGATGCGTACACCCATGTCCTCATCCATCCAGCACACAGAAGGTTCCTTCGGTTCCTTTACCAAGGAAAGCACTACCAATACAAGGTGCTTCCTTTCGGTCTGGCCTCTGCACCAAGAGTGTTCACAAAATGCATGGCAGTAGTAGCTGCATTTCTACGCACTCTAGGGATATTCGTATTCCCATATCTGGACGACTGGCTCATCCGAGCTCCATCCCAGTCAGAGGCCCAGACTTCCCTAGCCTGCACAAGGCGTGTTCTTCAGTATCTGGGACTTGTAATAAACATTCCAAAATCCCAACTCACCCCTACTCAGTCTCTAGAGTTCATAGGGGCCTTGCTGGATACCGCAACTGCAAGGGCCTATCTTCCCCAGGCCCGTTGCCTACGCTTGGTGCAGTTAGCCTCACAGATTCAGTTAAAATCCCATTTAACTGCTCGAGAGATGTTACAACTGTTAGGCCACATGGCATCCACTGTGCATGTGGTTCCTTACGCTCGCCTTCACATGAGAGCAGCTCAATGGACTCTGTCCACCCAATGGACCCAGGCATCAGGGTGCCTGTCAGACAAAATAGCAACCTCCAGTCGCCTTTTTTGCTCTCTCCAGTGGTGGAAGTCCACTCAAAATCTGTTGCTGGGGTCCCCCTTTCAACAGGTGTTACCCCAAGCAACCCTTACAACAGATGCCTCTCCAAGAGGTTGGGGAGCTCATCTACAAGATCTCTCCACTCAAGGCATCTGGTCTCCACAGGAGACATCTCTACATATCAACCTCTTAGAGCTCAGAGCAATTTTTCTAGCTCTCAGTCTTCCACACCCTGCTCAGCTACAAGACAGTCCTCATCCACATGGACAACCAAGTAGCCATGTTCTACGTGAACAAGCAGGGCAGGACTGGCTCTCCTTCGCTTTGCAACGAAGCTTTGAGATTGTGGGTCTTCGCCAGAGAGTATCAAATTCATCTCATGGCAGTGTATCTTCCAGGGGTTCAAAACTCTTGGGCAGACAGACTCAGTCGAGTTCTGCTTCCACACGAATGGTCCCTCCATGGGGACCAGATAGCCAGGATCTTCCGAATTTGGGGAACCCAGGACATAGACCTGTTTGCAAGTCCGTGGAATGCCAAACTTCCCCGGTTCTGTTCCAGGATTCCGTGTCAGGGAGTTCAGGCCAGGGATGCCCTCCTCCTTAATTCGGGGCAAGACTTCCTCTATGCCTTTCCACCCATTCCCCTAATTCCCAAGACACTGTTCAAACTTCAGAGAGACAAGGGGTCTATGATCCTCATAGCACCACATTGGCCACGCCAAGTGTGGTACCCTCTACTTCTGCATCTCTCTCAAGCTCCCACCCTGGACTTGGGATCTGCTCCAGACCTCTTGTCCCAGGAGGAAGGAACGTTGTGGCACCCAAATCCCCAGTCTCTTCACCTCAGAGCCTGGTTGCTGAAGGCCTAGACCTTCAAGATTTGCATCTTTCTCAGCAAGTGAAGGATATCCTTCATGCTTCCAGAAAGCCTTCCACTAGACGTTCCTATGCTTTTAAATGGAAAAGGTTTACCATTTGGTGTGCAGAGAAGGGTCTTAACCCTCTTGCAATACCTCTGAATTCTTTACTAGAGTATTTGCTGCATTTATCCCATGCAGGCCTTAAAACGAATTCAGTAAGAGTCCATTTGAGTGCTATTGCAGCATCCCTTAAACATCTCAATGGACAGCCTATTTCCTCTCATCCTTTTATAGCAGGATTCATGAGAGGCCTTCTTTTAACTAAACCTCCCATTAGACCACCTCCAGTGGCATGGGACTTGAATCTGGTTCTTGGCCAGGTTATGCAGCCACCCTTTGAACCCTTAGCCACTACCTCCTTGAAATCCCTTTCCTGGAAGGTTATTTTTCTCATTGCAGTCACTTCAGCTCGCCGCATCAGTGAGCTGCAAGCCTTGGTGGCTAATCCTCCTTATACAAGGTTCCATCATGACAAGGTAGTCCTCAGGACCAATCCACACTTTATGCCTAAAGTGATCTCACCTTTTCATCTGAACCAGGAGGTATATTTACCTGTCTTTTTTCCAGGACCTCATGCATCAAGTGCAGAGAGGAATCTCCATACCCTGGATTGTAAGAGAGCGCTTGCTTTTTACTTACAAAGGACACAGCAACATAGAAAGTCCTCTCAACTCTTTGTTGCTTTCGATCCCTCTCATTTAGGACTTCCAGTCTCTGAGAACTCTGTCCAATTTGATTGCTCAGTGTATTTCTTTTGCCTACCAGAGTAAGAACCTTTCTCTGGAGGGCCATGTCACAGCCCATAATGTGAGGGCCATGGCAGCCTCTATGGCTCATCTAAATTCTGTGTCCATCGACCAAATCTGTCGAGCGGCCACCTGGGCCTCGGTTCATACCTTTACAGCCCATTATTGCTTGGACAAGGACTCCCGCTGGGATGCCTTGTTTGGTCAGGCTGTTCTCAAACACCTGTTCCATACCTAATCAACTCCTACCCCCATCCCTGGTTGGATGCCCGAGATCCATAGGGGGAGGTAGAGCCCTTCTCAGGGACTCACAACTTTGGGGATCTCCTTAGTATCTCTAGCTGGGGAGTCCCCATATATGAAGACTCATTCCTGCTTGTTCCTGGAGATAGCACAGTTACTTACCTGTAACAGGTGATCTGTGGGATCAGCAGGAATAAGTCTTCACAACCCACCCACCTCCCCTAGGAGTTGTATCTTTCTATCTATCTTTCCTTTCCTCTCTCTCTCTCTTTGTCTCAGCTTAAAACTCGAACTGGAGAGAGGCAGTTAGGAAAGGCGGGAAGGCAGCGCGCAGGCGCTGTGGGATGCTCTCAAAAGCTTTCCTTTTGGACGCTGGGGAGCGTTCCCGCGCAGGCTCCGTCGGTACCGACGATACCCATATGTGAAGACTTATTCCTGCTGTTCCCAGGGATCACCTGTTACAGGTAAGTAACTGTGCTTAACAGCTTTAGCAGGGAAGAGCAATAAAGAAGTGTGTGCTATTTGGGCTTATCATGGAATGATGGGAACGGAAATTGAGACCCAGCAGGATAAAGTAATAAGCAGAATTCCTGCCTCCCTTTCATGGTCTTCAGCTTTTCTTTTGTCAGAACTGTGATATTTTTCAGTCTGTCATTCTTGAAATGATACAGTTCTGTCCGAAAGGGGGAACATTTATATTTGATTATGGTTTATGTGCTGGAAGCTCATACTTTGTCCAAGAGGCTCCTTGCAGTGCTTTTGTTTGTAATTCTGCTGTTTGACTGTACTGTGAAGACCCAGTAACTAGTCTCTGGGATTTGTCAGCTTAAGGGGAGTTAGTAATATAGTAGCATCACCTATTGGCCAACCTTGGGTTTTGATGAGAACCATGACCTGTGGTCCCTTGTTAAGGATTGTGGCTACAATGACTGAGCTGGATAGAGGGTGTGAAATAAAATTGGGAAAACTCCTGCGTGAGTAATAAAAAAGGCTTATGTTTCTGTAGCTGGACTGAGCTGGAAGAGTAAAGAAACAGGGAGAGCATCGGAATCCTAAAAAGTGTGAAATGTGTTCTTTTAGTAAATTCCAGAGACCCTCTATCTAGCTCATTCTTGTAATCTTTATATTGCTGATCCTGTTCTCATCCCTTCTGTTTGATTTATTGCAGGGAGTTAGCTCATGAACTGGGGTTCCCCTGGGTTGAATACTGGGAATTTCTGGGCTGTTTTGTTGATCTGTCTTCCCAGGATGGGCTGCAAAAATTGGAGGAGTATATGAATAAGAGGGAAATGAATGAAAAGATTCAACAGGGACCAGGAGAAAATGAAATCTGCAACAAATACAAAATGTCTCCTGGTAAGAAAATAAGTTTGTGTTGGTGGGGAGGGGTGCTGTAGAAAATTAAACTTAGTTGCTGTTTTAGAAAGTGTTTCATGAAGGTAATTTCAGAGATACTGGGAGCACCTTTGTAACATTTTCATGTTGTACTTTATCAACTCAATGTTAAATTCATCTAGTTAAATGGAGAGGAGCTCCAGATTTGTGATCAATGAGTATTGCACTCCTGACTGGAAAGGATTGCTTTATCATTTGAACATTTTTTATTCCTTATTTCTCACCATCTTTAGCCCTTTTTTTTAAATAGGATTAAGTGTGCTGGATCTTCCTATTTAATATTCTGCTCTGCTTACTCTGTAGTGCCGTCATTTGGAGAGCAGGAGACTTGACATATCAGGCCACTTAGTCGCCTGCTCTCCAGCTACTGTATGTGTTTCCTTACCATTCCCCTAGACATATCCTTGTCTCCAGCTGTTGTGTTGTCTATCTTGACTAGATTGTAAGCTCTGATGAGCAGGGACCGTCTTTTACATGTGTCTGTACAGTGCTGCGTTCGCCTTGTAGCACTATACAAACGATCAGTAATAAATCTTGGCTCAGATTCTGAATACTGGGGCTTATTGCACACTACATCTTTCAGGTGTTAGTCAGGGACTAGGGTGGGTCTTCATTTACTGAATCCAGAGTTGCTTGACTTTTAAAGTTTTCTACTACTGTCATAGAAACCAACCAGCCATTTCCTTCACATGTGCTGACATTACTGTTGTGTTTCTTGTTCATGGGATATTGTAATAGAAAACTGTGGCAGGTAAAGAGCATATGGCCCATCCATACCAAATACTAAACTCCACAATCTCTTCCCTCTCCCTTAGAGATCCTGTTTGTCCCATTTGACTACTGTATTAGGGGTTGGCTAGAAATAATCTGAAGCGATTGCAATATCTACAAAATATGATTGTATACCTGTTGACACATCCTGTCACCCCTATCCTATGAGTTTTTTATCGATTGGCGATGGAAATCAAAATACATTTTAAAATCCCATGCTTATAATTAAATGTATTGCCTGCTATTTGGCT
Organism: Ichthyophis bannanicus; assembly: GCA_033557465.1. Classification (NCBI taxonomy): domain Eukaryota; kingdom Metazoa; phylum Chordata; class Amphibia; order Gymnophiona; family Ichthyophiidae; genus Ichthyophis; species Ichthyophis bannanicus. Next base: position 36,869,312 of record CM066041.1, on the reverse strand, counting down.
AAATGGATTGTCAAATATTGCAGGCCTTATCTCTTCTGATTTGAGATCTATTTAACATTGCTGTGTACATCTGGCATTGTTAATCACTCTTCCAGTAGACCTGAAACCGGAGCCTCTTGGCTTGAAATTTAGGTATTCTCTGAAGATGTGGCTCTTACAGCAAGTCTTTAGGAAAGAGGTGTGAAGCTTAAGGATTAGTTTAAAGGAATGTTGAAGGCATTTTATTCGGAGTTTTTGTTTTGTGTGGGATTTCTTTTTATATTTGGTGTTTGTTTTTTCCTCCAGGAACAAGCAGGAAGTTAGTCCTTGCATATGGGTGACATTGGCGCCAACAGAGCCCTCGCGGAAGAATCTCCCCAGCTTTCAAGGAAAGCCTTTGGGAGATGCCACCACGCATGCATGGTCCCCTTCCCACTCAAGTGTGCCATCTTACTCAGTCTCCCTTTTTCCACGGAGCCCTATAGACATTAGTCTCTCCTCCCCAGAAAAAAAAGGGGGGGGTTTCTCTTATACTTCTGAGCCTTTTTTGAGGCCCTGTTGCCCTGGCATTGGGCCTCGGAGCCTGTTAGGGTTTTTTCCATTCAGTGCATTTCGCACCTTTCAACCACTGGCCGCGTCGAAGGTCTTCGACCTTGCTTGGGGCCCTTTTTGCCCTAATGGCCACCGGGTTTAAGAAGTGCGACCTTGCTGGGGCCCTTTTTGCCCTAATGGCCACCGGGTTTAAGAAGTGTAATCAGTGCTCTAAGAACATGACCCTCACCGACACACACTATTTTTGCCTCCAGTGTCTGGGTGCTGACCATGACCCGGAGGTGTGCTCCCTGTGCAAAAAGATGTCCACCAAGGCCATCCAGAGACACCAGCAGAAGCAGTATGACATCTTCCACAGGGCAGACTCAACCCCGGTAGCCACGTATTCTGAGGCTCTGCACGGATCCTCTGAGGCATGCAAAGCCCCCGCAGTACCCGAGCAGGCTCTCAGATACTCCGACCAGGGTTCCCTGGAGCAAGAGCATAATAATAAGAAATCCCCGAGGGCCTCTTCCTGGGAAGTGGACACACATGGAAAGTCCCGTGCATGGTCCCTCAGCCCCTGGGGGGCATCCGAGGAGTCTGAGCAGCTGGCTAAGGTACCCAGGACAGACATCTAGTCTCTGGCAACGGATTTCAGACCCCCGCGGCCTGGCCTGGCCTGTCCTGTCCTGTCTGGACTCCCTCTCCTCCCCGACACCTGACCTGGTCACGTCAGTGTTGAAGGCTGCAACCTCGAGTGGGAAGCCAGGATGCTAGCGTTGGAACGCAGTATTTCTGCATTCCTTGCCTCGCAGCAAACGTTGGTCCTGGCCCCGCTGGTGCTTGTACAGAGACCACCCCGGGCCACCAAAGAGATCCTCGAGAGCCACATGCCTCGAGCAGGTCCTCAGCGAGGGTATTGGTCTTAATCCTGCTCCCGGACCTCGGGAGCAAGGTCTTCTCCGGCAAGCGCTTCTGGCTGCGGCCAAGCCTCTGCCGTGATTCATCAATAGCCAGATTCAATGATGCCCTTGAGCCATCGGGCCTCGAGCCTTCGATGGACTACTCAGACTGGGAGTCTGACGTTGAGACTTCCCTGGAGACATGGGCACACCATGACCTCCCCTCGGATCCATTCCTGCCAGGATCGAAATACCCCCACCCGAGGGCACCTTGTTCTCGAGTTCAGGACATGGCGAAGGCTCTCAACCTCACCACGGAGAAGGATCCTTGTATGGAGGAAATCCTCCAGTACGAGGCCCCACCCAAGGAGGCCCTCACGGTCTCCATCCCCCCTCCATCCTTGGCTGACTCCTTCTCAGAATGTGGGAGGCACCAGCATCGGTGCCGATTGTTAGCTGATGCCTGGATACCATGTACTGGGTCCAGTGAGGACCTGGCTTCAGGAAGGCGCAACTCCCTCACACCTCTATGGTAGTCGAGTCAGCCATGCATTGACAGAAAAGCCTGAAGGCGCACTCCTCTGCCCCCGGGCAGGGAGTCCCGCACTCTCGGGCGTAAATGTTACCAGAGCTCGATGCTGGTGTGCCACATACAGACATATCAACTGTTTATTGGCATGTACCTTCATGACCTAACCAAGGAGCTCAGGGGTTTTGCAGCAGGCCTCAACAGAGACCACCTCCAATGCTTCCAGACCCTCATGAAGTCTGTTGGCGAGTGATGAAAGTACTTGTCTCGAGTGGCCTACAACTGCTTTGAGTCCAACACAAGGGGGGGCTCCAGCATCGGACCTCAAGCAGTGGGTCCTAGAAAAACTCCTAGATGTCCCTTGCCTCATGGAAAACCTCTTTGGCAAGCCGATGGAGGACAAGGTGGCCAAGATAGAGACACAGTATATCACCAGGACTAGACTTGAGGAAAACCTCCATTCTTCCCCAAAAGAAACCACCGGGGAAGAGGTCTCCCTTCCATAGGAAGGGCCAGCCGTATTGAGGCTATCCCCATACCAGGCCCCTCAGCCAGGTCACCAAGGCAAGGGAGCAGGCCAGGGCCCACATAAGCCTAAGGGCCCTAAGCCCCAGACACCAGCCCCAGCCCAGACTGGGTCGGGGTTTTGACTCACAGAGCATAGCGCCTCTACCCATGGGGGACCAGCCTCCAACAGGGGAACATAGTATATTGCATATATATATATACTATATATACTATGTTCATAGTAACATAGTATAATGCTGCAATGAGTCCAATCACTATTCTTATAAAGATTTTTACATCCTCTACGCTACCACACTGTATATTAGTTATTGTAATATAGTTATTCTGTAAGTTACATATATTTGAATGCTTAAAGTTCTCTGTAATATTTAATATAAAAGTTGGTTCTTGTTCTATGTAAACCACCCCTGATCTCTGGAAGGGGCGGTATATAAAAACTTTCAAATATGACAGCAGATGAAGATCAGTATGGTCCATCTAGTCTGCCCAGCAAGGCGGCAAGAGTAGGTGCACCTGCCGCTCAGTGCAGGTCACCCCTCCCCATGCCTTTGTTTAGGGGTGTACCCACCACTCCGTATTTGTTGAAATATAAAAGATAGTTATGTTTTTATTTTATCCTGTTGCTTTGAAGGGATCTGGACTCATTTTGCCCACCAGTGAGCTACCACAGACTCTTAGGTACTCCATGTGGTCAGGGAGGGTTACCTCCTTCACCTGGACCAGACGCCTCCCCCTTTCTTTCCAGGAGAGCCTCCTTGGACTCCCCTGCACCTGGCCCTGCTACTGCAGGAACTTACAGGCCTCCTCCGGGGCAGGGCTGTGGAGCCGGTACCACCCCACCTAAGAGGGCAAGGAGTTCTACTCCATGTACTTTCTGGTCCCAAAAAGAACAAGAGGCCTAAGGCCCATCTTGGATTTGAGAAACCTGAACAAATTCCTGGTGCGGGAGAAGTTCAAAATGTGCTCCCTTGGAATATTGCTGCCCTAACTCCAGCAGGGAGATTGGCTATACTCCTTTGACCTAAAGGATGTTTATGCCCACATTCTGATCCACCCCAACCACAGGCAGTACCTAAGGTTCATGGTCGGGGGTCACCATTACTAGTACAGGGTACTACCCTTCGGCTTAGCCTCTTCACCAAATGCCCGGCAAAGGTGGCCGCCTACCTCAGTCTCCAAGGGACCTTCGTCTTCCCATACCCTGGATGACTGGCTGGTAAAAGCAGACACTGTATCAGAGGTACAACAGGCCACAGCCTGCACCGTCAAGGTCCTGTAACATCTGGGATTCGTGATAAGCCACCCCAAATCCCACCTCACTCCAACACAGGACCTGGCGTTCATAGGGGCTCATCTGGACACCCTCCAAGCCAGGGCCTGCCTTCCCCTGGACAGGGCGGATCGCCTCAGGGCCTGCCCTCTTGTTTGTTCAGGTAGAACATCGCGACCTGGTTGTCTGTTCAGACCAGCACCAACTGGTGCTGCAGGCAGTGTTGGAAGGTCCTGATCACCAGAAAAATGGCCGTGAGCTCCAGCACATTGATCTTCTGCTGGCTGTCCTCAAGAGACCAATTGCCCTGCATACGCAATTCCTCGGAGTGGGCACCCCAGCCCAGTAGGGAGGCATCTGCAGTAAGGACCCTCTGGGGGGTTTGGGTACTGAAAGGGCATGCCCTTCTGCAGATGCTGTGCATCCTGCCACCAGATGAGTGACTCTGCTAGTTGGTGGGACACCAAGACCCTGTCCTGGAGCCTGCCCATGGCCTGAGTCCACTGTGAGCGGAGGCACCACTGAGTTGTCTGCATGTTGAGGTGAGCGTTGGGAACCACATGGCCTGTGGAGGCCATGTGGCCTAGCAGGCTGAGCATGAACCGCGTAGACATCTTCTTTTGTCGGCTCTAGCTGTATTATCTGACTAAGGTGGCATTCTTGGGTGGGAAGGGAACCACGCATACGTGGTAGCATCTCCCAAAAGCTTTCTTTGACAGCTGAGGAGATGCTTCTGCAAGGGCTCCGTCGTCGCTGACATCACCCATATGTGAGGACTGATTCCTGCTGTCCCTGGAGAGCACCTGTTACAGGTGAGGGTGCTTTTTTTATTATATATATATATATATATATATTACTGGTATTTTATTGTAATCCACTTCAATGCTTAGGCTTGAAGCAGATTATCAAATTGTGAGCCCTTTGAGAACAAGGGGAAAAACATATATAGTACCTGAATGTACACCGCTTTGACTGGTAGAAAAGCGGTATATAAGCCTAGTTAAATAAATTAAAATTAATTAATTAATTCTAATATGGATTTTAGATCTTCCCAGTGTGTTAACACATGTCTATTCTGTACTTCTAGGCAAGAGCAAGAAGTGTTGCAACTCTATTTCTGTAGGAGCATTTCTGGAGGAGGAGGAGGAGGAGGATATAAGCTTGGAAGAAATGAAAAACCGCCAGAATGCAGCACTAAATAGCCAGCCTATGACTTTAATGGAACCTAGCCTGAGTGCCATAGGAGCTATGGAATGTGATATCCTTTCTGTGGATCACAAAGCAACCATTATAGAAACAGCAGACTCCTCTAACAGGCACTTTGAGAAGGAAGCCTCAGCCAACAAAAATGGCTTTTGCAGTCCTGTAAAAGAGAAGGCAAGCAGTGAAAAGCGGTTTTCGCGAGGGCTGGACGGAGGTCTACTGTCTCCCATTTCAAATCTCTCAGCAGAATTTGAAAAACTTTCTTTTCAAGATGAACATGAGCTTGCAAAATGTTATAAGAAGCCTGGGAAAGGTGGTGTGGCCACAAGCGAGGGCACAGAACCAACACGCTATGAGAAAATCATAGCCAAGAGGCTGAGCCAGGTGAGACTTTCCAAGGATGTGAAAGATGAGGCTGCTTCCATACAGGCCAGCAGGGGTACTGGAAAGCAATCGGAGGATGTCAGACAAAGGACAGAAGCGGCACTGCTGTCAGATTTGGAGAACCCGCTGGAGCTTTGTGCTCAGGACCAGCAATTGGAACTGCTGGGCAATGCTGAGCTGCAGTCCACATGTTTCACCTCCTCTCCGAGATTTATCATGAAGATACCACCTAGAAACAGCTCAATTGCTGGCCCCTTTCTTCTGGGGTAAGTGCAAGAATTTACTGTCCATTGGGGTTAGAATTATGTTCTGCAGCGAAGAAGAATGCTTTGCATTAGACATTGCTCACATTGTTTCTCTAATCTGGGACAAAGAGATCAGAGTTTCCCTTTGCTTTCTAGCTGGTGACAATTTGCATATTTTCCTTTGTGTCGGAGAGCAAATTTAAAAATCTGTATGAAAGTAAGAAAAATGAGTGATTCTGTGTTTTGCGGTATCCTTTAGGATAATGGATATCTCTTGGTTATTCTTTGCAGGATATTTGTTTTAAGGGGTTAACTTGAGCATGTAGAACAGTTTCCTTTGCTGACAGGGTAATGCGACCACACCAAACAGCGTTCTATGCGCTCAAGTACGTGCTTATAAAATTGCTCAGGGATTGGTACACTAAAGTTAGCAGCTCCCTGCTTTTTGTATGTCCCCAGGGGAAGAGATTGGCTGGAATGGAGAGCAGCTGATCTCCAGGAACAAGCAGGAATGTAGTCTTCACATATGGGTATCGTTGGTACCGACGGAGCCTGCACGGGAACGCTCCCCAGCGTCCAATCAGAAAGCTTTTGGGAGCATCCCACAGCGCCTGCGTGCTGCCTTCTCGCCTTTCCCAACTGCCTCTCTCCAGTTCTTCTTTTTCCGCGGAGCCAGCAGGTCGTGTCCCTGTCACCGCAGAAGAATTCTTTCTTGTTTTTTTCTCTTTTGTGGTCGCGTCTACCTTCCTCAACGCTCTACCGGTACCGCCGGTCTTTTCTTATTCCTGTAAAAAAATATATATATATTTTCTTTTTCTTCAGGTGCACGTGCCCTTTTGGGCCTTAGGCCCAAAAAGTTTTCCTTACCATGGAGAAACCTGCTTCAGGTTTCAAAAATTGCACCAAGTGTGGTGGTACCATTTCCGTCACCGACACCCATGAATGGTGTCTAAAATGTTTAGGTCCTGATCACGGATTGTATGTCCTGTGCCATGATGTCTAAAAGAGGTCGACAGAACCGAGCTGCTAAGCTCAGTACCCTGTTTCCCTCTGATGCAGCTTCGGTGGCATCGACGTCTTCCAGGGCTGCTGCTTCCTCCCGTGGATCTCAGGTAACTAAACATAAATTCAGTGGGTCCTCGAAGGGTAGATCTCCTTCTAAGCATCGAGATGCCTCTGGCGTTGCCCTCTGATTCTGCACCTGCAAAATTACCCCGGTGGGAAGCTTCGGCTTCCAAAGTATTATCGAGGTTCCAGGATGTTCTTGAGGCCTCGACCTCGGCAGAACTACTGGTGCCATGCTCTGGGGTACCGGCGGTCTCCTCCGGTACCGACATCCAGGCATTGGCAGTGTCGATAGACCAGAGAGTTCTGGCTATGGAATGCAGTCTGGCGGCTTTCCTTGTGGCATCGAAGCCCTCGGAACCGTGACAGTTCCACCGGTACCGACACCGCCTTCGGTACCGGTACTGATACCGATAGCATCGGCATCAGTGTCTGCTTTGCCGGTACCCAGTCATCCGATGACCTTCGGTACCAATACCCCGGTACTGGTTACTCCTGGTACCGACTTTGGTCGGTACGGGTATCGGGCTCTTCAAGAGCATCCAGACAGACGATACTTCGAGTCCTCAGAAGAATCTGAGGATTCTGACAGTTCTATCGATGCAGCAATGCTTCTCCCAGAGGAGACCTCCTCCCCTAAACGCAGGATGTCTCCTCCAGAGGATATTTCCTTCCAAGATTTTATCAGGGAGGTGGCTCGGGGCCTGTCCCTTACTGTGGCCCCTGAAACAGAGCCAAGGGCCAAGGAGTTGGAAATTCTACAATATCCCAAAACTGCTAAGGAGGCAGCTACCTTGCCCATTCATGAGATTTTATATGATCTCATGTTGAGGATGTGGGAAACACCTCTTACCACCTCTCCTCATTCTCGAAGACTAGATACTATGTATCGAGTCCCTCCTTGTCCTGGGTTCCATAAGACTCAGCTTCCTCACCACTCTATTGTAGTGGAGTCGGTTATGAGAAGGATTAAGAGTGCAAAAAGGCATGCCTCTAATCCTCCAGGACGTGAGTGCAGAACCTTGGATGCTTTTGGACGTCGAGGCTTCCATGCTTTCTGCCAGGATCAGTTCCTATAGTCTCTACATGGGAATGTTCCTGAAAGAGGTCACAGATAATTTAGAGGCTTTCAGTCCTTTCCTTTCTGAAGATAAAAGACAGGATTTTCTCACTTGGGTCAAACATGCCCAAGATGTCTTTAAATTTTCGAACCGTGCAGCCTTTGACTGCTTTGAGTGCATAAGCAGAACCTCTGCTATTGCCATAGGGGCACGTAGAATTGCTTGGCTCCAGGCTTCTGATGTAGAGCTCTGGGTACAAGACAAATTGGAAAATATCCCTTGTACTGGTGATAACCTGTTTGGTAAAGATTGGCAGGAAAAAGCCAATGAAATGAATGCTGAAAATTCCACCTTGGACAGATTATCCAAGTCCACTGCTGATCCTGCTAGAAATTGTTCAAGAAACCGTTCTTTTCTAAAAAGAAAAGATTTTACCCTGCTTATGTTCAGCAGGGACGTTCTGCAGGTCAGCTTATCAAGAAAGGTCAGCAACCACCCAAACAGAAGAAAGCAAAGGCTGCTAGGCCTCAACCAGCCCAGCAGACTCAGCCTCCACGGGGCCTTTGACTCTCATCTAGAGAACTTAGCCTTCCTGGTTCTCGAGGGACCAGAACCTTCCACCATTCCAGGAAGGTTGTCATTTTGCCCCCAGATGGGGCAAATAACAGCAGAGCATTGGACACTCCATCATAAAGGAGGGGTACAAGCTTCATTTTTCAAGTATGCCCCTTCACACAATAGTAAGGCAATTCAATTCTCCGACCTCTCTCAGGCATTAACAACATCCGACAAGGATTTGTACTCGTCTTCTTAGACATCGCTGCGGCGTTCGACTCGGTAAGCCACGAAATTCTCCTCGGACGACTGAAAGAGAAAGGTATCTGCAACAGTGCATTAGAATGGTGTAACTCTTATCTGGATGGAAGATGGCAATATGTGAAGTCCGGTACAGAAGAGTCAAAACGCTTCCATCAAAAGCAAGGTGTGCCTCAAGGTTCCTCATTGTCTTCCCTACTATTTAACATATACATGCAGCCCATCTGCGACATCATAAGATCTTTCAAAGTCAACTGCTTGATATACGCAGATGACATTCTCTTATATATGCCTTTCTCTACAACTCAATTAGACCTGGCACCGTTGGTAGACTGCCTCAATTCGGTCTCAGAGTGGCTCCAATCACAAAACCTTCGCATTCAACATAAAAAAACAGAGGTGCTCTTCATCTCCAAAGACCCCAACTTCACCCCTCCAGCCCACGTCAGTGTCAAGGAAGCTGACCTACAAGCTAAAGAAACAATAAGATACCTTGGAGTTACATTGGACCAACGTCTGGATATGAAACATCACATAAATAACATAGTCAAAGCTGTATACTTCAAAATACGCTCGCTTAGGCATATGCGCTCCATGTTGGATCCGGATGACTTCCGAACCATATACCAAGCACTAATCCTGCCACACTTCGACTTTGCAAATGCCATATTACAAGGTCTCCCTCAATCCACTCTTAGCCCATTACAGATGGCCATGAATGCCGCAGCAAGAGTCCTCTACGGAGCCTCCAGAAGCGATCACGTAACTCCCATTCTTAAACAGCTTCACTGGCTCCCCATCCATGGGAGGATCATCTTTAAAACCCTAGTCCTATCATTCAAGGCAATCATGGGTATCTCATCCTCCTCACTCACAGATCTGATTCACACTGTACCCCCCAACAGATCCAGAAGAACATCAGCCGTAAACCTACTGACAACCTCGAAGGCGTTGACAAAGTGCAACATGACAACCTCAAACAGAGCCTTCAGTTTCTATGTACCCAAATGCTGGAACGCTCTACCCTCCGACATAAGGGCCATTACTGACCTACTCCAGTTCAGGAAGGCACTCAAATACCACCTCTTCCTTCAATACTACCCTACCAGCAATTGAACCAGAGGAAGTGACCCACTCATGAACACACCATGCCGTTCTTGATATTATTAAGACTCTATTCTGTTCTATGTAATTATCTCATGTATATAGTTTACCCCGGTTCTCCAAGTTTGTACTCCTGTTCGATGTAAACCAAACAGCTTGTTGTTATGGTCTTTATGTTATAATGTAAACCGCGCTGATGCCGAATAGTGCGGTATATAAGAACTTGTAATAATAATAATAATAATAATAATAATAACCTGTTAGCTCAGGAGGTCGCTATCCTTCTTGCCCAAGGGGCAATAGAAGTACTCCTTCATCAACAGGGGGTACAGGGTTCTATTCCCCTTATTTTCTTATCCCAAAGAAAACGGGGTTACAGATCTATCTTAAACCTCAGAGAATTGAACAAATTCCGTGTCAAGGAGAAGTTCAAAATGATTTCTCGCGGATCTCTGCTGCCATACCTTCAGAGTCAGGATTGGCTTTGTTCTCTAGATCTCAAGGATGCGTACACCCATGTTCTCCGCACTCTAGGGATATTTGTCTTCCCTTACTTGGACGACTGGCTCATTCGAGCCCCAACAGAGTCAGAGGCCAGGACTTCTCTATCCTGCACAATGCGGATCCTTCAGTATTTAGGGCTGGTAATAAACATCCCAAAATCCAGTCTGACTCCCACTCAGTCTTTAGAGTTCATAGGAGCTCTCCTGGATACCACAAAGGCAAGGGCCTATCTCCCCCAGGTCCGTTGCCTTCACTTGGTGCAGTTAGCTTCTCAAGAAGTGCTAAAGCCTCATCTAACTGCTCGAGAAATGTTACAATTACTAGGCCACATGGCATCCACCGTGCATGTGGTTCCCTATGCTCGCCTCCACATGAGGGCAGCTCAGTGGACTTTATCCACCCAATGGACCCAGGCATCAGTGTGCCTGTCAGACAAAATAACAAACACAAGTCGCCTCATTTTGTCCCTCCAGTGGTGGAAGTCCACTCAAAACCTGTTGCTGGGGTCCCCTTTTCAGCAACCCTTACCCCAAGCAACTCACAACAGATGCTTCTCCAATGGGTTGGGGAGCTCATCTGCAAGACCTCTCCACCCAGGGCACCTGGTCTCCACAAGAGAGTCATCTACATATCAATCTCTTGGAGCTCAGAGCAATCTTTCTTGCTCTGCGAGTGTTCCACACCCTGCTCAGCTACAAGACAGTCCTCATTCATACGGACAATCAAGTAGCCATGTTCTATGTGAACAAGCAGGGGGGAACAGGCTTTCTGTTGCTTTGCAACGAAGCTTTGCGACTATGGGCCCTCGCCAGAGAGTATCAGATTCATCTTCTGGCAGTGTATCTTCCAGGCATTCAAAACTCTTGGGCAGACAGACTCAGTCGAGTTCTGCTTCCACACGAGTGGTCTCTGCATGCAGACCAGGTGACCAGGATATTTCAACTTTGGGGAACCCCGGACATAGACCTCTTTGCAAGTCTGTGGAATGCCAAACTTCCCCGGTTCTGTTCCAGAACTCCGGCTCAGGGGGCTCAGGCCAGGGATGATTTCCTCCTTTACTGGGGTCAAGACTTCCTGTATGCCTTTCCACCCATTCCCCTAATTCCCAAAACCCTGTTCAAACTCATCTATTCCAATGTCACTACAACCAGATGTAAATCACGGTGGGATACTAGATCAAGCGAATGAATCAGGAATCATGCTCTGTAGAAATGGTATATGTAAAAATGTTAATATGTAAAGTCCAATCTTTAAGACCCCTAATTCTGTGTGCTGTGCCTTACCCCCGAATCTATGTGTGTATGCCCCAACTTTTCCGTCATGATTTGACAACTCCCAAAGATGTAATCAAACCGCTGCTGATCGCAGGAAGTAGCGGTATATAAGTGTATGCTAAATAAATAAATAAATATTTATCCAATGCAGGTCTTAAGACTAATTCAGTAAGAGTCCATTTGAGTGCCATTGCAGCTTCTCTTAATCCTCTAAATGGACAGCCTATTTCCTCTCATCCTCTTTTAGCAAGATTTATGAGAGGCCTTCTTCTAACTAAGGCTCCCAGTAGGCCACCACCGGTGGCATGGGACTTAAACCTGGTTCTTGGGCAGCTCATGAAGCCACCTTTCGAACCTTTAGCTACTACCTCCTTGAAATTTCTTTCTTGGAAGGTTATCTTTCTCATTGCAGTCACATCAGCGCGGTGCATTAGTGAGTTGCAAGCGCTAGTAGCTAATCCACCTTATACAAGGTTCCATCATGACAAGGTAGTCCTTAGGACTCATCCACACTTTATGCCTAAGGTGATCTCGCCTTTTCATCTGAACCAAGCGGTCTACCTACCTGTGTTTTTTCCAGGGCCTCATGCATCAAATGCAGAGAGGAATCTTCATACCTTGGACTGTAAAAGAGCTTTAGCTTTTTACTTACAAAGAACACAGCAACATAGGAAGTCCTCTCAACTCTTTGTTGCTTTTGATCCTTCTCATTTGGGACTTCCAGTCTCCAAGAGAACACTGTCTAACTGGATTGCTCAGTGTATTTCCTTCGCCTATCAGAGTAAGAACCTTTCTCTGGAGGGCCATGTCACAGCTCACAATGTGAGAGCCATGGCAGCCTCAATGGCTCATCTGCACTTTGTGTCTATTGACAACATCTGTCGAGCAGCCACTTGGGCCTCGGTTCATACCTTTACAGCCCATTACTGCTTGGACAAGGACTCCCGCCGGGATGCCTTGTTTGGTCAGGCTGTTCTCAAACACCTGTTCCATACCTAATCAACTCCTACCCACCATCGCTGGTAGGATGCCAGAGATCCATGGGGGGAAGTGGAGCCCTCTTCAGGGACACACAACTTCTGGGGTATCTCCCTGGCACCTAAAGCTAGGGAGTCCCCATATGTGATGACTAGAGTCCTGCTTGTTCCTGGAGATAGCACAGTTACTCACCTGTAACAGGTGATCTCAGGGAACAGCAGGAATTTAGTCCTCACAACCCACCCACCTCCCCTAGGAGTTGTATCTTTCTATCTCTTTCCTTTCCCTCTCTCTCTCTTTGTCTCAGCTTTAAAACTCAACTGGAGAGAGGCAGTTGGGAAAGGCGGGAAGGCAGCACACAGGCACTGTGGGATACTCCCAAAAGCTTTCTGATTGGATGCTGGGGAGCGTTCGCGCAGGCTCCGTCGGTACCGACGATACCCATATGTGAGGACTGAATTCCTGCTGTTCCCGGAGATCACCTGTTACAGGTGAGTAACTATGCTGTACTTACACATGTATTTTATACATTACATATGTGTGTCAGATTGGAGGAAGTGACATCACTGGGCTTGATGGCTGCCTGAGCTCAGAGCTGTGGCTGGCAAAGATTGGCATTCACCAAATGTTAAAACATGTCCCAGTCAGATGCAGTCCCAAAGGAGGTGAAGCAAATGGCAACAAAGAAAGCGGTTGACCTGAAGAAATATGCCTTTCCAATTCATCCTGCTAGACCAGTCCAGACAAGTGAATTAAGTCCCCCTGCCAGTAGATGTCGGAGACAAAGAAAGTGCCAGAAGCTTCAGCAAATGGGCTCTGGCATATAGAGAGGCTCCCCTAGGTGTCGCTCTCAGTATTTCTCTGTCTCCAGCAGATGATGGATGTCTGTCTCTGTACTCCTGGCAGCCTGCCATTCTAAGGGGCTAAGTGTCTCTGCCAGTGGAGCCTGATTTTTGTGGAGGTCTTCAGGGCACACAGAAGGTGTTTCCCTTGACATTCCCCTCCCCCCAAATGCTTAGTCTACTTTGTGTAAAGTAGTCAAGAGGACCAGTGCAGCTTTCAGGGGGGTGAACCTCATCTCCCGGTCAGGAGGACTGGTGGAGCACATTGCAGGAGGGAGCCTTAGATCCTGTGGCAGCAATAGCAGAATACCCTTTTTAATTTGCTAAAGTGTAATTAATCGACAGAAGCCTGGCGTTGACTTTACAGCCTCTGCTGCTCTAAGCCTGCATTTCTCCTCCACGGACTGGCAGCTAATGTTTCAGCCTCCATACCTCTGTCGCCATTCTCTCCGTCCCAGAACAGGCAACTTCCCTGCTGCCCTGCTTTAGCAGCTCAGGTCTGCCGTTCACCTCATTTCCGTCATTTCTCCTGCTCTATGGGCCGCCGTTCACCTCATTTCCGTCATTTCTCCTGCTCTTATGGGCCGCCGTTCACCTCATTTCCGTCATTTCTCCTGCTCTATGGGCTGCCGTTCACCTCATTTCCGTCATTTCTCCTGCTCTATGGGCTGCCGTTCACCTCATTTCCGTCATTTCTCCTGCTCTATGGGCCGCCGTTCACCTCATTTCCGTCATTTCTCCTGCTCTCTATGGGCCGCCGTTCACCTCATTTCCGTCATTTCTCCTGCTCTATGGGCTGCAGTGGCCATTTTACATTCGGCTCAGTCTCTTCCCTGTCCTCCAGTAAACGGCTCAGCCTTCAGAACAGCATGTAAAACTGCGGGTTACTACAATGCCTTCCTCCTTAACCCGGTGTATTGCCTGCGGCAGGAAACACCAAATTCTAATGGACCAACTGTGCGTCACATGCTTAGATCACCCGGGGGAGTCTTCCAGGGCAGCGCAGGATGCCTCTCCTTCAGCGCTGGACAAGGTGCAGGACGTGGGTTCAGCTATTTCCATGCCAAATACCTCAGCTCCCTCCAACTTAACAATTAGAAACTTGTTTCTGGGCTCTCATTCTGGGGATGCCCCCCTCTCCTCTACTCTTGCTCCCACAGCAGCCCAGTGCAGGTGGCATGGATCAGGATTCGGCTTGCTTTGTCTCTATTCAAACAGGCTTGGGATCTTTGGGCATCCGCATTGTCTTCCCAAGCAGGGGGTCTCAGGGCAGGGGGTCCTTCCTCCTCCTCTAAACCCACGGCTGAGGCAGCACACCTGGGAAAGAAGCACGCTATGGACACTGTTAGCTTGAAGGAGATTTCTTGGATTTCTCCTGATTGGACAGTTGAGCAGGATCATTTCTCCATCGAAGATGGCCCAGACTGTGAAGATGGGGAATGGTCTCCCTCAGATGATCAGGGGAAGGATCCAGAAGAAACTCAGGATGTCAGATTGTTCTGCAAGGAGGAACTTTCAGCCTTGATCTCGCAAGTTGTGAATGCCTTGTGCCTCTCTGACCAACATAGAAACATGACGACAGAAAAAGACCACATGGCCTATCTAGTCTGTCCTTCCATGTCAACAACTAAAGCAGTCCCCTTTTTTCCTTAAGAGGTCCTCTGTTTGTCCCATGCCCTTTTGAATTCATACACTGTCCTCATCTCCACCACCTCCACTGGGAGACTATTCCACGGATCCATCACTCTTTCCATAAAGAAATATTTCCGTATATCACTCCTGAATCTATCCCCTTTCACCCTCATCCCATGTCCCTTTGTAGCAGAACTTGCTTTCAATCGAAAGAGGCTCTCCCCCTGTGCATTTATGCCACGGAAGTATTTAAACGTCTCAAATCATATCATCTCTATCACACCTTTCCTCTAAGGTGTACATATTAAGATCCTTAGGTTTATCCTCATATGCTTTATAATGAAGACCACTAACCACTGTAGTAGCCACCCTCTGTACTGACTCCATCCTATTTATATCCTTTTGAAGGTGTGGTCTCCAGAATTGCACACTATACTCCAAATGAGGTCGCACCAAAGACTTATAGAGAAGCACTATCGCCTCCTTTTTTCTGCTAGCCATTCCTCTCCGTGTGCACCCAAGCATCATCCTAGCTTTTGCTGTCGCCTTTTCTACCTGTTTAGCTACTTTAAGATCATCAGACACAACCACGCCTAGGTTCCACTTTTCCTTAGTTGACAAAAGTACTTTATCCCCTATTCTATATTGCTCCCTTGAATTGCTGCAGCCCAAATGCATGACCTTGCATTTTTTAACATTAAATCCCAGCTGCCAAATTCTAGACCATTCGTCAAGCTTAGCTAGATCCCTCCTCATATTATCTACACCTTCCTGGGTGTCTACTCTATTACAGATTTTGGTATCATCTGCAAAGAGGCAAACCTTACCCGACAGCCCTTCCACTATATCACTAACAAAGATGTTAAAAAGAATCAGACCAAGGACAGATCCCTGGGGCACACCACTGGTAACTTCCTTCTCCTCAGAGTGAGCTCCATTTACCTGTACCCTTTGTCGGCTCCCACTCAACCAATTTCTAACCCAAGCAGTAACTTTAGGGTCCATCCCTAGGGTGCTCAGTTTGTTTCTAAGTCGCCTGTGAGGAACAGTGTCAAAGGCTTTACTGAAATCTAAATACACCACATCTAGGACTCTCCCCCTCAGTCCAACTCCCTGGTCACCCAGTCAAAGAAATCAATCGGATTTCTCTGACAAGACCTGCCTCTGGTGAATCCATGCTGCCTTGGATCCTGTAATCTGCTGAACTCCAGAAATCTCACCGTTTTCTCTTTCATCAGCATTTCCAATAATTTACTCACCACCGAAGTTAAACTAACTGGCCTGTAGTTTTCAACCACATCCTTACTTCCGCTTTTGTATAAAGGCACCACATGAGCCTCTCTCCAGTCCTTTGGCACCACACCTGACTCCAACGAGGCATTGAAAAAAGATCAGTCAGTGGAGTTGCTAGAACGTCCCCAAGTTCCCTCAGTATTCTAGGGTGTATCCCATCTTGTCCCATCGCTTTGTCTACTTTGTTTAGCTAGTTTCTCATGAACAGTCTTCTGAAAATTGTTCAAGATGCCCCTTGCTTCTGTTCCTGTTTGTGGGTGTTTTCTGAAGTCCTGTTCCTGGTTCTTCATCTGTGAACACAGAACAGAAATATTTGTTAAGCAATTCTGCTTTATCCTCATCAGCTTCTATATATTCTTCCCCTTCACCCTTGAGTCTGACAATACCACTTTTGCCCTTCCTCTTCTTACTAACATATCTGAAAAATGTCTTAGCCAATGCAATAAAATGGGGCGATATTTCCTCCTCATTTTGAATCTTTGCTTTCCTGACTACTTTGCTAGCTTCTTTAAGTTTTTCCAAATATAGATGCCTCTGTGATCTCTTGTATTTCATGAAGGCCTCCCTCTTTTTCTTCACCTTTTCAGCTACTTCTTTCGAAAGCCATAGCAGTCTTCTTTTCCTTTTACCTTTTATTTACCATTTTATGTGTAAATTTGTTTATTGAACACAACTCACACAACAGTAACAGACCATAACAGTATCACATGAGAACAGATCAGCTATAAATCACAGCCATGTACCAGGTTTTAACAATGTTACCCCCCCTTCTCCCCCCTCCCCCCGGTTCCATCTACAGTCAGTCCCTTAAGGCCGACAACATACACAGAAGGACACCACTGACCACAGCGCTACCCACTTCCCATGTAGCTCTACACACAGAGAGAGTATCAAGATAAAGTATGCCACAGCACATCCTTAAAGGCAACACTACTGTCCACCAGGGCGCCGCCGCAGGCGTACACTGCCTCTGGAACCCAGGGACCCCACCCATCCACTAGCCATCAAACCATTCTCAAAGCCCCCTGTCCCAGCTTTCCCTTCCAATTCCTATGGTGCAGGTCCGCATCCCAACAGACAACTTCAACACACTCTCTTCCCTCTCACAACCACCATTCACATTCCAGAGGGACCTAACACCCCCCCCCCCCCCTGCCAGACCTCACTCCGAATCATCACCCAAGCACATTAAGGATTCGACTCCTTTCTCGCGGAGACAATGTGTGTAAATAGGGACCCCATTCCCTCAAAAACTGATCAGTGGCTACTTCCCCATGTTTGGCCCCCTGCTGCTCGAGCAGTAACAACCAATGCACCTCCCTCCTCCACTGACCCATGGTCGGGCCACTGGGGAGTAGCCAATTCAGCAAAATCACCCTCCGAGCTACTAGTAGAACCTTACCTACCCATCGTCTCTGGCCTCCCCCCAGACCGTCCACCCATCTAGTCATACCTAACACCAACACCTTGGGGTCCCGTTTAAGTGGACATCCCAGAACCCCCGTAAGACAGCCCACAAGGTCCTTCCAGAATCTAACCACCACCGAGCATTGTCACCACATATGCCCCAGGTCAGCCCGAGCTATCCCACACCGGGGGCAGCTCGCGGTAGCACTGTAGCCGGCCCTAAACGCCCGACAGGGAGCAAAGTGACAGCGTCGCAAAATACGATATTGTAAGTCCCTAAAATCTGCGGTCTTGATTCTCCTGGGGATATCCGCTAGCTGTTGCACCATATCTACCCCTCTGAACTCCACCCCCAGATCATGTGCCCATGCTGCTGCCAAGACGCTCTCATCAGGAAACCCTTTTAGATGAAGCGCATACAGCAGTTCCTCAAATTTAGTACAAATATCTGTACGCAGATTCTGCCCGTCCAAACTCCGAACATAACTACGCAGTTGTAAATAAGAGAACCAATCTCGAGGTACCAAACCATATCTACTTTGAAGATCTTGAAATGTGAGGGCCTGCCCCTGTTCATCTACTACCTGCTCCAGGGCCACAATCCCTTTAGCCTCCCATCCTCGAAAATGCCCCCCTTGCATCCCCGGCCTAAAAGCCCCATTCCCATATAAAGGTAAAAAGGGGGTTGTCCCAGGGTTCCAAGAATATTGCTGACATAACAGGCGCCAAACCCGGCGCATAACCATAAAGATAGGGTGCCCCCCCCACCAGGTGAGGCAAATCAGCCGCTGCCGCATGCAATATAAATCGCAAGGACAGGGGCTTCGCTACTTCCTGTTCATACTCCAAGGGCGTATAATCCGCCGAGGTCGCCAACCAGTCCCGCAAGTTCTTCATCAGGCAGGCGATATTATAACTCCGCAGATCGGGGGCTCCCATACCTCCACCCCCCCAGGGTCTCTGCAAGGTCTTAAGACTTAGCCGAGGTCTCTTTCCCCTCCAATAAAATAGAGTTAAACATTTCTCCACTTTCGCTATCTCCCTCTTCGTCAGCAGGATGGGCAAACTCTGCAACAGGTATAACCATTTGGGGAAAATAGTCATCTTATACAAAGCTACCCTGGCTCCCAAAGAGAGCGGTAGGTCTCGCCAACCATTCAAGCGCTCCGCGGTCTGTGTGACAACAAGACAGCCAGATTAACTATCTGCAGATGGGCTATGTCGGCTGTTAAATATATTCCCAAATAATGAAGTTGCCCTCCCAGTCCCCATGCAATGTCTGCCGTAGATCCAAGGCCTCAGACTTATCCAAATTTAATTTCAGACCCGAAAATTTCCCAAAATCCGCAATCAGTCTCAACAAAACGGGTAGGGTCTGCTTAGGGGCCCCCAGGTATACTAGGATGTCATCTGCGAAAGCAGAAATCCGGAATTCTTCCGCGCCCACCCGGGCCCCCACCAGTCCCTTATGCGTCCTTATTCTCTCTAAGAGAGGTTCCAGGGTTAAAACAAACAAGAGCGGGGACAGGGGGCAACCCTGCCGCGTCCCCCTCCGAATCGGAAATTCCTGGGAAAGAGAACCATTAATCAAAATCTGCCCTCGGGGATCCGAATACAGAAGCTTAACCGTATCCAAAAAGAACCCCCCTATCCCCATAACCTCTAACAAATGATACATGTATTGCCACTCAACGCGATCAAACGCTTTCTCTCGGCGTCAAAGCTTATTAATAAAGCTGGCTCCCCTGCCTCAGCGGTCATATATAACGACGAAACTATCTTACGCAGGTTTTTGGTGACATGCCTCCCCTTCACAAAACCCACCTGATCCTCCTTAACTAGTTGGGGGATATACTCAGCTAGCCTATTAGCCATAATTTTGGCCAAAGGTTTGATATACACATTCAAAAGCGAAATAGGCCTATACGACTCGGGTAATAACCCATCTCTACCTGGTTTAGGAATCAAGGTAAGCACTGCGCTATTCTTCTCATACGGGAATGCCTGGCGCTCGATCAAAGCAGAATAGTACAGTCGTAAAGGCCCAACCACCCTGTCTCCCATTAGCTTATAAAATTCACCCCTATACCCGTCGGGTCCCGGAGCCCGACAAGTACGCAAAAGCTTTATGGCCCCCCCGGACTTCCGCGTCAGTGAGCGGGGCTTCAAGAGTAGCATGCTCCTCTAGGGATAAACTAGGTAAGTCTACCGCCGTAAGAAATTTCTCAGCCTGCGCCAAATCCCCAGTACCAGTTCCATAAAGCGTCCGGTAATACTCACGAAACCGTTCCTCGATATAAGCTTGCCCCGTCCATATCTCACCCCGTGTATCCTGCAGGGCCCCTACATTTGTCTGTCCCCGACTGGTCTTCACCAACCTAGCCAGCAGTCTCCCCGCCCTACTACCGTATTTGTAAAACTTATATCGATAGTATAGCAAGGATTGCGTCGCCCGTTCATGCAACATTGCATTCACCTCCTGCTGCAATCGACTAAATTCCAACTTCTTCCCCCGCGTCGGTTGCTGCGCTAACCTTCTCCACGCCTGCCACAGCTGTTTTTCCAAAGAAATTAAACGAGAAGCATAGACTTTCCTTTTCCGGGCTCCAAATTCAATAATTCGCCCTCTCAAAACCGCCTTTGCGGTCTCCCAAAAAAGAATGGGGTTATCACTATGTTGCCCATTAAATTCCACAAATTCGGCCCACTGCGTGTGTAAGAAGGCCTCAAACTGACCACCCTGAGTATAGCTAAGCGGATAGCTCCACAGAGACCCACCTCTCTTCACCCCCCACCCTACATCCAACCGGACATAGGCATGGTCCGACACCTCCACCGGCCCAATCTCGGCGCTAGTTACTTTAGTAAACAATTCTTGGGACCACTGTTCCCTCTAAGCTGTGCGCGTGTGCGCGCGCACACACCTCGCCAAGCGAGCGCACATACTTTACAACAGAGCGCACAAAAATTACGGTTCTGATTCTGATAGAAAACAACACAGACATCTTAAAATTTAAAAGTTGTTATGTATTTATGGTTTTCACAAGTTCTACAATGTTTTCTAGTGCAATCAATGTGGTGTACATACTGTATTCTGATGTGTAGTCAAATTTTAAAGTATATAACTCCGAATGTCATTATGTGGCGCACAAAAATTTAACCTTCCTTCAAAAGCTGCACAGCTGATATTTTATGCGCACACAGGCTACAGAAAATTAGAGGGAACATTGCTTGGGACCCCAAAAAATAGTCTAACCGGGACCCCGTGTCATGGGCTCTAGAAACATGAGTATAATCCCTATCCAGGGGGTGTAGCACCCTCCAATAATCAAGCAGGTTAAATCCTTCACACACATCCCGTATCCACTGAGATTTCTTGTCCTTGGTCAGCCCTCGAGTTCCGGACCGATCTATCGTCTCATCTAACACACAATTGAAGTCCCCTCCCATTATGAAAGGAGTTGAGCCGAGCTCACTCAAGCATTTATTCAATCTGGCATAGAAGCGGGCGTCATATATATTTGGGCCATAAATATTCACCAAACCCAATTTAACTCCTTTGATGGTCCCCACTACAATAATAAACCTCCCACCGGGTCACAAATGCTATGTTCCACCTCCAAGTCCACCCCCCTCCTAATCAGAATCGCTACTCCTGCTTTCTTCCCTCCCGAGGAGGCCCCATAAACCTTCCCAACCCATCCCCTAGCAAACTTGTCATGTTCCAGGGCACTCTGATGCGTTTCCTGTAAGAAGGCCAAATCGGCCTTTTGATCTCTAAGAACACGTAAGATCTTATAACGTTTCACCGGGGATCCTATACCACACACATTCCAAGTAACCAGCCGTAAACCCTCACCCATGATCATCCACACTCACACAGATCATACACAAAAGCAATACTAAACATGAGTCCGAAGGGAACTCCCCCAGCCTAGAGTTCCCCCCATCACCCCTTCCTCTACACAGTTGCCACCCACCAACCCAGCACTGAATCCCGTCCCCAACCATCCGAAACCAGAAGGGGTCTGGCATACCCCCCCCCCCCCCAAAAAAAAACCACCTTCCGCGGCCCGTGGACCCAGAAAGTAGCAGCCCCCCCAGGCAGCCCAGGATAATGATTAACAGTTCCCAACCCCACCCCCCTCCCACCTCCCCTGCCACCCCTCCCCTCCCCACCCAACTACCCACATCCCTTCCTCTCTCTTAACTAGACCCCCCATCCCTTAAAACCGTGCAAGGCAAGCCCCTGCCAAATCCGGCTGAGGCTGGCTCCCGTGCCGGACACTGCAGGGCCGCCCCCGCCCCCCTCTCAGCAAACAAACAAGAGCAACCAGCATCCAAAATAATAACAATAGACATACAAATAACCCCCCCCCCACCACGCCCGAGGCCGAAACCAAAACCATGGTGCCTTTAAACATGTTAACAAACTAACAAGTTAGGAAACAGTTGTTAAACAATACCCCGCAATGCAGACCTCCCCGCCATAAAAGAAACCCCAACCATATACTGGCAATCATGGAACTGCCCAGAGTCTCCGACAAACACAAACATGGTGCTTCACGCCCACTCCAGGCACCATCGCCGACTCTCCTGCAGCTCCGCAGCCAGACGAGCGCAGCCATGCTCAGACCACTCCACCACGCTGCCATCAGCGGGATTCCACCGCGTGCTCAGGAGTCCACCCTCTGCGCCGACGCTGCTGCCTCCAGGCCCGCCACAAAAGTCTTAGCAGCACCCGCTGACTCACATATGTTGCCGCCCCAGATGTGTGACCCAGAGCACCGCCGGGAATGCCAAGGTGAAGCGCACATTTTTCTTCGCCAGCTCAGCACAGAGCGGCGAGAAGGCTTTGCGTTTTGCTGCTACCAGGGCGGAATAATCTTGAAACATCAGCAACTTTTGATTCTCCAGTCTCAAATCACCTTTCTTACGGTAAGCTTGCATGAGTTGGACTTTATGCTGAAAATTTAGGAGCTTCAGGATCACCACTCTAGGTCTTTGCCCGTTCGGCAATTTGGCGCCAAGTCGATGGGCCCGCTCCACCTTAAGTTCGCCCACTAAAGCATCCAGCCCCAATTCCTTCGGGAGCCACTTCTCAATCAATGGAATCAAAAGTTGGTCAGTGGTAGTCTCCGGTACGCCCACCAGACGCAGGTTATTTCGGCGGGATCTATTCTTGAGGTCGTCGACTTTGGCCAGCAAGGCCTGTACTTTCTTGGCCTGCACCTCGTGTTCATTCGCGCGCCTCCCCTCCTCTTCTTCAAGGAGCGCCACGCGCTGCTCCACTTCCTCAATGCGGTGGTCCATCTCCATCAGTGCCGTCCCCATCGACTCCAGTTTCGCCAAGATCTGGTCGAATTTCGGGTCGAACAGTTTGACAACTTCCCGGGCTAGCTCCTCCGAAGAGGAGCCCACGCTTTCTGTACTCGGGGAGGCAGGCTGCGACTCAGGAGGCCTGGCGGCGCCACTTTCCCCCCTTTGTTGCGGTCCTTTCGAGCGGGCAGCGGCATGATGAGCACCGTCTCCCCCAATCCACTCGCAGCACACCAGGCTCTATCCACTCCTGCCAACCGCCGGCGTGATAGGGCTGTAAAAATGAAGATTTTTAACAAGGAAGCATGAGGCGGCTCCGGAGCGAGCGAAAAGACGTCTCACTCGCTCATGTGTCACCGGAAGTCTCTATTTACCATTTTAACAAAAAGGTTGGTTGCCCTTAAAATATCCCCTTTCAATTTTGCCCACTTTTTCTACATCTCCCAGCTGTTCCCATCCTGCTAACAACTCCCTGAGGTATTGGCCCATCTTGGCAAAGTTAGTTTTCATAAAGTCTAAGACCCTTGCTTCTGAATGGATTCTAACACCCCTAGTCCTAATACTGAACTACACCATCTGATGATCACTGGATGCAAAATGATCTCCCATTATAACATCAGAAAAACGTTCACCATTGCTAAGCACCAAGTCCAATATGGCACCTTCACGTGTGGGGTCTGTTACCAATTGCCTGAATAGTTCTCCCTCTAGAGAATCCATGATTTCCTTACTTCTAGATGATACTGCAGCAGGAATGTGCCAATCAACATCTGGCATATTGAAATTCCCTATCAGTAGCACTTCTCCTCTCCTAGCAATGCTGCGTATGTCTTCAATTAACTCTGTCCACCTCTTCCTCTTGTGAGGGAGGTCTGTATATCATGCCAATGCAAATAGATTTCTCTTTCCCTCTTTCTAGTTTAACCCACAATGCCTCCTCTCTCCCTTTTAAGCTCTGTAATTCCAAAGCTTTAATATTATTTTTTTACATATAGTGCCACTCCTCCTCCCCTTCTTCCTACCCTGTCCTTTCTGAATAAAGCATAGCCTGGTATAGTTACATCTCAGTCATGGATTTCTGTGAACCATGTTTCTGTAACTGCCACTAAATCCAAGTCAGCCACTCCCACCAAAGCTTCAACATCAGGGATCTTATTTCCCATGCTACGGGCATTTATACACACTTGCTTTCCATATGTTACCCCTTTTACCCATTTCCATAAAGGTATTTAATGTTTCACTTACCTGGGGGCTTTCTTCACCCATCCCCAATGAATCTAGTTTAAAGCCCTCTTCAGTAGATTAGCCAGTCTACCACTGAAGATGCGTCAACCTTTCTTGGACAGATGGACGCCATCTCTGCTCTGTAACCCTTGGAACAGCATCCCATGGTCCAGGAAACCAAAACGCTCTCTGACACAATCCACGCAGCCATGCATTAATCTCCAGGATGCGAGCCTCTCTGCCTTGGCCTTTACCCTCAACAGGGAGGATTGAAGAGAACACCACCTGTGCATCTATCTGCTTCACCCTCTGTCCCAGAGCCATGAAGTCACTTTTGATACGCTCAGAGGGATACCTGGCAGTATCATTTGTTCTGACATGGATTAGCAACATTTGGTAATAGTCGGTGGGCTTGATGAGTCTCTGCAAACTCTTCGTAACATCTTGGATTTTGGTACCTGGCAGACAGCATACCTCTCTGAACATCAATTCTGGTCGGTAGATGGACACCTCAGTACCCCTCAGAGTCGCCAACCACCACAAGGTCAGGAGACAGCTCAGACTCCATCTTGGGCGTGTCCTATCCTAAGGCACATCAGGAAACATTTGAATGCCTTCCCGTTCCTTCAAGAGCTGCAACAGATGGTCTCTCTCGAGTGGAACTCGCCTAAAGCGTCCCTTAGTATCATTAGACATTTGGGTCATCTTTATCTATGGTCCTCTGAGGACCTCACTACCTGGCTTACATACCCAATGCAGCTCTGCAGGATCAGCAGAGATCAGAAGGTGGAGAGGCTTCTCAAAATTTCCTTCTCTTTTCCCTCACTCTTTAATCCTCTGTCTGTGGCAAGCTAGCAGCACATGCATTTCTTCGATGGTAAATGGAGCTCACTCGGATGAAAGGAGGGTGATTAGCGGGGTGCCTCAGGGTTCGGTCCTGCGCCCGGCACTGTTCAATTTATTTGTGAGTGATATTGCTGAAGGACAGAATGGAAGTATCTGTCTTTTTGCAGATGACACGAAAATATGCAACAGAGTGGACTCCCCTGAGGGAGTGGATAACATGAGGAAAGATCTACACAAGCTGGAAGAATGGTCTAATGCTTGGCAGTTAAGATTTAATGTGAAGAAGAGCAGTGTCGTGCACTTGGGAAGCAGAAATCCAAGGGAAATGTATGCAATAATGGGCGATAGGTTGGTGTGCGCGGACCAGGAGAAGGACCTTGGTGTGATGATTTTCTGAGGATCTCAAGGTGGCAAAACAGTGCAACAAAGCAGTGGCAAAAGCCAGGAGGATGTTGGGTTGCATACAAAGATGAATTACTAGCAGAAAGGAAGAGTTCCTGTGCGGATATCCAGTTTAGTCCTCCACAATCGGGTAGTGCACCTTCTACTGCAGCCTGGAGACTGGACCAATCAAATCTTCTGTAGTACATATCCAGCAGGAGCTCCCAGAAGCCCCCCAGTGTGTCCAGTCTCTTGCAGCTTGAAGACGTCTGTGCCCTTGCTGGGCACACTGAGTGACTCTTGAAGGAGCAACACTTGTTAGTTAGTCTTTTAGGGTTTGTTTTTGGGACATTTATTTGCTATTTATTTAATAGCTAGTTGTATCTTTAAAAGGAAAAGTGAAAGAAACATGCCTCTCTAGTGCTTTGGCACAGGAGACTCGGGAGGAAGTCAGACCTGCAGGCTCCTGTCTTCTTGCCTGGCTAATTTTATCAGCCTTGGGTGAGCTTCCCCTTGACTGTACGGGGAAAAGCCATACCTGATACAGCAGTGGCTGACACTGTGTGAAGTTGCCTGTGTCCTTGCTGTTCCTGAGCTGGTAGGAGTTTTCATTTTATGTCTGTATTTGTGAGCAGTGCTCTCTTGTCAGAGCTGCCAGCGTTCTGTAGGCTCTCCTGAGCCCATTTGGCAATTTTTCCTAAATTTGATCGTTTGCCCTGTATCTGAGGGTCGTTTTCTTTCTTTTACATATTATTTATTTGTATTTGTATTTTCGCGCCGTTTTTTACCGCGGGTGAAAAAGTGCGGCGGCCATTTTGGATTTATAAAGTGTGCTTTTAGAGGCACTTTTGATCACTTGTGCACAGGTTCCCCTGGGGTTTTTGGGGTTCCTTTTGCTGGCGATTTTGCTCAGGGCACCCCTGGGAGTCTGGGGAGTGTGTTTGTTTCTTGCAAAAAAAAACAAACAAAAAAAAAAAACGTTTTATTATTCAACCGGGGCTGATTTGCATGAGATTGCCCCTGTGGTGTGGGCTTTTCTGTGCCTGTTCCCTTCTATCCCGCTGGGCAGAGGTGGTCTTGGGATGGCTTCCAAACCCCAATGTGTGATTTGTGGGTCCCGCAGAGCGGCAGGGACTGACTCTGGCATCTGCAGGGGCTGCGCTGCGGTGCCCGCAGAGCTGGAACACTCTGTGCATGTCCAGGAGCAGGCTACCCCTGGGGATGCTTCTACTTCAGGGGACAGTGTCCTTTCTCCGAGCATCCCTCAGTCTGGGTCGGTTCCACCGGCCAGTGGGTCGGTGGCTGCGCTCCAGCAGGGGGCTATAGTTGTCCCACCTATGGAATTCTCCCCTGATTTTGTTCTCCTCATGCATCAGGCTTTCCACTTGAGCAGGTCCGGTCAGTGGCCGGAGGTTGGGCCCCCCTCTCTCCCCTCGGGGGTCACTGGGGTGGCTCAGCGCTCCTCTCCACCCGGGGTCAAGCGGCTCCGGTTGGGGGAACAGGAGCAGGACGCCCTGGGGCTTCTGGATTCCGAGGCGGAGGGCGATCCTGAGACTGAAGCGGAGGAATTGGAGGATGGGGAGATCCCCGAGCCGGAGGATCAGGCTCGGATCATTCGGGTGTTTCGGAAGGACGAGCTGGTTCCTCTGGTTACGGAGTCCCTTCAGGCACTTAACCTTTCGGCAGTGCGGTCCCTGGAGGAAGAGGGTCTGGAGGATCCTCTCATTCAGGCCGTCAGGGATACCCAGGTGGTTTTTCCCGTCCACCGCGTGGTGGAACAGATGATACAGGCGGAGTGGGAGCACCCGGAATCCGGTTTGAAGGGGATTCGGACCATGAATCGGCTTTATCCCCTCGCCGACAAGGACAGGGACTTGTTTAAGTCTCCGCGAGTGGATGCTGCGGTTTCCGCAGTGACCAAGAAAACCACCATCCCGGTTGAGGGGGCGGCGGCCCTCAAGGACGGGCAGGATAAGAAGATTGATAATCTGCTGAAGCAAACCTTCGATATGGATGCCGTGTCATTGCAAGCCTCTATTTGCGGGGCTTGGGTGGCTCGGTCGTGTCTGCGGTGGTCGCAGCGCTTGCGCTCGAGCCCCGGTTTAGACCAACAAGGCCTGTTGGAGGTTACCCGGCTGGAGTCCGGCTCGGCCTACTTGGCGGATCTGTTTTATGATTTAATCCGCGCATTGGCTAATAGTATGGCGTCCGCGGTGGCAGCGCGCCGGTCCCTATGGTTGCGCAACTGGGCGGCTGACGGTTCTTCCAAGTCCCGCCTCGGTAAACTGCCCTTTAAGGGCAGATTGTTATTTGGGGAGGCTCTCGAGAAACTGGTAAAGGAGCTCGGTGAGTCCAAGGGGGGCCGGCTTCCGGAGGATAGGCCAAGGGCCAACAGGTCCTCCACCTCGGCGCGGGGGTCCTTTCGGGATCAGCGCAGGTTTCGGTCCTCCCGCCTGTGGGCCTCGCAGCGGGGCCGGTTTGGAGCCCGTAATCAGGGATTTCGTGGTTTTAGAGGGGCCGGCAGAGGCTTCTCCGGAGCCGCTTCTCCCTCGGCGTCTTCCTTTGGGCGCAAGCCACAATGACGCGAGGCGGGCTCTGGAGGGAGGCCCGATTATCGGGGGTCGTTTGCACGACTTTCTTCCGTCTTGGGCCCAAATTACGTCAGATCGCTGGGTGCTACAGATTATAGAAGAGGGTTATGCTCTAGAATTTGCATCCCCGCTTCCGGATGCCTTTGTTCTGTCGCCCAGCAGGGGCGAACAAAAGACGCGGGACATCCGCGTGACCCTGGCTCGGTTGTTAGCACTGGGAGCGGTGGTCCCGGTTCCTCTCTTGGAAAGAGGCGCCGGTCATTACTCCATCTATTTTGTGGTCCCCAAAAAGGGCGATTCTCTGCGTCCCATCTTGGATCTCAAAGGCGTCAATCGCGCGCTCAGGGTGCCGCACTTCCGTATGGAAACTCTGCGGTCAGTCATTGTAGCAGTGCGACAGGGGGAGTTTTTAACGTCCCTCGATCTTACAGAGGCCTATTTGCACATCCCGATACATCCATCTCATCAGCGGTTTCTCCGCTTTGCGTTTCCGTGGGGCCACTTCCAGTTCCGGGCCATGCCGTTCGGCTTAGCCACGGCTCCGCGCACCTTCACAAAGGTGATGGTGGTCGTTGCGGCGGCCTTGCGCAAGGAGGGCATCTTGGTCCATCCATATCTCGACGACTGGTTGATTCGGGCAAAGTCCAGTCGGGAGTGCTTGCGAGTCACGAGCAGGGTAGTGGCTCTGCTGCGGTCTCTCAGCTGGGTGGTGAACGAACGAAAAAGTTGTCTGCGTCCCACGCAGGACCTCGAGTATCTGGGGGTGCGCTTCGACACCGCCCGGGGGCTGGTGTGCCTCCCCGAGCGCCGCGTCCGGGCGTTGCGGGCTCTTGTCCGACTCTTTCGGGGCATGCCCGCTCCGTCGGCGTGGTGGTACCTGAGGCTTCTCGGAACGATGGCGGCGACCTTGGAGGTGGTACCGTGGGTGCGGTTCCACATGCGCCCGCTGCAGAGGGCGCTCCTTCGCCGGTGGTCCAACCAGTGCGACTCCTTGAACAAGAGACTGCCCTGCCCGAAGGCGGTGCGTCTTTCGCTCCGTTGGTGGCTCTCTCCCGAGAATCTGACACGGGGGGTTCCCTTGGAGCCTCCTCTGTGGGTTCCCCTCACAACGGATGCGAGCTTAGCCGGTTGGGGAGCGCACTGCGAGACCCGCTTCACTCAGGGGGTGTGGTCCTCCCAGGAAGCGTCTTGGTCGATCAACCGTCTCGAGCTTCGGGCGGTGCGGCTAGCACTATTGGCCCTGGAGCCACTGGTCCGGGGTCGACCTGTCCGGGTCTGGTCGGACAATGCGACCACGGTGGCTTACATCAATCGCCAAGGGGGCACAGGGAGTGTGGCCCTGGAAGCAGAGGCGACAGCCTTGTTCAGTTGGGTGGAGACTCGTCTGCCGGCAATATCAGCGGCGCACATAGCGGGCGCGGAAAATGTCCAGGCCGACTTTCTCAGCAGAGTGCGAGTGGACCCCGGAGAGTGGGAGTTAAATCCACAGGTGTATGCGCAAATAGTGCGGCGGTGGGGTCCGCCCATCATGGATCTCATGGCGACCTTCCAGACGGCCAAGACGAGTCGCTTCTTCAGCAGGCGGCGGGAGCGAATGTCCGAAGGGCTCGACGCTCTCATTCAGCCGTGGCCGACGTCCGGGCTTCTGTATGTCTTCCCTCCGTGGGCACTGATCGGCCGGGTCGTCCAGCGCATCGAGTGTCATCAGGGCAGAGTGCTGCTGGTGGCTCCGGATTGGCCCCGGAGGCCCTGGTATGCCGAGCTAGTCAGACTTCGAGACGGCGTGCCTTGGCGCCTGCCCGCGCTGCCGGACCACCTTCTTCAGGGCCCCCTACGGATGCCCCAGGTGGCTCGATTCTCGCTTACGGTTTGGCCATTGAGAGGGCTCGGCTGAGAAAGAAGGGTTATTCGCCCGCTGTGATTTCCACCCTACTGCGGGCAAGAAAGTCATCCACTTCTCTTACTTATGTTCGAATCTGGAGGATTTTTGAGGACTGGTGCTCCCGGCGGGGAGTCCGGGCGGCGACGGTCTCTGTGCCCGTCGTGTTAAGCTTCCTTCAGGAGGGGTTCGAGAAAGGCCTCGCGGCCAGTTCCCTGAAGGTTCAGTTGGCAGCGATCTCCTGCTATAGGGGCAAGGTTTTAGGCCGCATTCTCAGCGCTCATGCGGATGTGCGGCGTTTCTTGACCGCTGTTTTTCATTTGCGGCCTTCCCGCAGAGCACCGATTCCCCCGTGGGATTTGAATTTAGTCCTGCGGGCTCTGGTGCGGGAACCTTTTGAGCCCTTGCGGAGGGCGTCCCTGAAGGATCTCACTTTGAAGACGGTCTTTCTTGTAGCCATTTGCTCGGCTCGGCGCATTTCGGATCTTCAGGCCTTGTCCTGCCGAGAGCCTTTCTTGTCGTTTTCCGCGGACCGGATTGTGATCCGGCCGGTGCCTTCTTTTCTTCCAAAGGTGGTGTCTCCCTTTCACTTGAATCAGGCAGTGTTTCTGCCGGTCCTTTCGGCGAACTCGGTCGAGTCGGTGGACAAGGGTCTTCACCGGCTCGATGTGGGTCGCACGCTGCGTCGGTATTTGCAGTTTACGGAGTCCTTTCGTAAGACCGATCGGCTTTTTGTGCTCTTTGGGGGCGCAAGAAAAGGGGAGGCGGCGGCTAAGGCCTCCATTGCTAGATGGCTCAAGGAAGCGATCGCATCTGCGTATCTGTTGCAGCAGCGGCCAGTTCCGGAGGGGCTTCGAGCTCATTCTACTCGGGCTCAGGCGACCTCTTGGGCAGAGCATTGCCTGGTTCCGCCAGCGGATATCTGTAGGGCGGCCACTTGGTCGTCTCTGCACGCTTTCAGCAGGCACTATCGCCTGGATGTATTAGCGGCTCGGGATTCCTGTTTTGGATCGGCGGTTCTGCGTGCCGGCTGGCAAGGTCCCGCCCGGTCTTAACTGCTCTGTTACATCCCGATTGTGGAGGACTAAACTGGATATCCGCACAGGAAATGGAAATTACACTAACCTGGTAATTGTAGTTCCTGTAGGATCCAGTTTAGTCCTCCTTCCCTCCCAACTTTCTGTGTAGTCTTGCGGCGCGCTGTTCCGAGCGGTTGACTGTAGGACGGTTCTTCGTCCCGTTCGGGTTCTGTTGACAGTCGTGCTTATCGCTATGGCTCTTCCCTTTCTTGGAGTTCAGTCAGCTCCCTAGATTTCTGTGAAGGGGAGCTCTGTGTAAATTGGAGGGCGTCGGTTTCGGCGCCAGGCGGTGTTCTGACTTCCTCGTTTGGGGAGGGAGTTGGTTATTACAGGGGGGGAAGAAAAGGGTTTACTGATAATGTAATGATAATTTAATGATTATTTAATGTGTTGCTTCGTTAAGTATGCTTTGTTACTAGTACACTGGGGGGCTTCTGGGAGCTCCTGCTGGATATGTACTACAGAAGATTTGATTGGTCCAGTCTCCAGGCTGCAGTAGAAGGTGCACTACCCGATTGTGGAGGACTAAACTGGATCCTACAGGAACTACAATTACCAGGTTAGTGTAATTTCCATATACTAATGCCACTGTATAAGTCACTGGTGAGGCCTCACTTGGAATACTGTGTTCAGTTTTGGAGACCATATCTCGCAAAGGATGTAAAAAGACTGTAAACAGTTCAGAGAAAGGCGACCAAAATGATTTGGAGCCTGAGTCAGAAGCCTTATGAGAAGAGACTTGAAGACCTAAATATGTACACTCTGGAGGAGAGGAGGGATAGGGGAGATTATGATTCAGACCTTTAAATACTCAGAGAATTAATGAACAAACAAACCTCTTCCAAAGATGGGGAAGCTGTAAAACTAAAGGGAATAACATGAAGCTGCAAAGTGGTAAATTGAAAGGCAATGTCAGGAAATACTTTTTCACTGAAAGGGTGGTGGATGCTTGGAATGCCTTCCTAATGGAAGTGGTGGGGGGGCAAATACGGTGACGGAGTTCAAAAGGGCATGGGACAGACACAGTGGATCCCTTTACAGCAACAGGATAAAATCCAAATAAACCTATCTAATTTCTCCACAAACACGGGTGTCTTACACAGACCGGTGGGTTCACCCCTAAGCAAAGGCATGGGGAGGGGTGATCTGCACGGAGTGGCAGGTGCACCTACTCTTGCCATCTTACTGGGCAGACTAGATGGACCATACTGGTCTTTATCTGCTGTCATTTACTATGTTACTATGTTAGATCCAGTTGCTGCCAGACGACCCTGCTGCTGCACGATTGGAGTCGATGACAGCCGCCTTAGCGGATGCCCTCTATGATCTGTTCTGCCTCATGGCTCGGTCTATGGGAGCTGTCGCGGAAGCGCACCTTTGGCTTTGGCTTAGTCACTGGTCTGCAGATTCAGCATCAAACACTCGTCTAGCTAAGCTCCCATTCAAGGGCGAACTCCTGTTTGGCAAGGATCTTGAAAAGCTGGTTAAGGTGCTCAGGTAGGTCAAGCCCCAGCATTTACCAGAGGACAAGCTGAAGTCTAGTAATCGCTCTTGCAGCTCACTTTCGTCGATCCTCCTCCCTCCTAGTTGTATTTCCAAGATGGTTGGTCCTACTGACCAGGTCTGTCTTCAGGGTCCTTGTCTAACAGATCTGCCCCTAGGTCATAAGAACATAAGAGATGCCGTACTGGGTCAGACCAAGGTCCACCAAGCCCAGTATCCTGTTTCCAACAGTGGCCAATCTAGGTCACAAGTACCTAGCAGTTTCCCCAAAAGGCACAGGTTCCACAGTGATTGTATTGGGCCAAGTAGTAATATCCCGGGTCCCTTTTAATAATGGTTTATGGATCTTTCCTCCAGGATCTTGTCCAAACCTTTTTTTAAACCCAGCTACACTAACAGCTCTTACTACATTCTCCGGTAACAAATTCCAGAGTTTGATTACATGTTGATTGAAAAAATATTTTCTCTTATTAGTTTTAAATAGGTTACCCTGTAGCTTCTTTGCATGTCCCCTAGTCTTTTTATATTCTGATGATGTAAACAATGGATCTACGTTTACCCGTTCCACTCCATTAATTTATAGACCTCTATCATATCTCCCCTCAGCCGTCTCTTTTCCAGGTTGAAGAGTCCTAACCTTTTTAGCCTCTCTTCATAGAAGTAGCCTTCCATCCCCTTTACCATTTTGGTGGCTCTTCTCTGTACCTTTTCTAATAACGCTATATCCTTTTTAAGATACGGTGACCAGAATTGCACACAATATTCAAGGGCGGTCACACCATGGAATGATACAGAGGCATTATAATATCCTTTGTTTTATTTTCAGTTCCTTTCCTTATGATTCCTAGCATTCTACTTGCTCTCTTGGCCGCCGCTACACACTGGGCGGAGGGTTTTAACATGTTATCCACAATGTCGTCTAAATCTTTTTCCTGAGTGGTGGTTCCCAATGTGGAACCTTGCATCCTGTAACCATAGTTTGGGTTGTTCTTTCCTGGGTGCATAACTTTGCACTTGTCCACATTAAATTTCATCTGCCTTTTTGATACAGTCTTCCAATTTTTCAAGATCCTCTTGCAATTTTCTACAATCTTCATGGGTTTTAATAACTTTAAATAGTTTTGTCTCATCTGCAAATTTGAAAACCTCTCTCGTTATTCCCTTTTCCAGGTCATTTATGAATATGTCAAAAAGCAGCAGACCCAGCACAGATCCTTGGGGTACTCCACTATTCATCTTTTTTCCATTGATAAAATTGGCCATTTAGCCCTACCCTCTGCTTTCTATTTTTTAACCAGTTCCTGATCCACAATAGTACATTAACTACTGTAGGGATTATTAGTAGCGCAAAAAAAATAAGTTAGGCTCTGTTATATCCAGGGGAAAATGGCTACTGATACCCAGCCCGAAGTTCTGTGAGTTATTCTGGCAATGAGCCACAAAAGAAGTCTGGTTTGTGGATATATATATTAGATTTTATTATGGACATCCAGGTAGAAAAATATACGTATATTGATATATAATTAGAAACATGAGGTAGAAATTTGTTGCGACACAGAATTACAATTGGACAAAGTAATAAATTACTAATTAGTAACCAGATGTCACTGATTCGCTCTGCAGTGAGAAAAGTTATAGAATAAGTTTCTAACTAACCCTTGCCCATCCAGAGGAGAAGAGAAGACTATACCTTAGCTTCGTCTGTCACTCTGCTGGCTGATGTGCTGCTCCAGAGTCTCCAGACCAGTCCAAGGAGGCAGCTAAGCTAGATAACGCAGGCTACAGCTCTTTTGGAGGCAAGCCGTGGTAGAACACAGCACCGAAGGTATCTGTGGAAGTCTTATCTCAGTCCTTTGGAGAACGGCCTTGCCCATATGTAGTGTGGCTGTCTTACAAACAGATCAGGTAGCAGAAAACAGGTAAGCAGGGCACAAACAGTGAAAAACCTGTAAAAGTTCTTCTGCGCAGACTGTATTATTCTTTGATGATTCTCCATCATAGGTCCGGTGATTGGTTGGCACAAGACAGTCTGAGGTTTTCTTAGCGAATCAGGAGGTAGATGACAGGCATCTTCTTGCAGACAAAGGATCCATAGTAAGATGTCATGCAGAGAAAACAGTATGTAGTTTTATGGGCATAGGTAAAAGTGTCCAAGGCCAGTAGAACCAGCTATAGATAAGCACTGGAGAAGCAGATGTTCTTGCATGTGGGCAGTGAATTGGTCAGGAACAGTGACTTCTGTATGCACACATATAAACGCTGTGCAAGCAGTTGCTTGGAGGTCAAGTCTGTAGCTGAACACGGCAAAAGTGTAGTGAGGAATCCATCTTGTCTGATCAGCTTGGTTCAGGCCTGAGCTGCTGAGCAGGCCGGAGAACTGCAGGTGTAGAATTGCAGGGGTACCAGCCCTACATCTCCCCCCCTTGTAAGATGGAGTATTCTACAAGGGAGTACACTCCATCGTACAAAACCTAACTATCAGTACTACCGTGCAGGTCAGAACCAAATGACAAATGGGTTGACTAAAGCATAAGAATTGTATAATACTTCAAGCACAATAGATGCATTCAAGCAATACTGCATGAGGAATAATACTGTGAATACACTCAAGCAATAAAAGAAGTTAAAATAAAATGACATAGGTACAGTCAAGTCAATGCAATCAATATAATGCGTGTTAACTTCAAAATCAAGAGTATATAGTGTACCTTAACCAAAAAGGTATATCGGTAATTCAGTATAATGTGTTAGTGTAACACCAAAGTGAACACTCAAACGTAATGATAAGCAATGTGTAAACGTGTTAGTAAAATAAACACATGCTATCTATGATAAATGAGACAACTCAATTAAGAGTAATGGATATCTTGAAAAGAAAATGGCAACACTATTCAAAAGTGTGACGTTCCAGCAAATCCTACAGACGCATGGCAGGTAGCAGAGGTGCAGGACACATAGAGCGACGAAGAGCAAGAGTCTGTCTCTGTTGATACAAAGAAATAAGGAACTGGAGCACCAACAGAAAGAGAAAATACCAGGCACAATGGCATGTGACATAAAATCAGTTTGTAAAATGTCCACATCGCGTGAATCAAAGTTGTAGTCAGCAATTGCAAGGTTTTCTTGGTCAATAGACAGTTCAACTGTGTGAGAGTCCTTATAGTCCAGAAGGTAGATCAAGGCTGCATGACCACGAAACACATCCAACATCTGGATCTGGAGTGGCTCAATGTGAGTTCAGGTATTTTCAGCAAAAGCTTCTGTAATAAGGTCTGTGTATACCAGATGTGAAGAAATCTGTCCTTGAATCAAGTTACTGATGCTATTGTCTAGTTCTCTAAACAAAGAATAAGTAAGATCACTTATTGGTTGCATAAAAGTACGCTCATCGTTCAAAAGATCTTTAAGCATAGACTATTCTGCTGTGGTCAGAGCAATCTGCTTAGAATGAAGATTAACTGTAGTGACCGTATCACGTATGGTTTTACCATGGGCTTGTAATTGACTTTGTTGTGAATGAATCTGGGTGCGAATTTCTGTCATATCATATCATGCTATCTATCTAATAGATTAATACTCCATGTAAATAGTTCTCCCATGTTATCCAAGTTGATACTCCTGTTATATGTAATACCAAACAGCCTGTTGTTCTGGTTTCTTTCTGTTATTTGTAAACCGCGCTGATGTCAAAGAGTGCGGTATATAAGAAGTTGAAATAAATAAAATAAATAAATAAATAAATATCAGCTTTTAACTCTTGGATATTATTCTGGAGTTTACTAATAGATACAGCATTAGCAATAGAGATAGAGGAAGCAAATAAGGAGCACAGAGCAGTGAACAGTACACCAACACCAAGTCCTATAAACCTTTTCTGTCTAGCGTTGTCTGGTCATATAGATCATCATCTTTTCCAACTGACTCAAAATATTCTGTACATTTGCAGTGGCATAATCCATGTGAGTTCTGTACCACTGTTGTGTATTAGTTGTGCGTGAAACAGAAATATCGAAATGCTTCTGTAAAACATGTCGGGGATCTAATGACACAGACTTTCTGTGTGACAGTCTGAGACTGTGTGATCAAGAAACCAGGCGTATCCTGTAGCATGACACCAGAAGGTGGGCCTGGCTCAATCAATCTGGCAACTGCGGATCCCGCTAACATAAAAATCAGGAACAGGACCTTCAAAGTTCGGTTTTCCATCTGTAAAATAGAACAAACAGACTATGCTGTCTCAAGGTTAGTATCACTCACTATCTCCAGGAACAAGCAGGAATGAGTCTTCACATATGGGTACGTCGGTACCGACGGAGCCTGCGCGGGAACGCTCCCCAGCTTCCCAAAAAGGAAAGCTTTTGGGAGCATCCCACAGCACCTGCGTGCTGCCTTCTCGCCTTTCCTAACCAACTCTCCTCAGTTCTTCTTTGCCGCGGAGCCAGCAGGTCGAGCCCTGTCACCGCTGAAGAAGTTCTTTATTTTATTTTATTTCTTTGGTCGCGTGTCTGCCTTCTCCGACTCCGGACCGGTACCGCCGTTTTTTTCTTTCTTTCTTTAAAAAAAAAAAAAAGAAAAAATAGATATTTTTCCTCACTTGGTGTATTTTTCTTCTTAGGCCTTAGGGCCCACAAGAAAATTTCCCTCATGGAAAAACCAGCCTCCGGGTTCAAAAAATGCACTAAGTGTAGCGGTACTATTTCTGTTACAGATACCCATGAATGGTGTCTTAAATGTTTGGGTCCTGAACACTCCATTCCGGATTGTCCGTCCTGCTCTCTTATGTCTAAACGGGGGTTACCGAACCGAGCAGCCAAGCTCCATGTGCTGTTTCCAGCTGATGCACCGTCGGTAGCATTGACATCTTCCAGGTCTTCTTCTCCTGATGGATCTCAGGTAACCAAACATAAACCTAGCAGGTCCTCGAAGGGTAGATCTCCCTCTAAGCATCGAGATGCCTCTGGGCTTGCCCTCGAGGATCCTGCGCCAGCAAAACAACCCTGGTGGGAAGCTCTGGCTTCCAAAGCTCCTCCTATGGGGTTACAGGTTGACATTGATGGCACGGCCTCGACCGATCACCTGTTAGAATGCTCTGGGGTACCGGCACAATCTCCCGGTACCGACTTCCAGGCATTCATGACGTCGATGGATCACAATGTTCTGTCCATGCAGCAGGCTATTACGGCCTTCATTCAAGCTGCGACGCCGCTGGTATCGAAACAAACTCCGTTCTCGGTATCGGCTCCGGTACCGGCACCAGCACCAATACCGGTACCGACTACATCGACCAGGATACCGGCTGCAGCGGTTCCTTGTCCAGGGCTGCTTACCGGTACCAATCCGGTACCGGGGACGCCCGATGTCGATACTGCTCGATACGCGTATCGAGCGTTGGAAGAGCACCCTGACAGGCGATACTTCGATTCCTCTGATGATTCTGATACATCAGACGAGTCTCCTGAAGTATCCATAGCCCTTCCTGAAGAGCCGCCTTCTCCAAAAAGAAGAATGTCTCCTCCAGAAGACTTGTCCTTTCAAGACTTCATAAGAGAAGTAGCTAAAGGACTTTCTATTTCAGTAACTTCTGAATCAGAGCCTAGAGCTAAAAAATTGGATATTTTAGGCTATTCTAGAGCTCCTAAAGAGGCGGTCACCTTACCAATTCATGAGATTCTTTATGAACATATGATTGATCTATGGGAGACTCCTCTCACTCTCTCTCCTCATTCTCGTAGATTGGACACTATGTATCGTGTCCCTCCTTGTCCTAGATTTCAGAAAACTCAGCTTCCTCACCATTCCATTGTGGTGCAGTCAGCTATGAAAAGGATAAAGAGTACAGAGAGACACTCTTCTGCTCCTCCAGGAAGAGAATTCAGGACCTTGGATGCCTTTGGTAGGAAAATCTTCCAAGCCAGTATGCTTATTGCCAGAATCAACTCATATAGCCTTTACATGGGTATGTTTCTAAAGGAAGTTGCACAAAAACTGCACACTTTCCTCCCTTTTCTTCCAGAGGATAAAAGGGAGGAATTCCTCATTTGGCTTAAGCATGCCCAAGATATTTCAAAGTTTTCCAACAAGGCAGCCTTTGACTCTTTTGAAGGTGCCAGCAGAGCCTCATGCATTGCCATAGCTTCTCGCAGAATTGCTTGGCTCCAGGCTTTTGATTTAGAGCCCTGGGTTCAAGATAGCTTAGGAAATCTTCCCTGTACAGGTGAAAACCTATTTGGCAAAGAATGGCAAATAAAAGCCACTCAAATGGATGCAGAAAACTCTGCTCTGGATAGACTTTCAAAGTCAACCTCTATTCCTGCCAAGAAAAAGCCTTTTAAAAAGTCTTTCTTTAAAAAGGGCAGATTTCCTTCTACCTCTGGCCAACAATCTTCTACAGGTCGCTTTGCCACTAAGCGTCAGCAACCTAAACAGGCCAGGCCTAAGCCTACAGGGGCTGCTGCAACTCAGCAGGCCCAACCTCCTCAGGGTTTTTGACTTGATGCTAAAGAACGTAGCCTTTCTGGCTCTAAAGCAGCCAGAGCCTCTCACCATTCCAGGAAGGTTGGCTCATTTTGCTCCCAGATGGGAGCAAATAACATCAGAGCAGTGGACCCTCTCCATCATAAGAGAGGGCTACAAGCTTCATTTTTCAGACCTTCCTCCCCACACCATGGTGAGACATTTCAATTCTCCCACATCTCTTCTCGACCTTCTAGGTCAAGAGGTAGCTACCCTTCTTGCCCAAGGGGCAATAAAAGAAGTTCCTCTTCTTCATCAAGGGTCAGGGTTCTACTCCCCCTATTTTCTCATTCCAAAGAAGACAGGGGGATACAGACCCATCTTAGATCTCAGAGAATTGAACAAATTTCTATGCAAGGAGAAGTTCAAGATGCTTTCTCTGGGCACTCTCCTTCCATACCTTCAAAGTCAGGATTGGCTTTGTTCTCTAGATCTCAAGAATGCGTACACCCATGTCCTCATCCATCTCTCTCACAGAAGATTCCTACGGTTTCTTTTCCAAGGAAAACATTACCAATACAAAGTTCTTCCTTTCGGTCTGGCCTCTGCTCCAAGAGTGTTCACCAAATGCATGGCAATAGTTGCTGCATTTCTACGAACTCTGGGATTATTTGTTTTCCCATACCTGGACGACTGGCTCATTCGAGCTCCATCTCAGTCAGAGGCCCAGAATTCCTTGGACCGCACAAGGCGCATTCTGCAGTATCTGGGACTTGTGGTAAACCTCCCAAAGTCTCAGCTCATCCCTACTCAGTCCCTAGAATTCATAGGGGCCTGGTTGGATACCACTACTGCAAGGGCCTACCTTCCTCAGGCCCGTTGTCAACGTCTAGTGCAGTTAGCCTCCCAGATTCAGTCAAAGAGCCACTTAACTGCCCGGGAGATGCTACAACTGCTCGGCCACATGGCTTCCACAGTGCATGTGGTACCCTATGCTCACCTACACATGAGAGCAGCTCAATGGACTTTGTCCACCCAGTGGACTCAAGCTTCAGGTGCTCTCTCAGACCAAATAGCAACCTCCAAACGTCTCTTTTGGTCTCTCCAATGGTGGATGTCCACACAAAATCTGTTGCTGGGGTCCCCCTTCCAACAGTTGTTGCCCCAAGCAACCCTCACAACAGATGCCTCCCAAACAGGTTGGGGAGCCCATCTACAGGACCTCTCCACTCAAGGCACTTGGTCCCCACAGGAGACCTCCCTTCATATCAACCACTTGGAGCTTCGAGCAGTTTTTCTAGCTCTCAAGGTCTTTCATACCCTCCTCAGCTACAAGACAGTCCTCATT
This sequence comes from Ichthyophis bannanicus, assembly GCA_033557465.1. NCBI lineage: Eukaryota > Metazoa > Chordata > Amphibia > Gymnophiona > Ichthyophiidae > Ichthyophis > Ichthyophis bannanicus. Next base: position 36,829,139 of record CM066041.1, on the reverse strand, counting down.
CATACGGACAATCAAGTAGCCATGCTTTACATAAACAAGCAAGGAGGAACTGGCTCTCTGTCGCTTTGCAACGAAGCTTTAAGATTGTGGGCCTTCGCCAGAGAGCATCAAATCCATCTCCTGGCAGTATACCTCCCAGGAGTCCAAAACTCTTGGGCAGACAGACTCAGTCGAGTTCTGCTTCCACACGAATGGTCCCTGCACATGGATCAGGTATTCAGAATCTTCCAAGAAATGGGGAACCTCAGACATAGACCTCTTTGCAAGTCCGTAGAATGCCAAACTTCCCCGGTTCTGTTCCAGAATTCCGTGTCAGGGAGTTCAGGCCAAGGATGCCTTCCTCCTCCATTGGGGTCAGGGCTTCCTGTATGCATTTCCACCCATTCCCTTGATTCCCGACTCTGTTCAAACTCCAGAGGGATCAAGGATCTATGATCCTCATAGCTCCATGCTGGCCACGCCAAGTGTGGTACCCTCTACTTCTACATCTCTCCCAAGCCCCCTCTCTGGACTTGGGAGCTGCTCCAGACCTTCTGTCCCAGGAGGAAGGGACTTTGTGGCACCCAAACCCCAAGTCCCTACACCTCAGAGCTTGGGTACTGAAGGCCTAGACCTTCAAGACTGGAATCTTTCTCAACAAGTGAAGGATATCCTCCATGCTTCCAGAAAACCTTCCACCAGGCGTTCTTATGCTTTTAAATGGAAAAGTTTTTCCATTTGGTGTGCTGAAAAGGGCCTTGACCCTCTAGCACTACCTTTAAATTCTCTTTTAGACTATCTCCTGCATCTTTCCAATGCAGGCCTTAAAACAAATTCAGTAAGAGTCCATTTGAGTGCTATTGCAGCATCCCTTAAGCCCATCAATGGACAACCTATTTCCTCTCATCCTCTCATTGCAAGATTCATGAGAGGCCTAACTTTAACTAAACCTCCCATTAGGCCTCCTCCGGTGGCATGGGACTTAAGTTTGGTTCTTGGTCAGCTCATGAAGCCACCTTTTGAACCCTTAGCCACTACCTCCTTGAAATTTCTTTCATGGAAGGTTATTTTCCTCATTGCAGTTACTTCAGCTCGCTGCATCAGTGAACTGCAGGCATTAGTGGCTAATCCACCTTATACAAGGTTCCATCATGATAAGGTAGTCCTTAGGACAAATCCACACTTTATGCCTAAAGTGGTCTCACCTTTTCATCTTAATCAAGAGGTATATTTACCTGTCTTTTTTCCAGCTCCTCATGCATCCAGTGCAGAGGAATCTTCATACTCTGGATTGTAAAAGAGCTCTTGCTTTTTACTTACATAGGACACAGCAACATCGAAAGTCTTCCCAGCTTTTTGTTGCTTTTGATCCTTCTCATTTGGGACTTCCAGTCTCTAAGAGAACACTGTCCAATTGGATTGCTCAGTGTATTTCTTTCGCCTACCAGAGTAAGAACCTTTCTCTGGAGAGCCATGTCACAGCTCATAATGTGAGGGCCATGGCCACCTCTATGGCTCATCTAAATTCTGTCTCCATAGACCAGATCTGTCGAGCAGCCACCTGGGCCTCTGTTCATACCTTCACAGCCCATTACTGCTTGGACAAGGACTCCTGCCGGGATGCCTTGTTTGGTCAGGCTGTCCTCAGACACCTGTTCCATTCTTAAACAACTCCTTCCCTCCTTCCCTGGATGGATGCCTGAGATCCATAGGAGGACGCAGACCCCTTTCAGAGTCTCATATCCTTGGGGATCTCCCAGGCATCTTAGCTAGGGAGTCCCCATATGTGAAGACTCATTCCTGCTTGTTCCTGGAGATAGCACAGTTACTTATCTGTAACAGGTGATCTCTGGGAACAGCAGGAATAAGTCTTCACAACCCTCCCACCTCCCCTAGGAGTTGTATCTCTTTTCTATCTTTTCTTTCCTCTCTCTCTCTATTGTCTCAGCTTTAAACTCGAACTGAGGAGAGTTGGTTAGGAAAGGCGGGAAGGCAGCGCGCAGGCGCTGTGGGATGCTCCCAAAAGCTTTCCTTTTTGGGAAGCTGGGGAGCGTTCCCGCGCAGGCTCCGTCGGTACCGACGTACCCATATGTGAAGACTTATTCCTGCTGTTCCCAGAGATCACATGTTACAGGTAAGTAACTGTGCTTTATCAAGAGGTTCTTCAGGAAGCAGCTTACTGGGATGACACGGTCTAAGCTGATTAATGTGGACCCATTTAAGGGAGCCTTCCCTCTCAGTAGCTCATAATGTGGGAGGAGTGGCCTAGTGGTTAGGACAAGGTACTTCAGGCCGGAGGGCCGGGGGTTCAAGTCCCACCTGGGGACAGCAATCTCAGGCCGGAGGGACTGGGATTTCTAGTCCTATAGGCACTCCTTGTGGTCTTGGGCAAGCCACTTAACCCTCCATTGCCCATGTTCCCTGTAAGTATTAGCGTATGTGTGTCATATCCCCTCGTGTTAAATGTATCTCCCAATTGACCGCTTTGACCCGGTGAAAAGCGGGATATAAATACAGCTAAATAAATAAATAAATAGCTGTCTTCATTTGAATTTGATAAGCAACAGGGGAGGCTTTATCCACAATAGGAAATGGACCGTTCCAGCTAGGTAAAAATTTACAGTCTTTGACCTTATTCTTACCAAAATTGTAGTAGAATACCTTATCGCCAATCTGGTATTCTTTAGAGCAGGGGTCTCAAACTCCAGTCCTGGAGGGCCGCAAACCAGTCAGGTTTTCAGGGTATCCCTAATGAATATGCATGAGATATATTTGAATGCACTGCTCCCCATTGTATGCAAATATACCTCATGCATATTCATTAGGGATGCCCTGAAAACCTGACTGGTTTGCGACCCTCCAGGACCAGAGTTTGAGACCCCTGTTTTAGAGGTAGTCCTCAAATCATAGTAGGCTTTCCTACCCCTAGCAGCAGTGTCCAAATTCTTTTGGGCAAAGGCACTTTGCAAGTATTGTCTTAAGTGGGCAACATATTCATGAGCAGTTGTAGCAGACACAAGGTTCACATCATTAGTCCTGTAAAGAAGATGAAGGGGTAAAACCATGTCCCTACCTGTCATCTCAAAAGGAGACACACCAGTAACATGATGACGAGTGGCTCTGATAGCCATCAGGACCAAGGGTAGCTTGATGTCCCACTCCTTCCCAGAGGAAGAGACATACTTCTTCAAGATACTGGTAATAGTTTTGTTTGCTCTCTCCACCTGTCCAGAGGATTGTGGTCGATAAGCAATGTGGACTTTGACTTTCAGTCCCAGTAACTTCCACAGATGCTTGATGACTTGTCCCGTGATGTGGGAACCCTGGTCGAGTTCCACTCGCATGGGTAGGCCCCATCTGCTGAAAACATGGTTTAACAACAAGGTGGCTGTACATTTGGGTGCTGGGATGCACTCAACCCATTTGGTAAATAAGTAGGGTAACGGTCAACATATATTTGTTGTCTCGAGAGACATGGGGTGGATCCAATCAATTTGGAGATCAGACCAAGGCATGGTCAGACCTTTGTTTCTCAAAGGTGCTCTATGAAAAGGAGCTGCAGGTTGAAATCTTTTTAGTATACAATTGGACATCTTGGTACGTGTGGGGCCAGTAGGCCACTTGTTTCAACATGTCATAGGTCGCTCTATCACCTCTATGACCGGCACAAGGCTCGTCATGAGCGTGTTGTAACATAACTCCACGGAAGGCCCGAGGTACCATCCATTTCACAATACCATGCTTACTTGTCCAACTCAACAGATCTTTCTGGAGGTGGAATATGTCCTTGGAAATATAGAGGATCCTTAGTTCCTCATTGTCCTGACAATCCTCCAGAGTTAATGGGTGTTCCTGGGGGTTTTGCAGAAAAGAGTAGAAACGTCCGAGAGTAGGATCTTGTTTCTGGGCTTGTACGAGGTCTAGATCTGTGATCTCGCTACACCATTGAACCACAGGGGGCATGGTGGATAGTTGGGCTTGTTGCCTGGTATAACCGCTTTCACAGTTCGGAGCCCATTGGTCTCGGGGGGCCTCCAACTGCCAGAGGTCTCCAGAGATAGCACCCTCCTTGGCAAGCTTATCAGCAAGATCATTCCAGTTTTGTCAGGATTGTCAACACGGGAATGACCTTTCACTTTCTTCCAGTAGACGGTCCTGTCATTTTCATGAGTTACCTTGTCCAAGGCCAGAATTAATTCAGCATGTTTGACAGGTTTCCCTTTGGAATTCAGCATATTGTTAGATTTCCAAATGGGTAAGTGGGGAAACAAAATTCTGTTGGACGTATTCTGAGTCAGTACAGATGGTTAGGGTGTGAACCCCTCCGTGAGCAGCGGACTGGAGAGCTGCCAGTGCTGCAGCTAGCTCAGCATATTGATTAGTCTTGGTACCCAGACAGTACTTCAAGGGTTCATAAGGGTAGTTCTGGTTCCAAACTACACCTATACCTGCTACCAGTTCATGGTCAGGCTCTTGACGGTAAGCACAACTGTCCACATACACTTTGGGGTAACCTCTACAGAGGTTCTCATCATAAGGACTATTACGAGAAGGCTCAGGTGCAAATGACTCCATTTCGGTGTCTAAATTACCCACTAATGGTTCTTTGGCAGTGCAATCGAGCAATTCGGCCAGGCCCTGTGTGGCGGCATCCTTATGGTTTTGAGCATACCTTACCTCTAGGGGCCGTCCCTGAAGGGCTGAGGTCCAGGAAACAATGCGGCTGTTCGATACTTGTCCTGATTTAATCCGATCACTGCCTAGGAACTTGATGGGTTGGTGATGGGCCTCGACAACCAACCTCTCACCTTGGCTATAACTGCGGAAATATTGGAGGGCCCAGACTGTGGACAACAAGGATTTTTCACAGTCAGAGTATTTCTTCTTCACTTCCGTTAGAGCTTTGCTGGCATAGGCAATAACTTTCCTATCTGTGTCATGCATCTGATACAGAATGGCACTCAGAGTGATCGGTGAAACCTAGTTCCACAAAAAATTCTCTGCCACTCTCTGGATAGGCGAGACAGGGAGCTCGACTCAAAGCAGCCTTCAGCTCTTTTAGAGCTGCCTCTTGGTTGGGATTCCATGCCCAAGGTTCATCTCTTTTGAGGAGTTTGACCAGAGGTTGGGAAATCTCCGCATATTGGTCCACAAACTGGCGGGAATAATTGCAAATACCCAAGAATGAGTGCAGTTCACTCAGGTTGGTTGGATGTTTGAGTTGTTGCAAGGCCGCAGTTCTTTTTCTTTGAAGCCGCAGTCCATCAGCAGAAACTTCATAACCCAAATAATTAAGGGATTTCCGGCACCATTGGCAAGGACAGCTTTGCTCCCGCAGCTTTCAGTTGCTGGAAAACATGTTCTATTTCTTGCAAATGGTCAGTAAAACTGGTGCTCTTCACTAGAATGTCGTCTACATAGACGAGGGTGCCTCTAGTCTCAGCATCGGGCAAAGCCTTATGCAGGAAAATATTGAAGTCCGCTGGTGCATTCAGATACCCAAACGGTGTCTGATTCCAAGTATATTGTCGCTTACCAAAGGTAAAAGCCAGCTTATGTTGGTCTTCTGGATGGACAGGTATAGTCCAAAATCCTGAGGCCAGATCCAGGCTTGTAAAGTACTTTGCCCCCTTGATGGTGGCTAAGCTCTGTTCCAGATGTGCCATAGGCCATCTGGATAGAGGTACCTTTATATTGAGCTGACGATAGTCCAAAGCTAAGCGCCATCTGGCGTCTTTCTTGATGACAGGCCACAGCGGGGCATTGTAAGTACTGTTGCATTGGCGTATAATTCCCTTTTGTTCCAGGGAATTGATGATTTCCTGAACAGATTCATAGGAGACCAATGGAATTTTATACTGTCTCACAAAGACGGGTTTACTGTTTGGATCCGTAGGAATACGGGCGACATGTAGGTCAGTGAGTCCACAGTCATAGGTGTCGGTGGCAAAAAGGTCCTTATGTCGGTACAGCAGTTTTTTCAATTGGGCCTTTTCTGACTCATCAGTGCAGGCGTCTGCCTCAGCAAGTTTTCCCAGAACCAGTTTGTTTGTGGGTATTTCAACCTTCTCCTCAATCTCCTCTTGGAGAGAGGAGACCTCGATGGCTTGGACAGCATGGGACTCCACCCCCCCCCCCCCCCCCGGTGGATGAGGGAAGTAACAGCCTCATCAAGTTTACTTGACAAAATCAGATGGTCAGACTCTAGGTCCACTTGAGAGGTCACTGCACTATGTGGCCAGACAAACTGTAAGGTGAGGAGGCCTCGGGGTGAGGATCTTACACACCCAGGGGTCGTCCCCCCCCACACACACTTCAGAGGTTCCAGGAAACAGGGGTTTCCCCAATAATCTGGAGACTCAATTCCACACTTGAACGATTCTCCCACTAGGAATTCCAGGGGTTCGCCTTTCACAAAGTGAATGCGATCAGGGTTTGGATTGGTGAGTAATAAATGTAGTGAGGGAGTTGTGGTCTCCATGCAGGGTATGGGACCCATGGCTAGGCCCAGCTCCTCAAAGCGGGAGTTAGGACTGAAGACCAGATTGTCTGAGACCACTTGTCCTCGGTCACCTGTATCTGCAGGGGACAATCCTGTACCCTCCCAGGTATTTGGATGTCTTCTGCACTGACCACTTCACAAACTTGAGGAATCGTCTGACCAGCCCGTAGTGATGGGCGGGCACCAGAGAACTCCACCGACTGTCCTTCCATCCTACTCCAGAGGATGTTGTTCACGAAATCCACATAAGTTCCTAGTCTAAGGCAATCTGAGCCTATGTAGAGGGGCACCTCAAGTCCTCTGATGGAGAAGATGTGCTGAAAACCTTTGACCCCAACTTGCAAGGAGAGATTGCAGTAGTCCACTAATGTCTTGAGTCCTTCCCCAGGCACTTGGAACGAAGTCTTTGCTCCCATCGCCCAATCAAGGGTGACCTGTTTGAGCCGATAGAAAAGAGTCTCACTGATGAGGGAGTGGTCACAGTGGGGGTAATAGGTAGGCCTTTTCCTTCTGGGGCATTCCCACCTGCACATATATGGAGTGGAGGAGTATCCTAGTGGTTAGAGCACTGGCTTGGGAACCAAGAGACCAGGGTTTGATTCCCACTAGCACTCCTTGTGGCCTTGGGCAAGTCACTTAACCCTCCATTGCTCAGAAAAATCCAAGTTATCAATGTCCCTGTTTAATGTACATTTACCAAGCTTAAGTTACAATGTGAACCGCTTTGATTGAAATGATAAAGCGGTATAAAAAAACTGTTAAATATAAAGGGACCTTTCTCAGCAGAGAATGTCTGTCAGTCTCCTAGGGTGGCCTAGGCATGGATTGGATGGAGGGAGGGGTTTCTACCTCACAACCCTCCATAGGTTCCTTCAGGAATATCTGCAGACAGTCAGTATCAAGGACCATGTTTGCTATCGCACCCGCTTCGATTGCAACCACATCACTACTTCCCTGATCCTCATCTCCAGCCCTTTCATACCGGAACTGTAGGATTTGGGGTTCTGCGGACCTCTGGAAACTATTCCTGATGGACATGTCCTTTCGTTCCACAGAACAAGGACCACTGACCCTGCTATCATATTTTACCTTAGCATAAGGTATGGGGTGTGTGACCTGTGTCCAGATCACTTCCTGGACATAGTCCAGTATGGGGCGTAACCGTTTCAGGAGCTCATTGCCAATCAAGAGTTCTTCCCCAGGGCACTTAGTAATGATGACAGGATGTTTCACCTGTAATTTTCCAATTTGGAGGTTAAGCCAGACCTGACCCATCGACTCTATGGACTGATCCCCATAAGCTGTGAGTGACAAATCACTGGGTGTGATGTGTAGGGTCCTCTGACACCCCCCCCCCCCCCAAGGAAGCAGTGAGCCTATCAAAGAGACTCAAGGTAATCAGGGTAGCCCAATGCCTGCTGAATTGTAACAGGAACAGTGTACCTCTGTCCTTTTGGCATGAGTTTACCCAGAAAATACTTGTGCTTCCTGATGGCGTCGAAGGCTGGACCCTCGCTGTCCACTGTGGGACTGTCACTCTGTGGTCCATGGGGTGGCATCTCCAGCTGGTCTGGATATCTGAACTGGCTGCACCTGTGTAATAGTGACCTGTGGGACAGAAACAAGGTCGGTTAGTCATTCAGTCTCATTAGAAGGAGAAGAGGAGTCAGCCAGTTCCTCCTCTGGCTTATGAGGCCTAGGACTGTTCTTTGGCCCACTGGCCTTCGCCTGTGGCTTAGGTGGTGTGCTATTGGCAGAAGCTTCCTTTGAGGAGCTGAATGCAATGGTGGTAGCCTTCATCATATCTGCCAACTTGCTTATTTTCTTTTCCAGCTCCTGGTACTTGTTAAACCCTGGCTTTCTTTTCCAGTTCCGGTTCTGCTGAGTGAAATTCTGAATCCCAGAATGCTGCTTAAACCCAGATGACTGGTTATTCTGGGGTGGCCTGGGAGGATTCTGTGAAGCAGAAGGAGAAGTTACTTTTCAAAGAAAGAGTAGATGTTACAGCACTAACACTCTGTTTTGGTTTATTTATTTATTTATTTTATTTATTTTCATTTCTTATATACCGCACTATTTGCGATCAGCGCGGTTTACATAAAACAAACAGTATCCGACAATAAACAAAAGTCAGGTCATTACATTAAACAGGAACAAGTAACTTGGATAACCTTGGCTTTGCTTGGAGCCTTTACTTTGCTGCCATTGCTAGCCCTCATGTTAGGAACAGCTTCAAAAATCCACTCAGCGTGTTCTGTCACGTGTGACAGGGGTTCGTGATACTTGTCAGCCATATAAGCCTTAACAGATGGAAGGAGCAACCGACAAAAAAAGATTACAAAACTCCTGATGGTGTTCTAACGTTCCCCAGGGAGGATCACTCTGGAAGAAGGTCTGCCTAAATCTGTAGGCAACCTCTCGGGGTGTTTCATCTTCCCCATAAGTCATATTATATGCTGCCTGTTTTGCATTGATAGCATCAGGATACGGCCCATATTGTTTCTTTAGTGCCTGTTCAAAGATGATGATGATATTCTTTTCATTGTCTGCCATGGCCCGGATAAACTGCTGACAGGGTACATCAAAGGACCATGGAAGATACAGAACCATGTCCTCCCCCCTGGTAATTTTCAGAGCCCGGAAAGCATCTTTGACTACAGTTAAATGTTCATTTATGGTTGCACAACCATTTTTCTCAAAAGGTGTGACCATACTCCGCAAAGTTTTAATAATTTGCAGTTGGGCCACAGAGGTACAAGTACTATCGTGTTTTTCCTCCTGCAGGACCCTAGAGCAGGGGTCTCAAACACGCGGCCCGCGGGCCGCATGCGGCCCGCGAGAGCATCTTGTGCGGCCCGCGAAGCACTTACCGGCGTCTAAAAAAAAAATAAAAAAATTCCAAACTTGCCGCCGCAGTATTAAGCGTCCCGCGGGCCCCTCTGCCTGCTCTGAGTCCTCTCCTCCCTGCAGCAACAGCTCCAAAAGCGGCGGCTTTCAGAGCCGCGAAGAG